>CM076406.1:8441155-9041155 GCA_038363315.1 Mugilogobius chulae | reverse complement strand
TTCTCTGGAGATATGCATTCGTTTTGGGGTTTGGTGCTGTGTTTTTTGGGGTTGCCAGGTGCTGCGGAGGAGTTCAGGCTTCCACAGGGGGAGAGGGGGGAGTCTCTTGGGGGGCACACTATTGTACAGAGCAGGCCTAGAGCTATAGGGGCCCCAGCTCCCATCTGCGGTGATAGTGGAGGTATTATAGAGCAGTGTGTTCCATCTTCATCACAGAGACAGCCCCAAGCTTGTTTTTGTTTTCTCTGTTACAGTTTTCAACTCATAATGTACAGGTTTGGGAAAAGGTGGGATGTGTAGTGAAATACTTAGAGCTGATTGGGTGTCGGGCCGATCTTATTTGTGCTTAGCCAATTACAGCAACAAATCATAATGGTGTATTCAATGTCTGGATAGAACTGTCACACACACTGTTCTTCTTTCAAAAAGAAATGTCTCTGTATTTCTGCTAAAACTGCATCAAAAGCAGCAGAAACACATCCACGGGAGCAGCCATCTTTGTTTAGCTTGAATCAGACTTAGCGCTAACAGCCCATCTTAGCCCGTTCAGCTACAATGTGATTGGACCTCAAAACCATGCTGCTGTGATGTGATTGGGATGAAACCCCGCAATTCAGACTCCCAAAACCAATCAGGCTGCTGGAAGGAAAGATGGTTTATTTCGAGTTTGTGAATTCACAAACACAGTGAAATAATCCGTCTGGCTGGCCAGGTTAGCCTAGAGCATGGTTATTCAACATGAGGCCCAGGGGCCACATCAGGCCCTCCAGTAAATCAAATCTGACCCATGACTCATCCTCCAAACATTATCCATTTGCTCTTTTAACGGGTTTGATTCTAAAATAGTAGTTATTTTATTATGTTGAAACAAATGTTTGGAATATTTTGTTCTACCTCAAATAGTGTAGTCGTAGTCAAGACCGGTCTTGATCTTAAGTCCGGTCTTGAAACCACTTTTTTCAAGTCAGATTTATCAAGCATTTGCTCATGTCCAAACAGGTTAGGCAATCAAACATGTAGCTCACATGTTTCTTTCCCACAAACACTAAAGATGCAGAATTTGAGGTGGTGCATATCTCTTTTGTGTAATATGATGTACTGTATGTACATCTTCAAATATTAAAAATTGCATAAATTGCTCGCAAAAGACATGACTTTTTTTTGTACTTTGCACCCGCAATTTAGCACCTGCCTTGATAAATCAGGCCCTTGGTCTTCTCTTGGAGACTCAAGCACACTTGGACTCGTTCTTGTCTTGATCTCAAGGGTGTTTGGACTCAGTCTTGTCTAGAACTCAATCATACCTCAGACTTGCTCAGTCTTGTCTCGGTCTCAGTCTTGTCTCGGTCTTGGGACTTTGTGATCTTGGTCTCAATTAGTGTGGTCTTGACTACTAGACTAACCCCAAATACAAATGGTGACTTGTTGTTTAGGGCTGCTCGATTATGATAAAAATAATAATCACTAAATCAAAAATATCCAATTGATTGTTTACTTAGAATAAGTGCAGAGCATCGGCGCTCCTGAAGAGATCAAATGTAATGAATGAGATATCGTATAAGTATGGATCATTGTAAATATATTCTGAGACATTTCCTCCAAAGCAGTGAGTGGCACAATGCAGCACCGAAGAGCTAGTTGTCTTAGTCAGGAATTTCATAGCTGTACTATTTGACTCATAGCGCATGTTTTGTAGAACACATTGCTGCACAAATCTAAAGTTTCTTATTTGGGGGGGAAGTTTTTCGATATAAATATACTTTATCTTTGCACAAATACAACATGAAAGTATTTGTAAATAAATGCTTAAGCTCAACAGATTTAGACTTGCGTGTGATTTGTCAAAAAGCATGCTTAACTGTACAGAAAATAAAAACTGTGCTGTGATGGGTTATGAGAACAAGTCTTTTGCAGTTTGTGTCCGAGGATGGCTCTAATAACAAAGGCAGGAAGTTCAGTATCAGATGTGGAATTTTTAATAGGAATGTGGCTTTATAGAAGATTATGAGGATGAGGACAAGACCCCACACAAAACGTAACATGTTGGCCGAGGTCAACTATACTTTATGTTCTGTATGAGCTTGTATAGTGTACTTCTAATACATAAACCCACTGCAGTTAGAATAGAACATAGAATATAGAATAGAAATCCATCTCTCACAAACCATATGCATTAGTGCGAGTCCAGGCCAAACAAAGTCAATGGTGCAGACGGTTCACATGTGACTGAGTGTCCCTGGGGGAGAGGCAGGGGGCGCTGTGAGGGTGGGGGGTTGATGGTAATTACAGGACTAAAAGGCTTTGGCCACAGAGGAGGTCTCATCTAACATGGGCACACACAGTATACAACAGGTCAAATATATGCACTGCTCATATTTTAATACCAGCTTTGTTTGAACATTTTACACACAGAGTCATTTAAAAGAGGTTTATTGTCAAATTAAATATCTAGTTTCTCTTTGATTAATTATATTACAAGCATGTTTCCATAGTTCACTTCGGAGTGGATTGGTACAGCCTGAAAGTGTCAGCTTCCAAAGCAGGATGGGGCTCAATGGCTCCTGGAGCTAGCGAGAAAAGCTGAAAATAATCAACGAAGGTCAGTTTAGAGGTGCAGACAATGCACCTCTAATTTTGCATTTTGTACCTCCCTAGCTTTATATAATCAAGAGCCTTTACAAAAGAGGTGGGACCAAGTTACTATTTTGCAAACCTCAACTAAAACTCTGTTAGTCTTTGGAGTCAATACTGAGTCAAGTCAAAGAGCGACTAGTCTAAGGGACCAAGTCAAGTCCCAAGAGCGACTAGTATAAGGGACCAAGTCAAGTCCCAAGTCAAAGAGCGACTAGTCTAAGGGACTAAGTTAAGTCCCAAGAGCGACTAGTCTAAGGGACTAAGTTCAGTCCCAAGAGTGACTAGTCTAAGGGACCAAGTCAAGTCCCAAGTCAAAGAGCGACTAGTCTAAGGGACCAAGTCAAGTCCCAAGAGCGACTAGTCTAAGGGACCAAGTCAAGTCCCAAGAGCGACTAGTCTAAGGGACCAAGTCAAGTCCCAAGTCAAAGAGCGACTAGTTTATGGGACCAAGTCAAGTCCCAAGTCAGAGTGGCAAGTCTACACGATTAAGTCAAGTACCAAATCAAAGAGCGAAAAGTTTACGGGACTAAGTCACGTGCCAAGTCAAAGAGGGATAAGTTTAAGGGACTAAGTCACATCCCAATTTAAAGAACGACAAGTCTATGGGACTAAGTCTCTGTCCCAAGTCAAAGAGTGACAAGTCTAAAGAACTAAGTCAAGTCCCAAGTCAAAGAGCCACAAGTCTAATGGACCAAGTTAAGTTCAGAGCTTCAAGTCATGTCCCAAGTCTTAATTCAGTTTATCAAGTCAAGTCTTTTTTCTTTGCAACTGGCTACCTCATTAGTGTAAACTAAACTAAACCATTTACAACAAACACAATTTAACCTTATAACCATATGACCTGTCATAAGACCTGTCATGTTAGTTTTTAATCTGATATAAAAGGTTGTGTTCATGTTTTAGAAAGTGATGAGGCAAATAGTGGGGTTTAGCCTGTTTTTTCTGTTTATAACACTGTACATGGAAAATAATACATTTACAAATTTCAATCTGATTTATAGTATGAATTTGTTTTTGTACAACAATTTACACAGTATTCATTTTAAGTGCCAAATCTCTGTACTAAATATTATGGACCTGATTCTCTTATACTAAAGTAGAAATACTAAATTATTGTCAGTTGCTTCAGTTTGTACTTGTGTTATGTCTCCAGTGGTGCACAAACCTCATCTGTTGCATTACTGATTCACATCCGTCATAATGTCACACACAATCAGGTTTATGGGTCTGGTGAGAGCATAAATCTGTCTTTTCTAAATGACCCACTGTCTGGTCCTATTGTCCTCCACACACTCACATGTTTACGACTCCCTCAGAGGACACACTTAAGACTGTGGCAGACGAAGCTTCGGAGGGAGGAAGATGAAGATACTAATGTACATCTCATGTGTTACATACAGTATTTAAAATGCTAAAGTAAAGCACACACATAACTGTCAAATGTTTCCCACATAAAGAATTGAGTTAGAGCTCCATCCACTGGCTACAAAAGAAATGACATATTAAAATAATCAAAACAGAACTTGCTGCATAAGTGAAGAGTGAATGATCCATAAAACAAATGTGTAGAATATCTCAGAGATCTACTTATGACATCACAGATCGCAACAGTGCTTTTTTAGCCTGATGTATCAGCCGGTTTCATTCACTCCGTGAAGCAACTTTAAGTGAATAAAATTTCAAACATTATGCAACGTTCTGGATTCAATTTAGTAATTTTGTGTTGTGTGGGGCTGTGGAGGAGCAGTGGATTTTGTGGGAATTTGATATTGTTTTCATTTCACTGTACAGCACTTTATGTTACATTGAATGTATGAAAAGTGCTTTATAAATAAAGTTTGATTTAATTTGATTTAAACATCACCCAGTGAGTAAGTCTAACACTGTAAAAACTAACTATCTAGACTGCTTACAATTACTTGGAATCAGAATTTTATTCCATTGAACTGGATAAGATTTAATAGCTTATGTAATATAGATTATTTCACTTGTTTCAAGATTTTAATGGGTTATAAGAGAAATTGGCTTAAAATAAGACAAAAAATTTGAAAACCGGGTAAGAACAATTTTCTTAACCTATAAGCAAATAATTTGGCTTGAAATAAGAAGCAATGTCTTGAAATATGCAACACACTTTAAAACAAGGAAAATTATCTATGTCTCTACAATAAACCAAGTCAAATTGCTTGAATATTTTTTTAAATTCTAGAATCAAGCAACATTAACTTGTCTTGAAATGTATTTTTTGCAGTGTACTATATCCAGTTAAAGCCACAAATAGGATATTGGCTGAACTGAAAACAATGGAGCCAAAACAGAAAAGTCCAATCCTAAAAAGTCCATTGTGTGTGTCACTTAACTTTTTGGTATGTCCATGAAAGCATATTATGTTTGAGTTGGCAACAAGTTGGGTATAATATTTGAGGAACCTATTTCATTCATTAAATTTAATGCAATGATATGTGTAGTCTTAATAGGAATGCACCGATCTAGCTTTTTCAGTTCTGATACCGATTCCGATACATTGGCTTAAAGTATCTACTGATACTCAATACCAACCGATTCTAGTGTAAGGACTGAAATTGATTCTTTTTCGTATTAAAACATAAGGCATTTTGCCACATAATGCTATAACTGTTATTTATCGCACAGGCCACAGTTTAACAACTTAATCTGAATAAAATGTCCAATAAAATGTGACATTCTGGATCAACACCAGCCAATAAATTAGTCTCATTATGTCCAATAAAAGGCACAACTATGATATCGGCTGAACCGATATCATAGAGCCAATACCAGATCCAGCAAAATATCCTTGATCGGCACCGATATTCAATTCCAGTATTGGATTGGTGCCTCCCTAAGTCTTATCTTCCTGACAATGTCTCATCTCGTCACAGTGGAACACTAGGAACCACAGTGAGGCAATTGCTACAAACTATCACTCTTACGGCAGTGAGACACTTCATCCAAATGGTCTAATTGGTGGTCGGAGGGGTCGATAGTTCGTATGGGCAGTCAGTCGTTTCACCAAAGTTCACCGGCAGGCCAAAGGCAGCTCTCCCTCCAAACTAAAAATGCAAACTTAACAAGGTATTTGTGAGCAGTGTTGTGTCTTTATGAAGCCTGTACAGGTGTGATGCTTGATTTGTGTTGCGTTGTAAATTAGGAAGTCTTTTCTTTTCCACCAAAAAGTATATTGTAAATGCAGCAGACTGTAACAAAAGCAGCCTTCTGATTGACTGAGCTTGGGTAATTAATTGAATTTTCACATTGCTGTCGGAAAAAATCTCTTCTTAAGCTGTAATTGCAGCCAAAAAAGGAATGCATTTTGATAATAACCAATGCTAAAGGAAAAAGGAACTACTACATACCTGATTCAAATGTTGAAGCATATAAATCAGGCATTATAAGGTACTTTATGATAGAAGCAAGTTTAAGACACCATGCCTTTAATATGCATCCCATCTTCATTTAACCCATTTTATTACTGTAAACCAACATTTCATTCCCGAAGCACAATCATATATAGAAATTATATGAATATAGCTCAATAATTGATTTGATTTGTTGTTAATTATTTTCTATTTCCCAAAGGATTTCATCAAATTAACAGTGTCTGGAGAGATGACTTCATTCTGATTCCGCCCCACATCCGACCAAACCATTCCCATCACCAGAAACCCCCCCTTCCCCCATCCCAACCCAGCCTTCTCCGGTCACAGCAGCAGTGTACCATGGGACAGCCAGCCAGCAGCCAATGAAGAGCTCCAATTCTGCGCAGACGTGAGCTCATTCACCCGGCCAGGCGCACACTAGAATGCTAAGTCACATATTTCTCATCCTAATGGAAATAAAAATGTTGTAGAAGTGCAGTGAGCTTCAACCATGTCAGACTTTTTTTTTTTTTTTTACTGGATTAAAACAAACGAAGCCTAAGCCTATCAGAGGAGATTCCATTAGCCAGATCAGTAATAACACGATTATACACACACACACCCAATCCTTTTAAAGACCCCCATCACTGCCCCCTCGCAATCTGTAAGCGCCAGATACACAAACAGAAGGAAAATATTTAAATTATGTCATGGTTTTGTCCAACTGGTGTAAAAACTATTATTCCCATTTTGTCCAGTTATATGTTGGATTGTTGTAGTCTACCTTTCAAGATAGATAGATAGATAGATAGATAGATAGATAGATAGATAGATAGATAGATTTAGAACAGAACTCCTATAGATGAAATTGTTTCTTTACTTACGTTAAAGTTTAATCCTAAATACATGAAAAAACATGCAAATAAAATTAACAATAGAATCAATTTGACGCCCCAAACAGCAGCTGTTTTTCACATGAAAGTAAACTCCTCTGTTATTTCCAAGAGTCTCAGAACTAGGCTATGTAAATTTAAAACTATTGTATTAGCAAATAATACATTACAAAAACAGATATTATTACATTTGAATGAGGAAAAGTTCTTAAAATGTTATGTATATCAATAAAAAAATGTCATAAGTAGGCAGGCTCGTAGATAGAAATGTGTTGGGCAAGTTACTTCAAGTAATTAGTTATAGCTACTAGGTACTTCTCCAAAAAAGTATTTGAATTACTGAGTTACTGAATGATGAAAGTAACTAATTACTAGACAAAGTAATTATTATTAAATTACACACACACAAAAAATTAAAATAAATAAATACGTCTGACTATCCTATAGCCACATTAACACTTTTTCCTTCCAGAAACTACGAACAGTCACAACAACAACAGCACAAGAAGCAAACACACGTGAACATTAGAACATAAGAAACATCCGCACTCAACAGAACTGTGGTGAACCGTGGCCAAAAAGCCAATGAAATAGTGGGACGAAATTTACCTGTATCTACACTGTGACTATAGGTCACATGAATATCTTGGGACAGGGATTCCAAACTTTTTCAGACTAGGACCCCGAAAATAATCATTTCAGCGACTTGTGACCCCCACAGCAAAATTAAATAAATCTTTGTAATGTTTTCAATATGTAACACTATTGAAAACAGGCTTTAATTTATAGTTTGTTGTGTTATATGATTGAAATTTTGCAGATTTTGTTTCGCAACCCCCCAGAGGGACCCAACAGTCACTTTGGGAACCACTGTCTGGACACAGGTCCCATGAATATCTTTGGAAATATTATGTTATGTATAATTACATTATATTTCCTTAATGGTAAATACTTGGTATTAGTGTAATTGACTCAAACAAAAACTAAACTAGGTATAAATTATTGCTGACATATTAAAGGAGACACAATAAACTTTTCTTCTTGATGCATAACTTCCACCTGAAATAGTTTGGCTAAACAAACATACTTTGTTTGTTCATAGTAAAATGTAATTTTGATCTAAAATGACCTAGTAGTAGGCCAAAAGAAGCAAATTCACATTCCGCTTAGAACTGCATTTTTGGCTAATAAAGACTAGTAAACTATTTTGAACCATGTTTATAATTGCAACACTGATGAGTGTGCAGAAATATTGTCACTCAGTTTCACTTCTGTTCTGATTCAGCTGTGGTTCCTAAAGTGACCACGAGAGAGCGCTGAGAAACAGCAGATGTGATTCATCATGGCGCTTCAGTGGGGCGGGCACTCTGGGCAAAACATTGCTCAAACCCGCCTCCTCTACGCTCTGATTGGCTGTTCCTTTCACTGTCCGTAAAGCTCTTTTCTGATTGGACAGTGCGCGCGCCTCTCACGCGCCTCCTGTGACAGACGCCACACGGTGCAGTGGGCTAAACCTAAACCTGCGTTTGGAAACAGAAAGTGTCTGACGTGTAGCTTTGATACGAACCGAAAGACGTACTAATACTGTCGTGGCGATAAGAAATCTATTAAATATTGGTATTACACACGCGTGCTGATGCTCACGCGCGGAGCTTTTGGTGTCGGGGGAGGTGAAATGTGACATGTTTTGGGGAGAGGCCTCAGTGCTGACAAGCCAGGACGAAAACACCTGAATCCACTGCACATTCCTCTTCCTCTGACCAAGGTGAGATACATTTACCTGTTTTTAGGAGGTTTAGAAGGGTTCAGACTGGCGTTAAACTGACCAAATATCAAGCATTCTCCCTTCTGCATTTGTAGCTGGAGATCTGGGTAAAACCCAGGGCTGATGGGATGTTCTTCACTACAATGGAGGTATAGTATTTTCCAGCTTTCTTTGAAGTCCTTGTTACACTGTAATTGCACCATAATTGCGGAATCTATTTGCTGAATAGTATTTTTTTTGCCCCTGTACAATTCATAGTCACATGTGGAAACTGCATACTCAATAAAACTCGTGCCTGACCTTTAAACCTCACTGTTGGGCCGTGGTTTTGTTAGTAATAATCAATATCCATTATAATAAAACTTTGTCTAATGTATATATTTTTGTACAATATATCATAATGCTATAATTATACCTGTAAACATAGTGTTCAAACTGATTTTGGTATAAGCAGAATGAGCCTTACTACCTGTGTTTATGATTTTAGTTGCGGATTTCAGTGTTGAAACAGTCTAATGCAGTTGTCTCACGCTGTTGCTTCCACACAGTTCTCAAGCTTTACCCACTTCAAATACCTATTTCCGTCTTGAATTTGAACCACAACAGAAAATGTAGTGTAAAGGAAAGACATTTTCCATGATTCTTAGAGAAAGTTCAACTTGTCTGATTTTTGTTACTACAGTCAGTGGTTATTATGAACACAATTCATTGACAACTGCATAGCTAACCCTTGCATTAACAAAAGGAAAAGAATAAAGCAATGTCTCTTTAAGGCACTGGGCAGCTTCAGTTGTGACTGTAGTTCCTTTTTTTTTTAAACCACAAGGATGCAAGCTAGAGTACATACAGTTTCTTTAAATATCAAATGGAAAATGACTGTAAAATTACAGGCAAAGTGCTGAATTATCACTTTAGATCCTTATTTGAAAGTTTCTAACAGATATTTGTTCATCCGTATTTTATTCAGCTCATTTTAGAATTATGACCAATAAACTAATCCGTTGTTTTTCCCCTGGAGATCTACTTTTACAAAACAAAAATGAAAATGAGCTACTCATGCTTACGTTCAAAATAAATAGTGATTGTTGATTGAAAGTGTACATTTAAAACAGTAAAATGCATGTGATAACTACAACATAATCAATATAAAATAGATTTTATAAACCCCTTGGTGAGCCACTGATTGGAGACCCCTGTAAAAGATGTTCAGAATTTCCATATCTTGACATTTATCTATCCTACATAATGAAGCACTTTCTCTTCTCTCTGCCCACTGTCTCCCCTGATTGTCCTCTCTGTGTCTCAGTGTGTAGCAGTACTTTGGTGGGTCTGATGAGGCCGGAGCTGGTGTCACTATGGCACACTTTGACACAGAGTACCAGCGCCTGGAGGCGTCCTACAGTGACTCTCCTCCAGGAGAGGAGAACCTGCTCATGCATGTGCCTGAAGGAGTCAAATGTAAGACACTGTTTATAGTGTTTTTTTTTGTTGCTGTTCTAGTTGTATTCATTTTGTGTATTTGTTTTTATAGCTCAATGGCACCACATCGAGAATCTGGACCTGTTTTTCCAGAGAATATCCTTGAAATTCGGTTTTAACTTACCATTTTAAGATGTCTGTGAGCTGACGGTCTAATTTCTATGGAGGAGTTTGTAGATTTGTTGACTTAGTTTATTGCTAATACCTCTGTCATTAGAACATAAATGCATTTTTTGTAGAACAGAGCAATTTAACTAATCCGACCTACAATCCATTTTATAAACATTAGTAAATATATTTTTCATGTTCTTCTTTATTGGCTTGATTCTGGGATATTCTTAGTATCAGAACTTCTGCAGGGTCTTAAAAAGTCTTAAAGGAGACCGGTTGTGACTATTCAGACAGAAACTATGGCATAGGTAGATCAATTATTCACATTTTGTTTGTTGCAAAACACAAAAATGATCTAAAACGGTTTAGAAATAGAAACAGGTCCACTGACTTCCTATTCAAAACTGCAGTGCAGATAATCCACGCTCTTCATTGTAAAACTGAACTTTAATAAGCCACAGATTTAAAAATAGCTTTTTTTGTTGTTGAAAAGTGTCTTCATGACAGTTATTAACCTTACATGTTTTACTCGGAATCTGAATTTTTGAGTAACTGCAAGTAAATACAGACGAGGGAAAGGTGGTAGGTGAGGACAGGGATTTTCTGAGCACTGGAGCCTCAGCTGCAGAGCAATACAAGATTACTTAAACATGTAGGAATCAATCCAAATACAACTTTTGGTAAATTAATGATGAGAGACACTGTTGTAACATGGATGGTTAAAAACTCAGAAAAGTAAAGTAAAGTAATAGGTCTCCTTTAATTTGAAAAGTTTGAATTTAAAACCTTCAAAAGTCTTAAGTCTGACATTGTCAGTCTTAAAATTTATAAATGAATCTAATTTAGTGGAATTCACTATCATGCCGTTTTTGTTGTAGTCAGAAGACACAGCACAAGCTGATTGGCTGAGACAAATCTTTGACTACACTGACTAGTTGCAAATAGAAATGTATTGGAATCAATTTTATATGTTCTCTGGTTTGCTTGCTTACTTAATTTGTTAATTTCTTGTTAGCTGACTTAGAATGAAGATTAGATGAATAAAAGGCATTGGTAAATACTGGATTTTACAAATCACAAGTAGACCTAAATTTATGGATTTGTGGAATTTTCAGAAGTCTTAAATTCGACATGCCCACTCATGCAGAAACCCTGTAGTATCTACTCTTGTACTAGTTCTAGTTCAGCATCTGAATGTCTTTTGTATTTTATTTTCCAACAAAAATCTCATAAAGTAGTGGCTATTTTACAACATTAAAACAGATCCTGTTAGCAATCTTTATGCAACTAAAAATAAATATGGTGGAGGTCACTGTCTGAGAAAAAATCTGGCCCTTGGGAAAATAAAGAATAGCCCTGTTGGTAGCATAATTTAAACCATAATTTAAATGGTAGAAATTGCTTTGTAATTGTTGCTATGTTATCTAGCTCTTTTCTAATGTACTTTGAATATTGTTTGACTCCTTGACTTTGCGCACGTCTATAAGCTACATCAGAAAAATGGCTTCACCTGTATGCTGCTGGGCGAGATTTTTGAGCTCGTGTAAGTACATTTAATACTTATGCACGCTCGATTAATGCTCGTTAAGTAATTTTTCTAAGTAACTGTCTTATGTTTCCAGTCAGCTGCTGTTTGTGATCTGCTTTACCGTGTTTCTCACCAACTGTGTGGACTACGACATTCTCTTTGCCAACAAGTTTGTAAATCACACCGATTCATCAAAAGTGACCCTCCCAGACGCCTTTATCCCAGTGGATGTCTGCTCCGCACGGTAAGAGTTAAATAAATAATTGTTCCTATAATTACATCGGTATTTGAATCATTTATGCACGGACTAGTTTCACATTTGTTCTTCTACGTCACGAATACTTTTCTTTCCAGAATAAGGGACAATGCTTTCGTGATGTTCCTTCTGATAATCTCTGGAGTGTTTTGGTTGCATCGTTTGGTGAAGTTTATCTATAACGTCTGCTGCTACTGGGAGATCCGGTCGTTTTATAGAAATGCCCTTAAAATGAGCATGGTAAGACAAATTGTTGTTTATTAATCGATGAGTATGCAAGTATTTTAAGGTAATATGTTGTATCTATGTTTTGTTTTTACAGTCAGAGCTTCCTTATGCGACGTGGCAGGAGGTTCAAGCGAGAATAGTGGAAATACAAAAAGAACACCAGATCTGCATCCATAAGAAAGAATTGTCAGAGCTGGATGTTTATCACCGCATCCTACGGTTTAAAAATTATATGGTATGTATCGCTACAATATTCAATAAATTAGCTCATACACAAAAAAGTCACACATATCACTGTGCATTCACTGTGGCATTGTTTTGATTCTTCTGCAATGTCACAAGATTTACTTCTATTGAGTGTTGCATTTATTTTTCAAGATGTTGCATTCAGGGCGTTTACATGGAGGCCATGAAAACTGGATAACTAGCCTAGCGCATATAAACCCGGGCAGACCTAATGAGGAGCTGTAAACCGGTTTTCGGAAAACCAGTTGGCGCATGTGGTCCCGACCGATTGTAATCTGATTTCAGACCCATGTAAACAGACAACCGGTTTGCAGCTGGACAAATGCAACTGAGCATGCTCACAACCACTGCTCACTGCACATTCCAACAATAAATTAAGAATTTTAGAACTATGAAGTGCCTTGCATAAAGTTGCACGCATAATCTCACATTTAACTATATGTTTAACACTGTTCTAATTGTTTAAAACAGTCCTACATGTGCCAGAAAAAAACTGTGTGTCATTTAACAAACAATATTACAAACAGTATATAAAAATAAACAACATTAACAATGTTAAAGTAGTTCAACAAATTACATGCAGCAGTGAATCAGACACAGCAGGACCAGTCTCTCCAGGGTAATCGGTTTACTCTCTCACATGTAAACAGGAGCAAAACTGGTCCGACTGGTTTCAGTGGAAAACTAAGTAGAGTCCGTTTTTTTAGCCTAGTCTGATTTCCCTGATCATGTAAACGCAGTAACTGATTGACGATTTTAGAGTCTGACCAGTTTGGAAAGCCTTCTTCAGCACAACCCAATGATTCTCAAAACAGTTAAGCTTAATCGGCCCTATCATCGAGACGGTGCTGACTCTTAGTTTGACTTCTGTTGGCCGCAAGTGAGCTCTCTCCAAGCGCTTTACGCTATAAGTCTAGAACGTGTGACTGTCAAATTTGGCGACGAATACTGGTGAATTGAAACCTATATGTGGATAAAGCACCGAAGTCCAGTTTAGCTGAATGGGATTTTGTCCTGTGACATGTTACAAAGGGCAGGTGCATGTGGAATGTGCCATGATTTAAGCTCAACAACTTTGTCTAAAAATGTGTCTTTTCTTTTACATAAAGTCTATTGGCTTATTAAAAAAGCTAATCAGATTTGTGAGTCCGTCCTCTCCTGTCTCAGTACAAACGTGCTCCAGACCAGGTCCACTCCAGCCTCTGTACGATGCGTCTTTTGATCTTGCTCTGAAATCTTGGTACACATGAGCTTGGGAACGTGCACTCGCGATCCAGCTCTCGTGCGTGTGTGGTGCGTTCCTCAGTCTACATCCTTGTAAAATAAAACAAGACTGTAGAAGAAATCTGTGGTCCAGTCTGACCGGTTCAGTGTCTCTATGAGTGGCCTATTCTATGAGAGCACATAAAGACTGCACCGATGTCTCTGCTCTGTGGGATTTGTCACATTCACATTGATTGTCTTATTAATGTGGGATTTTAGTTTAGACAGCTTGTTGTTAAACGAAAACAGAAAAGGTTTATAGCCATAACATGTCACTTTTTCCTGTGATGTTCTCTCGTTGGTAGACGGTAGTGTCTTACAATCAGACCTGAGCTCTGGCCACGCCCCTGCGAGCTAAAGAGTCTGTTAGCGGCCAACGCAGGAAAAACTAATGCCAGCGTCAGCACTGAAGCCAAGATAGGGCCTTACGTGTGAAAATTATGTATCATGCTCCCTGAACCACTCTTTTACAATTTGAGCTTGATGAATCCGGCCAAAAATCATTTGATAGTCATTCAGTATGTTCACGTAGTCAGCTGAACTTATTCTTTGAACACAAACTGTACTGTTGAACCTCGACCTGACCAACCGCAGATCATTTGCTTAGTTAAATCCAGGTGGCAACATTTTTTTTTTTTTTTTTTGCCAGGCAGTGTAATTCCTAGTGTGTTGTTTCATCCTTCTTGTGTTTGTTTTTAGGTTGCAATGGTCAACAAGTCCCTTCTTCCTGTGAGATTTCAGCTTCCTCTGCTTGGAGAGTATGTGTTCTTCACCAGAGGTCTCAAGTACAACTTTGAACTCATCTTCTTTTGGGGGCCAGGTTTGTACCTAAAAATTCTAGAAAAGTTTGCCATTTGATTCTTGATTAGTGGAAAAAAAAGGAAGTCACACAGAGCTCAGACTGAACTCGATCCAGCTCCTGTCCTGTCTTTGTGCTGTGTGAGAGCCTCTTTAAAAAAATGAAAAGCCGGCAGTGACTTGACCGGAGCTTGACTAAATGGAGTCTGAATGTTGGAGAATAACCTCACAAAAATCTAATTTTGACATGGTAAAAAGCCAGGATAAGCAGTTATAATATGATTAAAAGTTTTTCAAACTTGAACACATGCAACTGCATACAGTAGCCTTAAAAAACTTAATATTATTTATTGTAGTAGGCTACACTACATTTTATTACTTCTAATCATTACTATACTCATCATCACTGTGACTTACACAGTGAAGTTAGAACTGCAGACACACTTTTTTATTTATAAAGCTATATTATCAAAACTCTCAAACTATTTAACTTGTTTGATTGAGTTCAGTAGTATTGCAAATACACTCTGAACTAGGGAAAACAGATTTCAGATTCTATACTCCTCACTTATGGAACCCTCTTATCGGTCAGCCTAGGTTAACTGGTTCCTTTGTTTGAGTTTAGACGCAGCTTATCTTTAATCTTTTTCGACTTTTGCGGGTGTTTTGATTGAAACTTTTCTGTGTAGTCTTCTATCTAGCCCTGTAGTTTATGAATCGTTTTTTTGCTTTTAACTAATATACTATGTTAGCTAAAATTGAAAATGAGACGTGGCTCTCAATGGGCCCTCCAGACTTTATTTTTTTGAAGCTTTTGTTTGTTTGTTTAGTTTTTTGGAGTAATATATACTTTAGCTTTTAATATCCATGAAAATATAATCTCCATTAAAGTAGCACTGTGCACCTTCAAATGTTTTCTGTCATCTAAATGGTGCATCTTTACTGTGTAGGCTCTCTGTTTGAGAATGAGTGGAGCCTGAAGCCGGAGTACAAGAGAGGTGGAAACAGACATGACCTAGCCAACAAACTAGCGTCTCGCATCCTGTGGATCGGCATCGCCAATTTGTTACTCTGCCCTGTCATCTTGGTGTGGCAGATTCTCTATGCTTTCTTCAGCTACACAGAGGTACGTGCACACACCGATGCTTTTAGCCTTTCTACTGTAAAGCGATTATAATTGTACATTTGTGTTCAGGTAATCAAACGGGAGCCCGGCTCTCTGGGGGCCCGCTGCTGGTCTCTGTACGGGCGATGCTATCTGCGACACTTCAATGAGCTGGACCACGAGCTCATGTCACGCCTCAGTAAAGGATACAAGGTCAGTCCTAGTACTTTTCTCAATTATTTTTCTTAAGCAGATTAATTTTATCTAAAGAAGTAAAGTCTGTTTGCCCTGTTTTGTTTCAATGTCAGCTTTTTATACCTTTATTTAACCATGAAATCCTTCCAATTCAGATTCTCAGACCAAGGACATGACAAAGTTAGCACCCAAGTATCAATTCAGTACAAAAAATATCACTAAATATTACATTGTATAAACTCTTATCTCAACAAAAAAGCTTAAACAGTCAGTACAATGTATTAAATGTAGCACAACTAGGCGAAGTCTGATCTTTGGAGAGGCGTGTCCGCTGGCTGTAATAAAACAGGTTTCTTAAGGTAGTTCTGAACAATAAAAACACACTGAGTGAAATGAATTGTAGACATAAAAAAGCACGAGATACAAGCGCTGCTGGGTCCAAGAGTTCACAAAGAGTAAAACCAGTGCTTGTTAAGAACAGTACAAAAGCCATAAAAACACCCTTCAATTGTAAAGGTGAGAAGAATGTAAAAAACGCATTGATAGAATAACATTTCTTTAGTACAGACCTATAAGCAGTGGATGGATTTCATAAATTCTAGATATGTTTAATAGCAGAGGTGGAACTAAGTCACTGTTTTGCATATCAAGTATCTAAGTCTTGACCTCAAGTCAAATCAAGCTCCAAGTCAAGTCTCAAGTCAGTGCTCCACAAATATAAGTCCTCTGCTTCTAGTTTGAAGTCTTTTCAGTCTTTATATCAAATTAGTGAATACATCTTTTATTTCTACAAGTCCATTGTTTTTTTATAAATTATACCAGATTAAAATACATTTTTTGTCACAAAAAAGAAGTGAAAAAAGGACATGTTGCAGCTGTAAAATACTATCTATTTTTTGAGGAGATGCATTAAGCTATATCGTCGTAGTTTATTTTACCTGATTTTTGCTTTCTTAAAATGTTAACAAATCAACAAATGTATTTTAAGCTTCTTGCATCAGTCCACATGTTTTCCTCACTTACCTAATGCATTCTGAGCCTCCAAATTGTTCACTGTGACGTTTTTTAAACTTTTTTCACCGCCGTTAGCCAGTGTGCTAGTAGCAGTTAGCTACAATGTTAGCTACCAACAACATGGCACAATATTAGTTGTAGTCAGGACATTGAGTACTATTTTCACCTGAATAGAAACATTGACATGATGCCAAATCTCAAGTCTTAAAAATAGTCTGACTCAAGTGTGACTCAAATCCAAGTCAAGACTTTCAAGACCACATCTCTGTTTAATCCTATTCTTGGGAACATTCTAGACAAAGCAATAACATCACCATGTAGTCAGTCAAGCATGGGGTAGTGTCTATACCAGAAAGGTTAACGAGTGCAACTTGAAGTAGCCAAAATATATTTACTAGACACTGCAGGGTGACTTTCAGTCTCACTTTATTCTCAACTGTACAGTTATATTGGCCAGGCTGGTGCCACCTAGTGCCATCTCTCAGTTTCATTTCACTCCAGCTACTGGCTCAGGTATCGCAGGACTGCAGATGGTTCCCAAAAAGCGGAAAGCACGGTCGTCCAATAAGCGAACAGGAATGGAGTGATGTGTTGGCCAGAACCAACTCGAGTTGAAATAGCAGACTATATATTATGTTCTCCTCTTTTGCCTTTGTGTCAAATATTAGCTTACCTTTTAATTTTGCTAGTTGACCACATAGAAACAGCAAATTTTATAAGGAAAAGGGAATTGTATTATGGTTAAATGTAATTCCAAAACTCATCATTTTGTTAAATCAATTAGCATTTTTGTTTTGCATCTTTTTAGCGAAAATATACAAATGAATGTTATTTATGTTAGCAAACTGTCTGATTTAGGACTATCATTCTTATTTCTTCTGTCTCTTTTTGTGTGTGCCAGGCCGCTTCCAAGTACATGAACTGCTTTCTCTCACCGTTATTGACTGTTCTGGCCAAAAACCTGGCATTTTTTGCTGGCTCCGTCCTGGCTGTGCTCATCGCTTTTACCATTTACGACGAGGACGTACTGGCTGTGGAGCACGTCCTCTCCTCCATCACCCTGCTCGGAGTGTGCATCACCATCTGCAGGTCAATAGAATTTGGAAGTTAACCCAAGCAAAATCAACATTATCAACACCTTTTCTTGTCCTATGTTTGTCCAGATCGTTCATTCCGGATGAGCACATGGTGTTTTGTCCGGAGCAGTTGCTGAGGGTGATACTGGCTCACATTCACTACATGCCTGATCACTGGCAGGGCAATGCTCACCGCTCTGAAACCCGCGACCAGTTCTCACAGCTCTTCCAGTACAAAGCGGTAAGAACTGATTGATCACTGGTCAGGATTATGGTGCATTATTCTTTTCATTTATACATTTTGTTTATCGTTTCCTGGGGATATAACTTTTCTTCAACATGCAGTATCTTAAACTGATTCAAGGAGTAGACTAAATAAAACATGTGGTATTATTTTAGAGAACTGAGTCTCTTTTAGGGCTAGGACTGAGCATAAACTGTATGTAACACAGTGCTTTAGTCACAATGACACAGACAAAAATGTATATCAGTATTTTTTTAGTAGCAATATTCATGCGTTATTATCATGTTAATCCAACAAAAATGTCTTAATATATATCTTTAAACGTATTAGTTGAGAATTAATTACTAGACAAATATGAAATATGCATAATAAATTACAAATGTCACAGGCATAACCTTACTTCATCATGTACTTTATTTTTTATTTTCAGTAAGCTTATTGTAAGACTTTAACAATAAACTTAAATAAACAATACTCACTTATATATTACATTTTGTTTATTGTCCACTTCTAAATTAAACTGCTATGGCCCTCTGCTTTTACAGTTGTATAATGACCATAAATTTATATTTTACATAGAATTGCCTTAAAAAAATTGACATTCTTTATGTATTTAATTTATTATGGGTAATTACAGTAATAGTTGTTGATATTGAATAGCAATACAAAAACGTATCATCCTACACCTTATTTTGTGGAAGTGTCCATTTGGTTTCTGGTCACATCACACTTTGATTTGAATAGAGACGGATACTATAAAAACATTGACTAAGTGTAAAACAGCAGTCAAATGCATGCATCATAATGCTTATAGCCAAAGCTAATTCGCAGCACTGTATGACAATGTATGATGTAAATTGTATTTTGATGTATTACAATATTTCAAAGAACTGTTTAAGATATTTTTATCCATGGAATTATCGACATTTGTATACTGTATGATATGCCAAAGCAACAGAAAAAGTTCCTTGCATCTAAAATACGATTTAAGTTGTTCAAAATAAAATAATCAATCATGAATCATCTCTTCTCCTCACAGGTCCTGATACTGGAGGAGCTACTGAGTCCTGTGGTGACTCCCATCATCCTGATCTTCTGCCTGAGGAGGAAGTCTCTGGAGATCATCGACTTCTTCAGGAACTTCACTGTGGAGGTGGTGGGAGTGGGAGACACCTGCTCTTTCGCCCAGATGGACATTCGACAGCACGGACATCCTGCGGTAAGAAACGTGTACTAATGCTACAAGGGTTTCTGCGAGGGCGGAGAGGTCAAAATACAACTACGGGTGGCTTTTTTTTTTACTTGTTGACCATTCGTCCATTTTTCAAGTTGTACCGTTTCTCTCCTCCTCAGTGGATGTCAGAAGGGAAGACTGAGGCGTCCATCTACCAGCAGGCGGAGGACGGGAAAACAGAACTATCTCTCATGCACTTTGCCATCACAAACCCACAATGGCAACCTCCGCAAGAGACCACCCACTTCCTCAGCCAGCTCAAAGAACGAGTCCACAGAGAAGTGACTGGACATGTGGGGGACACTCATCACTACTCACTGTCCGAATCAGAGGTATCAGCACAGCAAACGAGCAATTACTTCATTATATAAAAGTTTGCTAAAGGCACAGCTATCTTTAGCTTTCTTAACATGTACTTTGATATTAAACTTTTAGGATCTGTTTACATGTTTTGTTTACTTATCTAATGCTTTCTGAGCCTCTGATTTAACGCTCTTCCTGGATTTCTTATTAGAGGCAGACAGGACGCTGCAAACAAATTTTCACTCAAATAGATAATGTGTGCCAAAGTAGCATCAAGTCATTTCAGGTTCTATTTCTCCAAACTTCAGTTTCTCTGATAAGTTTTACAGTCAAACTCTGCACCAGAGGTTGCATAAAATAACACTGAAAAATATAATTTTGGATTTTCCAGGATCAACTTTATAGCCTCTATATTTATTGAACTTGCGCCTAAAGGGTTAAAATCTCAAATCATTATTTTTTCAATTATTCACAATACTGATGCTCTAATTCCATCATTTAAGTATTCTGTTTTTATTTTAATATGTTTAAAGATAAGCTAGATCTGCCTTTTAAGAGTCTTTTTTCAGTGTTATTGATTTTTTTTTTACTTCACTATATACTGTATGTTTTGAAATCATATAAAATCAGTCAACCGTCTATACTCTAGACAGTTTAGGTCAAAACCACCCAAACAACAAAATTATTATTCTGAAATTAAAGTAATTCAAAGTGAAAATAGCACAAGTAAAATGTACTTTGGTGACAATCTCAAAGCTTAACCAACTCTTTTTCTTCCAGCCAAGAAGTCTCATTGCAAACCTCCTGGCAGGACCGTCCACCCTGGGCTCCGTTCACTTTGCCCGGGACGCTTCTTTAGCCAACCATGCGGCGGCCGCTAACAACGACAGTGCCTCTGCTCTGCGCTCCCTCTCCCCTGTCAGCGGCAGTCTTTACCTGAAGGACAGTTTGAGTGCAGCCCACAGAGGTCACGCTTCAACTGTCAGCAAGGCCATGGCAGGCTCTGGGTAGGAAAGATATTAGCAATCTTATTCATTTTAAAGGTATATAGTTCTGTTTTTTAATTGTTGAGTGAACATGATTTTTGTGTTTTGTTTTGCAGAACTGATGCTCGCACTGTAAGCTCAGGAAGCAGTGCCTGGGAGGGGCAGCTCACTAGTTTGGTCTTATCAGAGTATGCCTCAACAGAGATGAGCCTCCATGCTCTGTACATGCATGAGGTAACTTCAGAAAACATAATCAAGATACACTCATATTATAATGTAATTGGGTTCAAACAGCACATTTCTAGCAACTTTAGTACCCAAGTTACCCTAAATTCCATCCTAAACCTAGGGATGTCACAATGTAAAATGTTTTAGTTTTATTACCTGACACAATATAAAGCAATTTAGCGATTCTTAGAATTGTCAGAACTGATAAAAAAACAAACTATGAATTATTTTGAATGTAAAAATCTTAATGTGAATAAAACATTTAGATGCAACTATTTTATTTTAAATTGTACCCAGTTTATGAGGATGACATCACAGCATTCTAAATGTGAGGACTGAGTGGCAAGAATGCATGAGAGTCAATTGCAAAGAATGGACATTATCCCCTGTAAGAGCTCAAAATACAGCTGAAATACAGGGGAAAAGACGCTACAGTGTGAGAACAAATTCAGCCCACAACAACTCTGCGGATACAGGATTTTTAACTGAGAAAAATAGGTAAACAGTGGTAGAAAAGCAACAAGAGAAACTACAAGACCAGCAGATTTTGGGATCACACACAGTTGAACTTATTAGCTTTTCTTCTGAAAAATGTTTTTGAGTCTGTTTGATGAGAGGACATTATAGCAGTGTTGCAGTGAAAATTTCTTAAATCTACAGTTGTAGATTATACGTACATTAGTAAATAAACTTGCCACGACAACAAAAAAACTATTTTCCGTTTCCATGTTGCCACATACTGTATAGTTCATTTGTGTAAAAATAAAAGATTAAGCCAAAAACAGCAAAGAAGTACATTTTCTCTATTGTCTGCCTATACTTTTAACACTTAGTCAGACCTAATTTTGCTTCTAAAATGGGTCATATTCTTACAAGACAAAATTTTACTTGACCACATTTAGGGAAGGACTTACTTTCTTTTATTTATGTAATTTAGCCAATTCAAATATACATTAAATCTCATCTTTTTTCTTTTTTTTCTATTTTCTTTTTTTTTTTTAATATAAACTAATCTGACTCCAAAACTTGAATTGATATTCTGCTCATTCATTCAAAGACTTCTATAATTGGTAATTCATATTCATTGGTTTTTTGGATTACAGTATATTGTCACTTGAATAATCACAATTATCATTTAACGGTTACATTTTACCCTAATAATCTTGACATCGCCTACTGCTCCTTTCTGTCCCCTTAGTTCCACAAACAGCAGTCTCGTGGAGCGCTGCCTCGTCACACTTGGCACAGACAGGACAGCGACGAGAGCAGCGACAGTATTCCGGACGAGGTGAGGAGTGAGCCCCCGAGACACTCCAGAAATCTCCCTCGCTCGTACACCTTTCCCACGGCAGCTCCAAGCCCCAGCGACATTCCCAAGTCTGCCTCGGACACTAGCACTAACACCAGAGGCCAGCAGGAAGGGGCCCCGGCTTCTGCTGACAAACAACCAGGTAGCTATGGGGGAAAGTGTTCAGTGTGATGTTTTTGGAAATGTGTAAAGTACAACTACAGCATCATTTAGAGATTTAAGATTTGACAAGAATAGGTATTAGAAATCAAACAATTTCCATTTAGAACATCAAGAACGGCATAGCTAGGATCTAAAGGTTTTTTTTAGGTTTTGATAAAGAGCTGTCCTAATACTGGGTCCATAACAATTTCAGAAAGAAATGAACATATCTGCTCTTAATAGTGAAGTGAAAGTACAAATCATTTACTAAATAATAGGCCTTGAATTTTATTAACAGTACTTCTGCTTTTGCACTTTCCACTTGGTGCTGTATTGGAGAAAATATACATTTACTCCAACATATTTATTGACAGCTGAGAAAGTGATTAATGCTTGTAGTAATACACATGTAACTACTGTAAATAAATGTGTAATGTGGTGTGAAAATAATAATCTGTCACATCCTTATGTTTATGTTGTTTATCAGATTCCTTAGGTGCAGGAACAAAGTTTGTGAGGACTGCGCGTGTCCCCATGGGAGGGTGGGCAGACGACAATCAGGCTGCGCCCCAATACCCTGAGGCCCTTCCAGAAGAGAGCTCGGATGACGAGATGCCCCCTCATATACATAAGGTTTGTTCAATTAGAAGTGATATAATCTGACATGTGTATCTATAACATTTTTTTTTCTTTGAATTGTAGGTGACGTAACCACGGTTTCAGACATCATGTTGTCTGTTTACACTTTAATGCTGTTCTCAACTTCCATCTTCCACTTAAGTTGAGCCAGAAGTGCAGTATGATATTCTTTGAACTCACAAAACCATATAGAAGTATGTAAATCTAGATTTTACTGTATCATAATATATTTATTGGAATTTCATTGTTCTCATTGACCCATTTTCTCATACTTGATCTACTTTAATATGGAATATTACCCATTGAAAGACATGGTAAATAAAATTTGTAATCAGAAATTGTAATGCCACTTATAAAGAATGTTATTTTGTTACTCTTCGTTATCATTGACATATTTTTAGAATTGTTTTGTTAGGTTATAAAGTTCTTATTATAAGAACTGTTGCCAAAAGAAGCCCCAAGCACAATTGCATGTTCATTTGTCTTATTTATAATGATGAAAGGGAGCTTTTCCAGAAACTCCGATCACTGCTTTGTTTTACGGACTTCAATTTTTCTCCATGTGAACGTGAATATTTTTGCACTTTACAGATGACGTCATATGGTTCACGTATTTATTTGTACTTTTATGTTTTATTTATCAAACAGGGAAGTGCCATGGAAAAAATAAAGATTGATGTAAGTGATGATTATTGTGTGCGTGTGTGTGTGTTAATTTAAATTGTTACTGTTACCAATGTTGATTGATCTTTGACAAAATTTTATTGCATTTTGTAGTGTTTGAAAAAAGTATTTGCAGCAGAGAGTAGTGCTCAGTTTTACACTAGAGTAAAAATTTTGCCTACTCTATCTACCTCTGTATTTGATATTCCTTATTTTGAGCAAGGAAAAAACAGAAAAGATTAGATATTATTCAACGGCACTTTTGTATTATTTTGTAATTAAATAACTAAAAAAAATAGCCATAGAAACTTAAAACGTTACCGCGTACAAAGTGGGGTCTTTTTTCTATCAGCTGATTGGATAAGCCCACTGTCACTCAGGCGTGGCCGCTCTGATCTACTAACCTCATTGGTTCCAGATACCGTACTTTGATTGAACTTTACTCATGCTTGAATAAATTAAAATGACACAAACCCGTACGCCCATTCTTATTGGTTGAGAAAGCTGCTTGTACGCGTTCCATTGGTCCGTTTATTCAAGAAGTCACCTTAAGGGCGGGGCTAAGGAAACTTGGCGGCCATACTCAACAGTGAGCACTGTTGACAGTTGACCAAAGGAAGCTCAAGCATTTACCATTAACTTATGTGATAAAGAAATGCATTTGGTGCCTTTTTTGACAAAGAGGCCCAGATTTAACTAAAGCTAAGCTGCAGCGGAGCCATGGATGACGATGAACGGCAACGGAAACTAGAAGCTGGAAGAGCAAAGGTTTGTTGTTCTACCCACGCTACTGCTTGTTAGCACTTAAGCTAACTCTATTGTGGCAGTTCGCTGCTGTCTACGCCTGTGTTTACATTTACACAGACTTCATCGGTTTGATTTAAGGCTGTTTAGCTTCGATGTATCCGTCAGCAAAAATAAGGAACGTTTTAGGAGCTGTAGCTAGGTCTGTTTGTGCAGAGCTTTGGGGGTAACGCTAGGTTAGTTGGCGTTAATAGGATAAATACCTGCGCACACGTAAAGAAGATGTGATTTCAACCAGAAGTCGATTAGGAAAAATCGGCTTTTAGGTTGCTAACTAGCTAAAGTTTGTTTATTAAAAATATATGATTCAGAAACAGCCTTTTATTATGGATAATGCGTGATGAGATATAATAGCTAGCTAACGTGAATCTGTAGAAATCGCCAAAATATTGCACTTGTTTCGGACACAGGTCAGATCTTGTGTAATATTATTGTTTTCAGTTTGTTGACATTCGATATCATACATTAATGGTAACCGTAAATACAGAAATATTTGAGTAAGATACACCTCCTTTCACCTTACTGATTCCATAGAAATAGAAACTCTGACAAACAGTGGACTACTAGGACAAACGGGGTCATGTGAAACGGAGTCATACTGTATGTATCCCACACATCATCCAAGTTATCCAGAAATAAATTACACGATGAGTTTCTCTAATTAAATTTAATCAGATTTAACCCTTCTGCCGTAGCCTATATGTTGTTACTAGATTGTGTTTGATCTGTGTTAAGTGCAACCTAAAGAACTGATAATTTTTCTCCTTTCCATGTGCACATGTCTTCAGATTTTGGCCTCAACAGCTAAAATGAAGTAGCTAAATAGATAACGTTATCATTATATCTCATCATACATATCTCAGAGACAGACATTTGCTATGTTAACTGTCCTTCTGGGCCACACATAGATCTGGGCCACACATAGATCCAATGACCACAGAGACATTGTTAGATTAGGTCTTCTTTTTTAACAACCACACTTTTAACAGAAATGGTCTAATGTTCATTGTATTTGTGTTGTGACTGATTAATGTTCATGATGCATGCACAGAAATCCTCCAAGTCTTCCCAGTCGGTGAGTATGGAATGGTAATGGTGCATTTGGGTTTACATGTGTGTTTCATTCAGTGACCAATCATAATTTAAATTTATACCCACAACATCCCACAAGTAAATATATAATATTATTTGTGATTCTCATCGCACACTATTCTAAAAGCTCTTCTATTCAACTTGCCTGCAACTGTGTCATGTTGATAGAAGACCATCAGGTGGTGCCATAAGCCTGAGCACTGGCCTGGCTCACATGCTAACATTACATTAGAGTTAGTGACAGTTAGAGTTGCCATGGTAGTGCACAAAAAGCTTGCAATGTGATATTGTAAGCACGATTAACAATGTAAATGCAAACGCCTGTCACAATGCTTTAGACTCATTGTTCAGTTGGTTAAAACTGGAAGAAAGCAGAACCAACAAATTATAATATACATTTTTTTTCTTTGTGTTACAACAACAAGAAGTTATTTTTTGCAGTTGAAGGTTTATCAATTAGAGCAGAAGTAGTTTGATTCTGCTTTTTAACTAACATTGCACATTATTTCATTCAGGCAAAAGCATTGTGATAAGATTTGATGTAGCATAATGATGATAAGATATTGCACTTCAAAATGTGTTATTGTGACAGGTCTTGCATTAACTACACATGTTTTATGGCTTTAATTTTCATTGAACATGAACTACACAGTTGCATGTAAGTTGACCACTGAGTGTGCTCCGTTCAGCCGCTTGGCAGCGGTCGGAAGTGAGACAGCAGCCCTGAGCCAAACATGGCTCATCTGATGTAGCTGTCTGACATCTGATGTGAGTGCCCTGGGAAAGAGATGGAGGGGAAGGGCAGGGCAGGAATCAGGATGCTAAATGTCAGATGTGTAGTTTTATTCGAAATGAGACCATTAAAGTGCACGCAACAGGTTCTTTCCTAAATAATAGGCCGTCTAATGGGAAAATTTGAACATTTCTGAAACTGACTCCTTTTGTCTGTTCAGTCAACTTGTGATTTCAAAGACGGTTTACACAAAACATTTTCTTTCACTATTTAAAATGATACTCTCCTTTGTCAAATAACCATTGTAAATTTTGACTCCTCTTTACTTGGAGGTTGCCAGATAACTGTGAAATGTAACATCGTGAACTCCACTAAAATTAAAAAAAAAAACTGCTTCGCTAAATCTAAGAAAAGATGATCAAGTTTCGTATGTTTTTGCTTTAACCTGTAATGTGCACTTTAATCAAAGAAATGGTAAATGTGAAAATCAACAAGTACTTCTCACAGTTCTAGATAGTATGAGCTTTTTTCTTTGTTTCACACCATTATGTTTTAACCCAATTTTTTCTCTGCTCTTGTTCCGGCTTGTCCATGTAGTCCCTCAAAAAACAGACATGCGATTGAACTGAGCGTGTCCCCTATGCTGCTCACTGCCACAGACAGTCCCCTCCTCTTTCTCTGTGGATGCATCTCCCCTCTCCACCCTTTTTTCTCTTTAGCTTAGGAACCATGCCTCTGCTGCTCAACGTGGACACCTCACTGGCTGTCAGTTGAGAAGAGGGGGGGAGTGTATGACTGGAGGAGCCGTGCCACGATGAGCAGCTGGGCAGTGGAGCACATGGGCACATGGGCAAGGCCGGGCACGAGAGGAGAAAAGGGGACGATTGATGTGACAGTTCTATATTGGAGTGGTGCTCTTTCTGCTTCTGTAATCTGGTGTAAGCTGCTTAAGGAGGAGACGGCATGAGTGAGCGCTCTGAGTGGGATTCCTATCAAATCGATACAGCAGGATTTTGTCTTTTTGTGATCATTCAAGACGTGACAGAATTTTGGAGATTTGTGTTTTTTTAGTTTTTTTTAGTTTGCTCTTTTCTGCATTGAAAGTTTCACTGGCTGTCATCAATTGGACGCTTCATATTAGTTCAATTCAGTAATTAATTTAGAAATAATAATTGTTCAGAATGACAGTAGGGCTGGGCAATATCGTGATATAAATCAAATCATGAGCTCATCTGTGACAATCTGCTTTTTTTATGTAATCGTCACATCATGATTTATTTTTTCTCTATTTGATGCATCTGTCTGTTCAAACATAGATTATTTTTTTCCAACCTCTTGCCAAATCCAAGTCTTTACAGCGACTTTGGGCTTTTTTTTTTTTTTTCAAAGTCTCTTCTGCGTTTTTACAGTAAGTCATATAAGGAATGAAGCTTAGCAATCTTTCAGGTTTGATTTGTTAAAATATATCAATTTATATGACTGGAACATGAATTTTTAGAATGTTTTCATGTCTAAAAGTCGTTAACATAAGAAGAACATGATATGGCAAAAACACAATCGATTCTTTTAGTAACTTTTTATTGAAGTTTGCTTGTTCTCTCTACAAACCTGGCAACACTGGTCAGCTTTTGACAGCTGGATTTAGCTGTTGATAGTGAAATGTGTTTACCTCAAAGACTAAAGGAAAATAAATGGTTTACAAGAATCGTGATAAAATCAAAATCATGATCTGGCTCCAAGAAAATCGGGATATACATTTTTTGCCATATTGCCCAGCCCTAAATGACAAGATTCAGTACAGTTTCTGATTACTGAATGCAATTTTTTTTCTGCACAAGAATTATTATTATTAATCCAACAGAGCTGCAACTATAGAAAAATTTTAGTTGACTTTTTTTGTGCCTCCTCCTACCAATCAGCTTTTGATCAGTTGAAGTTGTTGTCTCAATCTTACTAAATCAATCGCCTGTTGATGCAGTTCTAAAATCTCATAAAATCTACTGTACTTCACTCTTTCTCGGGCCACATCTTTCCTCCTGACCTGTCTGTCAAGCTAAACCATGCTCCTGGTGTGGTGGTGTTCTGCCGTCCTGACCTACGTGTCTGTGTACCTCTCGCTGTCTTTCCTGCGCAGCTTGCTAGCTACCGACAGAAGCGGGCGAAAGGCAGCGGTGCGGGGGCGTCGAAAAGGCGCAGAAGGGGAAGAGCAAGGATGTCCCGCCGCAGAATGACCGCGCGACGCAAGACGGCAACGTAGCGGACGCCGCTGCTCCGCCCTCCGCCAACGGTCGAGTTCTGAACAGCGAGGCCAATCGTGAGGTAAGGGGATGCTGGCATGAAATGCAGAATCTTGGGACATTGTTTTGTCAGTAGTATTTTGAGGGAATGATGTGAAAGAGCCTTAGCTTTAGGGCTGTAGTCCACTGCTAATCAATCAGTTGAATAAAAGTTGTCAAAAGTAGTAAATATTATAATGATCTGACCCAAACTGCACCCAAAAGATCACAAAGTTACAAGAGCTCTTTATACTAATAAAAAAAGTTAGAAAGCAAGTTTTCCAAACATAAAAGTCTAACAAATTTCCAACGTTTCCCCAAATCCAACCCTAATAGTGAAGCTTTACTTTGTGAACGATTGAGCTCTGCAATCAATCAGATTTTAAATTTGCTATAATTGGAACTAGACAGAAGAATAACTTTTCATAATTGAATTGGCCCCCAACATTTTTATTTATATAATTTAGGGCTGCAACTAACGATTATTTTGGTATTCGATTAGTTGGGCGATTATTATTATATACTAAACTAATTATTGAGCTACAATGGAAAAATGTTCCATCTTAATAAGGAAAAAAAGTTCATGAGTGCTTAAAATGTTAATCTTGTTTTAAGCAGGTTTTGACTGTCTTAGGATTTGCCAAAAAAACCCAAGATACTTAAAATAAGGAAATGATAAGCATTACTCACTTGAAAACAGGAAAATGTCACTTCACTTTAAATAAAAATAAAACTTGCTTATTCTACGGCAAATCTCTGTGAAATTATGCCTAAAACAAAAGATATTTTAGTTAATTCTGGTACTTTTTTATTCAGCTTAATCCAGTCTGTATTTTTTCTTGTGCAACCCCTTTTAAGAAGATTCTGACAGTGTAGAAACTAGTGTTAACATCACAAAAACAATAAACACAATTTTCACTGCTCATCATCAGTAATTAGTAACCAATTAGCTTTTGGCTCTTTTGTGTGTGTGCGTCCAATCCAGATGTTATCTCACCGGACAATTTTCTACATGTGTGCACAGTTTTGAAACATTTGTATCTCGCAAAGTCTTGTTCCATCCTTAAAGATCTTGTTCCACCCTTAAAGAAGACTATTTCATCCTGAATAGTCCCCCTATTGATTTTACTTTTCACAACTTTTGTGAGTTTTGCTGTCTGTAAAATTAACAATAACAGGTTCATGAAAAATTGCTTTATAATTAAATGCAAACAGCACATTGCCTTCTCATACATTTTATCTCTTTGTGCTTTTTCTGTGCATCAGCAATGTAGATTAGATTCGTAGCTGTCCTCTGGATGTGTTTATATAAAAGCATTAAAGGTGGGGTAGGTGATTTTCACACTGCAAACACAATTTAGGTTTAAATCTGACAATTTCCTCTCATAAATCATTGAACACATTGTTAATATCAATATGTATTAAGCTTAGGTTTGACATAAAACCCCCATTTTTTCTCTTTTAAAGTGAAAGTGGAGGGGACCACCCAAGCTCAGCCAATCAGAACGCTGCATTCTGCCCCTGATTAGAACTAAAATTCTTTATCATTTGATTTAGAAAGTACTCTGCGGGCAAATTTTTTCACCAAGTGCTGCATTTATCATATACTTTTTGGTGGAAAACACAAAGTTTACTTATTTACAACTAAAAAGGTTAGTTACCCCAACTTTAATAACACATTTTCACTAATTGGTAATGGGTCTGTTTTTTCCCACCATATTTAAGCACCATGACAGTTAAACTATTGAGTTGGCAGGTGTTCGACATTTGTTGTATTTGTTGGGGTTTGTATTTGTAAAGGGCAATTACTAATGTTTATTGAGGGATCAAAGTGATTTTGACTTGATTGCCATTATCTTCATTCAGCTGCATTTGACAGAACACATTTTCTCCACTTGTCTAATGTAGTTTGGTCACATTATGCTAACAAGTGGTCTGTGCCCCTCTGTAAACATACAGGAGAGAAATGGGTCACTAAACATCAGTGCCTGTAGGGCCTGTTGTCATGACAACCCGGACAGGATTAACTCTGGCAATGTTTACTCCACTTTTAAAGAGAAGGTTTGATTGGAACAAGGGGGGAAGCACATGGAGCTTATGTTGTGTTCTGTCAATTTATGGTCATATCCCAATGTTCATATTTAAGTTGTGTTTTTAATCCACACATTTACATCACTTTTTAGAGTAGTATTCTATACCTGAATATTAGCTGTTATTGGTTTGTGCAGTGATGTTGGATTGTGATAGTCTTATATGTGCTTGTATTGATCCTTTTTAGGTTGATGAGCAGCCCAAGAAGATTAAAGTCAAGCAGAGGAAACAAAGTGACTCTTCCCCCTCTCCTGACCACAGCCCAATCCACGTGGAGGACCTAAAAGATGAGGACCTGCGGGCACTCACAGGCAAAGAGCAGTTAATGGTAGGCTTGTTAAAGATTTGATTTTATGTTTTAAGTAATTCTAACTATTATACACTGCTAGAGAATGACATCTTTGCAAAGCTTTTTTTATTCTGCCATTTAGGGTGGTGCATTTTTATAAGTCTGCTTCTTACTGCCAGCCTTAAGGGCATTATGTCATCTTTTTGCATGGGCGCCTCTGCCTAACATGTCCTAATCAGGCAGAAAGCATCAAATTAAAATTGCATTTTGCATTTCTGCCAAGAGCCTGTCTTTTGCAGAAAGAGGTCAATCAAGGACTCATTAATTGTTGCACAAAAAATTAATCATTACTTATCATTATTTGATCAATTGTATGAAAAGCATAATTTTGTAAAAACTTATCAGAGATTCAGTACTCGACTTTGCAGCGACTTTGTTGGCCAAGTAGGAGTGTCACAATTAGGGGTGTCAAATTAGTGCATTAATTGAGATTAATTAATTACAGACGACATTAATGGAGTTAATTGTTTTAATCGCATTAATCTATTTTGAAATCTTTAACTTCATTGTTTCCATATGTGAGTTGCAAAGTGACATAAAGGTTGTTCAACTTGACAACAACAACAGCTACAAAAGACTTACTAAAGTCTTCATTTTTTGCAATATATTAATATTCCCATCTGCAACAATAATGTAATTAATTAAATTGGATAAAAACAAAACAAAAACACTTAAGTTGAGTGTTTTTAGGTGAGATTAAAAATGGATTAATTAGATTAACTAATTGCACATCATAATTAATTATTCTCTTAAATTTTTAATTGATTGACAGCACTAGTCACAATATAACATTTTTGTATCATGATTATGACAAGACAAAATATCATGATTTAGCGATTATTCACAATTAATTTAAAATACTGCCAACAGTGGGATCTTTTTTAATTTTGATTGTGAATCACATCACTCTTCCACAAGCTTGTGACAGATTTTACCAAAGGAAACTTTCTGGATGAAGTAATGTTCATGTGATTGTTTTAACACAGAGTGTTTTAAAATACGAATTATAATTATTATAATTATCTGTATTTTTTTCTATAGGTTCAAAGAAAAATGTTTTCTGCTTCTGCTTCTAAAATGGCCATGCATAAACTTTTTAAAGACCATATTAGTCTTCGTTCTTTGACTTCTAGATATTTGTTTATATCGATAATTGAAAATTTATATGCATAACAAGGCTCACATAATCACAAATTTACTGTTCACTGAAGCAAAAAATTACACATCTACATCAATATTTTGTCCATCACTAGTTTCAATCGAGTGAACTAAAAAGACTATATATGCTTCAAAAATTGTCATATTATATGATGATATTTATTCTATTGTTGTTGCGATTATATTGTGACTTAAATAATGACAATTTGTGGTAAACCTAATAATCTTGACATCCCTATTGAGAAGTGATGTGTAGTTTTGATAAAGATCAAGATGAGTTAAAACCATTTAGATTTATTCTTTTGTAACAGTGTTTATTAAAAATGATTGTCTAGTTTTTATATATCTATAGATTGATAGATCTAGCACCAATATAAAGCTTTCACAGCTCTAAACTTCTACTAGATGAGGTCTGATCTAGGGCCAAAGCAGACTGCTCACATACCACATCTTTATGCAAATTTAAAGCATTTCATATACAGAAATTACGGTGCAGCTAACGAAACCATTTTCTTTTTCTTTTTAAGCGCTTGCAAGAGGCTGTGGAGAAGCGCAATGAAATCATTGCCAGACTTAGTGCCAACCTGCAGGAGGCGCTGTCCAGCAGAGACAGTGTTCAGCTGGAAGCTCAGACACTGGCTGGACAGATCCAAGCTCTCCAGAAGCAGCTTCAACAGGTACATAGGGAAAACATATTATCCTTGTGCTCTTAACTGTTCAAAAACACATTCAATTCTTCTTTCCTGTTTCAGACCAGCATGGAGTTCTCTCGCATTAAAAGCCTTCATGGACATTCCTCTGATTCCGACACTAGTAATAAGGAAACACTGACAGAATGTAAAAACGAAGGGTCCAACACAGACAGCGACGAGGAAATCACCGCCGCTGTGAAAAAACTTAAACTCGAGCTGCAGAACGAAAAGGAGAAAAGCCAGAACATTTTCGCCGAACTCCAAAAAGAAAGAAATGTAGTTTTGTTACTGGAAGAAGAGAAGCGTGAGTGGGAAGAGGAACTCAAACGCCACCTAACGCAACTCCAGGACCTGCAGTCACAGTGCCTCGAGATGCAGCAGTACAAAAGGGACAAGGAGAGGCTCAATACGGAAGTCATGGAGCTGAGGAAAAGACTGCAAGAGAAAGGCGACGCGGAGAAGAGTTTCGGAGAGGAGGCGGCTAGCTCGGCGCGCTTAGTCCGAAGCTTAGAGGAGGAGCTGGAGAGCGTTAAGAAGCAGCTGGAAGACAGAGAGAAGGAGCTGAAGTTTAGAGAGGAGGAGGTGTTGGGACTGAAGGCATCGAAGAACAGACAGAACCAGGAGAGAGCCGGTTTTACTTCTGCAGACTTCAGCAGAGGAGACAGCGGAGATGGAGGCCTGGAGGTGAGATGTGCGGAGGACAGTCTGAATGTATCACAGGGAGGGGATGTGCTGATGGAGCGCTACCTGTCGTCTGCGCCACCAGCCTGTTCCCAATCTTCACTGGTTCACGAGGACTTCCAGCAGTGCAGTCAGCTGGACATATCTGCAGACGGAAGGTTGGTTGCACTGAAGAATACTCGTGCATTTGTTGTCAACTCATTCAAGGTGCTATATTTGATTTTTGTCATCTTAAAAAGTACAAAAATATTTAATTTTAAAACAAACCTATTGCTTTTTTTCAATGTTTTTAGGAGTAAACTATAATATATGGAGATCAGCAATTTACCTTTATTTCTTATTACACAAGATTGACATAAAACAGCTTAGAAATAAAAAAAGGTCCATTGACTTCCTGTTCAAAACTGCAGAACTGATAAGCCCCGCCTCTTCCTTGTAAGATTTTAATGTAACCAGCAACAAATTTTAAATTAGTAATATTTGATGTTGTAAAGTGGCTATGAGACTATTTTGAACCAAACATGCTTTACTATGAATCTGATTTTTCTGAATAATCACACTTAAACACAGACACATGGGCGAGGATAGGTGGTAGGTGAGGACAGGGCTTTTCTGAGCACTCAATCATCAGCTGCAGAACAATACAAGATTGCTCAAATATGCAGGAATTATTCTTAATGAAACTTTGAGTAAACTAATGAGAGAAGGCAGGTTTAACAAGGTTAAAACTTAGAAAAATATTTTTTAAGCAAAAGATCAGTCCACATTTCTCACTTAGTATTCTTAAAAACATTAATTTTGCTGCTGTCGGTCTTTAAAATGTTTGTCAGATTTCCCAATCTAGTATTTCTCAAAAAAATTCTTAATATAAAAATATGACACAGGTGTGGTTTTTTTGCTCTATTTGGTTGATGGAATAGATGCTGCTGCTGCTTGTGTTCTTTTTTGTTAATTCATTAGATGATTCATAATTGTAGCAAAAATATACAAATTTACCTTAAGGAGTATTGTAAAATACTACATGTCACGTCTCATGACTAGGTCGTAATTTGTATGTTTTGTGATCTTAAACATTTCTTAAATTTGACCTCCCCATCCCAACAGAAACACTGTCTGAATTGGGCTGGGCAATATGACATTTTTTTTTTTTTTTAAGTTCAGCTTTCATTGTGATTAGTTAAAGCCAACACACTCATCAAAGCAGAAAACGTTTGTGAGAAAAATGAAGCAGAAGGCTGCATTAAATAGAGAAATGATAATGATGGTTCTTTTTTGCTTTTATGATTTCTTGATGAAAGCATGTTTTGATGAGGTTCAATTGTCTTTTGTCCAGTTAATATTACATATGTAGTGGGCATTTCACAACTGTAGAGCAACCACACTATGAACAAGGGCAAAAATCCAAATAAATGACAAAAACGCAACAATTTGACAAATGAGAATACATTTTATTTAGATACAATTATTTAAATTTAGTTAAATTATTGTTTAAACTACAGGAATCTGTAGTTGTTGTATGTCTTTGCATTTTGGCGCTTTTTGAGAACTAGTGGGAGGATTTTGTTTTAGAACTCAAATTTACTTCCTGTATATTTCAACTTTATCTGTCAGTTTCTTCTTAATTTGCAAATTAACTGCTGTACAGCTTTGATAAATGTTTTACCATAAGGACTATCACACCAAACTAAGTCAACATTAGAAAAACACGATAGTCTGTCATGGGCTTTCAGCAGCGCTTTCCAAACTATGATCTGGTGTTGGCACAATCAATTGTTTTAAAGGAAATTATCTGTTTGTTGAAGGGACAGATAGTTAACAGAAGTATAATTTTGATTGTGTATTTATCAACCTGTGTTTTCAAATGTCTTTACTTCACATTCCTCCTCTTGCAGCTTTGAACTGAACAGTGAAATCCTGGGAGACCACGCCTTGTTGTCCATCTCTAATCGCCTTGAAGAAGTCCATGAAGACTTCCATGCCGCTGACTCTACTCACTCCCAGTCCCCCGTACACTGGCTCAACAACGAGGAGCTGGACCTGAGTAAGACTTCTGCTCACTCTGCGGACGCTCATCTGGAAAAGGACCTCCTGTACCAGCAGTGTAGAGAGCTGCACGAGGAGCTGGCGCAGAAGGACCGGGACATGGAGGTGCTGAGGGAGGAGGTGTCCAAGAGTGCGGAGGAACTGGAGGAAGCAAGGAGCAGGCAAGTCACCGCTGAGGAAGGAGACGCAAAAGTTCTTCTTCAATTTAAAAAGGCCTGTTTACTAGTTGCCTTATTATCAAGCTTTGCTCTGTACTACCTTAGCACTGAGCAGGTGCTTATATTTATATCTGACAGCTTTGTTGAACAGATGCAGCATTTAACCTGCATAAAATGGCATGATTTATACTGAGAGTCATGCCACAAGTAAATACAGTTAGTTTACTTGCTGTTAAAAGATCAAAATGACAGTGATTCAGTCTGTTGACAGATGCAGATGTGCTACCTTTTAAAACAGTCTGGCGCATTTGTAGGCAAGCGATACAGCGGTAGCATCAGTCAAGTGTCGTTTCCTTAAAGCAGCACGATCATCTATGCGGGACTTTGCTTTGTAAGCTCAACACATGCGTTGATGCATCTGTGTTGCTAGTCCCATCACTACTAATTATGAAATGTATATGTACTGTTTAAAAATAAGACAATGCAGTGTTTCCCACAGATTTCAGAGAAACTATGGGGGGACGAGGTCTCAGTCTAGTCGGGGGTCTGGGGGTCCTCCCCCAGGGAAATTTTGACGCAAACACATGTGCTTTCCTGCATTTTGGTGAATTTTAGATATTATAATTTATATCCCACAGTTTTGCCTTTTGTTTGAAAGAAATAGTGTAGGTTTTAAAATGTGAAAACAATTACTGCACATATGAGCCCTTATGACTAAACATATCCTATTTCTTGTGAAGAAGGACTTAAAAGTGCTTCTGTTCATTGAGCACAAACCTCCTATCGAATTAGAATATTTGATAAACGATTCCTAACCTACAATTATTAACTCATAGCTGTACATCAGTGCCCCCTTGTGATACAATGCTGCATTCACAAACATTTTATTGTTCATATTACTATTAATTTCAACTCAGTTATTACAAAGTAAGTTAGAACCATATGTTACAAAAATAGGGGGAATAACAATTGCTTTTTATTTTAATGTGCTATTTTTATATATTTTATTTTTAAATTTTATTTTTTGTGTCTTAAAAACATAGATAATACATAATAATATATGTCCCTTTTATCTGGGATGTTTTAGAACAGTAAATCCATTCATTTCAAATTTTTTACAAATTGCTTTCCAGTGGGGCCCCATCTCTCTTTGCCCCTTCAAACTGCCCTCTGCTCCGCCACTGTTCCTTCTCCTGCACTCACTGAACACAGCTCAGCGTAAGCTGCATCCTCGCGCTACAGTTTGAGGAAATACTAGAGTCTGTAACTTTTGTCAGGACAAATAGACTAGATTCATGGTTTGTGTTTGTGTATGAAAGAATCTAAACATAAATGTGTCAAAATCCGCCGTATTTCGCCGCGGTAATTTACGTGTTCAAATCTGCAGCCGTCTTAATTCATCTGCTGTTTCTGCTCGTAACTGGCTCAATATATGTCCTATTGACGCAAAATAAAGATTGGCTAAGACCTTATGAGTTGTAGAACATGTTTCAAGGGGGTTTCCAGGGTCTTTGATTTCGCGCTGTGTGTTAAGATTCATCATGCACAAGCGTCTGGACCAGACTTTCTGTCACTTATGAGTTCAGCAGTGGGACGGCACAGCTCGGCTTGTTGGCCCCAGAGCAGGTGATGCCCTACGCGCTCTGCGTTATGTGCGTATCCGTGCGCTATACAAGGCACGGGCTACGCCAGGCGGGTTGTCCGTTTACGAATTAGACACAGCTCACTTCGGCGCGAGCACAGCTCACTTTGGGGCTTACGCAGTTGAGGAGACGGTGGAGAGAGAGAGAGGAAGAGAGAGGGAGGGAGAGAGACAGAGAGCGAGAGCTGCAGGCACAAGCTCGCGGTGAGCACGCGGCAGAGGGAAGAAAGTCGGAGATTTTGTGAAAAGTTGGTGCGTGTGTTCGTTTGGGTCAAGAGAGCCTCGGCTGGTGCTGGAGCGAGCGGGGAATTTACCGTATTTGCAATACGTTGCCAGGCTTTTAATAGACCTAACGAATAACAGGAATTGCAATAATAATTTATAAAAAAAAAATGTCAAAATGAGTCTATGGCGGCTAAAAATAGACTATGGCGGCCCGCCATGAATTAGTCTATGTATGGGAAACACTGCAATGATATGTATTTTAGACGAATTAAATGCCCCAAGAAAAACATTCAGTTAAAAAAATCGAGTTCACTTAATGGTAAATGTTTCAGAAAGTTTTTTTTCTGAAAGTTTTCTGAAAAAAAAACAAACAAAAAAACAAAACAAAAACTGAATGACTGTGAGGCAGGTCCGGTTCAGGACTTTGTGCGTATTTCTTGCAAACTGCTTGTTACACCAACTCCAGGCCATTGTGGTCTATATTTGCCAAAGCCACCTGGATTCACGTGGTGATGATATAATGGCCTGAAAGCCACATCAGATCGCTGCAGTCTCCAGGTTTGCGAAATTTCTGCAGACCTGCATAGCTCTACTGTGCCAGCAATCTCGAACCACATAACCAACCAATAACATGCATATTAGGGTAATATCCTCCAGCTAGTTTAGTCCTAACCAAGCTTAGCAAGAACATCTGGAGATGGGTCCCCGAGCGCTGCACTGTGGCGATCACTGCTCCTGAGGAGATGCCCCAGAGACATTGAAGGATGGGTCAAATGCAGAGGACAAATTTCCCTATGGGGACAATAAAGTATGCTTTACCTTACCACATTTGACCTGGAATCACATATACAGAGTTGACAAGTCCGCTTCTTTTTTGAGGGGGAAAGTTGCTTGTGAATTGTGAGAGTCACGCTTTGCGTTTCTTTGAGCTTGCTCCTGAGCAGCACTTTCACGTCACAAAAGAAGTGGTTTCAAGTGTGTTTTTTTTTTTTTTTTGGTTTGATCTTCTAAAATATACTCAATAAAGATTGAAATGTTGACTGGAAGCCTATCCTCACGTTTTATGCCCTTTGTTAATAATATTATGCAGTAAATACTATTAAGAATGTGTCAAAATCACTAACACACGTCAAACCTACACTAATACAAGTTTTGTTTTTACTATTCAGGTGGGCTCAAGTGACCGAAGAGCTGAGAGAAGCCTTACTAGAACTGGAGGAGGAAAAGGAGAAGAGGATTCACATGGAGGAGGCGATTCTACAGAAAAGCCACGAACAAGACGAGCTGCAGAACAAACTGAGTGCCTTACAGGAGGACAAGGGACCAGCTGAAGTAAATGAGGAGGAGGACAAACGTGCCCTAACTGAACCAGTGGACCTGCTCACGTTTTCCCCAAATCAATCGAAAGTAGACTTAAACAAGCAGAGTCTTGTGATGAAAGAGGACCAACTCAAAACACTTCAGGTATTTATTTTTTTCAGTTTTTAGTTCGTTTACGCACCCAAAATATAGATGTATAGTGGGAACAACAAATTGATTTGCAATGTGCCAAATTCCTCAGGTTTTTCTCAGAGTTTTTTTTTTCTTATCTAATACTATCCCTAATTTGTTATTGTTCTATACCTGATTTTTGCTTCCTTAAAATTTAGACAAACAAATATAATTAATTTAATTTTTGAACAAACGGGACATTATTAGACAAAGACAGATTTTCACCTGAATAGGTACATTAACAATATATCTGTGCTGGGGGGTTTTGATTTTAAGCTATTTACTGTTAAAAAAAGCAAGTCCCTTTTAAGTCTACTTAAAAGTTAAGTTAAATAAATTCCATCTAATATATCAATAGTAATCTAAAACAATACATTTAAACCTGGTTCTGTCTATTTTTCTGTTTTGGCTGTCCCCAATATGTGACATTTTGCCTTTTTTACACCTAAAATCCATTTCCAAAAAAAATCCAAATCTTATATTTATCATTAGTGTATAAACTAAAAGAAAAGTTTTGCATACTGATGCAACAATCCAGTACTGAGATTGAATATCCGTATAGACTGGAGGAAAAAAGATGATGTTGTTTAACATAAAGTTGTTATGATGTTATTTGTAGAATAAATTAAACCTACAGTACCTACATATCCCAATATGTCCCAGTTAACTGAGTTTCAAGAATTTCAATAGATATTTTCAGTTCCTACTCTAGTATTGGTCGACATCTGTTATCAACAGATACTTAAAACCACATTCTCAGAGTTGGTATCAGAACTCATAAAGCTAGATTCCTAGTATTTTACATTGATGTTTTTCTATTCACCTGTAGTATTTAGCTCTAATAGAGTAAATGCTGCTAAAATATACACAATACATGTCCACAATCTGATGTTTTTCTAATATAGTTTGTATTTATTTTTTCTTCTCTCCTAAGGACATCTCTGATAACTTGATATCTGAACTTGAGGACACTAAAGAGGAACTAAAAACAGCCACAGAGCTGGTACACCAAAAAACTTTGGAGCTGGAGAACACTCTGAAAGATCTCCAAAGCTCCCGAACAGAGCTGCTAAACATTAAGGCCCAAATGGACAAACTTCTCCTAGAACTGGACCACAGCAAGGCCAGTCTGGACCAAGCGGAGAAGGAGAAGAGCGACTTGGAAGCTCGGCTAGTCTGTCTGAGCCAGAATGTCGCCAACTTGGAGGAGACCCAAGTCAGAGCGCTGGAGGAGAAGGAGGTGCACAAGAGGAAAGAGGAGGAGATGAGCGATCGCATCAACAAAATGGAACAAGTCCTGGAGGAGGAGCTGGAACAGTTCGAAAACCTTCTGAAGTCTAAAGATGCAGAGGTAAGAAAATGTTGATTTGACTATTTATAACAATCAGACAATTTTGCTTGTTTTGCTGTTGTTAATTTGAGTAAGTTAATGTGCAAAATGTCTTCCAGTTGGCAGAGGAAAGAGAGAAATGGGAGGAGGAGAAGCAGGAGAAGGAGAAGGAACTCTCAGATGTCCGGAATCTACTGGAAGAACATCAGCAGAAGAGTGAGAAGGAACTGAAGGAGCTGATGGAGAAACAGGAACAAGCAGTAAACGAAGCCACAGAGAAAGTCAAGAACACCTTTGAACGGGAAATCTCTGAACTGAAAACGAAACATCAGCAAGAGGTATGATTTAGATTGAAAGAAAACCTGAAAAACACTTCTGTTGAGTTTATCGAAGCGCTTATCCCAACTCTTTAAGGCCAGAGCGAGTTTTGCAGGAATAAGATTGCAACAGCTAGCTTGCAAAGAGAAAATAACATTCAGTAATTACATCTAAGACAGTTTTGCAATAATGTTCTGTGGAAAACTTTTGTAAGCGGTGTTCATAATCCAAATGGTAGGTAAGAGGTTTTTTTGACCGATAATTCTTAGGCATGTAACAATAATGATAATATTGTGATATCGCGATACCAAAATTACAATATATCGTCGTCAGGTAGATAATGTTTGAACATTAACACATATTTTATGCACAAAAAATAAAAATGTCAATATTTTAATAAACTAACAAAGAAACAAGACCTTATAACCGATATGGGGAGAGAGCAATTTAGTCTGAAACTCTAAATTTGCACCAAGAAATAGAATCACTGAATGATTTAAAAAAAAGAATGATCGGAAAATATAGTTTTAATGTTTATTATAGTAATCATAATCTCTTGATCGTGGGCCATATGTAATATTGTGATAAATATCGTATCGTGAGATTCAAATAGAAAAAATATTGTATTGTGAGATTTGCATATTGTTACATTCCTAATAATAATATTGTACTTTGCCATAAAATATCCAAAAGGTCATTTCACAACTTTTAGGATAAGATATCCTTTATTTGTCCCTACTTGCGAAAATTCCACTGTTGCAACGGACAGTTTAAGAACAGCAGGGAAAATAGAAACATGCAATCAAACAAGATATATACAGTATATATATTTTTTAAATAGACTTAGCAAAAATATATAGCGAGAGTTATCATAGTCTAAAACTAGTATGTGCAATAAGTTGCCGTTATGGCTGAGCCCAGTGCAGAATATGACAGGATAAATGGAGAAAACTGTATCAGTATATTATACTGTAGGGATCCTAAGCGGTTTGGAAAACCTGGAAAAGCCGAAAAATAATTAGTCAATTTCCCAGTCATGAAAAACACAATGACAAAAACAGCCAAATGTCATTGAAAATAAAACGCTGTCCTGGAGAATTGATTTCGTCTATCAAGTCTATAATATTGCACAAACTATGTTTTTACTACAATCTCTAATATAAGGTGAACTATAGATTATGTCATAAGCAAAGTTTTATAGGCCTATAATAACTTACCTTTCTTCACTGAAACACTGAATTGGTGTATTACTACCTTAACTAAAATCCTATTTTTTTTTTTTTTTGTTTGTTTCATCATCTATTATGTTGTCCACTTCTTGAGACTGCCTAAATTCATCAGAATCCCTAATTGTGTCCAACTCTAAATGGATAATGTTTTACAAAAGCAACTCTCCTGGCTAAGGGAGAAGATGGAGTATGGATGTTTTAAAAAAAATGCCACAAAATGAATCTTTTATTCTTTAATCAGAAGTATTAGTCCTATCAAATAACATTGCTTTTTAAAGACAGTTTAGATGCGCATTTTGTTTATTTTGAATACTTTATTTTCTGTTCAGACCTCAGAGTTAAAGACTCAGTTTGACAATCGACTCCTGGAGCTACAATTAACTTTAGAAGAGGAACAGAAGAGACAGATTAACCTCATCAAACAGGTACAGCACGTATGACTCATCTTATTGTGCACCAGTTCAAACCACTTTGTTTTGATTTTCACATAATGATTTTGACTTGACCAGGTTACAGAGCGCGAGCACGAGCGGATGATCGCAGAGCTGATGGAGCGACAAACTGAAGAGCTGGATCGACTGAAGACTGAGCTGACCCTGGAGCTGAGAGAGAGCATGGAGGCAGCGCACCAGGCAGAGATGCAACAGGCTCAGGTGGGTTTGGACAGAATGGAGCTTCACAGGAAAGAGCGAGATTGTGATAAGGACGTTGTAATATAAGGCTGAAGGATTTGGAAAAAAAAATCTAATTGCAACACAGGTTGAGCAGTTTCCATGCAAACTAAAAAAAGAATATTTAGTTGTTTCTTTATGACTCTTATGATACTTAAAAAATTACAACCTTTCTTTTGGCTAATTGTGATTTTTATTAAATTGTAATTAATTGTGCAGCCCTACTGTAATTAGGGATGGGACGATATACAATATTATCGCTAATAGCGATAATTAAGGGCCGCAATTAAATAATTGTGGCGTTTTTTCACAATTGCGATAATCATACGTGACGATAATCACAATTACAGCAGCAGGCGCGCGCTTGTGGCTTCACAAGGGCATCTAAAATCTGACTGCTGTCAACCCAGTAAAAGCTGTATTATGGTTAAACAAAGAAAAGGTTCATGTGTAAGAGTTAATTAATGACTCTGAGACAAAGTTAGTAGATTTTTGCTCAACATTGTAAACATTTGTTCACTTAGAATTATTATTGATTGTACTTAGACCAAAATACAATAAGTAGTTGTTCAAACACAAACATATTTTGCGCTAATAAATATTTCAGTGATTTTGAATCTGTGCACTTTTACGTTTAGTAAATTATTGTGATAATATCGTTAATCGCGATTATTTTGGTCACAATAATCATGAGTGCAAATTTTTATATCATCCCACAACTGAACCCCAAACAGGCTCGCAAAAGTGGGAGATGCCTGGAGGCCTTTTAAGAGACGCCCAGTGGGTGTGAACAGACTTTGATTGACAGCACCAAATATGAACAGCGAGCTTGGTGAATGATGTGAGTTTTGTGTCAGAGCGGTCCTGATCCTGACGTGAGATTTGCAGCGGAGGGAGCTGTACAGCAACAGCCCCAAGTCTTTGCTTACACGTTTAATTATACGTATGAAACCTTTGCTTTAGGCCGCTACATAAGCACATGAGCCTATTATGTGAGTATTTTCTAAAAATGAAAATCGAAAATGAAAAACACAGGCACGAGTTTTGAACCAGCGTATCGTTGAACTAGTGGTTGTTCAACGCGCCACTCGCTCAACAAGCTGAGCCAAATGACGGCTGATGTCATTACGCAGCAGGTGATCTCTTTTCAACTCTCCACAGCAGCGATGTCAGAGGGAGGAGTTTAGATAAACCATCTGGGCGGCTCGTCTGCCGTGTCAATACACTGTGATGTCGGAGGGTACTGAAAATGCACTGACAGCCCATCGTGGCAGTACAGCCGCGGTTTTTGCACACATAACTGCAAAATGAACGAGTTTGCACAAAAACGTCCAAAAAAGGCCTGGAAACAGTAGATAATTCCATTTTGACCCCATATACACAGTCTGACAGTGAAAAAAAGTTGATTCTGAGTTTAGTTTCTCTTTAATAAACTAAACCAAGACCAAAACTAGCTCAGTCTTTAAATCTTTCACTGCCAGCCCTATTCTCACTTTGACCTCCCTTTCCTGCCAGGCCTTTAAAAAAATAAAATAAAAGTCTGGTACAGAATCTTTTTAATACGTTTTGGGGACCGTGTAAATTTAAAAGACAAAATATTTTACAGTTTGAATTGCTTTTTTCTAGACCCAGAAGATGTTGGAGCTAGAAGCCTTGCGTCTGAGCTTGACCAACGTCCACCAGTCTCAGATGGAGCTGTCTCAAGACGCCGTGGTGGGAAAGATCCAGGCCTCTATGAAAGAAACGTTCACCCAGGAGAGAGCTCTGATCCAGGCCAGACATCAGATGGAACTGGACCAAATCAAACGACACCACCAAGAGGAGCTGGAGAGGAGGCTACAGCTGCACCAGAGTGAGATGGGTAAGTGTCACCTGCACTAGTCACAATGGATTTTTGATATAACGCAGTACAGTAGTCCCTCGTTTTTCGCGGGGGTTAGGTTCCAAAAATAACCCGTGAAAGGCGAAACCCGCGAAGTAGTGATCTTCATTTTTTACCAGTAATTTCCGTTCATAACCTGCCTGGTTATGATGTTTGGTGTCTTTTGTACAGGTAATAATGCGCTGAACACATGATTCACCGCCAGGTACAACAGCACGAGTCGTTTTTATGACGTTTAAAGAGGGACGGTGCTGTGTTCGTTCGCCTGCTCTGCTTTTGGCACGTTGCCCGTCCCGCTGTGCTCCACAGCCGACTGCCACCTCCAATGCACTTAACGCAGTGCGCGTAGGGCATCACCTGCTCCGGGGGCACCAAGCCGAGCTGTGCTGTCCCGCGTGCTGAACTCATAGTGACAGAAAAGTCTGGTCTAGACGCATGTGCCTGATGATTCTTAACACACAGCTCAAAATCAAAGTCTCTAGAAACCATATCGAAAACAGAAACGTGTTCTACGACTTGTAAATTCTTAGACAATCTTTATTTTGCGTCAATAGGACATATATTGGGTAAGTTACGCTGAGAAACAGCAGCTGAATTAAGACGGCTGCACTTTTGATCACGCAATTTACCGCAACGAAAGACGGCGGATTTTGACACATTTGTGCTCAGCCTCGGATCACACGGACTCCAGAGCTGACATGAAACACATCCGTACTCTAGCAAAGTCACAACACCCTCCTCAAACACATCTCTGAACTACACAAATGACGTTCCAGCGTGAACAAACTTATCATCGTAACTACGAGCTCAAAGAGTCAAATCCTCACCTGGAGAAACGTCCGAGCGTCAGGTCAGCTTCCCCTGTATGATCCAAACTGTCTAAAGTTTTCTAAAAGAGCTTCTGCACTGTTGCCTGTGAATGCTGCGATGTGATACGGTCCAAACTGTGAGTTTGAGAGAAGAGCACGCTTACAGCGCGCATCTATTGTCTAAGAGTCGTAGAACACTGTAAAAAAAAAAAGCTAAATTGCACACAAAAAAATCCGCGAAACAGCGCAGCCGCGGAAAGTGAACCGTGATAGAGCGAGGGACTACTGTACTGAAAACAGTCACGTTCAAAATGTTTCTGTATTAAACTGTTATGTCATACCAGAATACCAAAAATCTCAGTTTTTTTTTATATACAGACAAGCTAAAGCAGCAACTGGATGAAGACCTTGCAAAGGAGAAGACATCCCTAAAAGAGGCCTCAAAGGAGATGCAGGTTAGACATTAAAACCAGAATTGTTTCTTTTTTTTTTTTCTTAAACGTGTTATTAAATTTAATCTTCTTGATTCCAGACACAGTTGCAAAATGTACATTTGAGCTTTTGTTCCCTCACCAAAAACATACCTGTGACACTGAAGCAAATTACAAATGTAGATATTTGAGTAGATGCATTATTTTAAATTCTATTATGAGTTACCAAAGCAGAAATGCTCAAAAATTTCCAAGTTTTTAACCTTGTTATAATTGTCTTCTCTCGTCATTAGTTGAGTCAAAGTTGTATTAAAAATGATTCCAGCATGTTTGAGAATCTTGTATTGTCCTGCAGCTGATGATGGAGTGCTTAAAGTCTTGTTCTCACCTACCACCTTCCCCCGCCCACTTGTCTGTATTTAATTGTGACTATCAAAAAAAATTCAGATTCATATTACTTAATTTATGCTTCAAAATAGTAACGTAACCACCACAACAACAATAAAAATGACAAATTTCAAAACTTGTTACATTTAAATCTTACAAGGGAGGGCTTATCAGTTCTGCAGTTTTGTACGGGAAGTAAATGAACATTTTTCTATTTCTAAGCTGTTTTACAACAATCGCTGATCTACATACATTATAGTTTATTCCTAAATACATAGAAAAAAATGCTGTAGGTTTTCTTTAAGCAAAATGTTTACCAATATAATTTACGTTGCTTTTTGTTTTTGGTTTTTTAGTCATTCACGTCACAACTGGAGGAGGCTTCTACTGCCCGGTCAAATCTACAGGCAACGTTATCAGAGGCGGAGGAGCGGCTGAGCAGGACTCAGGCAGAACTGGACAGCACATTAGCCTCTTTGGACCAGAAAAACCAGGATCTTGCTGAAGCCCAGGCAGCTTTGTCCCAGGCTCGGCTAGAGCTCACAGAGTCTCAGGCTAAACTGGACCATTACAAGTCATCCAGCGAACAACAGAGCCAGAAACATGCAGAAGAACTCAAACAAGCCTTGTCTGAAAGAGATGCTGCTACTCGTGAGTGTTAACCAGAATGTCATTGTCATTAGAAGTTTTAATTGATATGTATATAACTTTTTTGTGTTTTAGGTTTGTTGGAAGAGATGGTTTCCAGTCATGAATCTGTGCTGCAAGACAAGGAACAGCAAGTGCTTCTTCTACAGGATAAGGAGGGTCAACTGCAGCAAAAGGTAAAAATACAAATAATTATATCAATAATGAGAATTGCTTCATTTATTAATCACCTCACTGTGTTTTTACTAGATTTCCAATTTACAAAAGGAAAAGACTTTGCTGAAACAAAACTCACAGGAGGAAGTGGGTCAACTGTGGACTCAGCTGGAAAGCATGAGGACAAACCGTCAGGAGCTGGGAGGTAGGCGAACTTTAGTCAAATGCAGAGTTGTAAATGGTGCTGGGCAATATTGTGCTAAAAATCAAATCATGAGCTAATCCCACTGACAATCTGCTTTTTTAAATGAAATCGTCATATCGCAATTTTCCATTTCTTCATTTGATGCATCTGTTCAAATACATTTATTTCCAAACTACTTCTCCTAGCCTCAAAGTTAAGGTTTGTCTGCTTCCTTATAGCGACTTTAGCTTTTTTTTTTTTTTTTACGTCTCATAAATTTTGATTGTCATGGTTTTTAGGGTTTTTTGGGCTGCACTTTTATGTTCTCAAAAGGCGAATTTAGCCAAATTTGGGGTTTGATTTACAAAAATATATCCATTTATGATTGAAAGCTGTATTTTTTTAGCTTATTCAATAATAATAATGTTAATGATGATTTAAAAATCATTATTATTGTTAAAAATGCTATTAAAATATGTCAAAAATTTATAATTCTTGAACTTTCTGAAAAAGCAGGTCTCAAAAACAGAAAACACACTTCTAAAGAATTGTGATAAAATTGAAATTGTAATCTGTTTCTAAGTAAATTGTGATATTAATTCCATGCCATATCGCCCAGGCCTAGTTGTAAATATGTATGTGTTGAGCTTGATGCGCATATGATAAGTTTTCATGTAGTTTAATCTCTTTTGTGTGATTGGTGTATACATTTGGGGAATAAATGTTTTGTTAAAGGTGCACTGTGTAGCTTTTTGACCAAAAATAGACTTGAAGAAAAGCATGTTTGATTTAGGTTTCTTTGACTCACTAAATAAATGATAAAAATCAGCTTCTTTACTGTACTGTGAGTGGGGTTGCAGGGCCACAAAATGGGCTATTTCACCTGGGTCACACTGCATCCAGTTTGTACTCTGGTCCAGCGTCTTGAAAAGTAATGAGAGGTTTTCGCACGGCAATCTGTCCCGTCCGGCAAGCCGCGCAAATGTGCGCCGGTCATCCAAATCTTTCCTTATGTAAAGATCTTGGTGAAGTTGTGAAAACAAGACAACAAACAGGAAACCAAGCAAGTGCTGGTACATCTGCTGGTTTTCAAAATAAAATCATTATGCCACCACTGATAATACAAATGCTTTAAAATTATCGACATTTACACGACTATATAACACAGAGGATGCAAATAAATATTGCATGCTTAACCATTGTGTTGCGTAAAATCAAACAGAAAATTAACTGAATTGAAATGAAATGAAGCCAAACTCCACACGTGTTCTTTGTTTACCAGTATTTTTTACATGTGTGTCTGTGATTGAGTGAACTCCCAAGTTGACCGTGAACTTCCGTGAACCTGCAATGGCTGGCAGTGTCCGTACATGCACAAGCAAACTCCGCTCTTAGTTTTAGCTGTATTTATCTACAGTGTGGCGCAAAACGTATTTATCCCCATTCAGAATATCCTAAAGTATGGTTTTTAAGCTTTCTAATTCTTCTGATTTGTGTAGCTGACTTTTCACCTCCAGAAAATTATGCAGTGCACCTTTAACTTTATTTGAGTAAAATTGTCTCAACTTGTCTCTTGCACTTAATAGTTTTTAAGTCATTATTATTATTATTTACATAATAATTGGAAATAAAACAGAATTCATTTGCAAGTTAATTTGTGTTTTCAGAGCTAAAGGAACAGCTGCGTGCCCGCTCTGCTCAAGTTGAGGACATAGAGCGCTTAAAGGTAGATTTTAATGAACAAAAGCGTGAAATTAAACAGCAGAATGAGGCCGAACTGGAAAGCCTGAGAAAGTAAGAACAAGATCTATCACTGCATAATAAGAGAAGACACATGCAGTATACTGACATGAAGTTTTTTTTTTTTTTAGATATTTTGAGCAGAGGTTGCAAGCAGCTGAGGAGGGCTATCGGGAGGAGATTACACTGCTGCAGATGAGGATGGTAGAGGGAGCGCTGGAAGAATCTGTGCTGAAGACTGCAACTGACAGGTACACAACATACGTTTGTACTGCAAGCGAAAAGTACATTTGTACTCATCCTACAGTCTGATGTCTGATTTTAGTGAATATTCTAAATGTGCCACTGAAGAGGAGAATGATTCTGATGGTAAACTAGAGGTGAGGAACTTGTGCTATAGGAGCATTAGCTTTTCCAAAGGTAATAATGAATTAAGAACTTTTATTTTCCATTTACACAAGGAAATGCACCATCAGCTGGAGGAGAAGCACATGATGGAGCTGGCTGAGCTCAGAGCTTCTATGTCCAAGTCTTTTAAAGAAGAACTGCGGCAGGTTTGAGATATTTGTGTTACAGTGATTTACAGTCCATTTAATGTAAAGTAAAGAATTACATGTCTCACTGTTATATTTCATACTTTTGTTCCAGATGCGTTCTGACCTCACGGATCAGTATTATAAGGAACTTATAGATATAAAAACCCGTCATGCCTTAGAAATGGAGCAACTCAAAGCCAAACTTTCTGAAAGCCATCTAAGAGGTACCACAGAAATAACTAGGTCAAAATAGAATGTATTACAACTAATCTCATGTGTTTCTTCAGAGCTCACCAAGTTCCAGTTGGAGGCAGCCAGACATGCAGAGGTACTCTCAGACCAGCATCGCCCTCTTGTTGTTTATACAGGTGTCTCACGACTCATGTTATCTATTCTAGGTGGAAGCTGAGCAAAGGCTGTGGTGTCTGACTGAGGAGCAGAGGAACAGTTCTAGTATTATCCATGCTCTGGAGAGCAGACTGTCTGCTCTGAGTAACCAGCACAAGGCAGATGTACAAAGCACACTAAAGGTATAGGCGTCCTCCAGTTTGTCAGTTTGTGTTATGCAAATTCAGACTGGTGATAGCACTGCTTTTGCTCACTGCAGCTCAAAGAGGACTTTGCGGCTGAGCTGGCTCACCTGGAGAACGCCTTACAGAAGGAGAAAGATGAGATACAAGAAAAGCTGACTAAACTCAGAGAAGAGCTTCAACACAAGCATGAGTCTGAGCTGAGTGCTCTAAGAGACGGGTTTGAAAGAGAGAAGGCCCACCTTGAAACTGCACTTCAAGAAGAAAACAACAAACTGAATTCTCTACAAGCTGCTTTAGACAGTGATAAGAGTAAGAATTTACAACATTCCTCACAGATTCATTTAGGAGTAGTTCCTCATTCTGACATACCACACTGTATCTCAGGCCCACAGCTCCTAAAAGTGCGGCAGACACTGGAGGCACAGTTTCAAAATGAACTGCAAAGAACAAAGAACAGCATGGAAGAAGAGATCAAAAACAAGTTACAACAAGCTCAAGAAGGGTAAGCGTTTTCCTCTTTACATTTTTAATCGTCCTTTCTCTACAAGCATAGGAAACACAATATTGGTGCCATCAGATATACATAAGATGGAGTGCTTGACTTTTTTAGTAGTAGTAAGAAGTACTAGTAAACTTTGTAATTTTTACCAAATAATATATTGCATAAGCAGCAGATTGTAACAAAATTAGTTCACTGTGTACTGTCTAAAGCAAAATAAAAGGCATTTTGTCTCTTTAAGAGCCAAATGCAGATTGTCTGTACTCGAGTGGTCACCTCCAGTCTCATTTAGCCATCTGGAAAAAGATGTTTTTAAGGTTAAATTGCAAACACATTATAATGTACACTGATATTACCTTGTGTGTATGGATTTGTGAGAGTTAAGAACTAGCTAGACCCCAGCTTAACTGGATTGATTTAATCTAGCTAGTTTTGAAACAAAACGCCTACCACCAATCCTCACCCAGTTGTCAGTATTTACTTGAGATTACAATTTAGATTTTAAGTAAAACACGTAGAGTTCAGAATCATCATGTAGCCACTTTCCAACAACAAAAAATAGCTATTTAAGGTTAAATTTAACAATGAAGAGGTGCAGCTTATCAGATCTATTGACTTCCTGTTCAAAACTGCAGAACTGTTTCTTTTTCTAAGCTGTTTTAGATTATTTTGTGTTTTACAATGAACTAAATGTGAATTATTTATCTGCATATTTCATTTTTTTTTTCTAAATATACAGAAAAACCACAATAGCTTCCCTTTAAAAAAAAAAAAGCATTACATTTGATTAGCTTAAATCTGTATAAATCCTGCTTATTTTGGCAATTACTGTTCATACTACTGGTGACCTGTAAATTTTTTTCAAAATTATATATATTTGGGATAATTTATTAATATCTTTCGGACTATTGTCAACTTGCTATATTTTCTGTAGATTTAGTTGTTCACTTAATGTTACACGTGAAATGATATCTAAAGTGCTTTGTGTCTCTTTCTGAAGGCCAGCTAGAAAAAGTTAAAAACACACTTGACTATAATTTTTTTTTGTAACACTCACTGCTCTAAATCGTAATGTCTGTTTGCTTCCAGGTTTCAGAAAGAAAAGGCTGCACTAGAGCATCACTTAACCCAGAAGTATGAAATGTCTTTAGCGGACGTAAAAGAAAAGCATAAATCTGAACTAGCCCAGGAGAGAGCCAGAGCACTGAGCAAACACTCACAGGAGATGGATGCCCTCACTGCAAAATACACGGGACAGCTGGACGCCCTCAGTACCAGTCACACGGATCAGCTGGCAGCTACGGCGGCCGAGCTCCAGAGCAAGCACAACGCGGAGCTTGTTGCCTTGGAAGCGGCCCTCCATTCACAACGAAAGCTAGACCTCGCCAGCTTAGAGGCCGTCTTTCAGGAAACCGGCCAGGCCCAGCTCGAGGCTCAAGAGGCGGAACTGGAACGCAAACACCAGGAGGAGAAAGACGAGCTGGAGAGGAGAATGCTGGGCAACATGGACACACTGGAGGCCACCTATCTCAAAGAAGTACAAGTAAGAGATCAAGGATTTGTTTGCTTTGGAACGGCTTAGTTTGTTTAAAGGCTGTGTTTGATTTTAATTGTAGTGTAAAAAGTTTCAAAACTAATCAATTGTAGGTTGTGAGAATATTTTTAGGAATAGCTGTAGATGAATATTACTGTTTAAAGTGACTCAGTGTAACTATGGGTCTTGTAGGGGTGAAAATACAAATGCACAATCTCAAAAAAGAAAGTTTCTCAAGTTTTTTAGAGTCCTGATGTTCTGTCGAGATTGGTGCTTCCCTTGTTTAATGTTAGTGCAAGAAAATCAGTAATGTTTTTTATTTTATTTTAAATGAGTCTTGCTAACTCATCCAATCTCAATGCCTGAACTTAGCCGAATTAACTGTAAAGTAATTACCGTGCAAAGCTTGGTACGTCATAAACGGGCAAATACGCTAGTGAGGGGACCCATCTCGATGAGGGAACTATCTTGACACCACACCGGCACACTTATTTTGGTTGAAATTCTTTCTCGAGATGCCATCTACTGAAAATGTAGCTAAATCAAGCTATTTTGGAAAAAAAACTTATTTAATTTTGTGATTTTATTTATTACCCTTTAAAGAAGCACTATTTCACTTTTCTGGTTACTTTGCTTGAAATGTTGTTTTTACTAGCAATCTGTGTAAAGAGAAACCAAGCCAAGGAGTCAGGTCTATAGAGAAACTATTTTTTATTATTTTTGAGAAATAAAATGATTTATAATGGATCAAATACATTTTAAATATGTTAATATTTTACTTTGGAACATGGTGAAAGTAGTGACAGAAGCTTTTGTTTGGAAAAGTTATAGTGCACCTTTAGATTATTTATTCAGTTAGTAAATGTTGATTGTTTTGCTTTCATTCTTAGCAGAAAAGTTGTTCAAAACACTCCAAAATGGCAATTGATTCAATAAACTTAGTTTAATATTATTTCATTGATTGAGTTAAAAGTACACTTGGCAGTATCTCAAGGCACACTGGTGTTTTCCGGCACACTGGTCAAAATGTATGTTTTAGTCCAACAAAAAATATTGAGAAATGGACATGGGGGGTTTATGTGAAAGTGAATTGTCAGTTTGTGTCATTAGCAATATATTTAGTTGTTAACTAAATATATTATTAAGTCAAACGGCCCTTCAATTCTAGATTTTTGATAAATCTACATTTTGTAAACTACTTTAAATTAGGACTATTTGAATGACAAAGCTATGAATATGTTTTGATTAAATACATACTTTTTATTATCAATTTAAATGTTAACCTAAGTTTTGCTACAGATTAGTACAAGAAGTATATCAAATTCTCCCCACTTTCTCATACCGTATGCTTGTATTTTCCCTTCAGACCCTGCGAGATGAAATGAGGCACCTGGAGGAAAGGCACTGTCGAGAACTGATGGGGCAGAAATGTGAACATGAGCAGATCATGGAGCGCACGCTGACGGAGCAGCAGCGTCTGCGAGAGGAGCTGAGCAAGCAGCTCACAGAGAGGATGGGTGCCATGGCGACGAAGCTCACACAGGCTCACAAGGTAACCAACTCATCTGAATGTTTCAATAATGGCATTTACTCAGATTGATGGAATGTTGAATTGAAGATATACAAAAAGTGAATATCGGTATATTGTGTAGTACAGAAAAGGCTCCAAAGAAACCCTAAAAATAATATACTTTCAAACAGACAAGACTAGTTTGAAGACAGATTTTATATATTTTTTCTTTCAGGTGGAACTTTCAGCCCAAAAAGAGGCCTTAGATACTGAACACTGTCAAGCACTGGAAGCACTTAAGAAACAAGTTAGTTCTTGGTCTGTTCACTGAATAATCCTTTAAGTGATTGTTCTCATTAATAAGTTCCTCTTGAAATAGGTGTTGGAGCTTGAACAACAACACAGTGGTGCTCTTCAAGAACTTACCAACACGTACGCTGCCGAGGTCCAGCAGCTGACTCAACAGCACCAAGTACAGCTGCAGGTCTGCTACAGTTCGCTTTCTTTTGTTGTGAAAACGCTGAGGATTTGATGTTGATTTGCAAATTGATTTGATTGATGGGATTGTAGTAAATATGTTTGTTTTTTTTTGGTTGTTGTCAAGTGGCAGTTTGTGACAAGAGGTTTGAACAATATCCGAGTACGGACAGTAGTGCAGAAATCTATTCAGTCAATTTAGTTCAATTCATCAGTTTACACAATACCATCCATTATCTACTGTATAATTCTATCAGTTTCAAATTTCATTCAACAAAAAAACTGCTGCAAAATTTTATACATAAGTTTTTTTGTTTTTTTTTAGTTTTGTCCCTTGTAGTATAACATTTGGTCACAGTCACATCTGCTGCACATTAGAATCAAAAAGTAAGCCTATCAAATGTGATAAATACACATGAACCTTTTTGAAATAAATTTGTACATTTCATTAAAACTCATAGTAGGAAAAATAGGTACAATACATTTACTAAATACATTTAAAGACTTTGAAATTGTCATTTGAACAAAACCTAACACAAATCTATTGTGTTTTTCCAGGTAGTTATTATAAAACTATAGGCCTTTTTTGCACTGTAGGAACTTATTTCAGTTTCTAGTATATTTGTTTGTAGTTCTAGTCCTTCTTTTAGGCCCATTCACACAGAGCAAGAACTATGGAGTCGGGCCATACTTAAGGGACTTTTTTAGCTCCTGCTCTGGGGCAGGTACTTTCCAATCGGACCAGGAACATTTTTGGTGACAAGCACATTTACAACACCAGCTTTGTCTGGAAACATGTTTTATACATTCTGATTCTGACTTAGACAAACTTTCCTTATCCTTAAGAAAAGTTACTGCAAGCACTTAGCTCCAAAAAAAAAGTTTAAATTTGTAACTAGTACTTTTATTAGGAAAACGGTGAACAATTGTTTTATTTTTAATTTCACTGATGATTTTAGCTTTTGTACATCAAAGTTTTACGCAGAAGGGAAAAAACAACTTTTGTTTTCCCAACACCACCTAATGACGAATTTTAAATGTTCCAAACTATACAGATGCTGTTATTAAAGCTATTTAGCCACACTTTTACTGTTGATATATGAACGTAAACATTGGGACAGGATAGTTCCTCTGACTAAATAGGATATGTGGGGACTTAGTTCTTGGTACATTCCTGTTCGAAAATGCCTTATAGCAGAAGCAAGTTCGTAATTTACATTTTGTTTATTATTAAACACAAAACTGATATAAAACAGCTTAGAAATAATAACCTCGTTCATTTACTTCTGTTCAAAATGACAGAACTGATCATCTTTTCATTGTGAAATTTAACAATACCAAGCAATATTAAATAACTTTATTTTTAATGAAAGTATGGCTACTTGATGCTTTTGAACACAACATATTTTTTTCAGTAATTGTGAGTAAATACTTAAACTTTACTGGAGCATCAGTTGCAGGACAATACACAATTACATGCATGAATCACTTCCAATTCAACTTTGAGTGAATTAATGATGATGTTATAAAACGATTAAAACTCTCTAAAGTAGATTTTACATCATACATTAACTACATTAACTTTAACCACAATCCTCTGTCTAATCTACATGTTTTGTCTGTATTGTTCACCGCCCCATTAAAAGAGGATTACATGGTCATTGTTTATCCTTTTACGGCCTTTCTCTACACTGGAGCATTTATACGCGTTTTAAAAGGGGCACAGCGAGCATCTGGCCCGCCGCGGTATTAAACAAATCCCTGACATGTGTCCACTGCAGGAGCTGAGGAATATCTCGGCCCGCGAGCTGGAGGCGTGCCGTCGCGAGCTGGAAGAGTCGTCGTCCCGGCAACGGCAACACTTCAATGAGGAAGTGGAGCTCCTCAAGGTCCAATCAGAAGAGCGGCTCCAGGACAGGATTAATCAGATCAAGGTAACTATGAAACTATGGCATAATGTTGGTGTTTAATCACATTTTTAGTAAACAGACAAATTTGCTTGCTTTGAGTGATTATATAATGCTGGCTGGATTATGAGGTTGTGGTTCTGAGGAAGGGTGAGGGGCATTGCTCTCTCTAAGCCCCAGCTGGACCACTTCATGTGGAGAGTTCTCTCTTTGGAGCTTTTTGCTTAAACCCAATTTTCTCATAATCCTGTCATCTAAATTCCCCTTGTCCTGTTCTCATTCTGTTTTTTCTTTTTGAGTTGTCTGTGTCTGAAAGGAAGAAAACTAACTGTGCTGCTGCTGTGTTGTTTTGCGTTTTAATCTCTTTTCTGGAAGACGGAGTTTGAAGAGCAGAAGGAGGCGGAGCTTGAGAAGTTGAGGCGGTGTCATACTTCAGAGCAGGAGGAGAAGGAGAAGAGTTACACCAGCAAGATGAGTCAGCTGACCGCACAGCTGCAGCAGCTGGACGCTGTGGTGGCCCAGGTAAAGTGCCTGAAGTTATCACCGACAAGATTAGATTACTTTGGTGTCATTTGGGAACAATTTTAGAATAATATTAGGGCTGCAACTGACGATTATTTTGGTAATCAATTAGTCGTTTGGAATTGAAAAGTGACTTAAATACAAGATTTTTGGCAAAGGTGAGCTGAGGTAACGTCGCTTCAGGACGTCCTGGAGATGTAGATTTTAGGTTTGTCAAAAGTATCGAAAATCAGATTCTTATCAACATTAAAACTGGTAACGAAACTAGATCCTCATTTAAACATGCATCCATATTTTTAAAAAATCACATTGACAGCACAAAATTTGACATTTTCTGATGAGTTTCAGAAAAATCCTGAGCTAATTAAGTTTAAAACCAAAATGTTTAATAAAGGAAGTATTTGTACTTTTTGCTGAAAATGTCAGTTTATTGTATAAAAACGTGAAAAGAACATTTTTAATTATCATTGTAGTACCATATTTAGTAGCCTAGGTCATCAAAAACACTCATTTGTGTTGAATCCGAGGCTCCTGGGAAGCCTGGTTTAATCCACTCGTTTCATTGTTCACTTTTATAACCGCACACACAAAAGAAAACACTTTGTGCTCAATCACGTGACGCACGCACTGTTCTTCGCTGCGCTCCCTGGGTTTTAGTCGTCTCTGTTTTTCCTGCGACATGATGCGACTTTGAGACAAATCGCTGCAATTGTCCTTAGTCTGTGGCCTCTTTTTTTTTTTTTTTTGACACGTAAAAAAAATCACAAAAGAACCTAAACTCCTTTAGTGTGCAACGGGCTTTAGTTGGCGATTATTTCAATAATTGGTGTTGTTGCAATTAATCGATTAACTTGCCCTAAATAATATATTGTGTTTTAATTATTTGAAAGACAAGTAAAAAGCATATATTTTAGTTTTTTAGTCGAGGTTGTGACTTAAGATATGTATAATAATAACAATATATTGCAAAACAATATTATATAGAATTTTGGCAATTTTTCTTGTAAGGCTGGGATAATAAGACAAAAGGCAATTAAAGCTGACAAGAATTACTCCTAAAGAAATATCTATTAGCAAAAAAAAAATTAAAACATTTGCAGCCCAGCTCTAAAGTAAATTAACTAAAAAGTTTAAAGTTTTATTCTAGTATTGTAAACTAGTTAAATTGAGACTGACTGAAAGCCAAAACTAAAATATTGACTACCTACTGATGAATTGACAACTAACTGAGCTTGATCAGTCGCACGGAGAAGTGATGGACTTTAAACAAGGCAAAAGCATTAGCTAGAACTGCAAAGTTCTGCAAGAACAAGGCTTAAAATGTTGAAATGATTCTAATGTGGGGAGCTTAAAAACATAAAAGGCACTTGCTATATTACCACTTAACAACATCATCAAGTTTTGGAGCGTTTTCTTTTTTATGAGTAAAAAAAATTATAACAAGGATTAAATTTTGTGTGATATAAACCCTATTAGCATGTCTTTCATTGATAAACTTTTCATATATTGTTGCTGGGAATGTTTCAAAGGGGTATTAAAAGTATAAAAAATGTCTAGTCATCCTATTACTGTCAGTCTTTATTATACAGTATTTATCAATCTTTTTTTTAATGTGCTGTGTTCCTTTGCAATTGCTTTATGATGCTTTTATACATAAGATTTTACTGCCTCTTGTGGTTGGGATTAAACGCTTGAGTGGTGGGAGGGAGTTGTAGTCACGGCAACGTCATTGTTTTGTTGAAGCAGGTGTCTTTAGGAGAGGTGTTTGATGGGGCAGGGCAAAGACGAGAGGGAAAGGAGAGGGAAAGAATCGACTGTTACACTGCTGTCCCTCTGCTCAAATCAGATCAGAACTGTTATAGGACGTTTCTATGGTGCTCTATGACAAGGTGATATGCTCTGTGTGTACTGTATCGAAAGACTTAAGCTTGATGTAATTAGTTTTGGAATAATATTTTGGCTTCACTCATTTGTTCCAGCTCCGAGAGGAGGTTGGCTGTCTGCAGGGAGAGCTGGAGGGGAAGCGCTCAGAGATGGAGACCCTAGACACCCTGCTCCAGCGCAGAGAGCGAGAAAGCCAGGAGGGGGCAACCTGCTCAAAATGCTCACCGATGACCTACAGGCTGCTAAAGAGGAAAAGTAGGTCCTATACTGATGCAGGTTTGAACACAGAAGTCTTTGAAATGGTGTTACGTGTATGTTTTTTTGAATAGGACTACTTTGCACACTGCTAATGAGAAGCTGAGGAGAGTTGTCGTGGAGATGTTGAGGAGTACTATTGCAACAGAAGAGCTGATTGGACAGAAAGTCAGTACTCATGATACCACAGCACAAGCAAAACGTAGAAGAAGTTCTACAGGAAACAAAGAAGCAGGTTGGTTTATTAATTTAAGAATTGCCAGTTATGTATCATGAAACGTGTATATTGTAACACCTAATGGTAGTGATGTCCCATAGTGATTTTTAAAGCCTCATTGAATGAATTTATTATGTTTTTATTATTTCTCTTTCCAGTTGCTGACTTGTCTTCAGAAGACTTGGAGTTAACTCATACTCTCTGTGAGAGCCTGTTGGTGTCTGATACAAACCTCACTCCAGAGGGAGAGGAGGCTGCACTCTCGGCAAGTGGAAGACTTCATCGTGCTGTGGGGACACTGCTGGACCTGCTGAACCAGGCTAACACACAGGTACTTCTTAGTTCCAAAGCCACATATATACCCTAATTTCTGGATTATAAGCCGCTACTTTTTCACTAGCTTTGAACTATGCGGCTTATAAGGCAATGCAGCAAAATTATAGATTCACATAGACTTACTATTAACAAGTGCGACTTATATAGTATGTACTTTATCATTTTTCTTAACTAAATCTAGTGGGTGCGGCTTATACTCAGGTGCGTTCAATAGGGCAGAAATTACAGTAGGTTGAATGTATTTATTCTGTGCAGAGACAATTAAATATAGTCAAAATGTAACTACAATAACCTTCATAACTAATGTAGTAGTTGATGATGTGGAAATATTAATGTGTTAATATTATAAAAAAATATATAATATCAAAAAGGAGGACTGCTGACTGTTTTGGAAAAGTTATTTTCTTTCACAAAGGCTGAAGAAAAAGCAAAACTTAAAGGAGCTTCAGTCCAATAATCTGTCACACAGTTTGAAGTATGTTTGTATGTCTATTCTAGTAATTCAGTCTAACTACTAGCTATTTTTTTGCTCTGGAAACAGCTTTGTATGTCTCTAAATATCTGGACAGCTAAGGAAAACATAACCAAGGAGCAATGTAACTCACACAAACTAAATCTGAAACCCATTATTTATGTTAGGCATTATAAAATAAAACCCGCAGAACAAAAGTATAGTGTCATACCGTGGTATTTTTGGTCACGATGATCATACCATGGAAATTTGATACTGTCCTAGCAGTACATAATGACCTCAGAATGGTTTGTCTTGACAAAAACGTTTTGACATCACAACATTCTATTGGCCAAAATCCAATCTGATGGGCAGTTCAAATGAATATTGCTTGAATGACGTTTTTTCTTGTAATACTGAATGATACAGAGTCTAATCAACTGAAAGAAAAAAAAATCTTACCCTTTACCTGGCAATATGACAAATTCTAGAACATTAAGAGAAATGAAAAAACAAGAGGATGAAAATGTAATAATTGACTGAATTCAATTTTTAGGTTTCCACATCTGTAATTTTCTGACTTGTAATCTGTCACCTTGTTGATTGCAGTAACCATTACTCACCCTCAAACAATATTTCTATTTTTAGCTGGAAGAGACCCATAATGTGCATCTGTCCCTGGAGCAGAAGTTCACTCGGGGCAGGGATGACTCTGCTCAGTTGGTCGAGCAGCACAAGCTCCTGATAGAGCAGCTCAATGAGGAAGCCAAGCAGAAGAGCCGCCTCCAGCTGGAACTGCACAAGGCAGAGGGTAGCACACTTTTCATTTCTCTCTCTCCCACTACAGACGCGCTGCAGCTTCTCCAACACGCTTGTCTCTCTTCTGTTCAATGCCTTTAGGACTTCTGCAAGGGTTCGTGGCAGAGAAGGCGAACCTGGAGGAGTCCCTGCAGCAGAAGGAAGCCCAGGAGGAGAGGTTGGCGGAGGAACTGGAGGGGCTAAAAGTCAGACTACACCAAATGCAAAACCTCAACAAAGAACTAGAGATGCTCCGACGGAAGAACCAGGAACTCAGCGAGGAGCACGCCATCCTGCTTCGGCAAAAGGAACACCTGTCGGCAGATTTGGGAGAGAGAGAAAAAGGTAAAGGCAGAATATTTTCTCGTGAATGCGGAGACTTGATGTGATTTATTGTGACTATGTGTTTATGTAATGTCTGTGCTCAGATGCGTCGAGCCTCCATAGACTTTGGCTCAAATTAGACCGTGGCACAGGTTTGTGGGTCAGAGTGAAGTGTTGTGTTGATGGGGGGAGAAGGAGGTTTTGCTGTGGTTATGTTTGCTTTAATGTGAGGCTTGGATTTTATGTTTAGTAATGTTTATTTGCCTACAGAACATACTTTTCATTTGCCTCAGATTTGGCTCCACCTATGTCTTTACATATTAACATTTACATATTATATTATTTGTTTGTTTCTTTGAAGCTGCTAATGCTAACAAGAGATAAATTATATGGCTATCTTATTTCAGCCACAATCTATACGAGTAATATAGCAGGGTTTGTACAGTCACGGAAAAGTTATGAGAAAATTTCCAGACCCTGGAAAAGTTTTGAAATTCTGTTTGTTTTAGACACATTTGGAATTTTTTGGGTTGAAAAAATGAATTTGGAATAATTTGCCGTGGCAAAGCAGTTTAATTATTTTCTCCTACAATAAAATGTATATCCTGGGATGTTGCTAAAAATGCCCCAAATTTGATAAATTAACAGCATTTTACTGCATTTTCATATTTTTTGGGTTTAAATTTTAGTGATTTTGAAATTGTATATGCACTTTATACTGCACTCTTATTAAGCTATTTTTTATTTAAATCATGGCCATACGCAGCATTGAGGTCTGTGAGATCCGAAGCTTGGTATTTTTTCCTAACACATTATGCAGGACCCCCAAATGTGTGTGCTGTTGTGTGTTTGCACAGAGAATTGTTTTGTTGATTGTAGCTTTTTCATTTCATGTTCTACAAATGTGTACATGATAAAAGAAGTGCAAAAATCTTAGTCATTTCTATATTTTATTAATATTGCTTATAGCTTGATATATATATTTTTTTCTTTTAGTTTATTTTAATCAGTGGCAATACAATGAAACACACCATGTTACATCAGAAAGTCTGATTGACAACATTGTTATTGTGATTTCTTTTTTTTAACTAAAAGTTGAGAATGGTTTTGGAGAAGTCATGGAAAAGACATAGGAAAACCTTTATTTTAAATTTGAATGAACCCTATCAACTATATGCGGTATATTTATTTTCCATAACGACATGAAAAAAAAATTGCATAGTTTGTAGAACTGACAAAAATATAGAATCAATAACTAAAACTAGTATCAAGCATGGATGCTAAAATCAATATTTATAGGATAAAACTGGGCAGGTCATGAAAAGTTTTTTTAATTTTTCTTGAATCTATAGTTAAAATGTATATCAATGTAGTGTTGAAAAAACTTAGCACTGTATTTATTCCATTAGCAGTGTCGACATTAAAACAAATAGTTTTGTATAATTTGTATGATTTAAAAATGTAATTCCTTTGCATTTCTATCCAGCTTTACTGACAGAAGTGGAACATTTGACACAAGACAGACTAGATCTGCAGCGTCAAGCGGAGAAGGACCACAGCTCTCTCTCCCAGCGTATCCGAGCCTTGGAGAGGGAGCTGGAGGATCAGGAAACAAAGGGCCTGGAGACGGAGCAGCATCACAAGACCAACACGGAGGACCTGCACCAGAGAGTCCAGGCACTGGAGAAGCAGCTCAAGCACAACAGGCAGTTCATAGAGGTGAGTGCAATGTGCAATAGAGCCCCTGCAGCTGATGCTCTCCCAGGAAGCACCACGTATTCCCAGGCCGGTATCAAACTTTATCAGAGTTTTGCAGGATATGGATTATTTTTGCACACTTACAAGTTCTCAAAGACAGAAAAAGCCAGGCCATTTCCGTTGGGTGACAGGCGCCATTTTGACGGGGAAAAAAAAGTTGATTCCTGCATCTAAACTAACTAGAAGTAAGCAAAGACTTATGTCAGTTAAGCCGAAGATGTGTTTTTTTGTATTTTAATCTGGTTATAACTTGACTATCGTCTTAAAACAATTTAAAATATTTGTTCTGATTGTGTTTTGGTGATTCCATGTTTAATTAGTTTATTAAATAAGCAAAGAGCAGTGTGAGAAGAAAATGTTAGAAATGTTAGCAAATGCTTTTCAAATTAGACTTTGAATGATTTATGGTTTAGTAAAAGCACAAAGTAAAGTTAAGTTATGTCACTGTGATTAAACACTTGAAAAACAGTTGGTTTAACAATGTTTATCATGAGAAAAGGAGCTTCTGTCATGTACAGAAGTTTTTTTTTAAATCAGAGGTCCCAAACTCAAATGGAGCTGGAGCCATAATTATCAGTGTCAAGGTTTGAGGAGGGACACATTTTAAAATACATATTTTTTATAAAAATGAAATATTGCTATTATTCTATATTAAGACTATGGAACCTACATAGCAATGTCCACCTTTATTATTTTATATAGTTTTATATTATATTTTACAGTATTAGGTCTATTATGCAAAGCAGAGTCCTCCATGCAATTAAAAAAGTTAATAAAAGTGAGTAATCCGGGTCAGGTTGCAAATTATATACAATTTGTATATCCAGTGTATTTTCAGTGGATTGTGGCACCTGTCGTTACGTGAATTTTATCGGCTGGCCACTCTCAATAATAATCACAAATCTGCATCTGGCCCCTGGGCGGCATGTTTTAATTCTCAGTTTCAGTCCTAAAATTGCAATTATGTGTTTGTATAGGAGCAAGCTGTGGAGCGAGAGCATGAACGAGATGAGTTCCAACAAGAAATAAAAAACTGGAAGATCAGCTAAGACAAACAACTGGTACTGACAACAAAGGTCTCAAGGTAAGATCAGAGTTTTATGATGCAATTAAACTATGATGCAACTGCTGTTTTAAAGCTTAGTTAAGTAGAATCAAAGTGCCATTAAAACTATAGATTATGCTGAGTACATGTTTTCTAATCCCTGAATTTTGTTTATTTCTGTCTTGAACGGATTGCTGTAGTTTGAAGACATGGTTTTTCAGGTATGGCGTCTAACTGTAGTTTTACATCTGCTAGTTCATCTGACTGGTGCATGCTGTGTCCATCTCTCACCAATAGTCATTCATTTGCTTTTGCTTGTTGCCCATTCATAAATATTCTCGCTTTGAATAGTTGTAGTTGTTCCGATACAATTTTTTTGGAACCGATCCGATAGCCTACCAAAACTTTGTCTCAGGGTAGGTGCCAATACCGATACAATCCGTGTATCATTCGTTCAATTGATTTTCAATTTCAAAACAAAAACAAAAAAAGGAAAAGTTAGACCTTTTTTCCTTTTTTTGTTTTGATTCATAAAACAAATTACAGTAAAACGGGTTGATTTTTGATTTTTCCATTTGGTTTCAAAATCGAAAAAACGAACATTGAAATACTGTCTCTAAGCGTGGTTTCTTTTTTTAATTTACCTTTATTTGTTTTGCAAGAACCGGAAGTTTGTCTCGGCCGGGTGATGTGGGCGAGAGCGCAGCCAGCAGTGCCAGATAAAAGCCTAAAGTGGCGGAGACACGCTGCTACCTGGGCTTGTGTGCAGGGGAACTCGTTTTAAACTGAATGAAGAGAAGTGCGCTGCCCCGTGTTTATACCACTGTACCCCGCCCGTTTGCACTGCGTCCTTACAATGCAGTATTAGTATAAATACGATGCGTAATCACCTGCAAGTGATAGTGGCGCACTCGGTAGAACGTTGCGCTCTCATGCAAGAGGTCTGCAAATCGATCCTCACCACGTGAAATTTAAAATTTTATGTTGTTGATTATAAATTATTTATGTCACGTGATACAGCTTCATAGCAATTCATTTATGACAGTAGGACAGTTTCAGAGTTTACAGCAAAGACCAGAACAGACCAGAGCAAAGACCAGAGCAAAGATCAGAGCTCACAAACCAAAGCAAAGACCAGAGCTCACTGACCAGAGCTCACAGACCAGAGCAAAGACAAGAGAGCCCCAGAGGTGATCCCTGCACTGGTTCTTGCATGGTCTCTCGCTCTGGTCTGTGAGCTCTGGTCTTTGCTCTGGTCTGTTCTGGTCTTTGCTGTAAACCCTGAAACTGTCCTACTGTCATAAATGAATTGCTATGAAGCTGTATCACGTGACATAAATAATTTATAATCAACAACATAAACTTTTAAATTTCACGTGGTGAGGATCGATCTACAGACCTCTTGCACGAGAGCGCAACACTCTACCGAGTGCGCCACTATCACACGTAGGGGAACACAAATCGTATTTATAGTAATACTGCATTGTAAACGGGCGATATACAGTGGTATTAACACGTACGGGGCAGCGCACTTCTCTTCATTCAGTTTAAAACGAGTTCCCCTGCACACAAGCCCAGGTAGCAGCGTGTCTCCGCCAGTTTAGGCTTTTCTCTGGCACTGAGCTGAGCTCCCGCCCACATCACCCGGCCGAGACAAACTTCCGGTTCACGCAAAACAAATAAAGGTAAATTAAAAAAAGAAACCACGTTTAGAGACAGTATTTCAGTGTTCGTTTTTTCGATTTTGAAACCAAATGGAAAAAACAAAAATCAACCCGTTTTACTGTAATTTGTTTTATGAATCAAAACAAAAAAAGGAAAAAAGGTCTAACTTTTTGTTTTTTTGTTTTTGTTTTGAAATTGAAAATCAATTGAACGAATGATACACGGATTCGATACCCGTCCCAAATATTGCATTATAATGGCTAAAGAAGTAAACTATATGTGCAGCATTTACATCAATAGTAATCTGCAAACTAGACTCAAAAAGCAATATAAATACTAGTACATAAAAATAGCTACATTTATAAAACAGGCTGCTGTTACTTTGTAATAAAGATGTCTTTATTGTAATTGTTGTGTATTTAGATTTTTAACCCTGTTGTAAAGTCAAATGTAAATTTCGTTAAACAAGACTGTGTTGAGTGTATTTAGTCCCTTTCCACCTCTGTGTGTAATAAAAACAAGAGTGAGGCCTGTAAAAAGACTGTCATCCTAGTTAAATACAATATAAAAGACAAAAGACTCAGTTAGCATGTTAGCATGTTAGCCTGTTAGCGCCGCTAGCTAATGCTGCTGTTGGACTATTTTAAAGTTAGTTTAACCACAGTCCTCCTTCTATAAAGACTAAATGAAACATCACAGAGGTAACACAGATGTTTATTTGCATTTAGTAGCATTAGCATGAGTAGAGAACAGCTGCTGCTGCATCTACAGATCCTCATTCAGGACAACACAAGGCGATATCGGATCGGAGATTTGGTATGAGTACTCGTCAATACCAATATCTGAAAAATATAACCCTAACCGGTATCGGAACAACACTATGATAATCAGTGGCTGCAAATTCAGCATGGCTTGTTGTTGACCTAAAATAGTTTTTTAAAACTAGGCATTTGGATTACACTATTAATACTCTTTTTATCATTTGTTTTTGCAGGTAGAAAATCTCCAGGCTATAATTAAAGACAAAACCGAGGACCATGCCACTCTGCTTGCAACTAACCAGCAATTCCAGCGTGAGCTTGTTGAACGCAATGAAGAGATCGACAAACTTGCCGGTAGAATCAGAGAGCTAGAACAAGCTTTGCTCAGCAGTGCGGAGACCAGCAGAACTGTGAATCAGCTGGAACAGGACCTCCACAAGGCGATGCTGAGAGAACAGGAGCTTAGACAAGTACGAGAATAAACCAAACGCACTGACATAATCAAAGAAATGGTTGTCATATTGAATCGGCTGTCACTCTGACTTTTGACAGGATAAGCAGGCCCTGGAGCAACAGCAGCTGGCTAACCGGCTCCAGATCTCTGCACTACAGTCTACACTGGATGAGACCAGGCACTGTTACCAAAAGAATTCTCATGACCCCACGCAGGAGCTGAGAGAGGCACTGGACACAGCTCAGCAGAACCTCCACAGCAAGGAGCAAGAGGTTTGCATAACTTTTTAGTTTTATCAACGTAAAGCTCCATGTTTGCAGAATATCACATTTTTCTAATTTTGACATTAGTTTAGTGTGATTGTTTGTGTGTTAAATATTTATCATAATTTTACAGTTATGTTGCAAATTATGAAGAAATTGACAAAAGAAAGTTAAAAATTATAGGAAATAATTTAAGTTCTCCAGAATCCATCCACCTCCAACAGACTATTTACACACAACGGACAAAGTTTCTTCGTAGTTTAAACAAGTGTTGAAAGATATTTGTCAAATTGTAATGTCTGTGTAGTTTATTTGGATAAAGGGCCATTTATAAATCAAATATCAAAATATCTAAAGTGTGTGAAGACAAGCAAAATGTTTAGTTAAATTTAAAAATATAATCATGATTACTGTTTTACTGAAAAAATTTGCACTTAGAGCAGAACTAAGCAACTTCAGCGGTAGTGCTCCCCCTACAGCTCTCTTGTGTAATTAAACTAGCTAACTGAATATTAATTCATCATTAATTATTTGCGTAACTTTAAGTAATAAGACAGCAAAAACACATCTAAACACATTTTACACTGCTAAATTTAAAAAAGAGCCAGGGTTTCTTAAGACAGAAATTCGGGTCAAGAATATGTTTCGAAGGAGGTAGGGGAGCATGTGACAATCGACACATGCTTCAAATGGCCCCAAATACATATGTGACCATCATCATGGAGACTTACAAAGACGCTTAACGAGGTCAAAATGTTACTTAGTTTTGCTTTAAAACAGGAAAACGTGTTCATGCTTCTGTAATTGTTCAACATGATACAATGGCTAGGTGGAAGCGCTGCTTGGTCAACTGGAGACTGTACAAAGTGAACTGAGCATCAAAGAGGTGGAGCTGAAGCACCTCGCACTCCAGCTGGAGCTGATCACTACGCAGAACGCAGCTCATGTCAATGACCTCGAGGAACAAATTATTGCTCTCAAGGTAATTTCTTTTTTGTTTCTATTATAACGTCTTTGTTTGAGATACAGACATGTTACACAAAATGGCGAATTACCTTACTTTACTTTTTTCTTTTAGGAACATGTGTGTGCACTCACTACACTTCAAGAGGAAAGGGTTGACAAATCTGAAAACAAGGACACAGAGGACACCTTTCCCTCAGCTCTGCTCCTGGAGAAGAACTTGGAGATTGATCAGCTTCATAATGAGATCAACAGACTGGAGCAGGAGCTGGAGCAAAGTACTGAAAACAAGGTAACTCAACGACACATTTGGACATAATAAAAAGAGATGTGAGGCACTCCGATTACCAAATTCAAAGTCCTTTGTTGAAAGTGGACTTACCTACGCGTGACAATAGATTAGGCAAACATATGAAATACAATCTATATAATAATAATAATAATAATAATAATACATTTTATTTATATAGTGCTTTTCTAGATACTCAAAGACGCTTTACAGACAAAGGCAGTTAATCAAAGGTACAAAACAAATACATAAACTATGATGATGATGATGGCATGATACAGAAAATCTCTATGTAGGGAAAACTAAATGAGCATAACAGTAATTTACTCCACATAAGTCTACAACATTCAAATATCAATACATCGAAAGGCACATGCTTCATAAAAAATTACTGAACAAGACCATAAACTAAGTATGGTCTAGTCCAGACCTAGGCAAACTGACTTAAGATTAAGTGCTATTCTTTATTTTATTTGTATTTATTTATTTGTGGAATACCCCTTGATGTGCCATCTCGTTTTATATTTCTTTGATTTGATTGTTGTCTTAATATTTATCATAATAAATGGTTGTAATAGTAGATTAAGAAGCCTGCTTTACAAAAAATGTGCTTACAATAATAATAATATGTCACACCATTGACCAAATGTGTGTTTGCTTTTAAAGTCCCTATCGAATAAATTTCTCTTTATGAATTATGGCTTGATTAAATGATTATTTTCTCCATAATCAAATAACCCTAGTAATAATGCTGATATTTCAATCTTTCAACTCTTTCACTTTCTTGCGTACACTGACTTCCAAACTGCTCTGAGGTTTGTGTACCAGGGCACAAGAAGGAAGTACAGTTTCTAAATTCTGTTACACTTATTTTATATAATGTGACCAATTCTTAAGACCAGTTTTCAGCAAACACTGATAACTAAAAATATTATTTTTTTGTGTCAAAGTTTAAGACCATTGCCTGGCTTTTTCAACACAGAATAATAACACTTTCTTTATTTAAAATTGACCAGGAAAGACAATTTCCTGCATTTATTTGTTCAAAAAACAGAACCTACTGTACATGTTACATAAATATCAATAACAGAGGAGCTTTCTCATTTCAGATTATAGACCAAACTTTTACTCAAGAATTGAAAAATAAAATCTGAATGAATGATTAAAAAACATAAATAACTACAAATAACTAATAATAAATATAGCCCTATTGATAAATAAATGTAACCATAGCAACACAGAACAGCCAATCAGAAGGCTTGGAACTATGTGATGCGTACATAGAATCCTTAGTTCTCATAGGTTCCGTTTCTCTGAAGAACGTCATTTCACTGAATCACTCGAAGCAGACAGACACAGTTAAACTGAGCTCCAAGCAAAATATTTAAATCGACAAAAAAACACTTTCAAAAGAAAGTTGACACTAGTACAAAGCCTAGAAACGATAGGATGGCCCAATACGAAAGGGCCGACTTTGTCAAAAGTGACCAGAAGTACTGGTACAGTGAGGACTATCATCAAAAGAGAGGGCTTCCTAAATACAATAGGATGTCCCAATACAACACAAATGCAGACACTGATAGGAACAACACTGCTAAAGCCACTGAAAGTACCAACTTTGTCAAAAGTGACGATAAATACAACTGGTACAGTGAGGACTATCGTCAAAAGAGAGGATTTACACCTGCACCTGCTCCATCAACTTCTGCCTGTGAGACAACAGAAGATTACAAGGTCCGAGTAAAGAAGCTAGAAGAGACCATCAAGGGCCTCAGAGGGACCGTCTGCAGGTTTGAAGAAAGACTTAATCTGAAGGAAGCAGAGAAAAGAGCTCTGAATACAAAAGTCAGCACTGAAATAGTACTGCGTAAGAAGGCAGAGGACGAGCGAGATGCTCTCAAAGAAGAGATGGAATCTCTTAAGAAAGACCTAGAGAAAGTCAGAGCAGAACAGCAAGAAGACAGACAAAAATTTACCGCGATCATCCAGAAAAACACTGCTGCGTATGAGCAGGTTCTTCAGGACAAAGAAGAACTATCTAAAAACACTCAAGTTAGCATAGCCAAGCTTCAAAAATCTCTGCAAGATCTAGAGAAAGAGAAGCTACAAGTTCTCCAAGAGAAAGAGCAGGAACTGTCTAAGAACGTGGCTTTCTTTGAAGAATCTCAGATTCAAAAGAAAGCCATGGAGGACAAAGTAGAAGATCTGGAGACATTGGTAGTCCAGATGAGAGCGGAAGAAGCACAGAGGTCCACAGTCTGTGAGCAGGATATGGAAGCTCTAAAGGAGGAGTTAAAAGGACAACAGCAGAAGACCACAGCGATGGAGAAGAAAGCAGAAGACATGGAGACTTTGGTAGTCCAGATGAGAGCGGAAGAAGCCCATAAGTCCATAGTTCGTGAGCAGGAGATGGCTGCTTTAAAGGTGGAGCTAAGAGGACAGCAGCAGAAGGTCTGTGATGTAGAGCAGATGAGAAAGGAGGAAGCTCACAGGACCATAGCTTGTGAGCAGGAGATGGCTGCTTTAAAGGAAGAGCTGAGAGGACAGCAGCAGAAGGTCTGTGATGTCGAGCAGATGAGAGCAGAAGAAGCTCACAGGTCCATAGTTTGTGAGCAGGAGATGGCTGCTTTAAAGGAGTTAAGAGGACAACAGCAGGAGGCCACAGCGATGGAGAAGAAAGCAGAAGACCTGGAGACTTTGGTAGTCCAGATGAGAGCAGAAGAAGCCCACAAGTCCATAGTTTGTGAGCAGGAGATGGCTGCTTTAAAGGAGAAGTTAAGAGGACAGCAGCAGAAGGTCTGTGATGTCGAGCAGATGAGAGAGGAAGAAGCTCAGAGGTGCACAGCTCAGGAGGAGGAAATTATGGCTCTGAAAGAGGAGCTGAGAAGAGAACAGGAGGCCAAGATGCAGCTCTTAGACAAAGTTCAACAACTGGAGAAGAAGAAGAAGAGGAAGTGGTACAGGAGGATCTTCTCTTGTTGTACATAAACCTCCACCTCACCACAAATAAAGCAGAAGCAAAATGCATCAAACTTTAGCCTTGTCTTACATATTACTATTGTATATTACTTTGTGACTGAATTTGTTTTTCCAGCTTTAAAGTGTAAAGCAGAGTGTATTTGTAACCGTAACTATGCACTACATTTCATTGTTAGTAGTAGTGCTGCTCAATTATGATGAAAATAAAAATCACAATTATTTAAATCATAACTGAAATCACAATTATTTCCTTTGAGAGACTGCCTAGCATTAGTGTCTCTTAAATGGAAAGCATGAAAAGTAGGGATGCACTGATCCAGCTTTTTCAGTTCCGGTACCGTTTCCGATACTTTGGCTTTAAGTATCTACCCATAGCCGATATCAACCAATACCAGTGTAAGTACTGAAATTGCTTCTCTTATCAAAACATAAGACATTTTGTCACATAGTGCTATATAACCGTTATTTATAGTGCAAGCCACAACTTAACAACTTAATCTGAATAAAATGTCCAATAATATGAGATGGTCTTGATCAACTCCAGACAATAAATTTGGCATCAGCTGAATCAATATCATGGAGCCGATACCTGATCTAGCAAAATTTTCTGGATTGGCACCGATATCCGATCCTAGTATCGGATCAGTGTGTCCCTAGTGAAAAGAAAAAAAAAAGACAGATCTCACAGAAATAAATGTAAATGTATTCAACAATTGTAAAGAAACCACCTACTTTCCATATCAAAGACATTTTGAGCCGTCAATAATCACGATTACTCAATTACACAATTTTTCTGACAATTACCTCAATATTTGAAATTGAAATTAAAATGTATTTAATTGCACAGTCGTAGCTAGTAGTGTTTGTCACTTTGATCCTTGAAAAGAAGCTGTTTTTTAACAGATTTTCTACATTTTGTAGACCCATTGAAGCACTCATCTTCCATCATTTAAACATTTGAACAGTTTGAACCAGAAAACCAATTCTAAGCTCACAAATGCTTCAACTTATTCTTTGATTATTAGGATGTGGAGGTGGAACAACTGCGCTCTCAAGTGGAAGACCTCCGTTCTCAAGTGGAACATCTCCAATCCGAAGCCCTCCGGATCCGCCACGACAAGCAGGAAGAAGCGGAACGCCTTCACGAAGTCATCAGCACCTTACAGGCCGAACTGGCAACCCTGGGTCCCAACCTCCACGAAGTCAGCGATTCCCAAGACGGAGACAGCATCAACCCCTCACCCGCACCCAGCCCCGAACCGCAGCTCATCACCATCCAAGAACCAGAGAAGAAGTCCAGACCTAACAATCTCAAACAAGAGCTGGGAGTGAACTATCCTGCTGCAACTCGCTCGCTAAGATCCCGTCTCAAAGTTCTTCAGAGCCAACTGGAAACTGCAGTGGCAGAGAAGGAAGGATTGGAAAGGTTATTACATACCCAAGAGCAGGATTACAGAGGGCACGGAGAGGAGCTGGCTAAGAGGCTAAAATTACAGGTGGAAAAGGTAGAGGAACTTGAAGGTTTGTTAAATGGCAAAAACTGTGAATTGGAGCGACTTCAAATCCAGCTGGAAGAGCAAGGACAGAAGCTAAAAGAGACTGAAGAGCAAACGGATGGTTACAAAACGCAAGCCAAAAACACTGATGTCCTCCTTGAAGAAATTAACCAATTCCGTTCTTTGGTGGAGGAACTTGAAAGCAAAGATAAAGATAGATTGCAAGAGATTAAAGCGCTAAAATCAAAGGAAAAAGACATGCAATTAGAAATGAATAAGTTAAAAGAAGGCAGGGTTGCATTGGAGAGCAAGATTCAGCAGATGGAGAGCGACCTGGATCATATGGAGACTCTGGTCGCTGAGGAGAGCAGCAATGTGCAGTTACTTGAAGCGGCGACAGAAGAACTGTCTGCACAACGAGATGCTCTGAGGAGAAAGGAGGCGGAGCTTCAGCAGGAGATTGAAAGGCTGAAAGGTGAAGTGGTTGAGATGAAGGAGCGTGTCCTAGAGCTGACCGACGAGCTCAGGCAGAAGGAGGTGAACCAGGAGGAGGAGCAGAAGGAGGTCCTGGTAAGATTCTGATTGTTTTATTAAGCACTCTGCATGACATTGCGTTTTATCTCCTCATGCTATGGGTTATTTTATTACCTAACAATGGCAAGAAAGAAAATGTTTATAGCAACTTGGCTTGTAGTTATTTATGGCTTTATTATGGACAAGACCAAGTAGAGTAAAGCAGAGTAGAGTAGTTTCATCGGCTACCTTCAGAGCTTGGTTTAATCTTCCTGTCACTTTTTGGTTCAGAAAATGGCTCAGGATTGACTCCAGTATGGCCATTTTGATTTCACATTTTATTTCAATAAAAGCCCTTGTAATTCATTTGCTTCTAGGCACATATACTGTACTTTATCTTTAAAATCTCAAAACTTGATTCACTGTAGATTACATTAAAGCAATAATATTGTATGTTCACAAAAATATGTTTTATTTAGCAAATTAAATAGGTAGTTTTTATTCTTCTGAGGCTCAGTAAAATCAAAATGTATTTGAAATTGTGATCCATATATCGAGACAAGAATTGAATCATGACAAAACAGAATGGTCCCATCCCTAGAGCTGTAGTCTTTTAGTCAATTATTCGGTAGATGGAGTCTTGGTCGACCAAATTTTAGTTTAGTCAACCAAATATTTTATATAGATTACAAGGATTTATGTTGAACAGCAACACAAAAATGTGAATCAGCTGAAGATTTGGGACCGAATCACTGGTCTAATCTGCCTTCTTTGAAATAAATAGAGTTTTCTATGTATCTTCTGTTTAAAATGTATATTTTTGCCTGAATTCCTTCGCATTTTTTGCAGTTTCAAGCACAGATTGTGTTAAATCAAAAAGATCCTTTTTGTTATCAGAGCTTTTGCCACACCCTGATTCGACATGTCTTTAGTTGACCAAGAATTCCTTTGGTCAACTAAAAGTGTATTATTTTAATTAAAAGTAAATTAACTGTATTAGGTTCATGCTATATCTATATTTGCTTGAACTATTAAATGTAATGCTGTTAGTAATTGGCACAGAAGCAAAATAATGTGAAAAAACTCCCTAGATATAGCGTGGTTTGGTTCAATAACAAATTAGTTGCTCAGTGATCAGAGTATCCAACATGCAGATGAGCTCACAACTTTTCCTCGAAGGCCCCGGTCCGTTTAGAGAGAGTGTGGGCGGGAGCACATCTGGATGTAGTTACAGCTGTACCACGTCACCGCTGCTGCCTTTTAAACGGCACACTTACAAAGGAAGTTGTTTCAAAATGAGGAAGGAGAGCAGCGGGTAGCTTTGTGTGTTTTTAGCCAGACTTTCTGCTCAGTTTGAAGTGAACCATTGCCTTTCTTGTGGGAGGACAAGGTAAGCAGAAGATGTGGGGGTTTAACTGCTTTTTGGTATGCAGCTGAGTGATAAAGTGGTGGAACTCATAGACAATCGCACAGAATAAGAGCTAATGTTTGCATGTCTAACAAGTTTACAATCTTGCTAATGGTTCTGCTTGTTTATATTTCTTGCAGATTCAAGCTGAACAAACTTTGGCCAAGGCTGATGCTGTGTTAAAGGAGAAAGAAGTGGAGCATCAAGCGCTGTCCAAGGAGCTAAACGCTGTCAAACAAAACCTCGAAGAATCCGCAGAAAAAGCAGAAGAACTCCAGAGAGAGGCAGAGGTAGCTACTGTATATCAGACTATTTTTGTGACAGTTGATGCTAAAGCAGAGTTTTGTCGCTTTTGTCAGCACAAGGAGCAGGAGTTGGCTGAATTGGAGAGCCAGAACCGGCAGCTGAAATCAGAGCTCCAGGGCCTGCAGGAGGACTTGGCCGCACAGGAAGAGGAACTCAACCTCCATCGCAGAGAGCTCCAAACACTCAGACTGCGTTATCAGCATGACGCACCGCCGCATCAACAAACACAGAAGGGTAGGAAGCTTATCTAGAGTGGACACTTATTTTGTAAACTAGACAGTGAATTTTATGGGAAGGCCATGTATACAAATGGTTAAGATGAAGGCTTTGACTTTGCACTGAATGCTGCACGTCTTTTGTTAAAGGATAGTGGCAAAAATTCTGACTAGACACGAAGATGCATCAGAGTATAGAAAATAGTAGTAATGAACTATGGGCGATATGGCAACAAATTAGCATCTTGATTTTCTTGTAACCAATTCTTGTAGACTTGAGGTGTTAAAGGTGGCCCTTAAGATGATTAGACCAGAATGGATAATAAACCTATAAAAATATAAAGGCCTATTTTTCTGAGATGTGACTATAGAGGGATTTTTTGTTTATCAACACAGGCGATGTGTGCGCACCCATTATGCAGAAAGAGCTGCTGCTCATAGACACAAACAGTGGAAACAAGTCGAAAAAGTAGTGTTATCAGCTAACTGCAAGAGTTTATCACATTGCGAAACCAAATTTATGCTTAAATGTTACCTTCAGGTGAGTGAGAAAACGGCAAGAATAACACTGTCTCAAGAGACAGACGTTTGTCAGACCGATTCATACTTGATCGAAACAGCTGCTCTTGTCCCTTTTCGTTGTTTTATTCAAAGACGTTTCCCCAGATAAGCATATGGAGAGCGACTCTTTCTGCATAGAGCATGCAAAGTAGGGCGAAAAGTGACGTGAACTGAAAATCCCTCTATAAAACATCAAATGCACTGGAATGCAGCAAATTGCAAACAATTTGTCACAAATTTTCTTTAAATTTATATATAAATATGGGTTACAATACAAATATGTACATACAGTAAATATGTTATATTAGCTTTATAAAGCCCAACTACCATTTTTGAATATTTATATATATCACAGAAGGACTTATATTTCAAACTACGGCCCTTAACTAGCTCTTGACTCCGATCCATTTGGCCCCAGCTCCAGTTGTGTTTAACATCCATGTTGTTGACTATTTTCTTATTGCCTTTGAGGCTTTCTGCTTTTTCAAAAAGTTCCGACTTCACTGTGATTGGCTAAATCCATCTGTCACTCACTCAGAGCAAGATGAAGGCTGATCTTTGTTATTGAGCTGCTCGATTATGATGAAAACAATAATAAATCACAATATTCAAACAATTCTTTGCTTAGAGAGACTGCAGAGCGTTAGTGCTTTTAAAATGTAACAAGTGAAGAGATAAAATTAACTATGTGACAGGTCTCACAGAAATAAACAGTTGTAAATGTTTTACATAATTGTAAAAAAAACACCTATTTTCCAAATGAAGGAAATAAATGGGCGCTTATGAACAGACTTAAATCACGGTCAAGAATCATGATTACGTGATTATTACACAATTCTTGTTAACAATTACAGCAATAATACTAGTTGAAATTAAACTTTAAATAATTGCACAGCTCTACTGTTTTGCCAGAGAAACAAGCAACCCGTCTTTGAAAAAAACAAAAACAAAAAACAAGTAACCTCAGCCCATCAAAAAGTCATAAATGGCGAGACAGTGACAGACGCCTCACATTAAGAAGGTTGTGGGTTTGACTTCCGCACGGCCCTGGCCCTGTTTCTCCCGAGTTACACCGGTTTCCCCTCCAACCAGCGATCGGAGGTTGAGATGGCAGGTTTTTAGTTGAATCTCTTCTGCTGAATTGCTCCAGGGCTGCTGCTTTCACTGAGTGAGGGGGGTACATGTGATATAGAATAAAGCATTCATTCACAATTAGACTGAGATTCGTGTTGTGCTTTCCAGATTCCTCTCACACACAGTTCGAGGAGGTGATCTCGTCTTCTCACGGCGACATCTCCCTGAGCTCTCCGGAGGTGCTGAGGAGACTGGACTGTGACAGATTCCCAGAGCATCTCCACACTTCGGTGCTGGAGTCTCATCTGTCTGAACTCAGCGCACTCAACACCTCCGCCCTGGACCTGCACCCGGCCAAACCCTCCCCCAGAGTCCTGATGGAGCCGACCCACTCCAGAACCATCACCCCAGAGCCAGTGTCCAGGAGCAGCCACTCGCCAATCTCAGGCTCCAACTATTCCACTATGGACTCCCTCGACACAGACAAGGTACTGCATACACAAGAGGATTTTTTATTTTTCCAATTGTTCTTATTTTGCCATCCTGTAAGAGTGAGCAATTAAACTTTAATATTTGTATTCATGCCACTAGTAAAAAAAAAACATAACAAAAAAGATAACTTGAATATTTCTATATCCTACAACTTCAACCATGACTCTGAATTCTGGGTAGAGCGCCGCTGAAAGCCATTGGTGAAAAATTGTGCATCATAGCAATGTTTGAATCTGATTGGTCAAAGCATCTCAGCAAGGAAGTAGCTGAGAACTTGTGTTTTTAGTTCTATACAGTCAAAAAAAAAAAACTACTCACAAATCTGCTTTATGTGTACTTTTTTGCAAGTCTAAATAGTTGTTAATCTGCTGTAATAGGCCAAAGTTCATCAGTTGGTGTCACCATGTTTGCTTTTGTTAAAATAAGCACTTCTGCCCAAACCACAACTACGGGGTTCTCTCTAGATGGGTCACTTATATTGCTCGCCAGATTAAATGTTTGAAAAAATTAGGCCCCAAAATCTTTAACATTTTCCCTTGTCCTTGCCATGTTAGTTTCTCTTTGAGTATATATATTTTTTCGTCTAAACTTACACATGTGAATAATCAAATCTGATTTTTCACATTGCTGACACTTAAATATCTAATAAGTCTTGAAATCTGATAATCATATCATTGGTGTGAATGAAAACATGGGCAATGTTTTTCCTGACGATATTTCTCAGTAATAGAATTGGACATTTAACAGAAATTGATTGCACTGGAATGCTGGTCATCTATGAAACAACATTGACCAGAGTTGTTTTATTTTTGAACAGGTGCAGGAGTTAGAAGGCCTGGACCTGACGACGCCCTCCTCTCCTTTGGGTTCCACCTCGTCTCTGTCTGCTCCGGAGTGGGCCAGTGATGGATATGGAAGCAGTGAGTGTACCACACTTATCAAATTTATACTAATTGGAGCCTTACCTTGTTGTTGCAACAGTTCTAAACTACTTTTTCTATTATATTTCTATCGAATATATTGGCAACAAAATACAAGTAAAAATGGTGTAACAGAAGGTTTCTCGATAGTGACGATTTTTATTTTTATTAGCACTAGTTTGTAAAAGAAGAAAGCCAAATGTCAAATTGGTCTGGAAGATTTTTGAAGTGAACTAAAGCACAACATTTGGGGAAAGCTGGAATAGACCATTCATGTCGTGTCTTACAAGTTGCCGTCTTGAAAACGCTCTTTTGTTCTTGTCCTTAGATGTGAGCTCAGATTTGGGGGCTCGTCTCAGAGCAGAGCTGGAGCAGACGGAGAGACTAGACGCTCAGTTTGTGGAGTATCTCCGCTGCAGAGGCATCAACCCCACAGCCAACACCGACAGTGCAGCTGGAAGTATGAGCTTCAGTGAGGAACTGCTGTCACCAGAACTACAAGTATGGACCAAGATTTGTCTTAAAATGTTTTATTTTTACTGTACAAGATTTGAGTGCTAAAATGTTTCATTCTATTTCTTTATTGTGGCTGATGTTTATATTGATGCATAGTTACAAAAGAGTTTTAGTGACAAACTAGTTTTAGTATTCTTATTTTCTGTATACACTGTACTTACACAAAAACACCTAAGTGTGTTTTTGTGATGGGCCTTGACAATCTAAAATAACAACTTTTTTGTTGTATTCAGTGAAAGAAAAATGATCTAAGTGCAACAGATATTCTTTGGTTTGTAACGTCACATTAACTTAAGGTTTATTTTATTTTTAAAGCCTCAACTTCTAAACTGATTACAATATTAAAACACTCACCTGTTGAATATAGAATCTATTTTTTTCCTAAAGTAGAACTAAGCAACTTCAGCACTAGTGCTCCCCCTACAGCTCTCTTGTGTAATTAAACTAGCCAGCTGAATCATTACTCAACCTTATTTTGTTATTTTCTCATTTCTGTGTAACTTTAGGATTGAAATAAGGCAACAAAAACACATCTAAACACATCTTACACTGCTAAATAAAAAAAAAAGTGCCTGGGTTTCTCGAGGTAGAAATTTGGACTTACTTTTAACAAGGTCAAAATGTTACTTAGTTCTGCTTTAAATGGGACCTTAGCTCTTGATTTTTCGAGAAGCATCTGGCTGCAGACCTAACATACCGCCCACATCTCGGTACAGGCCGAAAGCAGATCTCTTTACAGACAGGACGCCCATATTTGACAATTTTCTACTTTTCACAAAACCATAACCAAATTACCTATTCTATCCCCAGCCCAGTAATCCTAACTCAAACTTTACCCATATAGGAGGAATAAATAATGAAAAATCTCATTAGCTAGTGTAGCCACATGCGAGAAGTGACTACTGTAATTTCTTGCCTATTGAGCGCACCTGAATATAAGCCGCACCCACTAGATTTAACTAAGAAAAATGATAAAGTACATATATAAGCCGCACTTGTTAATAGTAAGTCTATGAGAATCTATCATTTTGCTGCATTGCCGTATAAGCCGCAGTGTTCAAAGCTTGAGAAAAAAGTAGCGGCTTATAGGCCAGAAATTACGGTATATTTGCACCTGTTTCCACTTTTACTTTGTACAAACGGGCATATGTAGTTAATCCTTTTATTTTTTTATCATTATGCAGTAACAACCAACTCAACTCAATCTGTTCTTCCCTTTCCCAAGGCATTATTGAGAAAGGTGTACCAGGAGAGCTGCAGAATCCTCACTCTGTCCCAGCGCCGTCCTCCTCCTCGTCCACCCGGTTCAGACGTGAAAGCCCTCTCTCCCCTCCAGACCCAACATCGCTCTGTGGAAGGCTCCTCTCACCACGACGAGTCCAGTCCTCCCATGAGCTGGCAGCAGGAGAAGAAAGCTCTGCAGGAGACCGTCATCGCGCTGAGGGAGCTGCTGTGTCGTATGGCCCAGAGGCAGAACGTGAGCATATCGCTGTTCAGATTTGATTCAAACGGTCATTATTTGTTGTGTAATAATGGTGTTGTGGGTGTAGGCTGATGGAAGTGGTCAGATCCAGGACGGTCACATAGAGCTTCAGTTGAGAGCAGAGCTGGAGGAAAGGCAAAAAGAAGTACAACGGGCCCATAGCATCCAGCAGGAGCAGAACAACAAGATACAGACACTCAGGTAATGTAAGCTAGCCTGCCCTAGCTGGCATGTGTAGTATGAATCCGCAGTAAAAAGAACAGTCATCCTCGCCATTGACAAACTCTCTTATTTACTATTCTAATCCAATATTTTCAGAAATGAAACAAGTGAGCGTGGGAACAGGCCACAAAAAGAGACAGAGCTGGGCAATACTATATGATATTACTGTAATTTCTGGACTATAAGCCACTACTTTTTCACAAGCTTTGAACTCTGCGACTTATACAGCAATGCAGCAAAATTATAGATTCTCATAGACTTACTATTAACTAGTGCGGCTTATTATGTATTATGTATCATTTTTCTTACTTAAATCTAGATGATGCGGCTTATATTCAGGTGCGCTCAATAGTGCGGAAATTACGGTATATATTATATCTTATATTGCTAAGCTCTACTTATATACAGTATTTTTGGTATTCTTAAGATATGTAAAAGTTGAATATCGAGTAACCCATATTGTTCAAAAAAGTACAACAAAAGCTTATTAAAATCAAAACTGAAAAAAATATGTTATGAACTTTAAAGTAAGTGTATACATTTAGAGTTTTAATAGTTTTAAAAAGAAAAAAATTTAAACTATTAAGCTAGTACATTTTATTCAAATCTCAAGAGAAAGTGCGCATTTTTTGGAGAGAAAATCATTGCCATTTTCTTATTTAAGGTAAAACTAGAGATTTTTTTTTTTTTGTAAATCCCATTTAGCAGTCAAAATATACAAAAACTAAATAAAAACACCTATATTAAACATTTAGAAACTTTTATGAACCTTTTTGAGATTTTTTTTCCCATGTAAACCTCAACTAATATGTTTCTCGACATATCTGAACACATTTCTATTCGACTGACTTAATATCGTCCCAATATTGTTATCGAAATAAGAAGTAAAAAGTGCTACTTATAGTCCGGAAAATACAGTATCAGTATCGGAAAACATTGATTATTGGCCACAGCAGCATCAAAATATCAGAAATCAATTTGGGCTTGAAAAACTTCTCAGCCCATTCCTATACATTTCTTTGATTTTCTTTTTTAGAACCACCATTGAAGAAGGTGAAGACGCCTTACGAAGAGAACGAAGCAAAGTCCAAATGCTTCAACAAGAGCTGGAACAGGAGAGAACCCGCAGTCTCCGCAAAGACATAGAAGACGGGGAAAGACGAGAGGTTTGTAAATAAACTCACGCTGCTGATGAAATGTCCGCTGGATGTTTTCTAGTCTAAAAACACCCCCTTGCGTCATTCCTACAGGCTGAACACATCTCCGGTGAGCAGCAGAGATCAGAGGTCATGGCGCTGCGAGGTCAGGTGGAGCAGGAGAGAGTGGCCTGCAGTAACCTCAGACGTGAACTTCAGATCGAGCAGTCGCGCAGCAAGTTACTGGAGAAGCATCTGGGGGATCTTCAACAGGAGCTGGAAAAAACCCACCAACAGTCCGCGCATCTACAAGAGAATTTCACGCAAGAGAAGAACCAGATGGAGCTACTTCTAAACCAGGCTGAATCTCGCTTAGCCGAAAGTCACAGCAAGCTCGCAGACGCACATAAGAAACTCGACGAGGAAAGAAGCCGCTTTTCAAAACAGCTAGACGAATTTAATCAGAGACACGAAGCCGACGCAGCTAGAGACGGAAAGTTTATCTCGGATTTGCGCGCGCAGCTAGAACAGGAGAGGAGGCAGAGCGAGGAGCTGGCGACAACCGTGGACAGACTCAGAGCAGACTTGCTGCAGAGTCGGAGGAAATGGGAAGAGGAGGAAAAGGTTCTCAGAGAAGAGATGCACAGGGAGAGGGAAGCTTCGGCGAGGCAAAAGGTGGCGCTGGAGAGCCTGACGGAGCTGAAGCAGGATTCGAGCAGAGAGCTGGAGGCAGAGAAGAGCCTGTCCAAGCGTTTAGGCGCGGAGGTAACTGAGATGAAGGAGAAACTGCATCTGATGAAGAGGAAGAGAGGGAGAGAGAGGAGCAGTGGGAGAAGGAGAGGAGGAGGAGCAAGCTGGAGCAGGCGAGAGGGAGAAAAGACAGCAGAACAGCTACTCTAAACTGGTATGGCTCTCAAAACAACTCAAGAGTCAGATTAGAAAATGTTCTTTACAATACAAATGATTTTTTTTTAGTGCGAGTTGGAGTCACTGAGGCAGCAAGATCAGCAGCGCCTCCAGGAGCTGCAGCGTACTTTGGCAGAGCTGGAGAGGGAGGAAAGAGAGATGGCTCGGCAGAGACTGGCTGGACAGAGTCGCAAAGTCATGAATGACGGCCCAAAGTTTACTGCCCAACACAACCAGCAGGTACAGGATGTGTGAAGGTGGACTAGAACATGATCATTCAGTGGGCTTGTGTCTGCCAGCATATTATACATATTCTATTTATTACCTTGCTTTTTTTCCTCTGAATTTTAGTTTCATGTTAATAATGCCTTAAAAAATAAGATGTTTTGCAGCATTTTAGAGGGTTTAAAACGCATTAACCAATTTTTAAAACACCACACACTGTTAGTCAATATAAAACTTTAATAAATAGGCCTATATTTTCCCCTCAAAACACTTAAATAAACACTGAAAGTTATTGTCAGCAATGAAGACACTAAACGTATCTTTTTAATTTGTAGCTTCTAGATTTCAGGGAGCTAAAGATATGTCAATCTCAATCTTTTTAAGTATGCCTATGATTTAGTGTTGTGCCAAACATCAAAAGCAATCTCAACTTTGTTCAATCTTAATGATAAGGCATGCGCATTAAGATGGACAGGTCCATCAGCCAATCACAACATGGGAAATGCACGCAGTAGAGTTGCCGCCCACTAGAGTTTACAATAGACCTTTTTTTTTTATCTGAAACTTTTGGTCAATCAGGAGAACAACCGGTCAGATATTAATGCCTTTTGCAAACAACTGTACGTAATTAGGGCAGTACGCACACTGAACCAGAAGCCCCTGTAATCCCCTTTGTGTTTGAGGCTGGAGCGCGGTACAACGCCTGCTCTGAACCCGAGTAAAGCCAGCGCCAAACCCGTGTGTCTGATTCATGAGCCCGGAGCGCCTAGTTCAGCGCAATGTTTTATTGACAGAAAAGTCAACACTAGTCAACATTCTCCCTGATAATGATGCTCTTTTCCGCGTTTCTCTCCATTTTCTCCTCTTCACAAGCAACGCACTTTCATTTACACGCATGAATTCTCTTCATGTTGCGTATTTTGCCACTTTTTTCACCTTCGAGTAAAGCTTTTTTTTTTTTTTTGACTATTTATTTATTAGTCTATCATTTAGAACAAACCCTACACAAAAGTCTGCTCTAATTTGTATTTTTTTTATGTTTTTGGCAGTAAAAATAGAAAGTGTTTAGTCTGGTGTCTGTAGCGTGAGTCTTGACATAGATTTCACATTTAATAGATTTAATAATTTCTCTTCAAAAGCTGAAGTTATTGATTTATTTTCATACATAGTAAAGTAAAAAGTCCAGACGGAGCCTATATACTAGTCCTAACAAAATGTCACTCACTACACAATTCACACCTGGTTGCAATGTTCTGTTTGTGCTCAGAGCTGAGAATGATATTTTAAATGATATTTTAGGCGTCACCGGTCGCTTCTTCGACCCACTTGGAGAAGCTCTCAAAAGAGAACAGTGAACTAAAGGAGCAGCTGGTCGTGCAGAATCAGGAGAGATTGTCCTCAAACAGAAGATCAGCACTTTGAGTCAGCAGCTCCGGCGCACTGAGAACGAGCTCCTCCAGGCCGCATCGGAATCTGAGAACCGACCGGCCAACGACCAAGCCACTCACACCAAGGTCAGTGTCGAAATACTCTTGCAAATGCATTTTTCAAAGTCAAGTAATCAAAATATGTACTGAATTGTATATGAAAACTTGATATGTTTTTGTATAGATCACTTCTGACGACTTCCCAAGATTGTTAATTCAGCAAACATCAATGGTAGAAAATAAAACCATAAACTTTCAGTAGTCAAAAGCAAAAAATAATACAGAAAATAAGAACCTGTGATTGATCAAGCATGTCAAAGTAATTTATTAGAAAACAAGTTTTGAATAATTGTCCCTGTTCTTGGATCTTCCTTCTCGGTAAGGAGAGTCTAGATTAGATCCTACTTTTGGGTCTAAGGTACCCAAAAGTAGAGTGACTGAATGGTATGATGCGGTCATGTAAAGAGGCTATTTTTGTGGATCGCACTGAATTTACACCTCTATAATCCACAAAATCCTTCAAACAGCCGGGAGCCAAGCCATTTAGAATTTTGAACACCAGACACAAATTGGAAATTAGTCTGAAATTGTCCAAACTCAAAAGATTATGTTTGACCAAGATATTACAGTGATGGTGCATTCAAGACCTTTTAATCAAAGATCTTTAAGTCTTGTTTTATCTTATTGCGGTTTCTCCAGCAATAGGACAAGTGGGATAAGGCAAAAGCATGCTTACATGTCCGGTCTGCTTCTAAGGAAAGATAAGGTCTAATATGTCTGAAGTTAGCAAGGCTATGATTAATAGTTTTACAGTGTTCTTAATATGTTTTTTTTTTTTTATTTAAGTTTGCATTTAGTGTGACCCCAAGATTTTAAACTTCTTTAAAATCTTTTAGCAATAATATGCAGCAGCTCTAATTTAAACCTACTCTACTGATGTGACAAAAAGGCAAGAAAACGTATATAAATGTTTTCATGTGAATATACATTTCTAAAAGTGTTTTAAGTGGCCTTTTGTCTTTCACCAGTTGCAGAGGCTATATGAGCGTTATCTCCGGGCAGAAAGCTTCAGGAAGGCTCTTGTATACCAGAAGCGTTACCTGCTGCTGCTCATTGGAGGGTTTCAACAGTGTGAACAGGCCACGCTGAGTCTCATCGCCACTATGGGAGTCAGACCCTCCCCTTACCCCTCTCTCCCTCTGCGCGGGAAGGGCCGCTTCAGAGTGGTCGTACGAGTCGTCATTGCAATTTCCAGGTAATACATAATGACCATTAATGAGTACCTTAACATATTGAGGCGAGACACTTCAGATGAATGGGATTTTTTTTTTCCTCTTTGTCTGTACATAACTTTATTCACCTAAAAAATGTAATACAATTTTTATATTTTCATGTACCTTCACTTTGGGATTTCAGGTTTTAGAACTTAATATGAGATTGTGTAACTTTCTGGACGTGGAAAATTGCCAAGATAATCTAATCTAAATAGAATGCTTAAGCCATTCTTTGTAACATTTTTTGTGGATCAGTTTTGTGGTCTAATGTATAATATTTTGACTAAAGGACAAACCTTTCTATAGAAAGAACTTGTTTTGTAGAAAGGTTTATTTCAAACAAGCAGAAGGAGACTTAAAATGAATCTAACAAAAACATCAAAACATAATATTTATTCAAGTATCATATTTAAAAGGCCTTTTAAAATGCCAGTTGATTTTCTAAAAGTCAGTTCTCCATCTGCTGGAAGCAGAGAGAATTGTGGGAAAATAAACAAGGGCTAGTTTTCCTAGTATATTAATACAGTGTAACCAATGCAGTCTGATTAAAAAGTCTTAAAATGGTGTAAAATAGTTGCATTTCTCCTCCTTTTGAAATCATGATTCTGGGAATTTTGTTAATGTGAGGTGCAGACTCAAAAGAAGTAAACAAGATTATTGCAACACATTGATGTATATTTTTGATTAGAGAACAATGTTTTAACATGGTTAAGAAAAGTCAGTTCAGGTTCATAATGTGTCCTCCAAGAAGCCAAACAAAACCCCAAAGCTACAGGTTGAAGTATCTCATGTTAACGTCTGATGTTTTTCTTCTCCAGAATGAAGTTTTTGACTAGAAAATGGCAGAAAGCTATTCGAAGGGTCTCCATTTCTGGGTCTATCAACGGTCCTGCTTCAGGTGAGTGTTTCCTGTATGTACTGTAGTACTCTAATCAGAATATATATATTCATTTTATGTTTAATCTTCCAGGTTCTAAAGCAGAGATCCTAAGACCTCAACAGCCAAATTTTGAGTCAGTCGCATTTCAAGGAAACGTGACAACTTATGTTCCGTCCAGCAAACCGTCCTTTAGGCTTCACAGCAGGTTCGCACACCTAATCGAATTTGTCTGAAATGTGAGACCACTATTGGTATTTTTTTTTATATGAAAGTGTCTTGTTACATTTTTTCAGATCGCTGTCAAGTTCTACCCTGACTTCAGTCCAAACTGGAGCCACATCCCAGGACACGGAGAGATCTCTAACAGAATATATCCAACATTTAGAGAAAGTCCAGCACCGGTTGGCAGGAGTCAGGCAAGGTAGGTGTTTAATATTCAGAGAGCAGAAAGATCATTTCTACAATCACTAACCTTAAACTCTTGTCTCGCCAGGGTCGCCTGTTCTCCAGCCTGACCCAAAGAAGTCCGAGCGCTAAAACCATGAATGTCTTCTGTCTGCACATACTTGTATTTTATAAATGTCCTTGCCTTAAGCTGAAGTATATTGAAGATATGTTTTTATAAGCACATAATTTATTTTTAAATACTGTGTTTTTATACCGTCTAATCTTCAGTATTGTCTCTAAATAAATATTGTTTTTAAAGGTGCTGTTTGCCATTTTTATCACTTTATGTAGCAATTTTTCTACTACTGACATCACACCTGCACTGTCTTTTTATTGGACATTATGCCTTGATTTGTTTTATTGGAAAGATGTTCAGATATTGTATTTAATCTGTTTTTATATATACATTATGTTTATATTGTGTTTAATAAATGACACAGCATTAATACTGAATGTGTAAGAATTATTGGGCTTGAAGGCAAATTTCACGAACTCTTTAGGGCTTATGTTGTAGTTTATCACCCACGAATAAAGAATGTAAACAAATTATTACTACTACTATTATAAACCTATGCCTAGTTGAAAGTTGTTTTTATTATTTACAAAAATACATTTCAAGAAAAATCTAATAATTATAAATGGTAGATTCACGCAAAATGTTTTATATTCTTATTTTATTGTAATACTTTTATCAATACCCACTTTTATCAAACCTACAGCTGGTTATAGTGTCTTGTAGAGTAATGTTATTTTTCTTGTCACTTACATAACCATGCTACAAAATAACTGTCCCCTAGTGTCCTTTCACCTCTGTCAGGGATGCGTTGGTTTTAAGTTTTACCATTTCTTCAAAGCGTTCCCTAACCACGGCCAGTTATGACTCCGCCCTCCTTTTCTTTCCCGTCAGAAAAACAAACGCACCTCACCACATGACGCACATCATTACGTACAGCTCAGTAGGCTAGTGCTATGCTAAGGCGCCAGTGATTGTATGTGTCGTAGATTGAGTTTCACCGTTATTTCCCGTCCTGGCCCGCCTCGAACAGCTTGGACCCGTTTTCTGGTACTTCTCTGGGATGTATGGATGGATAGTTGACGGCATCTCATCGCTGTTTGAGCCCCTCGCTGGGAAGAAGTTGAACGAGTGTCCTGCGGAGGAAAGCTCCAACGAGGACAGCGTGCGCGGCGCAGCTCCACGGCTGGATAGCGGCGGCAGAGCGGCTAAACGGAGCTACCACAGGTCTGATCAGTCTGTTGTCAATGTGCTTTAATGCTAAACATTATTATGGTATAGAAGGTCAGATCAATCACTGGAAGCAATCTTTGTGTATCGATTTTAGTTTCATTTCGTTTCTCGTTCCAGTCAATTCTCCACGTTGTTTTCACAATAGTGATCATGTGTAACAGCAACCTTCTCAAGCTAATTATTTACAACATTTCCTCTGGGGTCTAAACGTTCAACATTTCGAAAAGAAAGCGACTTAAGAGACAGTCACAATAATGATAATAGTTATAGAAATGCAGATTTTATTACAATGATTAAGAAACTATGTGCTTTTTGTAGAAATGTCAGTTTGCTTCTTTATAAGGCTCGGGATTGTGGCATTATGCAACAGTAGAATATTCAGTAGGTCTAATGTTAAACTAATAAAGTTTTAAATAGCTAAGGTTAAATATTTTAAATTGCTTTTAAGCTAACGTTAACTAGCTAGTTAGCTAAATGTAAAATGTATTTCTTTGTTGTCGTGGCAACGGCTTGTTTACTAACGACAGTTGATGATTTTGGACATTTTAGCGGCAACAAAAGACCCAACACATCTTTTTAGGAAGAAAAGTGTACGGCTAACGGGTTAACTAATGAGCCGTTTTGAAGGAACTAGTTTTGTTTAAAGTTGGGGTAGCTAACTTTTTTAGTTGTAAATAAATAAACTTTGTGGTTTCCACGAAAAAGTATATAGTAAATGCAGCACAAATTAACTGTTAGACCTCTGAGTACTGGTGCTGAAAGCAGCTCTTGGCAGAGCTTGGGGCGGTCACTCCAGTTTCACTGTGTTGTTTGTAAAAAGAAGTAGCCAAAAATGCAACCAAAATTAATAAATGTTGATATTAGCCATGTGTCGAAGGATTTATGAAAGGAAGTTGTCAAACTGAAAATCTAAATGTAATTTGCAGTGTGAAAATCAGCTACCCCACCTTTAAGATACAGAATATCATATGTTTGGCTGGTTTAAATCCTGGTATGAATATGAATATGTTCCTAAAATAGTTCTGCTTTGAATGATTTAGTGTTTTTGCCCAGTTTTGACTATGATTCGTTGGTTTCATTATAAAGATATCTTGCCATTAAACACTTTCTATATGAGTGTATAGTTTATTAATTTTATGTATGTATTTATTTTTGGCAGTATTGACATAAATGAACCTGTTAACAAAAGTGAGGTGGAGGTCAAGCGACGAAAGCGAGGTAACTTGTGCTTGTGTTTGATTGATCATTTCTTCCCTGATCTATTTAACTGTTACATAAACTTGTTATGCTCTGCTTTTCCTCTCCAGATGTTGTCCTGAGCTTTGTTAAGAAGACTGTAGCTGGAGTTGCTGGTCTCCTGAGGTTACGGAGGCCAGTAAAGAACAGCTATCAGCAAAGCTCCCAGTATGAAGACACACAGGTATGTAGTTCTGATGGATCATGTTAGTATATTATAAATCAGCATGCTTTGCTTTAAACAATATCTCAAAATTGGTTGAGCATAAAGGCCTCTTTTAACATTATTAAAACATAGTAAATGCATAATACGTGGCCCAGGATGAGATTTGCCAAGTCCGCTTCCTTTGTTGTCATATAAGTCTTTATTAATGATCAAATACTATTTAAAATATGATGAAAAAAATTAACCATTGTTTTGCTGTGACTCATAATGTTTAATTAAGTGGTTATTTTATTACTTTTTTATTGAGGGTTTGAAGTTTTTTTTTTTTTTTGTTTTGTTTTTCAAAAGCTAGGTCGCTTGTTTCTCTCTAAAAATCTGGCAACCCTGCACAGCATAGGTTTTTCTTGATTTATTTGCGTCAGAGTGCAAGAACCAACTGATTTTTAATGACGTGTAGAAATTCTGTTTCAAAACAGACTCAAAATAGTTTTTGTACATTTAAATTTTTATTTGTCAATTTTTTCATAGGTTGCTTCTTAAATATTGTAAAACTATGATCAAATTTTACCATGACGACTATTGCATTGCACTAACTCAAAATAAGAAAAATGCAATAATCTGTCATATGTTTTTTGTCTATTTTGTATAACTGCAGATTGTTACTCCAATGGGGATAGATGAGCTCCACACGTCCTGCTTTACAAACTACGACCGGATAATGGGTAAGGCTACCATTTAGGGTTATGTTATTTTTGTTAATTCTTTATTCACAATGTTGGATTTTGTTATCTTAACAGATAAACCGGGTGGAGCAAAGAATCCCTTTAAAACCTCTTCTCCTCCTTTGATGAGGAAGCTCAGGCAAGTCAAGTGGTAATGCTATTTTTTATTGAGGCACCAAGTTATTATGAGACTGTGGTCCAGTTTACGGCTGCAACAAGCTAATCGATTATTGAATAATCATCAACTAATTTAGTAATCAAATAATCTTTAACTGTTTTTTATAGGTTCCCAAAAATGCATGCACTGAAAAAAAAAGTTTTATGACTCCAATTGGGCAGCAACGGTACAGAAAATGTGTAAATTTGCTGCTTTTACTATTAAAAACACAATCTTAAATAATCTTTTGATTTGAGTAAATGTGACTAAAGTCGAGTGATTTGGAAAATTCTACAAATGAAATTTCTTAATAAAAATATATATTTATGTCATTATTTCATACACAGTAGCTGTTTTTGCTGTTTTCAAAATACTCGTCCTTCTCTATTTTTTGCAAAACAATACATTTTTATCATTGTTTCATTAGCAAAAATGCTTCAACTTAGGTTGTAATTCAGGCAGTTGTGAACTCATGGCAGTTGTGAACTCATGATCTAATTTAATTTTAGGCTTTGTGTGCATCGAAATTTGTAAAAAATCTTGTAGTCATGTGACTTTTGCTTTCTAAACAACTAATCCATTAATCGAAAGAATAATCGTCCAACTAATCGATTATTAAAATGATGGTTAGTTGCAGCCCTGGTCCGGTTGTCTGTTGTAAAACTCGATCCTTGTCTTGTGTGTAGTGGTGGCGGTCTGCCTGACAGGGACAGAAGGGGCTCCCTCCAGCTGCTGCCATCCAGGCCCGCTCTGAGGCTGGGAGCGAACAATGTGGACCCTGTGTGCTCCGGCTACGGGCACAGCCGCTGCTACAAGCCCAGCCTCACTGTGGAGGAGGTAACAACTGGCTGTAGAGCTTACACTGCAGCTTTAATCAGCATTCTCTCGTTTTTAATAGATAAAATGAGTGTTAATATGTACCCTTTTGTGTTGTAGACTATTAGACAGAATAATAAAGAACACTACAGGCGTTTGCTGGAGATGGTGTCGGACAAGTACAGCAAGAATCAACCACTACCTTTTAACCAATCAAAGCCACAAGAGTAAGATGTTAGGTTTATTGTATGTCTGAGAAAAATACAGTATTAACATATTATAACAATAATATCTTTGTTTTCTAGTGAGTTATCATCAAAAACAGAACATGCAACTACCCATAAGCCCTTTGCCTCCAAAAAGACTGGACAAACCGGTGAGTCACTTTGCATTTTTGAACAAGGCTCTCTTGCATCACATAGACTGATATTAATCTTTGTTTTACAGTAGGGTCTGGTGTATTTACATGGAGGAACCAAACTCCTAAGGGCAGGTGAGTGTGTGGGAAATAACATACCACTATAAGATATTCAGACTATGTTTTGCATGAGTAATCTAGATCCATGAAAGTCTGCATGAGTTCTGTTATTATTACTAGTGTGGTAACTGTGTTTAGAACATATAAAAAGATCTACAGTAAGGCAAATTGTCTTTAGGAACTTTTGAGCATTAGGTTTTGTATATGTGTCATAAATTACCTGCACATTTACAGTTTAGTTAAAAAGTGCCATTCTGGTGTAATGTCAGTTGCCCAGTGCATCTTCCACATGTGTGCGTGGGTGTGGGTGTGGGTGTGCATGCGTGTTCGTGTGGGAAGAGAGCAGGGATTACTTCGCTTTAATCTCCTCTCGCCTTTTGCTCACTGTGCTATTCACTGAAACTCTTGATTTCTGACCAGTAAATTGCAATAGAAAATATATTTAAAGTGCAATTTTAGATGTTTTTTTTTTTATCTAAGCAAACATGAAGTTGTTGAATGTCAGTTTTTGCCACATACTCGTTTAAGGTGTTCACATCTTCTTTCAATACTTTAGTCTAGTTGTGGACAATATATCAAAAATTCAGAAAACGTTACACAAACTTTGCAGGGATATTCAATTGGCCAGATTTTTTGGAGGGCTATGGTCTGAGGGCTGGACTACAGAACTTAACTACAAATAGTATTATTTACTAGAGATCTAATTTTTCATTCTGATGAATACAAAATAAAACTAGAAGGGCAGAATGAAAACAAGACTAAGCCAAAAGAAGTGATTGACCCAATGCCAATCAACAACCAGACTTGAATCAGAGCAGCAGTGGGACTAAACCAGGATTTAACCATTTAAATGGCATGGCAGGATCTGCTTCAAATTGGTGCATTCAAAGCAACTGGGAACTGGGACATTTCCCACTTCTCACTTGTAAAAATGCATTAAAATGCCACTCGTACTGGTAAATATCACTTGTGAACTGGGACCTGGTGAAGGTCCCCCCCCCCCAAAAAAAAAAAAACTTTGTAAACATTAATTACCAGTTATTTAACATTACTTTTGTCTAGCTTAAAGGTTATCATTGGCCATGAGTTTATTCAGCTGTAATGCTTTGAACTGGTATTTTCCAACTGGAAAATTAGAGCTAAGAACTAAGGTCTGGTTCATGGTCTTATTTTTTTCATGCTGGGCCTAAACATACTAGCCACTCTGGTGTCATCTACTGTCATCAACTACTTTCATTTCCCTCCAGCTACTAGTGAAAGCGGCTGATGCATCAGGCTACAACATACTGCTTAATGGGCAGTGTTTGGCCCCGGGGCTGCCATTTACAAAGCTCTGGACTACATTGGTTATAGTTAAAGGTGCAATATGTAACTTTAGAGAGGGGGAAAGTCAACTACTCAAAACCAAGTTCTCTATAGACCGATCAATTGTCCATTTTGTAGCAATCTTGCTCAAAGTAAAGTGACAGATTTGTATGTTTGTCTATTTTTGGTCAAACAGTTACACAGTGCACCTAACCCTAACCCTAAACATTATAGAGCTAACTAAATACATAGACAAAAATTGCAAATTAAGAGATTAACAATTCTGTGTTACAGATGGTGTGCTGCCAGTTTTACTCACTCATTCAGTGTTCCGCTTGAAGACGCACAACATGCAAAGGCAAGCAAGATAACCAATCCCCTTTTAACTTGACATCTTCCTATGCACATATGTAATTTGTAACTTAACTTTTAGCAGAAACAGACCGCTGAAGTGGACCTGTCTACTGAAGTGGCCACTCGGCTGAACCTAGTGGACAAAACCCCTGCTGCTGTGGGCCTCCCTGAGTCTTACTCTGCTCACAGCACACACTCCAGATACACTGATGAAGATATACCCAGACTGACAAAGGTGAGAAGTTTGTTATATCAGTTCAAAGCAAGACGTAGTTTGATTTAGACTTACCTATCACTCTTTATTTCCTTGTTGTTAATTTTGTGGCATTAAAGAACACATATTATGCCTTTTTCTCCAAATATGTTTCCTTCACTTTAGATTTAATTCCTTGGCAACAGCAATACTGAACTAAAAATAGTTAAGAAATTACTAATAAGCAGCATATTGTTTAGTACACAGTTGTGGGCAGGGACAGGTGGAAGGTGAAAGTAGGAATTTTCTGAACACTCACGCAAGTCTCAAATGAAGAAAAAAAAATACAGATCTAGTCAAACATTTAGACTAAACTAATGATGACAGAACACCTTACTTACAAACTACTAAAGTTAAAAAAGTACTCTACTTGACTTAAAATAGTAGGTATCCGCACTTCGCTTCTTTTTTTTCTTTTGGAAGTAACGTAAAAAGTACATTCTGTCTGTTTTGATTGGTTTTCATTTGTTATGTGTCATGCCTAAAAGTTTTAAGTTCACTTCTTGGCTTTGAGCAAACAAAATGTGCATAATCAGTCTGAAAATATTAACACGTTGACTAAAAAATGTAAATTATTTATCAAATTAAGCACAATTGACTATGACTGTTTCAAATCAAATCAATTTATTTTTGTATCGCCCAAAATCACAACAACAGTCGTCTCTGAGGACTTCCCAAAATTATAATTTTAGCAAATATGAATAATAGGAAATCAAAATAAAACAATACATATTCAATGAAACAAGTACATATTCAATGAAACAGGTTATTAAAAATGTGTTCCAAATACTGTATGTTTACTCTTAAAAAATTTGGCCCTCCAGAAAATTAACTTGAATAGCCCCATTGTAGAGATCCGTGGCTTCTGGGTCGAGCAGATTTTGAGGTTGTACAAAATATCCACGGTACAAAATGTCCAAACCAACACTAAACCAGAATTAAACAAGGACTAGTCGGTACTAGTCAACTCAAGTCTAAGATACACCCAGGAGGAAGCTACCTCAATGGGTAGGGAAACATCAACTTCTCAAATGAGTAAGTCCAGTTGTATTTAGTTTCATCATTTTTTTTTGCCTGGATCTGCACAACTTAAAAACACCCAGAAGTAACCCTGCAAGTAAACTCTGGCCTTTTGTTAAAGACGCCAGCTCTAAAAAGTAAGATTTCTATTCGGTAGATTTTAGTAGATGACACTATTACTCAAGTATATTTTTGCTCCCGTACTTAAGTATTAAAACTGAGTACTTCATCTGCCACTAGTTAAAACCCCATAAGGGCTGATTTAGCTGAATATGCCTCCTTTAATGTACTTTGTTTGTGTGTTTTTCAGGAAATGGCAGCTGAAGTTAGTTCTGCTTTGTCTCAGAGAGATCCCAACCTGGTATTAAGTTCAGCTTTTAAACTTCGCATCACTCAAAGGGACTTGGCCACGCTGCAAGAAGGAGGCTGGCTCAACGACGAAGTAAGTCTTTTTTTATAGTTTAAAAGTGTCTCTCGAAAATCCTATTCTAACAACTTGACTGTGCTGTTTGTAGGTGATAAACTTCTACCTTTCCCTGGTGATGGACAGAAGCTCTGGTGGAGGGCCCAGGGTCTACTCCTTCAGCACATTTTTCTTCCCGAAGCTGCAGGGTTTGGGCGCGGGGCAGACCGGAGGACACGCAGCAGTGAAGCGCTGGACTAAAGCTGTTGATCTGTTCCTCTGTGATCTCATCCTGGTTCCGCTGCACCTCGGAGTCCACTGGGCCATGGCGGTAAGTTCTAGAAACTCTTGTCATGTTGAGCAAATTTCTCATAGTTGTAAGCTTTTTTCTTCAACCGGTGAATATTTATTTCTTCCTTTGCAGGTAATTGACTTCAAATCAAAGACTGTGAAGACGTACGACTCGATGGGACAGAGGCACGACGACATCTGCAAACTGTTACTGTACGTAATTTTGAATCAGAATGATTTAATATTGCACTAGATACACACAGACTATCATTTTACATTCTCTACACTATAATTAAAAAAAATGACCACTGACTTCCTGTTCAAAACTGATAAGTTTAACTCTAACAAGCAGCAGATTGTAACGTACTTGTTTTTATATTTGAAAACTCACTGATAGAATTTTAGAACCTACACTTAACACTCAAAGTCCTTGCCCCTTTAGCTCACAAGCCAATATTTAAGTATTTTAATAAATCTCCTTTATCATTCAGACCTATTTTCTCTAACATGTCTGACTAAAATTCAAACTAAAACTTTTTGGAGCACAAGCAAACGTCTGAACTCTTTGTGAAGCTGAAACCCTGTAGTTTTAGTAGTTTTAGATTTCTGATGACGAGGCTCTAATCCTAAGTGAGAACTTTCTCCACACAAAAGAAAAACAGAATCTAATTTCTGCCTACCTTTGTTTTTGTTGGTAAATATAACCATTGGTAAAGCTGGATTTGACATACGTATTTTGGGTTTTGACAATTCCTTAGCAAAAGCTGAAGGTAATTGAGGTAAAAATTAGTTTTGGGGACCTAAAATGACTCAAAAAATTTTGTTTTTTGCAAAAGTACTGTCAAAATTTTTTTTTTTTTTTTTTTTTTTTTTTTTTAAGAGTCTGATTTAAGAGGCTAATTTGACTCTAAAGAGAAAAGCTACAATGTTCTTTTTATCTTTATCATTTATCATTGCTTCATAGTTTTTTTTTTTATAAGATATTGAACAAAAAGGAATTAAGAAAAATGGAAAGACCCTTTGTTGGGATGTTGGAATTAGAAGGTCTTATGATGTCTGAGTTTCATTTACAGTTGTAGTCTCTAATCAAGGGCTATTCAAATAGTGGCCCGCGGGCCAAATGCGGCCCACTAAGCAATATGATAAAATAGAATCAACTTAATCAACTAAAAATGCCACTGATATTTGTTTTGTTCCGTTTTGTTCTGGTTCACAAATTGTTCTCTAGTCTTGATCCAAATTGTGAATCACCCTCAAGTAGCATAAATGTGGACCTATAGACATAGAGTTGGTTTATAGGTTTAGCCTAGTCCTTTATCTGTTGTTCTGATTTGATTTGTTTAGTTCTAATTTTGATTTATCTCTGCTGTAAGCCTGTTATAAGACAGAGTAATTTAGAGTTTCAATTAGAGTTTCAATTTACTAAACATAAGTTCTTGGAGCAGTTTTGTTGTTCGGCCCACAGATCATAGTCCTTTGAAAAATCTGTCTCGCTGTAAATATAGTTAAATAGCCCTGCTCTAATTTGTTTTGTGCATCACAGGAGGTAAATTTAGGGGAAACTTTACAAATTTACACAATTTGCAGGGACTAAAAACTCAGATAATGTCCATAATTATTACAATTTTCATGAGGTCCCTTGGTAAATAATACTCTTTCAAATACTGGTAATCATAACTAAGTACAAAGGTCTGGGCCAGGATAGGGGTTAGGTGAAAACAGGACTTTTCTGAGCACTCAAGCAATACTGGATTACAAAAACATACACAAATCAAGTGTTTTGGCGTCAATTCATCCTCAGTTGTAACAAGGTTAAAATGTCATTAAAGTTGATTTTGCACAACGTCTCATACGTATATATATTTTTTCAGACTCTACATACAAGAGGAGCACAAAGTGAAGAAAGGCCGAGAGCTGGATGTCAGTAAATGGAGCGTCTGTAGCATGAGAGCTCATGTATGTCACCAATAACCTTCGAACATTTGTGTAGTAAGACTGTTCACTTTCTTATTTCTGTTTTGTAAATACTGTTACCTTTTTGTAGGAGATTCCCCAGCAGAAGAACGGCAGCGACTGCGGTGTATTTGCTTGTAAATATGCAGACTATATCGCAAGGGAGCAACCTCTCACCTTTAAACAGGTAGAATAACAGAATTTACATGGAGAAAAATGTAGTTTTGACACCACTTTTACATTCTAAATTATTTTTGCAGTGCCACATGCCTCTTTTCCGAAAGTTGATGATTTATGAGATCGTCCATCAAAAGCTGCTGTAGAACATCGGGACTTTAAAAAACGCACTGTAATCTGATGAATGTATATGTTTGAAAAAAAAAAATACATAAATGGGCCAAAGATATGGACATTTTACATTTGAAGCTGACTTTTTGAAACTGCTTTTTGTGTCTTAACAGTTTTGTATGTCCCTCAAATGTTCGTTGTTTAATTGTATTTTTCTTATCTCTAAGTTTTAATTGGAGAAATTATTTGATGGGATTCATTAAATCTTTTTGTTACATGCTTGGGTTTGACTACTGACGTTTTGCAGTCAAGTGCCTTTCTAGCCCAAGCAAATCTGTTCTTAAAGGTAAAATAAAAAGCTATGAGTTAAACTGCAGTATCATCCCATTAACACATGGAAGATTGTAATTTATTATTTATAGAATGACTGAATCATAATGGGAGTGTAAATAGCTGCTGTTTGCTAGTAGAAGCTGTGAAGCTTTACAATTTATCTTTGAATAGAGGCGCTGTTTCGTTTTTCATGTAATACTTAGCATTCTACTGTAACTTTTTACAAATGTGACCAGACCAGATTCTTGGCTTTGTATTCTGAGGTTGTAATAAAGTATTTCTTCGTAATTTGGAATTTGATGGTGCCGTTTACAGTCTATTCTTTTATATTTTATATTTAATAGAGGATGCATTTATTTAATCTGCAATCTATGATTTCTTTTTTATTGCTTTTAAGATATTTGACAAAACTAGAACACCCAAGGAGTTTTTAATTGGGCTTGATGATTGATTGCAAATGGATTGGCAAGAAAATGACCAGTAAATCTATAATGTAATTAAAATACAAATTCTCTAACTATTTATAATATATATTTTACAAAGAAACATTACAATCGTAGCCTAGACTATAGTCTAATACAAATACATAAAGGTGGCAGCTTATTATATAGATATATTCTTTAAAATAAATTCTTTTAATGTCAAACTATAATTCTTTTCAATGTCGAAACGAGCACATAAAGTTTAAAAGAAAAAGTAGTCGGCTGTCCACTTGTCCCGCCCTTCTTTGCCTGCTATCCAATCACATTTGACTTTTGCAAAAACACTTCCGCCTTGTAGCCAATCAGACTAGCCCAAGGCCAAAACACTTCCGCCTTGTGGTCCAACCTGCCTTTCCACGGTTTCGGCCGGTGTGATCGTTTACAGCCGGAGTTTACGCCTCGCATCACAAGCTGAAACATCCCTAAAGGTGGTTTTTATACGGCTTTTATTTCGCGCAAAGCATTATATTTAATGTCGTAAAATATATGCGTCAGGATAAGTTTATTTCGTGAAAAGCTAAATGAAAATGAGGCTTGTTAGCATCCAGAAGCTACCTCATGCTAACTGTGTGTGTCAGGAAGGCTGGGCTGAGAATGGGATGACAGAAGCGCACATGCAGACGATGTTTGCATAGCTCTTTTTATAGCTGATATACAGATCTAGATTTCATACAATTTGATGAAAAGTCACAAAAACATATTCAAAACTGTTGAGTGACAAGTTTTGTTTTCGCAGATGCCTCCTAAAAAACCAGAAGCCCTAAACCACCTCCTTTAATTGGCCGTTTCGGGACCTCTCTGAAGATCGGAATTGTTGGATTACCCAATGTTGGGTTAGTGTATTTGTAAAGCCATCATTTGCCATAATAAAGTGTGCCTTTGTTTCAGAAATGTTTGCATTCGCTGTCCAATGTTTACCATTAATCGAACAGACAGCAGACTAGAAGTTTAAAACTGTCAAAAAAGAAATTGTTTTCACAGTATTCGCTATATTGTCATAAATAAACAGTGTTGACTTATATATACATTCTAATATGTAAATGATATACCCAGTTTCAGTAGGTAAAAGATGTAAGTGAAATAGTTCAGTTACATTGTCCAGCCGTAGTTGTATTCTGAATACTTTCACATTGAACTACATTATTTAGAATTAACCTGAGCAGCTTTACATCTAAATAGACCACATCAATTTTTTTAAAAATAGAGGAACTTTGTTTTGAACACCACTGTTTAATGAGTTACTCTAAAATAGCTTTCCAATTATATTTTCTTCTTTGATTAATTTATATAGTTATTTCCTATCACTGCTGTCATAACAAGAGTTGCCAAGTCCACCTCTTTATAGCGACTATGGGATTCTTTTTTGCTTGTGAATTTTGACAGTTTGCGTTTTTTTTGGGCTTGCTCCTGAGAGGCACTTTGACATCATAAACAAGAGGACTTTAGCAATATTTTCATGCTTAAAATCCATTTTTAATGATTAAGGATTGATATTTCATTCATTTTCAACCGCTTGTTTCTGACAGGAACTTGATAATATTATGCTTGGTAATAACATCTAGCTTTTGCTTCTTATAGAAAATCCACCTTCTTCAATGTCCTGACCAGGAGTCAAGCTGCTGCTGAGAATTTCCCTTTTTGCACAATCGATCCAAATGAAAGCCGAGTGCCAGTGCCCGACGAGCGTTTTGACTTCCTCTGCCAGTACCATAAGCCCGCCAGGTACATGACCTGACATCAAACTAGTCTTCCTCAATGTTTATTTCTTGGCTTGTTTTAAAAAAATCTGTTCCTGCAGCAAAGTACCGGCTTTTCTGAATGTGGTGGACATTGCCGGGCTGGTGAAGGGAGCCCACGCTGGACAGGGTTTGGGAAATGCCTTTCTCTCCCACATCAGCGCCTGTGACGCCATCTTCCACATGACGCGTAAGTGCAGCCAAATGGTCACAGCACAAGTTTTGTTGTGGTTGTTGCAGACATTGTTTATACCTTCATTTTGGACGACTGTAATGTTTCTTAATTAAGGGCAGATACTTAATATTTGAGCTGATAGGGGTGCAGAAATCTGTAAAAATCCAACTAGTAACATGGCTTCCTCAAAAACACAGCTTCAGCTCTGTTGTTAGATCAGGGGTCCCCAACCACCGGTCCAGGGCCCAAAACCGGTCCGCGGGCCATCTTCTACCGGGCCCCAGAGGATCTTTTAAAATCTATTTTATTTTTAATTTTATAGTTTCTCAGGCTTCCTTGTGTTTTACTATGAAAATATTGAGGCACTTAACCAAATAAACATCGAATTCAAGCAATAGGAGCTAAAAATAGACACAATAATCAGTTGTAATCATTTTGAGTTGTTGTTATTTGGCGCTACCAAACCTTGACCGGTCCCTGAAAAAGAAAATTGTGACTTTACCGGTCCTTACAAGAAAAAAGGTTGGGGACCACTGTGTTAGATACTATTCTTTCCCTTCTGAGCCTCAGAAAACATTGTTCTGAGTTGCCCAGTTTTGTGACGTCAGTTTGATTATTTCTTCTGTGTCATTTAGCCAGTAGATGTATGGGTTTGAGACATACAGTATTTTTAAAAGTCCTAAAAATGCCAAAGTAGAGCTACTCGATTCCGTGTTTAAAATTGTAAGAACAATGTTTGACTTCAGAAAAAATAAATGCAAATGACAACAGCCCAGACCTCCTATTCACACATATTTAGAATGATTTGTTGGTGACCGTGTACATACTGTTTGAGTTGGCCCAAGTCCACGAAGGGGTCAGCATTACCAAACACAGTGACCTAAATTTTGCCCTAACCAAACTTAAAACATGTGGGACAGCTGGTTTTGACAAGATCTTCATAAAGAGCAAAACAAAACAACTCTCACACTCTGTCACTGAACTTGGGGATTTTCAAAAACTCAATTTGCAGTGTGATCTAAAATTTGTTATGTTGGAGAGTCCAAACTTTCTTCATAGTGAGCTGCATTTTGAAGCCTATGGAGCGGATGGCCATATAATACACGACTGTGAGATGAATTATTTAAAAAATTTGTTTAATGACCCATGACACTTTTAAGAAGGCAACAAACATTCATTTTAGGTTCATATAACATTAAAATGTCTGTTATTTCGACTCTGATCATAGAAATTTTCAAAATTTACATTAAAAACTATACTTTTAGTAATTTGAGCCATTTAGTGAGTAATTTGAACCGGTATTGTGATTTGATTTGCAATTTTAATTTTATTAAAAATATTCTCTTCTAAGTTCGCACTTTAAGCGTGTCCTTGAGACTGTCAAAATAAACAGACAATTTAATAAAATAGCCACATGTAAGCTGTTTTAAGATCTAAGATAAAGAAATAAACGCTTTGATGAAAATATCACTAGATATTTTGTAGTTTGTGAAGAAAGTTATGGAACTTCAAAAACTGTAGCTTATGCAATTTGCTAATAAGCTGTTTTTGAAATTGAAATCTTGATTTGATTTTGATTTATTGTGCAGCCCTAATATGCACAGTAAGATTAGGGCTGCTCAATAAACCCCTAATCTGCATAACAAAATGTGTCATCCATTTACACAGTTCCATCCATTATTTCTTCCAGAGGTGTCAAACTCAGCCCACAAGAGGATTTTATGTGGCCCCGGGATGACTTTAGATTATTATTGATAGTGACCCCCTGATAAGCACGCATATATTTGAACTACAGGTCCCAGAATACACTGCAGTCTAGCGCTGACAAGAAGAGCTAAAATGCACTGAAATACAGCAAATTATCAACAATTTGTCCACAGGTTTCTTGAAATTACAGTACAATATAATGCAACGTAATGTAATGCGTTACATTATACATTTGGAGGTACAGTAAATGTGTTATATTAGCTTTATGTAGCCCAGTTTTTATATTTGAATATAGCACAGAAGAACCTATGTTATAAAATGCGGCCCTTGACCAACTCTGACCGTGATCGATTTGTCCCCTGCTCCTTTGAGTTTGACACTCCTGCTCTAAACTGTCCAGGTGCGTTTGATGATGAGGACATTATCCACGTGGAGGGAAACGTAGACCCAGTCAGAGACATCGAGATCATTCACGAGGAGCTCAGGCTAAAGGATGAGGAGATGATCGCTCCAATCATAGACAAGCTGGAGAAGACCGCTGTTCGAGGAGGAGACAAGAAACTGAAACCAGAATATGTAAGTCACCTGTTGTTTCAGATTTGTCAACTGAGTGTATTTTTTAATAGTTTTACTGACTCTGTCTATGTTCAGGACATCGTGTTAAAAATTAAGAACTGGGTGGTGGAGGAGAAGAAACCCGTCCGCTTCAATGACTGGAATGACAAAGAGGTTTGTTGTGGTTAAAATCTTTATTGTGTTAAATTCTCTCTGATATTCTTAGGTATCAGTCAGCACACTAGAGGACAGTATAGAATTATACATGTGCACTAGTTTATGTACTAATTATACATCTGTACATGACAAGTTGTTGATTTCTGTTTTTTTACAGATTGAGGTCCTAAACAAGTACCTCTTTCTCACGTCCAAACCGATGATCTACCTGGTCAACCTGTCGGAGAAGGATTACATCAGGAAAAAGAACAAGTGGTATGTATCGTTTGATTTTTATGTACTCTATAGTGCTGAGGTGTAGTCACATCATTGAATGTTCACAGGTTAGCTAAAATCAAAGAGTGGGTAGACGCTCATGATCCTGGAGCTATGGTCATTCCTCTGAGCGGAGCTTTGGAGTCCAAACTGCTGGACATGGAGGAGGACGAGAGGCCCAAGTACTGCGAAGAACAGAAGACACAGAGGTGAGGGGTCCAAAATCTGAAGCTTTGAACTGAAAGAAACATCTGCAATATACAGTATATAAAAGATCAAATTGTGATCTTTTTTTTTTGTCCTGTGCGAATTGCATTCTTTTTGCAGCTTGGCTCATATGTTAAGTGAAAAACCTGTCATAGTACAGAGAAAAGTGGGACAAACAAAAACTACACAAAAATTGGTAAAATAAATAATAAGAAGAAATCTTACTTGGAAACATAAGGTATACTTTATTAATCCCTTGTGATGGAAATCCCCTGTCTACATTTGACCCACCTTCATGTCTCTGGCGCTCCTGTGAGGAGCAGTGATCTGCTGTTGTACAGCTCAGGGACACGACTCCATTTCTTCTGCCAGCTTTGGTCAGGACTAGTTTCACTGGAGGATTTTTGGCCTGTAGACCAGGGCTGGGCAATTATTTTTTCTTGTGGGCCATTTGAACTAAGACAAGTGGTGAAGGGCCAGACATTCAGTCATTGGTGCAACAAATTATCGTTTTTGCAAGCACATTATTATAAAACAATGGCTTATACTTGTACTGGCTTGTACTATTTTAACAATTTATAGTTATAATATTAGGACAATAGCCAATGGCACAAGTCCCATAGCAAAGTCAATTTTAAAAAAAGATGTGCCGAGGGCCACATTGAAACAGTTGAAGGCCCGCATCTGGCCCCCGGGCCGCAGTTTGCTCAGGTCTGCTGTAGACTATGCCTTTGTAATTTAGCATTTTTAAAGATTACAGTTCCAAATACTGACCCACTGTGGCAGTTTCATTCTTTACATTTCCAATAGAAACACATAAGTAATAAAGTAATAAAAAGCCATATTATCTTATCCCCATTGTGCCAGCAGAGGGAGACAGACTCAAACCAAAACATCCCCAGTCACACTTTTTAAATGTCCTCTTATTGTGAAATACACTGTTTGACAAATGTGTATAATCAAAAGTATGATGCAGTTGGACTGCTCCAAACTGCTCTGAAAAGGGGATGTCCAGTCTTAGATTTTCAAAGACCAGATGTTGATACACAACCCTAACCCTAACCCACACACTGGTGACATATGAGCCCTGTTTAGAGGAGTTTTGATTGGGAAGCCTTGTCTAAGTCTGTTTGTTGATTAGTAGAGAACTTTTAAAGTTGCAATAATTGTACCACTAATGGTAATCTGGGCCATTTTATCAGGACAGGACAACAGAGCGTCACGTTTTATAAAGTCTTCTCTACGGTATTTTAGTTGTTACTCTGAACAGTAATTTTCTGTAATTTGCCATCGTTTTCCAATATAGAGCTATATTATAACTAAATTGCAAAAATAACTAAATAACAAAAGGTCTGAAAAACAATAGGTGAGTTTAAATCTGTGCTGAAAGGTCGGAAATGAAATGTGTTAGAGGTAACTGAGGTTTTTGTGATTAACTGTGTATTTTGACTGAAGTGTGCTGCAGTTTTGGTCAGAAGATATTAGTCATCTCAATGGGACTTTCCTGGGTAAATTAATTAAAGTCACACTAGCTGAGTTTATAAAGAGTAGTGTTACTGGTCAAAACAGATACTTGCAGCAGACACTCACATTGCTGTAATCAGGGCAGTCCAGCATGATGTCATCTAGAAATGTCATTGGCACATTGTTGATCTGATATATTTTAAAACTTAGACACAAGAGTAGGTTTTGCTCAGTGTGCCCCTGAGCAACCTGCTGCGCGAGGACCTTTAACAGCTAGACAGCGCCTGTGCATTTTAAACTGTGCAGCAGGCTTAAGACACAATGTTTAGTTCCTCTTTAAAGAAACATGATGCTTGAAATAGATATTTACTTACATGCTCCTTAAATAAGAAATTAATTTGATTTAATTAGCTGTATGTTCACATGTATTTTTTGTTTTTTTAACAGTGTGTTGACCAAAATAATAAAGACCGGATACGCAGCACTGCAGCTCGAATACTTTTTTACAGCGGGACCAGATGAGGTGCGAGCATGGACCATCAGAGTAAGTCATTTAGAACTTGTTTTAATGTCTACATCATGATTTTATGTTCTGAATATTGTCCATGATCCTACTACACTTTATTGCATTCTTAAATTAGTAATTATTGGTGATTGTCTTGCTTTTATGTTTGATGAGAAGTTGTGTTACACTCACCAAAATGAGAAACTATCCATAGCTTGAGAGATTGAAAACTCATTCATTTATTTTTTAGGTTAATATGAGCATGTTTCTAGCCCTTTTTTTTTGCGTGTGTATGTATACAACGTCTCTTTGTCGTTGTGAAAAGTATCAAATACAGACACTATTTTCTTAGCTTCTGGTTGAAACCATGTGGGTACATTTTCTTTGGGTTTAGCTTCAGACCTAAATAAGTTCAGGTCTGAAGATGCAAAAAAGCCCCCGCCAGGATGTTTTGCTCATTTTTAACAATTATCGCAGCTCCACTAAAAAACTTTGTGCAACTGGAATGATGTTGTCCATCCAAAGAGACCTACAAGTGTCTACTTTCATTAAAACAAAGAATTGTTTTTCAAGCATTTGAAATTCCTTGTTTTCTGTAGATTTCAGCGTTTGATGAGAAACGTACTTTTTCTAACACAAACTTCATGTCAGTGTTGTTTTCCTCTGTTCTACTTTTTGGTGAAAGAACATATGAACTAAGACAATGAAATAATAGGTTAAAAAATACTAGGTTTACATGATAATTTTAAGGACAAGTGTATTTTTCATCTTTAAACCAACAAAAGCTGTTAAGGCAAGAAGGCAGCACAGCACTTTTCTACTTTCTACAGATGCATAAGGAAATACAGTAATTTTTTATTGTATTTTTTTTTACCTTGACCACTTTTAGATCACTCACAGAAAAGAATATTTCAGTTTGTATGCTTTTCTTCTAACCTGTCTAAGGCATTTCTCCCGCACTGCACTCAACTTACTCAATCATGTTTTTAGTTCAAAATAATCTGCCTGTAATCCGTTTGAAAAGAAAGCCAGCCTCACAAGCCAACTGTGCTTGTATAATGAAAACAACAGGCACATGTATTTCTTGGTCATGTGACTTCCTCTGGGTCATAGAGCTCAACCAATTCCACCATCTGCTGGTGAATCTGTGAAACTGCATCATGTACTTGACTGTAGACAAAGTCAGCACTTGCATCAAAGAGCCCGACCTCACCACAGTGAATAAAAGAACAATGATGGACATTCTCTCCTCGGCAGGGAATGAGTTAAGAGTCTTTATAAATAATACCACATCTTTATATCCACCATAGAAATGAACCAGGGCAGAAACTCATATCATCCGCACTGACTGATATACATTTGTGATTACATTTGCGTGGTATACATAAGTTTTTCCGTGATTTTCAACCGTTGGCACACTGGTTGAAAATCACTGCTCAGTTTTGCAATAACCAACACAATCTCAGATGATTGTGTGATTTGTCTCTTTTCGTTCTATTGTAACTCATCTGTTAAAGAGGACATTGTACACCTGTATGCTAAATATATTATGTATATGTCTTGTTCTACAGAAAGGAACCAAGGCCCCACAAGCAGCGGGGAAAATCCACACCGACTTTGAGAAAGGCTTTATTATGGCTGAAGTAATGAAATACAGTGACTTTAAAGAAGAGGGCAGTGAAAGTGCTGTTAAGGTATGCCATCCATTTTATACACAAAAACGACCTTGTCAATGCTATTGTAAGTCAAATGTTTTGGGTGTGTTTTTTTTTGTCAACAGGCTGCTGGAAAATACAGGCAACAAGGAAGGAACTACATTGTGGAGGATGGGGACATTATTTTTTTCAAATTCAACACGCCCAATGCACCCAAAAAGAAATAAGTGGCAGATACGTTTGCCAAAGCCAGATCAGAACACAAACTCCAGCTGCAACATCCACCGCTTAATGCTTTTCACCTTTAAACCAATGGACGAAGCCTAGCATACTGCCCCTTAGGTTGCCACATTTGGAACACTCGTCACATTCCTCTCTGCCGTTTATTTGCTGTTGTGGTGAAGATGGGTATTTTCCAGTGAAAATTACGATAGGCTATACATTAAGTTAGCATTGCGCAATACACAATGGGTGTGTTTGTGCCATTACAAAATAATCCTTGCAGGCAAATGTTTCCTAACGCCTGCCAAATGGAACATTTTACTTATAATGAAATTGAGCCTGTTCAGTTATATTTTATTGTACAATTTTACCATTTGTAAATGCTATGGTTTTCACTTTGCTTTAAAGTTTGTAGTTTGGCCAGCCATGCTCAGTGAAAAGGGGAAAGGGTCCAAATGTCACATCCAGCATAATGTGTCAATAAAAGACCAGTGAAAATACTGTAGTTGTTTAATGTGATGTGTTATTGTGTGCTTTATCACAGTAACTTTTTGTAAACTTTAGTTTTATAACTTTTTTGCGTGTTTATGGTAATTACTCCCACAATGTTCACACGTTGTTTGTTTTATCCATAATAAGTCTTTATTTTTAGAAGGTTGTTGGTGGGATAAACTTTCATACATGCTGAACTTCTACGTGCAAATGAACTGCATTCCATTCAGCTCAACAACAAACAGGAAGAACACGTCCTACAAATTTGATGGACAAATTGCTGAGCCAATAAGACACCAGCAGCTGTGATTGCAGCCAATGGGCTGAAAGAAGAAAGGCGGGACGTCCTGTAATGTGATGCAAATTCGACGGTCAAGCTTGTTAGTCCCACCTTTTTGTGTTTCCCGCACCGTCAATCAAAATAGAAAAAAATCGACCCGAATTCACCGATCAACACTAGCCCGCCTTTGATAAAATAATCATGTTTGGAGTTTAAAGGGTCCGATTGTTCGGATGTTGTTGGCGTGTTCACTATGACGCTTCTGTAAACGTTTGACGCACGCAGCAGGCCTCGGATCGGTGAGTTTGAGAAGCTACAGCGGAGCGAGCGCAGTCTTTTATCTGCCTATGTCCTGCTAACTGCTAGCTATGGTTAGCTAGTGGAGCTAGCAGGCTAGCCCAGAGTTGACAAAGTAAACAGCGTGCGGCCCAAACCACAGAGTGCTGCGGAGCTCTCGTCGGTCTGCGGAGGGGGATGCTGTACGGGCTTTTGCTGAAGGCCGGAGACGACGCGATAGAGTTGCGCTGAGTTTGGCCCTGTGTCCCGCTAGCGCCACAGCAGCTCTGCTTCTCAAACAAGGAGAAATGGCGTCCGCGGACGTGGACAGCAGTCAGAGCGAGTTTCTACAGGCCGCTGGCGCACAGGACACTCAGGTAACACGCCTTGCACTCGCTTTTCTCTCGGTTTGCAGCGCTAGTTTGAGTTTGAAAGCATCGAGTTGAAACGTTTAAACATTTTGATGGCATGGGGTGAAGCCGTACACTTCCTGTGTTCCCCTCAATAACGGCCACCCACTTGAGCCGTGGAAAACCCGCCCATAGTGGGTAGGACAAGTCACTGGGGTCGGCTCACTGGTACAACCGGGACGGTGATCTGAGGTCATCTTGTGTCTGCCATAAGCAAAGACCACCGAACACCGACCGAACTGTAGCCACCCCTCCCCCACCACCTCAGCCTGTGATCTGTGAGATCCAGCCTGCTCCTACTGTCCATTGTACTCTGACTATACAACACAGACTTATTCACTGTCAGACTCATGTGGACTTACTGCTGTGTCCCATGTAAGATTACAACATGGCTTAATGTACAATAAGTGTGAGATTGTTAGGTGATTGTGTAACTCTTTCTACCCAAAGCTGCTGTCATAAGTAATGCTGTGTGATTGTTGCAGACCACAGACATGTCCGCGCTGCAGCTGACCAGCACAGACAGGTGGGAGGTGTTGACTCCTGTGTCCTCTGGGAAAGAAGATCAGGGAGTCGTCCACATTCCAAACTCGGGGATTGTCACGTCCAGCGGCCAATATGTGCTTCCCATCGGGAGTCTTCCCAACCAGCCCATCTATGTCACTGCGTCTGGGACTGAGGCCACAGTCAATGGGGTTTCAGGAATCCAGTATCAGGTAAAACTTTTTGTTCTGTCTTTAAGATTTTTTTGTCATAGGATACAATGTGGCTACCCTCTCCAAAGTGTCCTCTTAGAGAATTAGATTTGTTTTATCAGCATCTTCTAGAAGCACATATCTTTTGAGTAGAACATAGAGATAAACAGTGACCAAGCCTTTGTGTGAAAAAAGTCCAAAACATTATGATAAAAGTTCATATTTCAGTCATAAACGTGTATTTTCAAACTAGAAAAACAACTTGCTATCCAAAAGCAAAAGCCCAAAGTCGCATTAAAGAACCGTACTTGGAAACTTAATGTCAGTGCAGCCTTTTCATGGCCTTGTGCATCTCGAGGGGAGGAGCTATTACCAGAAATTCTTCGATACAGTATGTAATAAGTAAGACGTGTTTCCATGTCCTTTTTCTCAGGTCATCCCACAAATCCAAAATGCAGATGGAACCCTTGCAGCGTTCCCAGCCCAAGGACTGTCTGATGGTACAGGGCAGATTCAGCTCCTTCAAGATGGCAGCCAGGGCACTATTGGAATCAGCGGGGCCACCACTACCACCACAGACCTGCTGACTCAGGCAGGACAGGTGCAGTCCATCCAGGGAGTCCCTCTGACTGGGACGTCTGCCTTCAGTGGCTCTGTGCCTGTAGGGTTGCCTGGAAACATCACATTTGTCCCCATCAACAGCGTGGACCTGGAGTCTCTGGGCATCACCGGGGCTCAGACGGTCCCCATCGCCACAGGAGTGACCCCTGAGGGTCAGCTCATCATGAGCGGACAGACTCTGGAGACTGGGACCCAGGACAAGCAAAGCAGTGAGAACAGTGCTGACCCCTCCATCTATGTGCCAACCTCCACCACCACCTCGCTCCCCGAGACCATCGACGGCACAGGGGTCCTCACCCAGGCCACGGCCGTGTCAGCAGGAGTATCAGACCCCTCCTCCACGGAGAATTTCAACTCCCATAACCACCTGCAGCAGATCCAGGTACGTGTCAGTCAAGTGTTTACCTTGTAAGTGAAAGCTGATCAATATAGTTTGATAATCAGTAATAGAATGGTATTAACAGGGTTTGGAACTGGCTTTTGTTGAATTTAGTTTTCTTATTGTGCGCTCACGCTTTATTCTGCAGGTTCCATCTTCCAGTGCCAGCACACTGTCCCAGCCCATCCTACAACTGTCAGGGGACACGGCGACCGCTGTGGCTCAGGGGCAGGAGCTGACTGATGCAGGACAGAGCCTCCAGGGGGTGCAGCTGGTCAACCCTGGGACCTTTCTAATCCAGGCCCAGACGGTCACTGCTACAGGGCAGATCCAGTGGCAGACCTTCCAGGTGAGCACTGTTTTCAGTCACACACATTGTTGATGTGAATGCGCCTCTAAAGGCAAATCCACACACAACCAGTAGTGGAACATTTACGGAGCTCTGTAAAATGTGTGGACAGTATCTGTGTGGGGCTGCATGTAGACTGATCTCTCTTCTGCTCATACAGGTTCAGGGTGTCCAGTCTCTGCAGGGCCTCCAGCTGCCCCAGGGTCAGGGTCAACAGCTGACTCTGGCTCCAGTGCAGACTCTGCCTTTGGGACAGTCAGGCCTGCCCAACCTCCAGACGGTCACGGTCAACTCTACGGCTCAAACAGGAATCCAGTACACCCAGGATGGGGACGAGAGCCCTATTACAGGTTATTAGCCTTTTCAGTAACTACACAAGAGTTGTTTCCTAGTCAAATACAGTATTAAGCACACTGTCTCGGTCCAGGCATCCATATCAAAGAGGAGCCCGACTCAGACGACTGGCAGCTAAGTGGAGACTCCACTCTGAACGCTAGTGACCTGAGCAACCTTCGTGTGCCCATAGGTGACGAGGACCTGGACATGCCCGGAGAGGGCAAGAGGCTGAGGAGAGTGGCCTGCACCTGCCCAAACTGTAAAGACTCAGGAGGGAGGTGAGTGCAGCTGTGTGCAGTTGTGTGCAGTCACATTCAGAGGAGAATGAAAGGAGATGTTTAAGCTTGTGTGTGCTCTGTGACAGGGGCTCTGGCATGGGCAAGAAGAAGCAGCACATCTGCCACATCGCCGGCTGTGGGAAAGTGTACGGGAAAACGTCTCACCTGAGAGCCCATCTGCGCTGGCACAGTGGGGAGAGGCCCTTCGTCTGCAACTGGATGTTCTGTGGAAAGAGATTCACCCGGAGCGACGAGCTGCAGAGACACCGGAGGACTCACACAGGTCTGCACTTCCTTCTGTCTCACATATATAGTTCTAGAACACAAGTCTCTGAGCTGACTGTGTTTTTCTGTTCCACTGGTGCAGGAGAGAAGAAGTTTGTGTGCCCAGAGTGCTCAAAGCGGTTCATGCGCAGCGACCACCTGGCCAAGCACATAAAGACTCATCAGAACAAGAAGGGCGTGGTTCCCTCGTCGTCGCCCCCACAGAGACGGTGATCGCCGCAGACGGAACCACCCTCATCCTGCAGGCTCACGACCTGGTGGGAGGTCAGGACATCCCTCTGCAGCTGGTCACCGTGGCCCCAGGCGAGGTTATGGAGTGATGATTCTGTAAGGACATTTTACAGGGACTCTTTTTCTCCTCCTTCTTGTGACTTTTTTTTACATATGAATATATACGTAAATATATATGACAAATATATATATTTTAAGTAAGAGGTATCATGAATTTGTTTTTTGCAGTCTTTTTATAGGCCGGCAAAAAATTCTACCACATTGTTGCTATGTACACATGTGAAACAGTCTCTTGCATTAACACCAAGACTAATCCTCAACACAATGAAATGCCTTATTTTGTATCATACTGTGTGTAAATGCTGGAGGCGCATGTGTTTTTTTTTAAGCTTTGCAGGACATGTAACAGATGACGGAGTTGTTTTTAGCAGAGAAGCGGACCTCGCTGAAACAATTCTACGACAAAGCCCACAGCGTCAGTCACTGTTTTTTCCACTCCGATGGAAAATGATGCAACTTTCCCAGCCGCTGTGCTTCTCCTTGTCACTTTTTCTTTTATTATTCCATTGTATATTTTTAAATGGTTTCATTTCAATTATTTTTTTTGAGTGTCATCAAATCAAGGCCATGTAACTGAAGGATTACCGCCACTGTTGCCATGTGGACGCAAGATATTGGATGCTATTTTTGTCAAACATTCCAGTTGGACACCAGATGGAATCGGTTGGTAATTCTAGACTCTCAGCGAAAAGGAAACAATCATGCCATTGTCTGTTTTTTTGTTTTGTTTAAGTCATATATTCCCCTTCTCTGTCTGTAACATTTATTTCTATGTATATTCTCTTTTCACCATGTTTATAGAAGCCATTACCTAGTTACCCAATTTTTGTTTGTATCAACATTACATGATTTTTTTTTTTTTAAAGAATTGCTGTAAAAATTGAATGTTACCTTTTGTAAAACCCTTTTTCAAATGGCTCACAATAAAAAATGAAACCTAGTCATTGCTTTACTTATAGTGTAAGATAAAATAGAGCTTCAACGTTTTTTTTCTCTCTGACATGAGAACAATCTTTACAAATTAATATTTACAGAATTGACACAAGTCCTGAAGACATTCTGAACAGGACTGTCTTTGATGTGGAGGAACAGCAGCTCTACTCCAAGCTCTTAACCCTATCTACAGCAGCAGCCAGCCACCCTGCAGAGGATACTCATTTACATATTTTGCCTCTTCAGTCACAAAGTAGGAACTGTACTAACCCTTTAGGCCACAGAGATTTACAGATGAAAAAGGTTTCTGTAAATATTAAGTCTTAAAACTTTCTCCTGGAGAATTCAAACTGATATGTCTCTATTTATTTGTAACACTACTGATACTTATCAGAAACAGAAAGACAAAGAGCTTGAAAAGGCTTGATACTTTGGTGCTTAAAGGGTTAAATCTATCAGTCAGGTCTACTTTGCAACAAAAATTAAATATACACATTTATGAAAGTGTTTTGGCCAGCAATTATGACATGCAGAGGTATTTCCACGATGGTTATCAGGTAACTATTTTGCATACATGAGCAAAAATACAAAAGATCAGTGGTTCTCAAAGTGGGGTCTGGGGGTCCCTGGACCATGTGTAATTTTTTTTTAAAACAGGTAAATTTTTTAATATAACAATTTCTTATGATTTACCATCCTAAACATAACATTTTGGATAAAAAATATAGATAGCTTTGAATAGAAACAAGTAAACCAGTAAAAAAGACTATAGACAATTAACCATTTATTCAAATTTAACTAATAGCTTAGCTTTAATTTCCAAATTTTTATGTGACACCAGAGCGAAAAGTTATAGGAGGTCCTAGGAAAACTTTTGAGCCGATAAGGGGTCCCTGGTCTGAAAGTTTGAGAACCCCTGCAATCGATGATATGCAGGTGACATCACAGCATTGTAAATGTGAGGTCTTTATACAGTCTGTGGGTCTGAGTGGCAGAAATGTATTAGTCAATGGAGACAAATGACATTTTCTCCTGTAAGAGCTCAAAATAAATTAAAAATAGGGAAAGGAAGATATTTACTGTATATTAACCCCCTGTAACGGCTAAACAATGGGTTTGTAGTTGACACGTCAAAAAAACAGGTTAACAGTGGCAGAAAAGCAGATAAACATAAAGACTTTAGCCTCTCACATTTATCACAGTATTTGCCCTTTTCTTTTTAAAAACAATGTTCTTTTTGATGAGGATATAAATTGTAGTTCTGAAGTTGAAATGTGACAAGTCTCCAACAGCTGTTGGTAAACGAGTTTGTACACTGAGAATTGGAAAAACTGGCTTTGCCCATAATGTGGACTCATGACATCATCACATTGTAAAACATGAACAAAACCTATTGACAGAACATATATTTGACTGATTTTGAGTGAAAAAAAACAAACATTCTTCTTACAGCCCGGAGCTCATCAGTATGTCACAAATATAAATAATAACTAAGAAGAAACAAACTGACATGTGTCAGTGGATCAGTGTTTATCTACACTTTTTAAACAATCCTTTTATTTATGTTAAAAAAATATGCCAGTTCAATGAAAATGTCTGTAAAATAAGTAAAATACAAAGAACCACTTTATTTGGGAATGCATCATTACAAATGTGTCAGGTTTAAAGAAAACAACACAGGTTTGACAGATATTTGGGCAGAGAACTACTGATTATTATGTTTATGTAAAGCTTATCATGATTTATGCATCTGACTATCTTTTCATTAAAAATATCCATACACTTTGGTAGTAAATCCACCTTGACCACATGATACATTTTCATCAAACATTAAATAACTATGTGCTAAAATAATAGATCTCATTATTATGTTATCAAAGCCTAATCATTTATGTATTGTGCAGTCACAGTTTGATCAAATTAAACAGAAACTGACTCTAGTTCCAGTGATTAATTAACTCCTTTAAAAATTCATTATTACCTTTGTCGACAGGGATGAGCGATGTATTGGTGTTGGTCAAGATTTATGATAACTTGACAATATTGAAATAAGTCTGCACTGATATTTTCTCCAATCTCAAGTGCACGTTAGTCCCATTTTGTCTTTAAAGTGCGTATGACCGGTTTGTATGAAATTCTCATTTTCATTTAATTTAATTTAGTTATTAAATATAAATGATAGTTTTACATGAATCAAGAACAAGTTTGCGTTGAACAAAAACAAACAGGAAGTAGAGTAGAAACTAAACTGATGACATCACACTAGAGAGGCGATCGGAGTAATGCAGAGTTTGAGTCAAATGTCAATGTGCACATGCCCAGAAGAGTCTGCAAAAACGCATAAACTCAGAATATGCAATATGTATGAACTTTTTAAAATGTGCTTATTTTAAGTTAAATATGAGCTTAATGTTTGTGAAAACACAATATTTAATTATTATTAAACTTAGGCAAACAGCTCAGAGCAGTGAAACTTTAAGCTGACTATCAAAAATAAGTCTTATTAAACTTGTTTTAACAGACTTTTATCTCATGCGACTGACGATCTAAAGCTACAACATTATTAGAGACATTATTAGCTGTTTTTGGCAGTTAAAGTAATGAAAATATAGTTAAGCTAACAACTAGCATGATTGACTCAATTTCAGAATGACAAGGACATTTATATTTTCTCTCATTGAATATACATTAATGACCCAAAATGAGCGTGTTGTAGAGTATTTCTGTGTCTCAGGAAGTGAAATCCTGTTTTATTAGAAGACTTTTGCTAAACTAAGCTACTCCCCAGCGCAGGAGTCTGTAACCTGTGGCTCTTTAAAGAATCAGTTTGGCTCTTTGAGTTAGAGGAACTAGACTAGACAAAGATAAAAGAACATTCTTTACTATTCCATTGTACTATATTTACAGTAAGTTGTCATTTTAAAATAGCAGTTTAATGTATGTAAACTGGTTATGTCATTATTTCTAAATGTACTGACAACTGAGTTCACCTTTCTCTCTCTCTTTCTCTCTCTCTTTCTCTCTCTCTTTCTCTCTCTCTCTCTCTCTCTCTCAAAACGCACAGGTGCACCTGATGAAAAGAAGTGCAAAGTGAAACAAACTGATTACTCTTGCAACCAAAATAATTCTTGTGAATTTACACAATGTTTGATTTTGTAAAACTTTGTGTAAATTCACTAGTCTTTTATTATTAAATACAGAGGCGACTCTTTCTGACTTTGCTTTGATTTGAGCTAAGCAAATGTGTTCTTTTGCTGTTAAAGGCTGCAGACCCCTGACCTAGTGTGATGTCATCTTCTATGAACAGGAAGTACATGGCAAAACTGGGATGAACGTTACAAAATGTTTAGTGAAATCTTAAAGAAAATGATCTGTTTGAGTTCAACCTGTCATAGGCACTTTAAAGCATGAAATGTATTCTTTTTAACAATTAGGCTCAAATATAACTGCATGATTACACCATAATGCCACTAAATAATTCATGTCCCTGATTAATTTTACTGAAATGATTAGTATGTTTGTGGTCTTGTAAGTCGTAAATATTGGTATTGGCAAAAGGTCAAAAATCTGTCGACTCAAAAAATAAAAATAAAAAAAATCTGTATCAGCCCACTCCTATTTGTCGACCCCAAAAACACATTAAGAACCACAAGATCAGTGCAAATCGTACACATACACAGAGAAAAACAGATACGTCCTTTGAAAAAATAGATTTCCATGATTGTAATTCCTCCCAGTTCAATCCAACACCTACTGTACGTTAAAAAAAGCTTTACAGAACTAAAAGAGGGCAGCGCTGTCCCTGATTTGTACGAAGCAGTCCAGCCAGGGTTTAAAGAAGTTTCACAGAAGGTCCAGAAAGGTAGGGTCCAGAGAGGGTCCAGCCAGGGTCCAAAGTAGGTTCACAGAAGGTCCAGAGAGGTAGGGTCCAGAGAGAGTCCAGGAAGGGTTCAGAGGGTCCAGCAAGGGGGTCCAGCGAGGGTCCAGCAGGTCTTCACTCTGTCAACAGAGCTTGTGCTTGTGTTCTTCCTATTCACAGCTCCGTGTGGGCATCTAAAAGAGAAAACATTGATCACACTTTACTAGAATCACTTGAGTGTGTTGAAAAGCGTAGGCCGTCCATGTGAGAATAAAGGACTTTTAAGGTAACAGAGTGCCTCAGACATCTTTATGACTGCATTTTTACTAGTTTTATAGGTCAGTCGCACCGTCTTCCAAGCTAATGCTATTGCTAATGCTAATCTATGTTCTATTGAATTATTAACGTTAAAATATCTCTAAAAACTGAAATAGCTTTTTACAAAAAACAACCAGTATAACATTTAAAGTATTTTTTATCAAATTGTTTACTTTATATTTAAGTTAATTTATGTGTTAGCATTTAGCATTGCGCTAAAAATACACACTTTTATAAACATATAGCCTAAGCTTTCCTTGATGAAGTATTTCCCTCGTATGGATTTACATCCCTGCAGTGGTCATCTAGTTGAAATCCACTCTAGCTTTATGATTTACAAAATACTAACTAATTTTAGCTTGGGGTGTCAAATTATTTATTCGCATTAATCTATTTTGAAATCTTTAACTTCATTGTTTCCAAATGCGAGTTGCAAAGTGGACATAAGGGTTGTTCAACTTGGTGATGAGTAGCAACGAGACAAAAATAAAGGAGCAGGTGAGAGTTATTGGACTGATGAACGGGAATTGTATGTTCAAAAACTTCCTAAAGTCTTAATTTGTTGCAATATATTAATCTTTCCCATCGGCAACAATAATGTAATAAATTAAATTGGATAAATGGTTTGCTTGATACCTGTAGATAGTTCCTTCATGTTTCATTCATTCTTTATGGGGAACTTCCTGAGATGCACTAAAATTAGTCAGTATTTTATAAATCATAAAGCAAAGAGTGGATTTCAACTAGACAAGCACTGCAACAAGTTCAGAGCTTCACATACTTAAATACTTCACCAGAGAAAGACTGTGTGTTTATAAAAGTGCGTAAGTTTGGCGCAATGCTAAATGCTAATAAATAAATCAGTGCACATTTAAAGCAGACAATTTGATAAAAATACATGACATCCTTGGCTGAGTGTTTTTGTATAAAGCTAGTTCAGTTTGTGGAGTTATTTTAAAATTAATGAATAAATTAAATACAGGTTAGCATTAGCTTCAGAGACAAAACGGCATATTTTATAAACACATGGTGAAGTATTTACCTCGTCTGTGAAGCTCTGAACTCGCTGCAAATGATTGTCTGACTGTCACTTGTTGTCCAGTTTGTCAATTAATCATTTAATTAGTTGACGGCATTTGAGCGAACCTTCCGAGGGAATAAATTGACCGGAAACAACGATCCGCTTGTATATTCACACCAGAACTAGCCAAACCGCAGCAACGTGAAAAGAGCCTATTAAGTGTTTTTGAAGAAAATATGATTTTGTCCTTAATAAATGTACCAAACCAGAATTATCAAAACAGCTACACTGGGTCAAAGTTAGATAGAAAACATCTCATTGCATTCTGAACAACTTGAAAGAAAAATGATAAGGTGTAGGCCATGTGTTACTAACAGATAATGATTTAAACTATTGTGTGTTGTATAATTTTGAAGAAAACACTGTCTTTCATTTCAGCACAATTATTTCACTCTTAGATAATTTCTATGCTATGGCAACTAACTACAGCTTTTCCAACCATCACATGAGAATTTTTTTTTCCCTTGAACTTTTTTGCTTATTGGTAACTTGTTGATTAGCAAAGTTGTAGCCCAAATTAAAATACCTGTAGTGTAGATGTGTGTTTTACCTGTGGGCTGCCGTGTGCTCTGGTCCTGTGAGATCTTCTCTTGGACTCCGTTTTGTAAGCGTTTGATTTCCTGGTCGTAGCTGGTCCACTCGGAGACTATCCTCACAGCCGCCTGCAGCTTGGGTTCTTTTGTCATCGGGTTGTTGCACTAGAACCAAGAACGCAGGGAAGAAACCAGTTAGAACGGGAGTCGGCAACCCGCGGCTCTTTAATGCCCCCTTGTGGCTCCCCAGAGCTCGTTCAAAAAATATAAAAGTGGAAAATTGTGTGAACATATTTTTTGTTTTAATATAATTTGTGTAGGAGGAAAAATATGTCAAACACTGCTGATTAACGTGTAGAATAAATTCAACATTTCTGTCAACGAAGGTTTACGTCCTAGCCGGGCTACATGTGTTTCTTTCACGTCCACGGGTTTGCGTGCTGCTGTAAACAAACCAGCAGGTGCGTCGGGCTATGGATCCTAAAGGAAAAAAGAGAGAGATGGAACAGCGGATTCAACACTTTCACTCACTTTGCTTTTATCGCAAACCAGGGAGGTAACAAGCGGGGAAAGCCGTTCACAGACAATGAGGACTCGAGATCAACAGCAGAAGCAGCGTGGAGGAAAAGTTACCCGAAGAATGAATGAAGGACTGTTTTTTAGGCACAAAGACACAGAATTAACACGTGGAGTTTGTGGAAAATAAACTGGATTTAGCGGAAAGAGATGTGTGGGACTGTGCGTCAGGTAAGAGGCTACACTCCAGTCACATCGCTCATTGTTGAACGCCAAATGGACACGATACTTGTTGCAGATGATTTAGTAACACTTCAAGAGCTGATTTATGCAGAGTTTTTAGTCATGTTTTGATCTGCATCGTGTAGTTTTACCTCATCAGCGCAGTGCAGCTCCTGGCCTGGCCAGGAGCTGGATGGACAAACGTATCCCGCGTCTGTTAGTGGTGTTGAATTATGTAATTAATTACCCCCCAAAAGTGCCACTTGTAGTCCGCGGTGCGATCTATACATGTTTTTTTTCCTCTAATATATGTATTTTGGCTTGTGCGACTTACATTCCGGAGCAACTTGTAGTACATTAATCATGAATGTTCATTTTGTATTTGTAGGCGAATTACATTTTGATAACAGGTAGATAAAGCTAATATAGACACTTACAGCATGTGTTGTATTCATTGTAAGTCTCCAGACAGATTCAGTTTTTGTTTTTTTGGTCCAAAATGGCTCTTTGAGCGTTTTGGGTTGCCGACCCCCGGTCTAAAGTCTCCAGGTCTGTAGTCTATGGTCTCTTACCAGGTCTATAGTCTAAAGTCTCTTACTAGGTCTATAGTCTAAGGTCTCTTACCAGGTCTATAGTCTAAGCCAAGGTCTCTTACCAGGTCTATAGTCTAAGGTCTCTTACCGGGTCTATAGTCTAAGGTCTCTTTCCGGGTCTATAGTCTAAGGTCTCTTACCAGGTCTATAGTCTAAGGTCTCTTACCAGGTCTATAGTCTAAGGTCTCTTACCGGGTCTATAGTCTAAGGTCTCTTTCCGGGTCTATAGTCTAAGGTCTCTTACCAGGTCTATAGTCTAAGGTCTCTTACCAGGTCTCTAGTCTAAGGTCTCTTACCAGGTCTATAGTCTTGGCGCTTCTCTTGGAGTGGTCGTCACACCAGGTTTCACACCAGAGCCACTCCTGAGGCAGAGACTTGATGGGAACCTGGTGGATCATGTTGTTGGGCAGGTCCTGATAATACAACAGTAAAAAAACATTCAGATGTGTTTTGTCTTGTATGAGGTGTGTGATTTAAAACAGCAGAGGCGTCAGACCTGGTCCAGGTTGGACAGACTGTTAGGATCCTGGCTCAGACCCTGGTACTGTCCTCGGAGACGGTCTCCAGCTGCTATTTTACGGAACTTCTTCAGGTCGACCACATACAGAGCACTGGACAAGACAAACATCGAGTGTTTAGAGTAAATAATACAACCAAAATGGTGGTTAAAGTACTGCAGTTAATTAAATCAGCAAAACTAAATATACAGTACACCAGGCCTGAACAAATATTACTCCAGCACATTTTCAGAGCATGAACCCCTTCAATACATACATACATTTTTTATTGGCTGAGAACATGTCGCAAAACAGCTTGAAGTATTGGCCAAAAGCAGAGGCCAGACTTCACACAGGTAACAGTTGGGGCTAGGATAATATAAGAAATCTGTTCTTACAATCCACTACTTTTGTTTGCATTGATGCTTTTACAAATATAGAATATACTGTATGTTCAACCTATGTTTTTGCCTTTTGAAAACATTCACTAAATGTCAGTGCAGGTTTCATTAAATATGGGAACAATATCGCACGAGGTAGTATAACTGCACCTCAATATATCGCGTATCGAAATATATTGAAATAAATATTGCATCTGGATATACCATCCGCAGGTGTATCGTCCCAGCCCCAGTAACACTAAAGTAAACAGTCTCACTGCAGAGGAGAGTGACCCATACCTGATGTGGTACTTGCGTCCTGCTAAGTGACTGGCCCAGTATCCAGACTTCCAGAAGCGGTATCCATCCATCTCCCTCCTGCTCTCACAGAACGGAGTGTATCCATACGGAGCGCCTTCCAAGTCAAAGTCCCGCAGCTCCTTCAGGTCTGTTCTCACAATCTGATCAAAGAAAAGAAGTCATCAGTAAAGTAGTTCTAGCCACGAGGAGACAAGCTAACGTGCTAACCTGATCTGCATCCACAAACAGGATCTTGTCCACAGCCAGAGGGAACAGGACGTCCAAGAAGAGGATCTTGTAGCCCCAGATGATCCTCTGTTTTTCGGTCTGTTGGTGCAGCCAGCGAGGCCACTTGTACTGGACCAGCTCGTACTGGAAGCCGTACTCTTTGGCCATGTGCGGGATGAACTCCTGGTAGAACACACAATTCATAGTTATTGAAACAGCACGGTTGTGTTTGTTCTAATTAAAACCGCATCTAAAACTCAAACAAGACTAGACAAGATAAAAGAGCCAGATAAAGTGTGAATGCAACCTCTTTGTTCATTTCAATACGGCGTATTTTACACTGCGGCTCAATAGTCTGATACTATTCAAGTCCTTATGGAGAATTAGTTGAGTCACAATCAATATTCAAATATCACACAGTGTCATGACAGTGTGTTAGGACCTTCTCATATGGGGTAAATACCAGGAAAGCGTATTTGTTTTTTTTAAGTGCATATGTTTGGTGCAAAGCTAATAGGTAACAAAAATATATATAGCTGGTAACCCGATTTTGCGGAAGTAGGTTTTTATAGCTGTCCAACTTCTTCCTACTTCGTACAAAGTCTTAATTTCTTAAGAACAGCTTTTTACAAATAGCAAAGTGAAACTGAAGTGGACCACCCAAACTCAGTCAGAGTGCTGCTTTTGGCTATCGATGGAACTAAAATGCTTCATCATTGTGTACTTTTTTTCTCTTATCCTTATATGTATTTGCTCGTACAGACAAAATATTCACCTGAGATTATGTGCTTCTGTAAAGGGAAAGTTTTCATATGTGTGTGCTATAACAGCCAGCAGTAAACTTCAACGCACGTCACAGGTTGTGCCCAATGAGTGGAGTTTACCCTGACTGTAGAGCATTTAATAAACCACTAGATGGTGCTATAGAATGCACCAACACTTCACTGTGTCGACTCAGTTTGGGAAATGTTTTAATGCACACATTGACGAGTCATGTACCCATCACTACCACTATGTGTCAGTTAAATATTTCATTATTTTAGATCATCACAGCTCATTTCACATAGAGAATGAATACAACGAGAAGTGAGGGTCAAACGGATTTAGAACTGAACTAGCCTAGTCACAGCATGTTTTAATTAAAAAGATGTAACTTAAATCCAGTAAAAATGTTCAAGTAAATCCATGATAGCTTAGTAAATCAGAAAATATATTTTTTTATTTTAAACTAGGGATGAGCAAAAAAAGAGAGAATCAGTCATATGAAATCATGAAATATCTGTTTGGTTTGGGTTTGGTTCTTGGGGGAAAACAGAAGGTCATGCAGATTTGTTGAAGCGTCACTACACGGAAGTAGCCGCAAATTCACATTAATAGTTAAATCCAGTTGAATCCACCTGGTGGAGTCAGGTTAGAGTGAAAATAAACAGAAAGAAACCCACCTTAAAAGTTGGCGACAGATAATTCTTGAGGAACCAGAACTTCACCGGAGTTTTGGTGTGTTTCAAAACAGACAGCATCATGATCCTTCAAAACAATATTAATTTTTTTATATATTCTTTATAATAAACACTAAAAAGAAGGAATAACTTACCTTAAAAACCTCTCGTACAGATGCCCGGACGCCACAGAGAAGATGTTGATGACGTCGTCCTTCTCTGGCTTTGGTTCTTCTGCTTTTCCTCCGCCGGTGAAACCTCTGGAAGAACAAAAACACACAGACGCGGCTTTAGAATGAGACTCCTGCTGTGTGGAGGTCATTACAGTCAGTACAGTCAGTACCTGGTGATGGACTTCCAGAAGCCAGTGTCGCTCTCCTCCGTGCCGTCACTCAGCAGCTCCTCGTGGAACTTGTCGGGTTTCTTCTGGACCTGTTCAACGCATGAGTTTACATTAGTTGTGAATTTAGTTTTTATAGGAGTTGCGACCCCCAAAATAACAACCGTAGCAATTCGCGACTCCAAAATACATAATGTAGGCTACCTGCAAAGTGATAAAGTAATTTTAATTTGAAGACATAAGCCTAAATAAATTCATCTTGTAGGCTGGCAAATAGGAACATACACCTACTACTGTATTTGAAGCTATCAAACCTTGAATACCTTTGTGTGCCGTTAGAAAAAAGTTCCTAATCTCCTGTTAGCGTCCTTTTTTAACAAGATATTTATTTTTGTAACTTTTTTTTTTGCCTAAATCTGTAAATTCCACTTCACTACAAATACCAAATTTGGGTTATTACAGTGTATTATTCTTTGTAGGCCTACAGACTTATAAAAAAACAAATTCTCAGAGGAGGTGAAAATGTGACACAAAATGAACAATTTTTCATCTAAAATGTGAATCTAAACTGGATTTGTTTGGACCTTTTGTTACAGCCTTGAACATGTTCAAAATCAGTCCCAACTTTGACTTGGGTGATTTTGTAGTTTTTGTGCCGAAGCAGTTTGTAGTTTTTTCTCTTGTTATGTTGGAGCCTCTTTGTCCCATTGACTTCCATTAGAAACACGTTTTGTTATGGCTCTGAAAATCCTCTATAAAAGTGTGATTTCCCAAACTTTTGTGTTTGTTTCTTTTCAGAAGAGCTGATATGTATCATTTTTAGGCTCGATGATGAATTGTGTGTATTTCCTTTTGAAACAGGTCTCCCCGACAGTTTCCCCATGCTGAACTATGGAGCCACCAGGAGACAGGACAGTGTGTGAATTTTGAACAGTATGCAGATTTTACTGTAGTGCTATTATTACAATAGGATAAGGTGTACGTGAACAGCTCTTTACAGCACAATTATGGAGACAGAACTGTTTTTGATTGGTCCACAATGACTCTGTAAAGTTATGACTTCCTGATCACTTGTGCTTTATTTATTATTATTATTTTTTAATTATTTTAAATTGAAACAACAATGAATATTACGGTTTCCATAATCAAATCATCATAGCAAGCAGTAGTAATGGACATGATTTGAAAGCAGAGTGGTGACTGAGGGAAAACACAAACTAAAGATTCAATCATGTTGAGTTGATAAATAAAATTATATTTTGAACAAAATGTGTTTTTCTTTTGTTCATTAAGGTAAAGTAAAGCAATGTTCTATTAGAACCGACCTTGACTTTGATAATTCTGCTCTTGAAGTTGTTGAGGACGACCACAATGTCGTCAGAGTCTGCAGGAGAGTCCGTGCCATCATGACTGAAACACAAAGTACAAGAAAGAATTTTAAAAAACACAAAACACGACCTCACAAAATAATTTAAATGATAAATATGTACTATTGCCTGAAAACATCTTTGTCAGTGAAATGACAAAAACATTTTTGTCAATTAAACAAATGTGTTTACATGTTTAGGAGTATCTTGTTAAATGAGCTGTAAAATCCTGTCCAGCACATTTAATCAGATCCTCTCCAGTGTAAGTTGTGTCTCACCTGTAGATCCTGTAGATCTCCTCTGAGCGGCCTTTCCTCAGCTTCAGAATGTACGCACCGGGGTTTGCCTTCAGCTGGAAGTAACCCTACACAGGACACACACAGGTTAGAATATCAGAATCACAAAGATAAAAATGATGATCCTATTTTCTAAATGAAAAGTCACACTTTTGTCATAGTCTGACTGGGTGTGTGACTTACACTCAGCTGCAGTTTATATACGTATGTAAAATAAATGTAAATTTGTGAATAACTAATTACGAGCCCTAAAGAGAGAGTTCTAGTTCGCTCTCACCTTAAAAAAATCAAAACAAATCGGTATAGCTTCTTTAGGGTTTAAACTTGAACCTAAATTGAGTGTTTTAGAAAATGTTTGTTGTGTTTGAGGTAAACTAACTAAGAACTTGAACTTCCTCTTGGAAATATTCAAATTGTAGAAAACAAAGCACGGCATTTTGAATGTGCTGTCACAAACAAATGAACTTCAGTGAATTTGACCTGAGACAGGGAAATAGGTCTTTTCATTACACACAGGTTCTTCACAGTGGAATCAGCTGGTCGTGATCACCTAAATGTAAAAGTGATTTTCTATCGAGCGCACTCGGGTCGATCGCACCTGTACATGGATCACGTGACCATCTTCATGATGTCTGCTTCTTTATAGCTGCAATAAGGTTCTTTTTCAGTGTTTTTCTCCTGAGAAGCACTGTTTAAAGACTGGAATGATCTACAAGCTGCTCACACTAAACAGCTCAAGCCTGCCTGTGCTACATGTTTTTGATTTGGAGTATTTTTCCTAATCGTGTGACTTTTAAACCACAAATACTCAAGTATTTGTTTACTTCGGAAGGATTTATTAAAACTTAAACTTGTGTCTCTATGGGAGCTAGTTGCATCTCTACAAACCTGACTTGGACTTGGAATGAAGCTCTTGCTTGTTTCGAAGGTAATGTTTTAACTTTAAATGTCATATCAGTAGTTTTCTTTAAGTCTCAGTTTAAAACATCACACTGAGAAGAGAACAAATCAAACACAATAACGCTTTTTTATTAGCTTAATTGCAGATTCAAATAAAAAAAAAACTTGTTTTGTTTTTGCTAATAAAAGTGACAGGAATATTTTGTTTCTCATGATTTTTTTTGTGATCACATTCAACACAGTTGACGTTTTTCTTCAGTTTCGTGGTGGTCATCCTAAATACAAATTTGTATTACTAATGTTTGTTGAACCAAAAAGTATTTCAGATTTTTTAAAATTTAAATACTGGTCACTTGTTTCTTTAATGTGATGTAGCACATTGACGCATGCGTGATATGCGCTCCCACTGAAACGTAGGCTAATACTACGTGGCAAAACGAACAACTGGTTTTAAGTCCACAATCTCTACTTTTAGAAAAACCATTCTTTAATATTTTGTCAGAAATGGCAATCCCTATAAGGTACTGTATGTCCTGAAGATTTGCAGACTAATTTCTTCATAAAGCCATTACGCAGAAGCATCGCTAAAGCATACGTGGCTTAGCAGCTCAGCAAGCTATGCCATTGCTAAACATTGTAACATTTTTACAAACATTGTAAACTTGCACAAATATTAAAATGCATAATATTAATTACCAAGTGCATTTTTGTTGAAGAGCATTGGTGTGTGTTGTGTGTAACGTTCTTTTCCTCTTTGCAGATTCACACTTTTGATCGCTGTACTTGTCATTGGCGCTTTACATAAAGGTCAGTGACTGGGCCGCTGGTCTTATTTTCATTTAAGTAACAATAGTTTTATTGAGAAAAGCTTTATGTTGTTAATATGATAATATGAAATGTGTGAACACATTTGTTTATTGCACTGCTTCTTCTTTTTATTTCCTTTTGTTCCTTGAACATATTCAGTAATACGTATAAATCAGATGTTACATCCACACATTTACTCTTTCTGAGTTTGTACTTGTTTTCTCACAATACTGTTTTAATTTTTACTTATGTAATTTTATTGAGTGCTATTACTTAGATGGTCTTGAGTACATTTTTTGGCTACTGTACCTCTATGGATCTAACACACAAACACACATCACAGCCAGTGCTTCTGTTCAAGCAGAACTAGTGCTCCCCCTACAGCTCTCTTCTGTAATTAAACAAGCTGACTGAATCATAACTTAACATTTATTTACTTTCTTATTTTACGTAAGTTTAAGATTAATATAAGACATTTTACACTGCTAAATAAAAAAATCAAACGGACAGGGTTTCTCAAGACAGAAATTTGGGTTGGAAATGAGTTTCAAAGGGGGTGGGGGGCTGTACTAGAGACAGCAGATTGAGCGGACACTTCAAATGCTCCAAAATACAGTTCTGCTTTAACACTCTGTTTGTTCCACAGTTTGCTCTCAAAGTCCTGAGGTCACTGTCTCTGAAGGTCAGGACGTCCTGCTGCCATGTGTGTATCCAAAGTCAGACCTGCCCCCAAACCCCACAGTGACATGGAAGGACCGTAATGACGACCTCCTGCTCCTGATGAATCAAACTGGTACTTTCCACAGGCAGGAGAATGTAAACGTGCACACCTTTCCAGAAGACTACAAGTCTGGGAACTTCTCCATTCAGCTCCTGAATGTGTCCAAACAACAGTCTGGGACCTACGAGTGTCATGTTCCTGATCTGGGCTCGAAGCAGACTGTTTTTGTCAATGTTACAGGTTAGTTACACTATTTATCCAGGTCCTCTCCCTCCCTCTCCTCTTTGCGTTCTTTCTTTCTTTCTTTCTTTTTTCTCCTACTCTCTCAACTCTTCCTCTTTCTTACTTTCTCCTTCTCTTCCTCCTTTCTCCATGTCCTCTTCTTTCTCCCTCTCTTTCTCTCTCCTACTTTGTCCCTCTCCTCCTCTTTCTTTCTCCATCTCCTCTTCTTTCTTTCTCCATCTCCTCTTCTTTCTTTCTCCTACTTTCTCATCTCCTCTTCTTTCTCCTACTTTCTCCCTCTCCTCCTCTTTCTTTCTTTCTTTCTTTCTTTCTTTCTTTCTTTCTTTCTTTCTTTCTTTCTTTCTTTCTTTCTTTCTTTCTTTCTTTCTTTCTTTCTTTCTTTCTAACTCCCTCTTTCTCTCTCCTCCTTTCTCCCTCTCTTCCTTATTCATTCTCCTACTTTCTTCCTCTCTTCCTCTTTCTTTCTCCTACTTTCTCCCTCTCCTCCTCTTTCTTTCTCCTACTTTCTTCCTCTCCTCTTTCTTTCTCCCTCTCCTCCTTTCTCCATCTCCTCTTCCCCTTTCTTTCTCCTAATTTCTCCCTCTCCATCTCCCCTCCTACTCTTTCTCTGTCTCTCCTCCTCCTCTCCTTCCTCTCTTCATCTTTTTCCTTGCTCTATGTCCCCCGTGCTTCCATCTCCTCCTGTGTTGTATGTGGTCCCTTGTCACTCATGACCGTTTATGTTTTTCAGATGAAGTGCTGAAACCTGAAATTGAAAGCAGTCTAAGGGGGGCGCCGCTGTGCATCAGTTGTCACTTTGTCATGTGTTCTGTTGTTTGTTTATTGTTTGGCTCTTGGAGTAGTGACTGATTTCAATAAACTCCTGTTCTTTAAATAAGCCTATGTGTCTTTTTTTGTTACAGCTTAATAAAGTTTTGTCTTTCCAATTAAACCAGCTTGAGATTTTAAATTCAATGAGAGTTCCTCTAACAGTACAGGCGCCACTTCTTCATTCTAACTTGTGTCTGGAAGAACCTGGAACATGGAAGGTGACGCCTCAGAGACAGGACTCATTTTCTAGTGCAATTACAATTACTCTTCAGTCTTTGATAATTTGTAATCCCAGTGTACAAAAAGAACTCATATTTTGTAGAACTCCGATTATGGTTCATAATCCTGGCTCCCGCTGTTGAACTCAATGGTACCGTCCCTACCGGCCCCGAGAATATGCGGTGCATGCTGGGACAGCGTGACGTCAGCTACAGGAGCTCTATTTGCACTGATATTTTCTCAAAGGAATTTCTAGTTTTAATACTAGTTTTAATAGCGACGAGCATCTCACTGTCTACACTTTTGACCACCCTAATTATGACAGAAAGAGTTCATTGTTGCATACAGTCACTATGCCAGTTTAAAGGGGACCTATTATGTCAAATTCACTTTTCTAAGTTTTTAACCTGGTTATGATGGCCTTTCTTCATCATTAGTTTACTCAAAGTCATATTTGAATTGATTCACACATGTTTGAGTAATCTTGTGTTGTTCTTTAGCTGCAGCTCAAGTGCTCAGAAATCCCCGTTCTCACCTACCTCCCACTTGTCTGTGTTTACTTGTTATAATTCAAAAGATTAATACTCAAAGTGAAGTATATATGGTTCAATACTGTCCCAGAGACACTTTCCAACAATAAAAAATATTTTTTAAAAATCTGTTGCTTTTTACAGTTACATTTTAAAATGAAGAGGCGGGGCTTATCAGTTCTGCAGTTTTGAACAGGAAGTCAGTAGAGCTGTTCTTATTTTTAAGTTGTTTTAGATCAACTTTGTGTTTTACAATGAACAAAAGGTCAATTACTGATCTGTATATGTTCTAGTTTCTTACTAAATATTAAAAAAAACACAATAGGTCTCCTTTAAAAAATTTAAACATACAGAAATATTTCCTTTGAAACATATTACAGTGGTTTACACATTTTGCTCACATGCCTAATTTTTTCTGAGCTTCTGAAATGTTTACCTCAATCAGTTTTTTTCCCAAAGCCAAGACAAGCTACGCTGTAAATTTTAGTGGACAATAAATCTACTATTAGACATACAGTTTGCTAAATTAACTAAAAAAATGCATTACCTACAGCACCTATAACCTATAATCTCAGTGTGTGACTCACCAGGTTGGCCATGACGATGGTGTCCACAATGACAGGCTCAGAGGCCGTCCCCAGGGTGAACTGAAGACCTCGGGGAGGCTGTCCAGAGCTCACATCGAAACAGTGTCCCTCCAGTAACAAGTGCTCCAGCTCGTACTCTGCTGCCACGATAGTGTCCACCTGTCACAGTCAGAGGCAGACACAACTTATCAACACTTACATACAGAAAAACACTGTGGTAATGCCAATACCAAAACTATTTATCAACTGCATTTTATTCAAGGATTCTTGAATATAGGAATGCAGATAAATGATTGACTATTACTGATTTGAAAGAGAAAAAAAAAATGAAGAAAGACTTCGTCCACTAAGTGATTCTATGATGATGTTATTGTTAGGTGTAAAAATTTTTTAAATAGATTAATTAGATTAATTAATTAATTACAGATCATAAATAATTATTCTCTTCATATTTTTAATCACTTGACAGCACTAGTTATTGCTTTATATTACCAAGGACATATATATTGCAGAATTTATTTCACTATGGGTGTTTTTATTGCTCAAAAACGGTGTTGGTAGTAAGCCCTTACAAAAGTAGCTAGTTACTGTAATATATTCTCCTATTCAGTAACAAAGTAGTGTAACTCATTACTTATAAAAATGTTGACAATATATTACTAGTTACAATCTGAGTAACTCAAGTTACTTGCATTTACATTATTTACATTGACTTGTAACTGAAAATTACACATAAGTATAAGATTGCCTGTATTTCTCCTCCAATCAGGAAATTTCATGCTTGCAATGCATAGTTCAAGAACTGCAGGTGAAATAGAAACATGCAATCAAACAAGATAATAATTTTAAAAGAGACTTAGCAATAAAATACATCAAGTTATAATAGACTACAACAATAAGTTGCTGATGTAGAACAGTTTTGACAGTGTCTGTTGGCTTAAAGTTTAATAAAATGTTATGAAAACAACAATTCTACAAATAATCACTAACCAAGTGTAAATGCAACAGGATTAGTGTCTTAACAAATGTGTGATTAGCTCTAAGTAATGTGTTACATTTGTATTCCTGTAGCAATATATAATCAGGTATTACAATTTTACAGTCATTTTCCCAACACTGTCAAATATTGGGACTTATAGAGGGGACTCATAGAGGGGACTTATAGAGGGGACATATAGAGGGGACTTATAGATGGGATTTATAGAGGGGACTTATATAGAGTGAGACTTATAGTGGGGACTTATAGTGGTGACTCTTAGAGGGGACTTATAGTGGTGACTTATAGAGGAGACTTATAGAGGAGGCTTATAGAGGGGACATATAAAGGGGACATATAGAGGGGACCTATAAAGGGGACCTATAGAGGGGACTTATAGAGGGGACATATAGAGGGACTTATAGAGGAGACTTATAGAGGAGACTTATAGAGGGGACTTATAGAGGGGACTTATAGAGGGGACTTATAGAGGGGACTTATAGAGGAGACTTATAGAGGAGACTTATAGAGAAGACTTACAGAGGGAACTTATAGAGGAGACTTACAGAGGGGACTTATAGAGGGGACTTATAGTGGGGACTCATTGAGGGGACTTATAGAGGGGACTTACAGAGGAGAGTTATAGAGGGGACTTATAGAGGGGACTTATAGAGGGGACTTACAGAGGAGACTTATAGGGAGACTTATAGAGGGGACTTCGAGTGGATTTTTCGAGTTTCGACATGTAAATTCCCACTGAAACAGCCCTCCAACTCGGGAGTTCCTACTCGGATACTTTTCAGAGTCCAAGTAAGAAAATCGAACATAGCAGCACCCTACGTTTGAAGAAAGATAAACCTCCAACAGCTTCACTTCTGATCGTACCTGTGTTATTTTCTCCTTAGTTTATCTCTACACTTGTCTCTGTGACTCTGCTAACGGCTACACGGAGCTAAGGTAAATAAAAACCCAAATTCACTCTCTTGCGATGTTTTACAAACTGTAAACGCAACAGCAATGTCCGACATAACACTGAAACACACAACACTCGAAGAAAACATTACTTCGAGGTCTGAGTTCCGACCTTTGAGCACGACTGGGACGCACTATAAAGCTTGCCTAGCACTCCTACCTCCTGCAGGTAGATGTTGTCCAGGTCGTATCTGGTGTTGACAGACTCCACCATCCAGCTCTCCGGAGTGTTCAGGTTCAGAGTGAACAGAGGAGACTGAGGCATGTCCAGGAACTTAGCCATGGGTCCTGGAGAGAAGCTGCCGTCCGCCTGGAACACCACCTCCGGCTCCAGCACGTAACGGTAGAAACTGTACGCAGAAAACAGACACATCAAAATACAAAACGCAACAAGATGTATAAACTGTAGTTTTTGTCTTGTAATGTAATTATTTAACCCAGCTCAGCCAGATGGATTTTCACATTTTTTCTTGAGAATCCATCTGTGGTGATCCTGTGAGGAGAATCAGCGCAGCAGTGGACCAATCACAGCACTGCATTGTGGTTTCGATGAGGATAATATGTGCAACTTTAAACAAACATGATGATGCTTTGTTCTATTTTAACAGAATGTTTTCAAAAGTCAAAGCAATATTTTAATTTTTGAAAAACGTGCAGAGAGGAGATCTGTGCATTTGTGGATGGAGAGGTGTCTGTATTTTTTTCCTTCAACTGGATTTAACAAAAAAATCTCTTGTTTATTACAAGGGAACCGATTCCAATTGAAAACCAGTTTTATTTTTAGCAATTCATTAGAATCGTACGTCTCTTTCCTTGTCAATTCCTCTTATCAGTGCAGCTTTAGACCATTGTTTCTTTAAATGTTGTGTCAACTTTGACCTTGGGCTGCGCTCTTTTTGTATTACAAGTACAAGATTATGCTCTAACAAAGCCTACAACCTGTGCTTCTCCTCGAACCGAATCTGTTAGGATAAAAGCCACAGTAGAAGCGCGTTTGCACACGTCACAATTGGGAAAAGAGGGATATAACAACGGGGGTGAATGTTCGTCCAAATATGATACAAAAGAATCTCGCACTTTGACTATGAGCACAAAGCGTTACATTTATCTAAAGATGATGAGGCAACATTTCCTCTTTATGTGATATTTTAAGAGGCACCGTCACAAGGCAGATGCACCAGATGCTTCTGTTGTAAAGGTCCTTGCGCTCGTTATTGTACTCACTCATTCTGCTCAGTCTGTCTGCTTCACACAGTGTTGTGAACGATTCGAAACGTGTTTATTCCTGTACCTCTGACACTTTTGATATATTTATTTAGTACATAATCATTATAATATACTCCATAACTTCGTCCAAATGCAATAAAAAACGTGTTCATTTTTTAAAGTAACTAGATACACAAGCCATATTATTTAAGGAATCGACAAGAGAATCAAAAAGGAACTGTATTGATAGAGGACTTGACAATACCGTTGATGTTGAAAAAATCAATTCAGAGTCCATTCTTACTCATGATGCATCAACCAACCAGCTTTCAATATTCATCATGACATTAGGCTTTTAGCGAGAGCAATACATATGTTTATCTGGAGTGAGCTGGGTTAGAAATGATGGACCTTAAAAATAAAATAGTACATATTTTTTGTTGTTGTTGTTTGGTGTTGTTTTAAGGATAAGCTGGGTCTTGAATAGGAATACAGGTACATCATTGCCACAGTTGTTTTCCGCTAGAAACGACTCCAAATGTGAATAACACTGATAGATAAAGTAAAGACTGAAGCGCTGCCCTGTGACATCCGGCTGAGTGTGGATAACCGTCTGTTTACTCACCTTTTCAGTGGCATTTCCGACAGTTTGGATTGGCAGTTCATAAAGACTCTCAGGTTGACATTTACCAGCTGCTTCAGAACCTGGGGACACAAATGTTATGACACACTTAGAGAGGATTTGGTAAATAAACAGACGCTGAAAGTTAAAGTTGTATGTCGTTTATTGAAGTTACCGTGAGGAAAGGAGCCAGTTTCTGAGCGTCTCTGGTTACAGGGTCGACCACAGCCACAACGTCAAAATACACCTCGCCTTCTTTTGGTCGGATCTTTACAGCGCTGTTAGGAAAATGTATTTTCAGTAGATTTAATCAAACACAATGTCTTTTTAATTGGATTAGGAATATAATTAAACATATGTTTTAATAATTTTTTAGGGCAAAAACTGAATACTTGAAATAGAGCTGGGCGATCTAGGAGAAAATGTAATCAGGATATTTTTCCCTCTTATTGATCAATTTTAATTTTTTTATTACATTTTTCTTTAACCTTTTCAAAAACAAAATAAAAATGTATTTTATGAACATAAAAATATATTGCTATAATATTAACTACATTTAAATAGCCTGAAATGCTTATAGGTACATAAAGTTTTTTTTAAGATTCGTTCGTGTTCCATATTCACTTTATAGTTTAAGATTTCACTTAAACCTAGAGCTGGGTGATTTAGGAGATTTTTTCCTTATATTTATCGACCTGGAATTATAATTCAATTATTTTTAACCTTTTCAAAATCAAAATGATGAGTGAAAGTGAAAATTCTGGATAAAAAGCCAAGGCATTACCACCACTGCCAAATCCTGGACAAATTTAAAATAGCTTCGACAATTTGATCAGGTACTCTGATATTCGCCTGGTGCATAAAATTCTACATGACGCTGCCCCACCTCCTCTTAAGACAAACATACAGCCTCGCTCTCAACTCACAAGTAGAGCATTAAGATCTGTGTCCAGAGGTGATTGTAACATTTCCAAAAGAAAATCTGCCTTCTCTCAATCAGCTTTTTCCTATAAAGCCATCAAAAAATGGAACGGAATGCCAGACAATCTTAAGAATATGGCTGATTTTTATAGCTTCTCATGGGCCGTCAAAACATGGATACTTGAGCACCAAACTTGCTCACATTAACAATACCAGACGGGTATTTTGCCATCAAATGTTACCCTTGTGGGTATCATCTGGTGACCATCAGATTACCAGACCAATATTGTAATAACACTAAATATTTTGCACTTTTGTATAATTGAATTTTAGTTGTATTGTTTTATTTTTACATATGTTAAATGTTTGTATGTTGAGAACTGCAGATGGAAATTACCGTAGCTTGGTGCTAAATCTGGTGCAGCCATCTTTTTAATGTAACTGCACAATGTCTTCCAAATAAATAAATAAACTAAACTAAATTAAACTAAACTAAACGCAAAATTTTGCTTTTATAAACATAAACAAAGACTTAACATAATACGTTTCATTTCTTTTTTATGTATATATCAATGTCAAGTTTGATTTCATTTTTAACAAAAATGAATATCTTGATTATATTAGTTTTCAGTAGATATTATCAAAATCCAACAAAAATGTGCTAAGCTAGTCTTCGGTGTTTCTTGTTTATGTTTAACAGGTTGTGTTCGTTGTTGGACCCACAAAATAATCATGCCAACAACTCACGACTCCCACAGCAAAACTAGATACATGTTTGTATTGATTTCAAGATTCTAAACTGGGTTTAATGCGTAGTTAGTTGCCTTACGTGATTGGAATTCACTACAACATACCATCTTCTTTTTATATATTTGTAAGTAATATTTGTAAAATTACATCTTAAAACCCGACCCACATTTTGGGAATCACCCTTTTAGAATATAATGATGTTTTAAGTCCAGGTGGTGTTTTTTCCTATTTCTAACATTGCACTTCACCATGAAATATCAAATGATCATTCACATCATTTCAATCTGGTGGTTTCTATTAGTGGCTGCCTAAACCCAATCCCCTTTGTGTTACAACAACAAAACAAACTTTGTCTCCTTTAAGTTTACCTGTGTCGATCGTCAGCAAAGCCATACTCCACCCTGGCTTCTCCTTTAGGCTGAGACGAGAGCAGAGCATCCACCTTCATCACCAGGTCACTGGCCCTGCTCAGCAAAAGGCACCAGTTTCAAAACATTTCAAAGCAAAAACCTAGAAAATGCTCAAAGTGTATTTAAAGATAAGAATACTGTATCAAATATGTTACTGTTTAAAACAAAAGTGACTCAAATGTAGTAGTTTTACATCCAAAGTCAATCTTTTACTTTTATCATCTGTTTGAATATATATTTTAACTGGTTCGAGCAAGTATTTATCAAAAAAAACATTTGACTAAAGTAATGTAAAGAAAAATAGGCTTGTCTCAAACATGGTTCCACCAAACAAAGCTTAGAATAATATTGCAACCTGTCACATGCACAATAATTCTGTCAAGTTTATAAAGTTTACTAAAGCCGTACCGATCTTCCTCCATCTCAAACTGCTTCACTTTGCTTTTGATCCTCTCTCCAGATGTTTTCAGAATGATGCTTTCCAAGAGGAGAAAGTCGTCCTGGTTAAAGATCTCCTCGTCCTCAAGTGGACCAATGATCTGGACAAGAATACACACATAATGAATACATAATATTAGCAGACCTCACATTTCATTTATTTTTGTATACCAAAGAAGCTGAGAGAAATACAAACTTACTCTTCCGTTGCTTAGAACTGCTCTCTGTCCCTTCTTCAGTTTGAGCACGTCTCTACAGAAGGCAGCGTGGGACAGCAGGAAGTCGAGTTTAGAATCCTCATACGCGCTCTTGAACAATGACATGTCCATACCCTAAAAACACACTCACAATATTAGAGGGAAATCATTAAAACGTGCATGTTTAAAGCAGATACAACAGTATATGATACACTTTTCTTGGTACAAAGGCCACATAAAAGTCTTTACTTTTATATAGAGTTGGGCAATATGGCAATAAACACAACCTAAGTTGGGTTTGCAGTGTGAAAATCAGACACCCCACCTTTAAATTGTCACCGTATTCCTGTGACCATCTACTCTTGTGGTGAAACTGTCATATTGTGATTTCTGTATTTGAAGGTTGTATGGAGGATTTTCCAAGATTTTCCAAATTCAGCAACAGTTTGCTGGTTTTCAAATGATGCTCAGAGCCACGCCCTCCTTAATTACGTGTCTTGATAGTGTCATATTGTATAAGACACTTGATTAAGGATTGTCTAATATGGATCTGGTGTGTGAGTGTGAATGGTTGGTGGTGGTTGGAGCGGAGGACAGTGGTGCAAATTAGAAGGCTTGCTTCTGTCAGTCTGCCCCAGGGCAACTGTCGCTACATTAGTGACTTATCAAGGGACAATAAAGTTAATCTTGAACCTTGAAGTGTGAAAATAAATAATTCTAATTCTAATTTCCTGAAAAGTGCTATATATAGGGGTGTCAAAGTAGTGCATTAATTGAGATTAATTAATTACAGACATTTTATCGAGTTATTTTTTTTTAATCGCATTAATGTATTTTGAAATCTTTAACTTCATTGTTTCCATATGAGTTGCAAAGTGACATAAGGGTTGTTCGACTTGACAACTTAGCAACAAAAGGCTTCCCAAAGTTTTCATTTTTTGAAATATATTAATATTTCACATCTACAACATTGATGTATTTACTTAAATTGGATAAAAACTAAACAAAAACACTTAAGTTGAGTGTTTTTCTCAGCAAATTTTAGGTGAGATTACAAAAAGATTAATTAGATTAATTAATTACAGATCACAATTAATTAATCTATTCAATTTTTTAATCACAGGACAGCACTAGCTATATACACTAAATTTTAATCATTATCAATACGGGATGGTGGCAGAGCGGACAAAGTGCTTCTCACTGTGAAGCACTTTGTGACTGTTTAGTGAAAAGCGCCAAAAACAACTCTTACTACTTCCGTACATACTCTTATTCATTTTTTTGCTATATTGAACGCATTTAAATTTTACAGTTTATTCACTATAGCTTAATACAGTACTAGAACAAGTCCATTGAGTTGATGTTCTACACTGTAAAGTTGTCAAGCCCCGTCTCTATAGCAGAGGTTCTCAAACTTTTCAGCACTGGGGCACCCCTGAGCGTTCTTGCCCTAAGCCGAGGCACCCCTGACAATTTTACATATTTTTTACTTTAAATAGTGTGTTTTTTTAGTGTGTTTTTTTCACCTTCATAAGACGTGCACAGCTTATTTAGATTTTATTGAAATTCACAATAAAAACCTTCACCAAACACCACAGGAAATGTTAAATTCAATGTGATATTCTGTATTCTGAAATATTTTAAATTTATTTTTCCTAATACATGATGTAATTTTATTTATATATTACTGAAAAGGTATAAAGCATGTTTTAAAATCATTTTAAAATCAGAAGCTGTCATGGGGCCCCAATCTAGCTCCGCCCCTGTAAACCAGCGTTCAGAAGCTTCAGTGTGGCGAGACTGTCCTGCGTGATCAGAGCGGAGAAAACGCTGCTGTTCCACAAACTTTTGTCAGGACAGGACTTCTGTTTTGCAAATGTAAAAGCTCCAAAGATCACTTTGACGATTTCCGCGTTGCGTCGTTATGTGCCGCATCGAGTTTCTATCCTCGTATGTTTTATTTCACTATTTCTTTCGGACCTTTTCTCCGCGGATATAAGGCAGATTTGAACAAATGAACCATCAATACGAAGCTCTAGTTTCGTAAAATATCGCTGGATGTGGCAAACGCTTGTTTAAGACACAATCTGCTGCTGTAAGTTCTGATATGACACCGTCACACGCTGCCTCTCTGAAGTGAGGATGGGAGAGAGGAACAAAGAAACGCTGTCAGAACGCAAATGTTTAAGTGAGGCAAAGAGAGCTCTGGGTGTTCACAACCGCTGGTCTATTCGAAAGCCTTTATTTGAAAAATTCTATCAGACTCAACAATTTCCCGCGGCACCCCTGGACTCACGTCACGGCACCCCATTTGAGAACCTCTGCTCTATAGTGACATTCCACTGCAATATTTTTTTGAAAAATCAGTACATTACATTTTAAATGAGCCCTACATTTATCACTCACTCGTAGTTTTTGCTAAGAATCACACTAAGCACAGACATATGGAAATATGGATGGAGTTAGATGAAAACAATGAAATGGCTGGCCAGACTGGGGCAATAAAGGATTAGTCAAAAGTGCAGGTAAAAATAAACTAATTATGAAGAAATCCTCTTGCAAGAAATGTTTACTAAGTATGAAGTGAGTATACTGACTTAGTAACAAGTTTTAAAGTTGATTTCGCCCAACATGTCATCTTTAAAAAGCATTACCCCGACAGCAAACTCTGCGATGTCCGCTCCTCTCTCCAGAGCAGCTGCGGTCTCCTCTTTAGCCAGTTTGGTGATGAAGTTCTTAGCGTTGTTAGCGGTCTGGGTTTGCATGGCCGCCCAGATGGCACGTCCCACGCGGCTCGTCTCAGGAGTCACATCACTGGACGGATTGTTGACCATTCCCAGTCGGACATTGTTGCTGGATTTCTGTAATAGTCATAATCATATAGTCACTTTATTCTTCTAGTAATGAGTAAGGGACTTGTAATCTTTTAAATAGAACTGCTAAATTCAACAGCAAATTAGTCGCTTTGAACCAGAAAAATTACACAATTTTATTTGCGAACACTGGGCATTTTTAGCAAATCAGCTAACTTTATGTATGGCTAGTTCTCCCATTCAAGTTTAGCTAGAAATGTCAAACCAATAAAAGCACTGATCTGTGGCACTAAGAGTAGGCAGGTAAGAATAAAATAAAAATGACTATGTGCATGCTGACATTCATCTAAATATGGTCTAACCATGTGTCTGATGGCGTCATAGAGCAGCTTGCGTCCTGATGGAGTGTCAAAGTCAGCCACCACCCAGTAAGTGACCGGACGGATGAAGCCATCGTCTGGAAAGAAAAGAAAAACAAAGTATAGCAACAAGTAGAGGAGTGATCAACTTAGAAAAAGAAAGTGTTTTTTTTTCTATTCATGCATAATTTCTCATGCAGTATACTACTGAGAATGCAAGGACTGTGACAGAATCGAAACTATATGGTTGCAGTATCAGTATTGGCCAATATCAACCAAGTCTGAATAATGAGCTGATTTTTTGCACATATGCCATTCCCAGTTTGTCCTTTTCCCAAGTTTTGCTATTTTGAATAAATTAAAAACAGAAATAAAAGAACAATTAACCTAAAAGTATAGTAGCACGTTTTAGGCCGGCAACTAATCGCTTATTAATCGCATAATTACATAGGTTTCAAAACATGAAGTGAGAAGATGCAACAGCAATGACATAGAAAATGTGTAAATTTTGCGTTTTTGATCAAAACAAATTTCATGTGACCTGGCTAATGCCAGATGGATCTGTGTTGAACTCTGATTTGAGTTCCTTCACAGTATCCATCAGTATCCCCGCACACTTACGTTGAAAGTGTGCGTTGAAAGTGTGCGAGGAGAAAATGAGACGCTTAACTAAATACTTCGAGCTGACTTGTCAACAAACCAATCAACCAATCACAGCAATGAATCATAATGGAGAATCCATTGTGGAATAGAACAAGTGTTACTTTTCTTTTAAAAAGTAAATACTCTGTACTCTGCTAAAGCAGAATTAATAACAGTATAAACGTGTGCATTCACGGGACCTGCCATCTTTGTTTTGCTTGAGCCAGGCGCTACTTGCTGTTGTCTTTGCCAACAATCCCCCTCAACCCACCCCGCTGCACTGTGATTGAATTATTAAACCAGTGGTTCGGACTGCAAGCCAATCGGGTGATGGTTCCCCGCTGGATCTCTCTTGAGTTTGTAAATTCACAAATATGGCGAGAGAATCTATGTAACTGACCAGGTTACAATTTTTCCCGTAAGTATAAACCATCAGGATGTCCTCAAGCAATGTCTTGTAATAAGGTCACTTGTGCAACTAATTAAAAAAAGTATACAAGTCCAATAAATCAATCAGCAAATAATCACAATATTCTGATTATAGTTGATCGAGAAACAAGCTAAAAACATGTCTTTTCACTTTTCAGCTCAGGTTTGACTATGACTCAACTTTTGTATGTCTTCAAAGCCACATACAAAATATTATCTCAACTTCAAAATAGTAATGCTCACCTGTAGTTGCAGCCTAGAAGGTTAACCTAATCAAGCCACTTTTTTTGTGATTTTGTGAGCCTTGCTATGGATTTTAAAATTCATATTGACAAATATTGGACAGATAACCAATACTTGCCAATATTGGTCTCAATTCTTTTTTAAAAATCCATCAAAAAGTCTATCCTTTATATAAAAACTATGTTCAAGACCCGAAGAAAACAATGAAAATGTTTTTGTTTACCGTCATTTTTGCACTATTAAGCACATCAGATTATAAGCCACCCCAATAAGATTTTAAAAAGACCTCACTTGTTTATAATAAGTCATTGAGAATCTATATTTTAGCTGCATTTTGTAAACACCGCAGGGTTCAAAATTTGTGTAAATGTAGCAGCTTATAGTCTGGAAATTACGGTAAATGACATTCCGCTTAACAACAGCATTTTCTTCTTATTTTCTACAAGATGTCTACTACATTAGAACAGCAAAGAAAACATAAAAATAACAAAAGACGGAAGGAAGAGTTGCAAAGACAAGCGGGATTACCATGTCTGTTGGTAGAAGCGAGCCCTGAAGTGGGAAAAACAAAAACAAACAGCACACAAACACAAGATTAAGGGGAAAGAGTGAGAGTGGGGTGAGGAAAATACACGAGGACAGTCTGAACTTCACACAAACATAGTCCGTAAATGCAACAACCTATAATAACTGCTCCTTTACCTTTCTTTGTCATGTAGTTCATGCTGTTTGCAATGGCCGTGTTCTTCTCCTTCACCTCCAGAGTGGAAAATCGAGCGTAGTCGTCGATGAAATAGTTGTCTGCAGAATAAAAAAAACATATTTGGTTAAATGGTCGTGATTCTTTAGGAGTTAAATATGTCCCGTACTGGTGTCGGACAGATCCAGGTAGGTCCTGCTCGTGGACAGCACTCTGGGGTTGATGCGTGGGACCACGTTGGGTTGGTTCATGATGTAGTCGATGACGTCGTGGTCTGTAGCCAGCTCACCCTGAGAAAACAACAACTCACAGTTAGTAATAGTGATTAATAATTGTTACTCTTTTTACTGACTTAGTTATGATCTGTCTGCAGTTGTGTTCTGAATGAAAATAACTAAAAATGAAAAGATTCTTCTATTAAATGGCCTAATTCCTGCGGCAAAGATTAATATCAAGACGAGTTAAAATGGCTTGATTCTAGGATTTTGTTGCCTGGGATCCAGAGCCCACGTTTCAGTAGATTGTAATGAGTGGGTCTGGTCACCACGCCCCCCAGTCAATCAGATTAGTTTATATGAAACAAAGGAGCTGATTGGTCATCTGACGCTTAGACTAAAATTTAACTTCAATCAACTCACATTAAACTAATTTTTAGTTTTTTGCTCATTGATTCAGTAGAAATCTGTGATGTTTTTCAGTTCCATGTAATATTTTTTCAATATTTTCCATGTTTTGTTTTTATTTTGTCGTAAGCAGCCATGTTGGTTTTCTTGTGGGAGACGATGCGTGTCCCTCGTTGGCTAATTAATCTGTCAATCACGCCCACTGAAATTTGATAGAGGAACTCAGTGGCCAGACAATATATTTCTTATATATCATCTGGATTTTCCATACTTTACAGCTTATTTCCATCACTAGTCGCTACTGGACATGTTTTTAGTGGTGGACCAAACTGGAGCACCCAGGGGCAGCCTTCGCTGACATGGGGAGAACATGCAAACTCCACAAAAAAAGGCCCCGGTTCACCCAGGAATCGCACCTAGGACCTTCTTGCTATGAGGGAGGCCAGAGTGCTTTGGCTGTGCCAAAGAAAAACAATCATGCCAATTTTAGAAGCAAAAACTTAATTTTTTTTAGTTCATTCTGTAGGAACTAAGGATGGACAATATATTGGTTCCAGTTTTGGTATCAGTCCAATTAATACAGAAAAAAAAGCAGATATTTGGCTTGAATGTCTGCATCACAGATAAATACATTTACTTCTATTTTTTATTCTAGAGAAAAGTACATTTATGATTTTGTGAGTCTTTTTTAAAGAAGTTAAAAAAAAAAAGTCCATCCCTTAATGAGGCAAAATTCTGGTTTTCAACACATGCAGCAGAAAAATTACAATTTTAGAAACTAAATATTTGGTCTTTTAATTCAATCTGTAGCTTGAAAAGACAAATGTATCTAAATGTTTTTGTCTCAAAGGTTTTTCCATTCAGAAAGTTAGATTTCAGAATAGATGAAAGCAAGAAAATGAATTATTCGATTGAGAAAAACCTAATAGTGAAACTTTTTTTTTCTTGGCAAAACCGTAACCCTGGATGTACACAGACTGCGAGTTTGGTGCGGGTCGGGACACGTGCGGGTTTTGTCCAAAGCCACACAGATTCACGTAAATTCCCGCGAGAACGCTTGTATAATGAATTAAAAATTGTATCAGACCACTGCGGTCTCTGGGAAAAATAGACTTCTTGTGGATTCTTTTCGCAGACCTGCGCGGCTCCCGCACTCCTCGGGGGTCCGTGTACATGGGCGCATTGGTTTTAAGCACTTTCTAAGTTCTGAGAGACCCGCGCCAAACTCATCTGTGTACATCCAAGGTAACACTAAAATGTAATTAGCCTTGATAATATGTGAAGTGTCCTCACGAGGTAGACGGCTCTCTGGTAGAAGGTTGTGGTCTCCAGGATCTTCTGCATGGTGACTGTCTCCATCTCGTCTGGGTCCAGCTGTTCTCTCTGATAAGGAATACCATTGTACAGGACGACAGGCAGAGGTCCCACACCTGTCTGAGCGTAGTAGGCCTTCGCTTCCTGAACAGAAAAGAAAATGATGAACATTTGGGCAAAATGTGACAGACATTTCAATTTAAAACAGGGATCAACATTCTGAAACTAACACAAGAATCCCATGTGCCTCAGAACATGTTTGTGAAGGTGCATAAAGGTTGCATATTATTTATGTCACCTTAAGTCATAGCAAATGTTTCATAATGTTGACCCATGTGAGCGACTCGTTTGTTGTATTTGACTCACAGAACGAGACATTTACTAAGAACGACAGTCGTGTGACATGGGGAGAAGTGTGGCCATCGGTAACTCAGATCTGCACCAATGTCACACAAGTATACACACACGAGGAAGGAAAAGGCAGAACATTATCAGAAGCAGAAATAATGCAACCATTTTCCCAGCTCTACTAAAATACATCAGTAATAGATGCACTTGAAGAGACTGTGATTACCTTTCTGTTTGTATCATAACTAGAGTCGGATCCAAGCACACTGCTGATCTCTACATAAGGAAACCTCTTCTCCAGCACTTTGACCACGTCTGTAACCGTCAGCTGTCCACCAGGAGTCACACGGTTGTACATCTAAGGAAAAGAAATGTTAGAATGTAGGGAGAAACTAAACTAACATCTTTGTATGGAACTGAACTGACCGACATGACGGACTCGAAGGCGCTCTGGCTGTTGACCTCATCACACATGTAGTTATAAGCTCGGACCAGAGCCACTCCTGCGTCCTGCATCCCGTCAACGTCGTCCTCGTCTGACACCACGAACACCAGCCCGATTCTGTACAACGGCACAGGGACAAGGGTTACACAAGCCTTTCACATTTACAGCAAGAAACAAGCATTATTCTGATAACAATAATATATTATTACACTGTGCTAAAACTTATATTGTAAATATTACATTTGAGGTTCAAGAAGGGCTGGGCAATTTTTCGAAAAACCGAAAAAGATTGTTGACTTGTCAGTTATTTGATTGAGGGCTTTGAATTGCTTTTTCTATTTAAAAACAGAAATAAAAGTACTTAAAAATCTAGTTTGACCTCCAAAGTTTAAGTGCCAAATACAGAGTCAAGGCTGTAAAATGTATTGCAAAAACATATGCTTTATTCCTGATTTGGTGAGAGAAAAATTTAGTCTGAAGTCCTGAATTGGCAGCTAAGAAAAGAAATCCCTGAATAAAATATTGTATAGCCTACTGGAACTATTATGCATAAAGATTAATATACTGTATATGATTCAAAATCTTTTAATGAGCTTGTTGCTGGTCTTACTCTATGGTTCCTATACTTTGACAACATAGAAAGTACTAGTTTAAAGAGTGAGAACAATGAGACAAATGATTGTATTTCTGATGTTACAGCCCACTCACCTCAGTGGAATGTTATTTGAGTAGAACATCTCAGCCACATTGAGGAGATCAGCAGAGTTGTCTTGGGTCGGGTCCAGAATGATCACCTGCACACACATTATATTTTTATTATTTTACAGACTGTTTGTGATCTCACTCACGCAGCTTTAGCCTGATGGAGTGTGCGCTCACCAGATTGTGGAAGTTCTTGCGGATCTGTCGGATGACTCCAGGGAAAGTGGGCCTCAGCAGCTCCTGCACATTGTACGGCCACGAGCTGTACTTGTGGTCCGTCTCCAAGTTATTGATCCACTAATGAGGATAAAACAAAAGTCAGATGTTGGTTACTTCTGACACCGTTTGAAGAAGGGACTCTTTCCTTAGAATATCCTCTATACAATCTTTAAATCATGTCTGGGAAACAACTCAGATTTCATAAACATGACCAATATGTGTCCACACGTACAAATATGATCTAATATTTTTATTAAAAGTCATCATAAAGAATTTAAAACACAATGAACATGATGTTCATTTGTTGACGTTTAGATTTGTTTTTTTGGTTCTCAAGAAAATTAATCCAATCAGAAAGCAGAATGAGCCTCACATGACTCTTTCAGTTGGGTTGCCAGTTTGGTTTCTTAGAGCCTGAAGCTGATTTTGAACCATGAGTCAGAAACATGGTTTAAACTGTTGTTGAGTTTACTCTAATGTGTAGTATGTGCTTTTACCTGCCCTTCTCTAGACTCTAAATTAAAAATAAAATTTGTCATTGTCAATGAAGTGTCTTTAACTTTTACTTATGATAATGATGAAACTTTCAGTGTTTCTCTTATTTTTTCTCTTTTTCTCCACTTCATCAGTGACGCACTTTCACTGCATTAACAAATTCTCTTCACATCATGTATTAAGCCACTGTATTCACACGAGTAATGTGAGTTGTCTTGAGTTGAAAAGAAAAAAGCATGATCTACGCAGCACTTGCGCTCGCTTCTCTGGAGAGCTGTCAATCATCTGTGAACAGCGCCAGGGTCACATGTAGCAGCGCCAGTCTTGTTTGTAGTTTCTAAACCCGAGCAGCGCACGGACTGGCCGCAGAACAAACACATTTAGAATTACAAATAAATAGCCCACAGTAAATTATGTTTACTGTGGGCTATTTTTTCTCCATTTTTCTTCAACTATTAGCCAGTTATTTCTGCCGCAGACATTTATTTTTCTGGTTTTCTGGTGCATCTTACATACAAGTCCTTTAAAGGTGCACTGTGTAACTTTCTGGCAGTGAAAAGTCAAACAATTCAGTAGAAATAGAAAGCTAAAACCATACTTTGGGTCAATCTGAACAAGTATAAATACAGAACATTGTTATCCATAATGTGAAAAAATAGAGTTTATTTGTTTACTGCAACAAAGACATCCAATCAGCAAAGTCATGCTTTTATTCAAGCCTATTTTTTATCAAAAAATTACACAGCGCACTTAATTTTGATTCTAGGCTTAATTTGGAGAAAAATACTTGAAGGCTGTGGTTTATACAGTTATTTTACATGTAGCCCAATGGTATTTGAGCTGAGAGCTTACACTGATGGCAGGGTGGCGTATGTCCACAGCGTAGTCCGACTCTGAGGGCTGGACGTTGAGTTTGAGGATGTCGTGGATGTAAGGCGTCTCTATGAGCAGAGAACGCAGGCCGTCCATGACCCGAGCCTCACTGCGCAGCACGTCGAACACACTGGGCACAGAGCAACGCAAAAGGTCAACGAAAACTCACACGGGTTGCAGAAACAATGTCACAGAAGATGTAATTTATGACATAGATATGATGATGTTGTGGATCAAATTTAGAGTTGAGACTTTTGCAAGAAAACACAAAATAATGAGATAATTCGTCACAATTTCTTCACTTTAAGTATTTTTTTGAGTATCTGTGCTTTACTAGAGTTTACAAAAATATAACAACTTTTTACCTTTGGCATTTTTAAAAAATAATATCTGTACTTTCTACTCTTTGACATTTTAAAAACAGGATAGTTGCTTTAAAATCCCACAAGTTCCTCTTCAAACTAGTGCAGAACTGCTGTGTATCAGTGCTTTGTGAACAGGTTATCAAGTAAAAATCTTCAAATTTCTAACAAGTACTGTATGTACGTATTTATCACAGAATAAAAGTTGGATTAATTATAATTAATTATTTAACTGTAAAGCTATTCTTACACTCAAATGCTTTACAAACCAACTTTGTGCACTGTATTAGATTTGTTAAAATGTTGTAAAATATGGATTTGAATTTTTTGACATTTGTTTCTGGTTACGATGGTTTAACTTGATGGACTTAGATAATTTACTTGGTTTGAGGTGTTTCTGCTTTAAAATATAAACTTGTCCTTATTTCAAGTCAAATTTTTTGCTAATGATGGAAGACATATTTACTCACTCCAACGGCTAATTTGATTCAAGCTCAAATCTCTTGTAAACATAAAATTCTTAAAACAAGTGAAATGTGCTACTAATTTTTAGCAATTTTATTCTAATCGGGCAACTAAAACTAAGATGAATAGTCTGAATTCTTGTAGTTTTAACTGAAACTATACAATGACTTTTGGCAGTGTGATTGTACTTTTTACTTTTTTACTTAAGTACATTTACACATTTGTATTTTGTACTTTTACTCAAGCAAAGGAGTTTTAGCTGTACTTTGACTTTTACCAGAGGTGTTTTTACACAAGTCACTGTATTTTTACTTGAGTAGTGCCTCTAGACAAAACACACTTAATGGGACCAAAAGATCCAAAATACAAATGTAGCATTAAGTTAACAGACAAATACCGCCCTCTAGTGGTTAGATATGTATATAACAGCGTTTTAAATAGGATCAGATACATTCATGATTCAAGTCATGTACAAAAGCTTTCACTATTGTCTAATTCAACTGCAAAATGACACATTATTAGAGTTGCCAGTTCTATTGGGTCGTTGTATTTAGAAGAACAGGTTGGTTTGACCTCACTCCACAGACAAAGCCTCTGAATGAAATGTCCCGGGTTGTGACATTTGCATATTAGACATTTTAGTAAATGTTCAAACTAACACAATTTTCTTTTGGTTTATGTAAGATACAATAATGATAAAGACAGTAACCCTTTAGGCACTAGAGATGTTAATTAGAAATATTCACTAAATATAAAGACATGTAACTTTAACCTGGAGAATCCAAACTGACTGGTACAAAAGTGAATACTGAAATCAGAAACACAATCTTGGCTTCTTAAAGGGTTAATAGTGCAACAGTCTTGTGTAACTACTGATCTCAACAGTGACTGCCCACTCCTTGGTTCAGGAAGTACAGGCTCCCATTTAAATCCCCATAAGGATTTAAAAAATAATAATAATATTTAAAGTTTGAAAACATCCTCAGGGCTAAACAGCTCTGCGGTGATTCACAAGAATAAGAACTATATTTTTAATTAAATCTGTCTCTTTGCCGAATTTTAAGTTATAAATGTGCATTTTGGACTGAAAACAAAAGCTATATTGCTCAGAGATAGAATAAATTAAAAGAAGTCTGCACAGCCACAAGCCCTTCATCATTATTTGATGCAAATATCTGGTCTGGCGTGCCACTTAAAGGTGCACTGTGAAAATGCAATACATCACATTACAGTCCATTGGCACTTGGATGTGCATCATGATGTTTTGTAAATTCATGGAGGTTGCCTCTATAAGCACAGACAGCCTGATGAATGTGAGTGACTCGGACTGAATTCTCTCGTGCTAGAAGTGTATTGTTGTAATCACTTGTGTTTAAACACATAAACTCTTTGTTTTGCTGATGCACGTCAGACGAATGTTGTACATTGGGTGTGAAAAAAAGCTTCAGTATTCAGTAAATACTGGACGGAATCTCAGAACTGTGCTGAAGATCAACAGAACGCTCCTCTGGTGAAGATTTTGATTAGTCTGAATGTACAATGACTGCGGGTTGGGGCACGTGCGGGTTTCTTGCAAAGTATCTGTTACTGTAACTGTGGTCCGGAGTCGTCCAAAGCCACGTGGATTCACGTAATTTCCCGCGAGAGCACTCGCATAATGAATTGAAAGCCGCACCAGACCGCTGCGGTCTCAGGGAAAAATAGACTTCATGCGGATTCTTTCCACAAACCCACCCAGCTTCAGCACTCACATTTGCACTCCTTTGGGGTCAGTGTAAAGAGGCGCATTGGTTTTAAACGCTTTCTTCTTCTGCGGACCCGCACCAAACTCACACTCATTGTACATCTTGGGTTAGAAGGTAAAACAGACAATTACAAATACCAAAGTCTATAATCTAACTTTTCCTTGTCTAACTTTTTGGAGACTGATCAATCAGTCAAAATAACCAATAAAATAGTCAGCATCTGCATTTTCATACTAATAACTTTGTATTCTCACCTCAGAAAACATTACAGAAAACAGTTAATAACAACAACTTTTAAGCCATAAGATTTGTTCTCCGTTGAGTAATAAAGACTGATGCAATGCCACTAAACGCAGAAGATGGCGCCATTGTTCTAAAGCTTTGCCTCTCACGAAATGCACCTTTAAGATTTTGATGTGTGTGACTTCTCTTCAAAAATAGATCTGAGTTAGCACCCAGTGGGAGTTTATAATAGGATAGTGCACTTCCAAAACCAGGGCCTTTTTCACTGTTGAGTTCCATCAGGGAATAGGAAGTCAAAGGACCTTTTTATATTTCAAAGCCATTTGTAAAATAACGTCAGAGTTTATAACTAAATACATAGAAAAAAATCCGCTAAATTTCAAGTTGTGTGAAGTGTTCTGCCCAAAGACACAACTCAAACCACCCACCTGAAGATATCCTGCGCTTCCAAATCTATATGCAGCCCGTTGATGAACAGCGCAGAGTCTCCGGGCTGCAATCCCAACGTCCCTTTAAAAAACTGCAAAAGAAAAAAAAAACATCATTATTACACAACATGTTTACACACTCCAACTGCGGCTTTCAACACAAATTACATAGCACAAGTCCGTTCTAAACAGCCCTAAACAAGCTCTGACACTTCTACAAAATGTCTGCAATCACACTCCGTAGAAATAAATGTAATTATTAAGCAAAAAGGATGCGCTTGTCTGTTTGAGAGGACGGAAAAACACTCAAAGTCATTGTAGGGAAGTCAGCTCTCATTACGGGCGAGACAAAGACATCAGATTAATCATATTCTAGACACGGCAATTACTAAACTTGGGAAAGAAAAAAAAAAAAAAAGGGAGGGAGGGAGTGAAAACGTGTCCAAACCGCTTCAATCAATAATCGTTTTGCGCAGCAGGACTCGCCCGGCTTGCCAATGAGTCGCTGATTTGGTAATTAGGATGTTTGCTACGCACTTGCCCCCCTCTCGAACACACATATAAACACACACACACGCTCGGGAACAGGAAATGGAAAACAGCTGGAGAAGAGACTGAGGTGACAGCGAGGCCAGGCCGGTGAAAAAACAATTACCTACTCAGTCACTTCGCTTTAGGCAGAACGGCTGGAGTGTTTAGCGGTGATGGTGTGATTGAAGATAACAGAGAGGTGGTTTTTGTTTGAGTAACATTTGAATAAAATAGATTGTTTATGGCATTTTTCAGATGCCGTAATGTTGTTCCTTTTCTTCCTCAATACTTTTGACAGTGCAGTTAGGAGTGGATAATAGATCACATTTTAGTTGCATCACTTAAGTATCAGAAAAAAATTCAAATTCAATTGTTAGACAGTTTAATGTGTACATGTTTGTTTGTGTAAAAGCCATTGCTTGGTCAGGCGTGTAAACATTGTATAATCTGCACATGAGATAATCTCATGTGGGAGAGTGTTCCATAGGCTTGTGGCCTGATAGAAAAATGATGACTGACCAAAGGAGGTTCTGCATCTTGGAACTCTGCACTCTCCTCTAACGCCTGATTGTGTGGCTCAGCAGCTTTTTTGTTTTTTTTAGATATAACAACATAACAACATTTTTCAGTGGGGGGGCAACAACATTATGAATGATTTTAAACAACATTACAATGTTATTAAATTTAATTAGATTTTCAAAATGTAACATTTCAATCAGAGTGTGGCAGTGATAGTGCCGATTAGATTTTTTATCATACATTTTTAAGGCCCTTTTATATAATGTTTTGATTGGCTTAAGAGTACTTTTACACACCTGTGACCGGCTTGTTAGAATAGTCATATCTGCTGTTTATTCTTGTCTTAAGACCTGCTAGATCAGACATGTCCAAACCCTGGCCCGGGGGCCAAATGCAGTCCTTGAACAAATTTTTGATGGCCTTCACGCTGCCTGCTAAGTTGGCTTGATATTACAAAAAGTTTACTTTTTACTGTCAAACATGCTGAACAAAGATGTTATCTAAAAAGACAAACATTTTGATGCTACATGAACCTAAACCTATATCACTTAATGACTTATTAAAAGTGCGGTGGTTCAATACATTATTAATGAGTCACTTCATTGACATGTATGATGTGGCCCCCAGCTCTATTTCTCTCTCTGTTTTAAAATGCGACCCTCTGTGAAAAAAGTGTGGACACCCCTGTGCTAGACACATTTTCAACCATTAAAATTGCTATGCTCAATTTTTTACAATAAAATTATGTAAAAATCAATTTCCCCCAGCATAGATATCTTGTTATTGTTTCAATTCAGGTGGAAATTAGTCTGCAATGTCCTGTCTTATTTAATAATGTCTCATTTGTTCACAAAGTTGCTGTTAGCATCTATTAATATGATACATCAATTTATAAAGAAATCAAATTAGAAACACTGTTTTTATATATGAAAAGCAGATTAGACCAATGATTCTGTTGCTGTTGAATACAAATTCTAAATAAAAGAGCTAGTCGACAAACTCAAACTTACTACAGCCCTAAACAACTACAGCCCTAGTTAGACGTGAGATGTGTCAATGCCAACAGCAGCTAGCCACAATGCTAAAAACAACAATAAACTACCTAAATAGATACTATAACACAATATCTGTGTTTCAGGGGAAATTGAATTTAAGTTTTTTAATTGTAAGGGGAAAAAAAAGAGGCATAGTTCCTTTAAGACTTGTGTACATTTTCAAACTTTTCTATTTAAGACCCCAAAGAAACCTTGTCTATTTCACAATTTTAAAATAATATTAACTAAAGACATTTTTTAAATATGAGAGTGAAGGAGAGATGGAGAAAAATTACGATTACTTTTTTGGAACATATACTCTAGCAATTGATTTTTTTTAGGTTTCTTTAGCCGACTAAAACCCTAAATATTAATTGACTAAAAGTTCTGGATGGTTTCTCTTCCTGTATGATCTGGTTCTTGTATTTCTTCCATTTAGGATTTACTAGTGGGGTATTTTTACACAATAAATAGTTCTAAAAGTGTACACTGACACTAATTTGGAGCCATAACAGACATAACTTTAACTAATGGGGTCTGTAAACTGGGTCACTGAATTTTACTATGAAACACAAAGAACCGTTCGACCGAGCCTCAGACGAGTTGTAGAGGTAAATGTGCAAAGTTCTAAGGCTGGTCTCAGTAATAAAGAACAGAGAACTCCGTCAAACAATGAAGGAATGTTCTGGGACTTTTTGAAGTGGCAGCGGTCTTGTTAGAGCCGGTTTTTACTTGCCCTCATTAGCAGCTCTGTAATAACACAAAGCACATGTGGTTTTACTATACACTGTGAAAACGAAGACTATACGAGGGACAATAACTTGGAATTCTTTACAGATCTGTGTTGTTTTGAACAGGTCTAGATTTTCAGACGTGTAAGAACATTTCTGACTCATAATTGTAACATAGAAAAACATCCAATTATTATTATTTTTAAATCTGACTAATAAACCACCATAGCACATTTAATTATCAGGTAACCCCTAATTTGGGACATCATTTTCAAACTCTACATACAAACTGTGGCTTCACATTTTCACCAAGAATAAATAAAGAAACCATTATTTACTACGTTAATGAATCATCTTGTAAACTATGTTACTTTTGCAACTTGTTTGTCACTACTTTGACCATGTTCTAGTAGTAAAATATAAACATATTTAAAATGTACTTGATCCGGATGCACCGATCTGATATTGGGATCGGATATTGGTGCCGATTCTGGGAATTTTGCTGGATCGGGTATCGGCTCCGTGATATTGGTTCATGGTTGTGCATTTAATTGGACATAATGAGACTAATGCAGGCTTGTGTTGATCTAGAAAGTCTCATATTTTGGGCAGTTGTTAAGTAGTCACTTGTAGTGTCAATAAATATACTAAAAATTGTACTATAAAAATATGACCAAAATTACCGTGTTTTTAAAAGAAAAACAAAGTCATTTCAGTCCTTATACTTGTATCGGTTGATATCGGGTATCGGCAGATAGTTAAAGCAAGAATATCAGAATCGGTATCGGAGCTGAAAAAGCTGCATCAGTGCATTCCCAGTACTTGATCAATTATAGATAATTTTATTTCTCAAAAATTGCTTAAAAATTGCTTCTCCATAGATGTGACCTGTACTACTCGGCCTTGCTTCTCTTTAGATTTATACTAAGGATCGTTTCACGCACAGTAAAACAAAAAGCAGGCCATGGGCCGTCCACCAGAAAAGTTACATAGTGCACCTTTAAGTGTAATAGACAAAATCAAATTATTTAGTTTGAAAACATTTCAACCAAAAAAGTGTGCCGTGACACAAGCCTACTAGTAGAAGTAGGCTAATGATAAAAACACAAAAAATATATGACACAAACTTAGTTGGCTAGAAGATATTTTGTTGTTTTTCTTAAAGGCTATTTCTAATGTAAAAACAAAAATACACAAAAAGTGATGGTTAAGTCTGGATCAATAAGCAGAGTAGTAGTATCTATGACGATGATTTTAATAGAAATTCTTGCCCTTCTTTTTGTAAACTAGAGTCCCCATAGTTCCTGCTCTGTGTGAACAAGCCTAAACTGGGGACTAGAACTAAAAAACTGAAAAAAGTTCCTATTGTGGGAAAAGGCCTAATGATATTTATCTGGAGCCGTCACTGGTTCCTACCAGTGGTGAGAATGACAAAAACTGTAACACCCACATGTGGACCTACTTATTTATATTTACAATGACTGTTATCATCACAACAGTACAAAACAGTGTTCAGAGACTGAGCAAAATTACTGTTGCCGACTAGGAAGCTGTGCTAAACAAATAATCTAATCCAGACTCACCATGAGCAGCACAGACTGTCACAGAAAGACAAATACTTCACTTAATCCTGTATTTTAGCAGAGTGCACACAACACGCAATTTCAATCTCACACCACACCATTACATTTCAGTTCAAATTTAAATAATATCATCTGACTGTACAAGATAGAAAAAAAATCTTACTTTCTGGTTTTCCCCGATCTCTTTGCGAATCTCGGCGCTCACCACGGTTTTAGTGATGGATCTGTGCAACGCAGTTAAGAGTTAGAGCAGCAGACGTATAGAGACTGCACATAAAGTTGTTGTGATGTTTACTACGGCTGTATAATACCTGGCTTTAGTGGGAAAGTTCTGACTCAGGTCCTTCATCACGTTTAGGGCTTCCGCGGCAGGAGCAGCCAAGATCCGAGCGGCCGTCTGGAAGCTCAAGTCTGGGATGGGGGAGAATAAACAAAAGAAAGAAATCAATAAGTTTGTATGAATAAATAATGTGTTGTAAAGGTTTCAACATGTGTTTTTTATCATATGCCATTACCATCTTTGTTGTTCTTTTGTTGTACTTTGTTTATAAAAGTGATAAATTAGGAAAAAGCAGTATTAGGAGTATTAAGAACGCTTTTTGTTCACATATTATTTTGACTTTTTGTGATTTAAGCAATGTTATAACTTTGTGTTCTCATCAAAAACACATTTTGAATTGCATAAAGACACTTTCACTTTATTTTAACAATAAAATAACTTGTCTTGTCTCAGCACAGACGCATCATATAAGTATCTGTTCAGGTAAAGATTAGTTTGCAGTGGCCGTCGATGTCTAATAATCCTTATTTTGTTCACTAAAAATCAAGAAGACAGTTTATCATCACTCACTCTGTTCCTTTTAGCCCAACTTCGCATGCACAATAACTTTTTTAAAACTATTGTTTGTAAGTGTACGTTTCAAATGATTCATTAATACTGATATTTTTGATAGTATTTTACAAACTTTACCAATAGAAAGTATTTATTTAACAACTAGCAGCCAGAGCTAGCTTAATCGGGCATTTACGGCTTTGAACAAGTAATAATCTCATTTTATAATCATTTGCTTCGCTGAAATCTGTATAGGGGCATTGAGTTTAACTGTTTAGTTTGTCTATGATTAATTATTGTAAGATAAGTAAAGCTAAAGGTAATTGAGCCTCCAGTACGGTGTGGGCTAAGGCAGTCAGTTAATGGTATTAGCATTTGGCTAACTGTGGTTAGCATGGCAAATCAGCTTTTGTCTCGTCTTTCAAAAGTGAGAAAAACACTTTAAAACACACTGTGATGATAATTTGGAGGGTCAAAATGTGTGGGCGGGTGAGCAGAACACATTTGATGTACAAAAAAAAATCAAGTAGCCTATTGCACCAGTAACTCACATTAGTTTAGTAAGTTGTTTCCCTCTGAGCCTCGGAAAAACATTGTTCTGAATTTCAGATTTGCTACACCATATCTGAAATAGCATTACCTTTCAAGTCATCATTGCTAAAAGGCACTAGCGTTAAAGGCACTATGCACATTTCTTGTCATCTTAAAAATGTAAACCAACAACAATTATTCATTTTAAACTTTTTACATCAGTCCACATGGCTTTCTCATTTGCAATCAGAGCATCATAATTATTCACCACAATGTGTTTTGAAGCATGTTCCACAATTTTCAGAGACAGCCTAAGTTGAACTGTGTCACTATAGTAACAAAGAAATACTAAAACATTAACAATTGCACTTCCACTTTTTAGAAAAAAAATACTTATTTTTAGATGTGGAAGGCACACGGCAAACTAATCTTCCACTAAATAAAAACTTTGACAGACTGTGTGCGGGGGCAAATCTGATTTCAAGTTGTTTTCTAAATAAATTAATACAAAATCAAAATAATCATGTGTAAGCACCTTTAACATGTCCAGGTTAAGACAAGTTTGTTTATCTTCTCAATGCTAATCCACTTGCACTCAGTTGATGGTGCTACGACTCAACTGGGAAACATTTTGGCAAGATGGTAGACAATTTAAAGTTTTAAAGAGTTAGACGCTAAAGTAAAGGTACAAAAAGGTCAATAATAATAAAGAAAACAATTCAAAATCAGTTTCCCTTTACCACAGATATATTAGCATGTATGTATTCAGGTTTAAAGTAGTTTGCAGCAACCTATCTACGTCTAATAATGTACCGTTTGTTTACTAAAATCCAGAAAAGCATGCTAATTTTCTATTGCTAGCATTTTGGCTAGCTGTTCTTAGCCTAGCGATAAGGTTTATTTTTTAAAAGTTGTGAAAAATGCTTCAAACACAATGTGGTGAATAATATACGGCACTCTGAATGCATTAGATACTGTAACTGGACTGATATATTGAAGATTAAAATGAAATATTGTTTGTTTAAATTTCTAAATAAGCTAAGTCGAGCATAGCACCTTTAAGTCTTCCATGTTGTGTTGTACTGCATGTATTGTCCGTTTGGCTGCTGTTTTTTCCCGCTTCTATTTTAACTCGGTGTCGTTTTTCTGCGGACACAAAAGTCCTGGAGCTAGACTTGATCTTGATGCTTGTGGTGGGAAGCTGAAAGGCGTTTGCTGTTGTCCCTGAGGTCTCATTATGTAGAAAACCTGTAGCGTGGTAGTTTAGACCGAGATATTTTTGAAATGCGTCCGAAGAGTTAGTTTAACTTAGCAGTAGCATTTTCCAAGCATACTAGTTGATGTTATTGGCCTGAAAACATAATTATTAAGCATTCATTTAATTGTTTGTGTGAGTGTTTTTTTTTGACATGTTGTTTATTTTGGCAGCCAAGCTTTAAGTTTTAACTGTTTCTTGAAAGTATATGGGAGATAATCAAAGTGATGAACGCACTTTGAAGAGAGAAATGCTCAAAACAAGTTTGCTGATAATTGACAGACATAAAAACAACACAGAAAAATCTCAGATCTTGAGCTATGATGTAACACACTCCGACAGTAAAAAAGTTTGGTAGCACTTCAAAGTACCGCCCGTTAGTTAATAGGTAATTACGGGGGTACTTACTGGTACTTCTGGTGGTATTACCAGTGGTACTTAATGGTAACTACAGTGGTACTTGTGGTGGTACTTAAGAGTCATAAGTACTGGTAACTAAAGTGACAGTTACTACTATGTATTAATTATAGTGATAGTTACTGGTACTTTTGTGGTACTCTTGGTGTGATAACTATTAGGGATTATGGTGGCATCATTTGTACTTATACGGGTACCTCTAGAGATACTTAATTGTGTACTTGGTGGTGGTATTTGTGATGCTACACAAACAAGGTAAAGATTGTAATGAAGTACAAATGATGCCACCATAATCCCTATTAATTATCACTCCAAGAGGACCACAAAAGTACCAGTAACTATCAATTAATTAACAGTAACTATCACCATAAATAACACTTAACTTGCCGGAAACTGTCACTTTAGTTACCAGTACTTGTGACTCCAAGTACTACTACAAGTACCACTGTAGTTACCATTAAGTACCACTGGTATTACCACCATAAGTACCAGTAAGTACCCCCGTAATTACCTATTAACATTTCAAGCTGTAAAACCTTTCACAATTCTGCTATGTCTTGTGTGATATGACCCGAATCCACAAACACACTGCTTTCGATTTAAAAAACAGATTCAATACGGAGTTAAAATTATATTATGTTGCAAACATGTTTTAAATTTTAAATCTGACAACTTCTTTTCTTTAATCCTTCGACGCATGATTAATATTGACGTATTTATTTTTGATTGCATCTATGGCTTTAAAAAACACTTCTTACAAACAGCAAAGTGAAACTGGAGTGGACCACCTAATCACAGCCAATCAGAGCGTAGCATTAGGCTCCAGATTAGAAATACAGTGTAAATAAAATCATTTTTTTTATTTTTAGTATTGAAATAAGGCAGTAAAAACATATCTAAACACATTTTATACTGTCAAATAAATAAGAACCAGGGTTTCACAAGAGAGCTGGTGTCAGGTCGGGATCCGGTCGAGACTCAGAAACTGCAAGTGTGATATTTCATCCAAGAGGCAACTGAGCAAGCCGACTCATGCTTCATCTTTTGAAAATACATTTAACGGTTACTTATTCTTCATTAAAATAGCAACAATTGGACAGAGCATGTTTAATAATGGGATAGGCAACAACATGTGAGCAAAAACATTACTTAGATGTGCTTGAGCATTGATTTCCTTGCCTTAATCTAAAGCTGATGTGACCTCCTCCTCTCACATCTCTGTCCAGAGTTAGTGCACAGAGCAGAGCAGTGCTTGGTACTCGCTGAGCCTGTCAGTCTGCTCTTATAGCCTGTGTGATGACTGCCCTCTGGAGAGGCCTCTCTATCTGTAAACACAGCCAGCTAATGAGCCCCACGGGCCCCAGATAAAGCAGGCAGACAGGCAGCCTCCCATCCCACAAGCAGCCACAGGTCTTTCACCCAGGCCCAAATCACTGCACAGCAAGACATCCACCACTGTTTGATTTTAGAATTACGGCTTTTATAAACTACAACATCAAAGTAGACCTTTTTATACAAAACTTATACTATATATTCTATTTTTGCAAACTTTAAAAACAACATTCCTAATCACATATAAAATGTGACTACCTGCCTAATACTAGTATTATTAGTATCTGAGATGGAGGTTTAGCATTACCTGGGATCCTGAGCCCAGGCATCTGCAATACTTTCTTCTGGTCTGGCCACCACTCCCTCTACTGCGCCTCAATCCATTTGGTTTGAGTGACACACATGCAATAAAGGGCAGTCATTGCTCATCTGCCAAAAAATGTACTTGGAGAGAAGCACTGGTTCTGTACTTGGATGTTTTGTTAAGCTATTGTTAAGTTGGGGTGCACGGTAGCAGAGCGGTTACAGCCGCGGTTCGACTCCCGGGTCGGACATATAAACATCTCACGATCTCTCTGGGTGGAATTGTGCATGTTCTCCGCGTGTCACCGTGGGTTTTCTCCGGGTACTCCGGTTTCCTCCCACCTCCAAACACATGCATGTTTAGGTATATTGGGCATCACTGTAAATTTCTCTTGATTGAATGAGAGAGTGTCTGTCTCTCTGCGATGAGTTGGCCACTGTCGAGGATGTTACCCCGCCTAAGGCCCAAAGATACTGGGATAGGCTCCAGTCACCCGCGACCCCTAACGGGATAAAGTAGTAAATGAATGAATGAATATTGTTACGTTTGAGCACTTTGTTAGTACCCGCACTCACTCTTCTCTCCCTGGCTCCACCTCGCTCCGCCTCCAACTCCACCAACATGGCTGCTTGTTTTGTTTGGCCTGGTAGGACCAGTGGTCACGTTTTCACATTTCTTTTGATATAGGTTTAGCTGGGGTTTTGTTTTGTAGTTTAGAGGGCCAGGGCCTTTTTGTTTTGTTTGGCCGGCCCATCAGGACTGTTTCTTTGTTACTTTTTAGTATTTTTTGGTGCAAAGGGTTATTTACAGTTATTAAAAACAACTGTATAATAAAGAACAGGAAGAACCTAAAGAAAAGAAGAAAGAAATTCAAATAAAAATTGATTGAACTCATAATTTTGTGTCGCGTGTCCTTACAATATATTTGCCACTTTACTGGGTCATAAAAATGATACAAATGTATCTTTACTTTGAGTAGGCTTGGATCTACTTAAAATTGTCTTTTTTTAATCCTAGAAGACAGCCTCCTCTTGTTTATTTTCATAGAATTATTGTAACTATAAAATTCCACAGTGAGACATGAAACTGATGTTTAGTGATGAAATTTTGGTTTTGATTTTTCACCTCCAAAAAGTTACACGCTGTCCCTTTAACAAAATCAAACTTACTTCACCTCAAAACTTTGTTTAAAGTGTTGCTGTAAGTAAATGTAGAATAACTGAAACTTAATGTCACTGTTGTGGCAAAAATACTAAAATTACAAACTTTAAATAAAATGTATTCAATATTATTATTACTTATCATCTACCAATTCAATAGACTGTGATCATGTGACATCAACATTTTTACTTGAAGCTTAGTATTTGAGTGTTTTTATGACAACTTGTTTATTGTTATTTAACTTAAAATTAAAAGCAAATGTCCAACTGTACATAGGCCTATTGTAGATTTATACAAAATATTGAGTTGCTTTGACAACTATGTCCCGTAATCACACTTCTGACGTTAAACAATCCCAATTAAATAAAAAACGATACCATGATGTCATCTCTAAATGTCATTAGCCGGACTGATTATGATGTCTAAAGCTTTTTGCCCTTTATCGATTCCGGGCTCCAATTATGTCTGTATTACGGCAGACGATGTCCTCATTTCTTCATAACATCATTATGAGCGCATGGACCAGAAGGTTAATATTGATTACCTATATATTTCAGCAGTCCGAGGTGCAATTATTTCACATTGTCTCGGCTTATTGTGCTTAAGGTCTGTGTCTTTTGAGAGAGGACTCACCTTGCATTTGCCAGACTTTGAGCGGTGCCATTTCGTTAGTGCTTTCGATCAGATGTTTCCTCAGCTCCTTCAGCTGTTCTTTGAGTTCAGGGTAAAGGGTCCTGGAGTCAACAAATAAAAATGAATTAATATGCATTTCCCATAATCTCAATATTGCTGTTTTATCATTTGTTTCACCGTAGACTTTCACTTTCACTTTCACTTTTGGAGTGACCAGCATATTTAGATTTTATATTTAACGCATCTATTTGTTTAAATATAGCAACTTTGAGCTTCTTTTTTGATTGGTTGTCATCCCAGTTAAAACTAACTGTGAAGAATATTGGCATTAATATACAGTACAGACCAAAAGTTTGGACACACTTTCTCACTCAAAGAGTCTTCTTTATTTTCATCCATGACCATTATAGATTCACACTGAAGATATAAACACCATGAATGACCAGGAGGGAGTGTGATGGTGTGCTGCACCAGATGAGCTGGCCTCCACATTCACCTGACCTGAACCCAATCTAGATGGTTTTGGGGTGAGCTGGACCGCAATGTGAAGGACCTCCTTCAAGACTGTTGGAAGAGCATTTGAGGTGACGACCTCTTGAAGCTCATCAAGAGAATGCCAAGAGTGTGTAAAGCAGTAATCAAAGCAAAAGAACCTAGAATATGACATATTTTCAGTTGTTTCACACTTTTTAGCCATGTACTATACTTCCACATGTGTTAATTCATAGTTTGGATACCAGTGTTCAGTGTTAATCTACAATGTTCATAGTCATAAAAATAAAAAAAAAATTAAAATCTTTGAATGAAAAGGTGTGTCCAAACTTTTGGTCTTCTGCTTTGTAAACGCGCACGTCTTTTCTCATTGACAAAATCCAGGATCAACAGACCAAGTTGTGAACTTGTAGGACAATTTATCCAGAGAGGTTCATGTCCAAGTTTGTCTACCCAAGTAAGAGACACTTATCCAGGGTAAGTTCAGCCACGTTTGTAGTATAGTGCTCTGGTTTATACATAGAATTACATCCTAAATACTTTAACACAACAAGTGCTAAAAGAGGAATTGTGTAAAGAATGAACACATCTGTTTTAAGAGTGAGCTAAAATAAGTGCTCTTCACAGACCTAAGCAGTGCACAATACACTTCAAGTTCTACATAAACAACACATCTAGTTTGTCTTTTGCCTGAAAAAATGTCAAATTGCAGCAGACAGACGGCGAAAGAACACTCCTGCTATCCCCGCCCGTGTTTACAGCTAAGATTAATTCCCCATCATTAATATTTGGAGCGCGGAGATAAGGTGGGAGGAGACCACTAAAGCCTGCCAAGTGCTGCAATTCCAGGCCCAAATCTGCTCATACATTATCAGCCCCCGACACCGCATCGCTCACTTGAGTTTGCCAAAGAGGAATCCTTGGACCTCATCCACGGGATCGTTGTCTCCGATCACTGTGGCGTTCACTTCCACCCCTGAAAGCAGAGCCCATTAGCCGGTTATTCACACACAGCGCCCCCGCCGTCCCACCGCACACCCGCACACTCTTACCCTGGACCTGAGTGTCGTCTTTTGCCTTGTACTCCTGGCTCTTGATGGCCAGCTCCACGCCGTATCCTGACAGGTGCACTTTCTTGGCGCTGGGTTTCTGGGAGGAAGCAGAGAGAGAGAGAGGGGTTTGTTAAAAAAAAAAAAAAAAAGTGGAAGTGTGGGTAAAAGAAGGAGAATAAGTTGAGAAAGCAGAGAGGAACTGGTTTTAAGGAAAATGTTGTGAAGTAAGGTAGTAAAAAGCATTAAGTAAATCAGATAATCTACATGAAGAAAAAACTAGATACTCATTTGAGGAAGTGTTGATACAAAGATAATCACATTAATGTGTCAGAATTGGACATTTCCTGGAAAGTTTTACACTGATCTTGAGCTTCAGCAGAACTACTACATGGTTTAACTCTTTCCCTGCCAATGACATTAATTTCAGTTATTGGACAAGCACATTTAAAATACTTTGCTTGGCAACATGTTTTATATATCCTGACATTTAGAAAAACTTTTCTATAGAAGGATTTTTTGTTTATCAACACGGGCGATGCGCACGCACCCAAACTGCAGAAAGAGTGAAAACAAGTTAAAAAAAACCTCCATTATCAGTTAACTACAAGAGTTTATCACTGTGAGAAATCAAAAGTTCTGCTGCTAAATCAACATTTGTGAATGAAATTCGACCCTTAAAAATTACATTCAGGTGAAAAAACGGCAAGAAAAAAGTCATAATTGCAACCAAAATGACTACATATCGATATTAACCATGTGTGAAAAGATTTAGATGATGAAATAATTGTCAGATTTAAAACCTAAAGCGTGTTTGCAATGTGAAAATCAGCAACCCCATCTTTAATGTCGCAGCAGCAGTATTTACAGTCCAAACAGAGGAACTGGGATTAAACTTAGAGCCAGTCTTAGAACTTTCAGTTGAACAAAAAGTACTAACAGCAGTTTCACTCGTAAAACCCTTCTGATGGACCAACTTCTTGCACATTTTCTCACTTCATCACCACTTTTCCAGCTCGTCTTCATTTGTGATGCTAATAAGATTCAGCGACAACCTTGACGCGCTCCAAGCCGGCTCTAGTCTAAAGCACACGTCGCTTCGGCAGGTGTTTGGAGTTACCGTTTCAACTCCAAACTACAGTGAAGAGCCAGTGTGCGGGACAACCTGACCACTGCCCGGGACCGCTGCCTGACAGATGGCGCGAATATTTTTACATAATTACGGCCTCGACGCAGAATTTGAATTTGAGAGAAGCAGGAACTGAGACTGACATGTTAACTCGCCGAATCTCTGTTCTGAGGTGTAAATTAAGAGCTAAATTTAACTGTTCAAGAGGAGGAAACTGGCTGGCTATTTAAGAAAACTTTCCATTATTTGAGGCTGGGTTTTCTGTCTCTCTGTAAAATATGTTTAGGTATTTCATGGTTTTATGTGCATGGCAACTTCAGAAAAGATTTTAAAGTATATTTTGCACTATAAAAAGCACAATGTATAATTAGTCTATAAAAATTGGACAAGCAAAATAGTTGAGGATGTATTTGATGCTATGCATTCTGGGTTGTAGTCGACCAAAGAAATTCTTGGTTGACTAAAATCGTGTCCCATCCAATACCCGATGTGGTCAATGCTCTGAAGCTAAAAAGTATTTTTTGATCTGCTCAAACTATGCTCAAAAAGCTAAAATTGTTTTGGAGTTCATGCAAAAAAACTATTTACTGTATTTTGGACTAAAGAGGCATTTTTTGTTTATCAACACGGGAAAGAGCCACCGCTCATAGACACAAACAGTGGAAACAAGTTGAAAAACCTTCGTTGTCAGCTAACTACAAGAGTTTATCACTTTGAGAAAACAAAAGTTAAGTTACTAAATCAACATTTGTGAATGAAATTCGACCCTGGCTACGACCCTTAAAAGTTACATTCAGGTGAGTAAAAAACGGCCAGAAAATCACTGTCTCAAGCTTCAGGAGACAGGCGTCTGTCAGACCGGTTCAGACCTGATCCAAACAGCAGCTCTCGTCCTGTTTCGTTGTTTTATTCAAAGAAGTTTCACCAGCTAAGCAGACGGAGATGGGCTCTTTCTGCATAAAGCATGCGCAGTAGGGCGGATAGTGACGTCGACTGAAAATCTCTCTATACGCCGCTCCGGAGTATACATTACAGAAGCCAAAACATGCATATATTGAAGAAAAAAAAATGCAAGTTGCACCGGACTTTAAGACAATCTTTTTTGGGGGAAATTAATTTGACATAATCCGACACCAAGAATAGACAAGAAACACCTTTTTCAATCCTGCTCTTGTCGGAGCTTTTATGTGAAACGTATTACCCTTCTAATTCCAACGTCCCTCTGCAGAGCCGACCCATTTTTTTCTTGATAAAATCTGTTTGTTTGATAACTGATCAAAACAAACTATGAAGCACTTGGAAATGTTAAAGATAAAAAGAACATTGCAGTTCTTCTATTTACAGTCAAATCAGTCTCTGGGACGAATCAGACTCAGTTTCTACTCTAAACTTACAAATACAAAAAATTCCCTTTTATATTGGTTCTGCCTACATTTTTTAGTTATTTTTTTATGAGTGTCATTCAGGTCTCAGCTGTAAACACTAGCTTTAGAAATCTATATATTTACCCCCCCCCCCCATTTTTTTTTTTTTGTATGGAGAAGGTGTTCACAAAAAGTTCAGACAATTTAGTTTGAATTTTAACCAGACGTGTTTGGATTACACTGAAAGTAAACATACATTACCAATAATTATAGAACTACATTACTGTATATAGGCCTGTTTTTTTCCTATGACGCCTATTTACGGCAAAACCAGCAGTAAATCGAAAAAGGAAAGTCTGTTAACTATATATAAGTATTGTGGATGTTCTCAGTGTTCCCAAAAAACAAGAAAAATGCAGTGTGGTTTGTATAAAGAACAGATCATATTTCAGAACAAAATCATGTAGAAATCCTAGTGTTTCCAAGCAGTTTCTTCTCACTGTATCTGAAGCAGTGTCACTTACCTCCACATAATGCCGGAGCACATACGCCGCCTGGCCTTTATAAACCTTGGACGCCAGGGTTTGATGGAGCTCTCTGAACCCCGCCCTCCCGACCTCTGCGTACAGGATGACCACAGGAGCGTCAGGGCTGGAGCCGGGGTATTTGTGATCGCCTTTGAACAGGTACGGCTTGGGTCTGAAGCAAATACAGTGAGAAGGGTTTGATTATTGAACAGAAATAACTCAAAACTTGGGTATAATAGACATGCACTTGTTACCTCTCTGACGCGGTTTTCAGCAAATCCTCTAAACGATCCGTATCACAAGTCTTCACGCCGTGGACGCTGAAAAACGCTGAGCAGTCAGGAGGAGGCGGCTCATTGGACGCTATCTACAAAACAGATGATAGCGTTGTTTAGCGACATTGAGACTGTTTCCGTGGAGATGTCACTGCTTTGACTAGTGTTTCAATTTCAGTATTGCAATTAACTTGTCTTTGTTGTTATGTAAAGGGTGTTTTTATTGTTATTAAAAAACGGATTGCCATGTAAGTGTCTCTTGTTACTTTTCAAGAAACGGACAGCCTAGAGCCAGACTGATGCAGTGTGAGCCCGGGGTGAAATATATTTTTTTTATTACTTTATTTTTATTAAAGATGTTTTATAACTGCAATCATCTCAAAAGTTTGCATAGAAGCAAATAACATTAGTGCTGTAGTCGACCAAGAAATTTCTTGCACAACTAAAGAATGTCGACTACCGCTTAGCCCGGGCCTTTCTGTGTGGAGTTTGCATGTTTCTCCCGAGTCTGGGTGGTTTCCTCCTGGCAGGAAGGTTTTCCCGCTAACCAATAACATGCAGGTTATTCAACACTTGGTGGTTGGAGGTTGAGGCACCAAATGTTTAAGCAAATTGTTTCTCTTCACTGAGTGAGAAGGATCTGTCTGTGTAAATGTGCAAATAAATAAATAAATAAATAAATAGCCTGCCCAATCAACCTGATAGTCGACAACTAAAAAAAGGGTGTGGCTAAAGCTTTGTTGCTGAAAAAAATTGTTGTTCGGACCATTTATGTGACCCAAACTGTGTTCAAAAAGACTAAAAGCCCAATGAAGTTCAGTGTAAATCCTAACTACAAGAATTAGTCAACTAATACAAATTTTGGTCGACTAAGACGGCATCGACTGATTAATCGACTAAACCAGTGTTTTTCAACCAGTGTGCCGAGGAACACTAGTGTGCCTTGAGATGCTGCCACATTTAATCTAGAAAATAATCTTACTTAGATTAATGAAAGGATTTGGGAGTGTTTGGAACTTTTTACAGCAAAAATGAAAGCAAGAGCAATTATCATTTATAAAGATACAGAAAAATTAAACAATGTTTCTCTGTAACTTTTCCAATAAAAGGTTTTGTCATTATGAAGATCTAATTACATTGACTGGAATGTCCGAAAATAAGACATTAAGTGCATTTAACATGTATTTGTTTAGAGGTTATGTTACTTACATGCATAAAAACGTCACCAATTACCACTTGGCTTGTTGTGTCACATGCATTTTTTTACAAAAAAGAATCATTTTCTGTTCCAAAAAGCTTGATTTGGTCATTTTTTATTAGGTGGTGTGCAGTAGAAAAACTTTAAGCACAAAAGTGTTCCATGACTCAAAAAGGTTGGGTAACACTGGACTAAACGACTAAAGGACTACAGCACTGGTTAACATGTGATGACTTTTAATATAATTCACGGAGCTTAGTCTCCTTTTTGAGAAACCCCTGAGGACCCAATCATCGAAGACTCCAAATTTGGGTTTTGAACCATAGGTGGAGAATCATTGGGTGAAATTATCCTTCAGCAGTAATTCAAAGTATGATAATATGTCAGAACCATTAGTGTTGGATTACCTGTTGAAAAGAGTGTATGGTTGCAGAGTAGACTCTCAGGGACAAGGCAAACTTCAGCATGTTGATTTGGACCAAGCTCAGCAGGGCACTGGCTTTCTTCACGATCAGCTCATAGTACGCCTGGTCTGTGTCTGAACAAAATGTGAACACGGGAGATACGTTCAGCACTTCTTCTGAATTCTGTTAGCGCTTGTAAAGCAGAAACAAATCCTACAGCAATTGTTTATCGCCGTAAAAAACAAACATGAATAAAGCGCAGCACTGGGAGGCTGCGGTCGAGCCTCGTTAGTGCTTACACCAGATTCTGGTCAAATCCCTGACACTGCAGGCACGGCCAGGAGGGTGCACACACATCAGAAATTCAGCAGAATGAAAAGTGTTATTTTAGTTTAGCTCAGCCCTACCGTCATGCTCGCCCTGGATGTTCTCATTAGCCTCCACAAAGTCCCAGAACTTCTCCGGACTCTCCTCTGCCATGAACTCGCTGAGGACAGAGAGGAGGATGATAGAAACACACACATCGTGAAAAATGAATAGATTAGAGTTTTCTGCTTTAAGGGTATCATCCATGATTTATTCAAACTTGAACCAAAGTACAATGGCTGTTAGTCGTTTTGAGTTTGTGTGATGATGCACATTGCTATCAGATAGTTAAAGGGCGCACATCACTGACGTGCGGTGAGATGGGCCACACAAGTCTAGTTGCTTGTTTTCACTTGAAGATGCCTTTTATTCACTTTGCAGACATTTATATCAAACAGAAGCATATACTCTCATGTGACTATTTTGTCTCTACACGCAAAATTAAAGATGAGAAAAAAATATATATTGACGCGAGTTTCGATCCCCGGACGCTTTGCACCGCGGATCACTCACTCATCCAGTTGAGCTAAATGACTGATGACGTCATCACGGTGCGGGAGAGTTAATGACTGCTACTGTACAACAGTTCTGGACAGATTATTACGTTTTTTTGGACCTTTGCTGTTAAATATTTGCTCGTGATGATTTATATAGTTGCTGAAGCCTTTATTTAACCCCACAGTCAAGTTTAACACAGACACATTTAAACGTATTTCGTATTTTGGTCGTAGAAAGTCGCCAGATTTGCCTCGTAAACAGCTGGACCGTGAGGCAGTTTTTGATTTGCCTCATCTGGGCTTTGTACTAACTCCGTTTACTGTCAACTAAGAACTACTGTTAACAGGAAAAATGATAAAGTACCTATATAGGCCACACTTGTTAATAGTAAGTCTATGAGAATCTTTAATTTTGCTGCATTGATTGCCTACACTACTGCATAAAAGCTAACATAGACAACAAACACCTATCATACGCCTTGCCTCATGGTCTGTTTCATCAAACTGTGCCAAAACATACATCTTACTGGGTTGCCAGTTGAATAGCGTTGCAGTAGATGAACGTAGAACTCAATTCCTGACCTGGGAAACACATGACTGTCATGTGTTTTTAATGTTCTAAGACATAAAATGCCAAATTAAAAGCTTTCATTACCATGTTTAAAACACAAAATAATGTGAATAAAGCATCATACAGTATACAGTAAGGTCCTGGACTGTTTTGTTTCATTGTTTCATGAATGATACCACTTAGGGCTCCGTGATATACTGTTGTATCTATACAGCCATGTTAAAAACTGTGGATAGCTCTTCCTATTTTTTATTGTGTCTACCAGTATGTGATAGTGTCTGTATGTATGCTGCAGTCAAACTCAATTGTCCAGACTCACACTGGCCAATTGTAGATACAGTAGCTTTGATGACCACATTTTTTTTCGTAGCCATTTAGATAAACTTTTCTTTTTTTTCCGTGGCTAAAATTTTAGAGTCGCTGCAAAATGGCCTACAAAACAGAAAAATAAAACATTAAATATCGCATGTTGAATTGAAATTGCAATATCAAACAAAAGTCGCAACTTGATTTTTTTTGTCAATACTTTGCAGCAATAATACCACTGTTTAAAAACATGTCTGTATAGGCTGAGATGTCATTGTGTTTTCATGTAACCCTAACCCTAACCCTAACAGAAGAATTGGAACAAACTTATGTTTCTATTTTAAAAATATACATCTTTATGAATTACTGTATTTATATATTAAGCATTTTACTGTCCTTTTTTTTTTTCTAAATGTTCATATGATAAATCACCCATTAGTACTGTCCACTGTATAACTACTTTTCTATACTCTTTCACCTAGTCTCCATGTTGCAGATTTTGATAAAAAAAAAATCCTAACTTGCCTGTGTTTACTAGGAGAGACTGTTGAATTGGTGCATTAGTCATTCATTACACATGCAGCAACAATTTTAGTCACATCATTCATAAATTTGTTTAATTTTGTGATTATAATGCAGAGATGAGAAGTGATAGAAATTAGCTAAATAAGTCATTCCTTTTTATGATTCCTGTTTTTAGCAGCCTGAATTAATTACAGTCAAACTATTGGAAAACAAGACCAACCAAGACCAAAGCTGCAGTGTTATTACCCAGTACATATATTACACTATATTACTTTATTCTAAGTCATGGATGTGTATATTTTACTGTATTTTCTCCTGCATTCAGGTTTGGAGCTAATTTAATGAAGGAGCTTTTACTAAGGCTGCTCAAAGTTAGCCCTTTTGGTTCAAAACCTTATATTTCAAAGTCTAAAGATGGAGATCAAATCGAGTGAGATCCATTTTTTTGCGCGCACAGCTGACACACAATATTGTGACAAGCTGATCTTGTGAGCTTTCCTTGTGAGCTTTATCAAGGGCTGAGCGATATATCGATATATTTACCATATCGTCAGGGCTTAATTTGAGCCGGAACAAGCCGGAATAAGATCCGGGAACTCTCGTGGAGCATTCCGGCAACACTTTTGTCTGCTCCGGTAACGCTTTCTAATAAGCTTTTTGTCTTTCTTCTACGAGACGCGTCTCTGCTCCTCTTCAGTCTCTCATTCACAGAAACAACAGGCTTATTTGTGGGGAAGATGAAGTCACAGACTGTGATTGGTTAAAAGCGAAACTGACAGGAAATGTGACCAATCAGAAGCAGGGCAGGCGGGTTTAAGACTTTTCATTGGTTCCAGGCGAGCCCCGCTCTTGTATCTCCTTCTAAAACAGGAAATATGCGTCTAAGTGGATTTCATGAATATTTGTTGTTATTTGTGACTCGTTTTGATGGATTAAAAGCAGCGGGAGTGTCACATGTGTTTGGAGTGTAAGGGACGATAAAGAGGTGAGAACCAGCGCGGATGTAGCGGTCACAGTTTCTCGTAAGTGGAACTAACTTTACTGTGTTACTTTAATGTGTATTTTAGCGTCATGTTTGATGTATGAGACCCATGTCTGCTGTGTAAAGGCTGTTTGTGACCTGTGTCTCCAGTGTAAAAGCTGTTTGTCCTGCGTTGTTGTTGTGACTTGTGGAGAGTCAGATATGATGCGAAGGCAGTGCGCTGAGGTGCAGGACGAGCTCATGTGGGAGGGCAACTTGTTGCTGTAGATCGGATTTAGCGCTGATTTCTGTCAGGATTAATTAAAATCTCTGTGTGTGTCGTGTAAAAAAACGTGTAACACAGACAAAATTACTTTTATATCTTTTAAAATTGAGTAGGATGGACAGTTGTGTTGCATTTTAGCATTTCTAAGCCTCTATGTTCACTTATTGTGTGCGCTCCAGTAAAGGTTCGACCTTGTCTGGACCCCGGTCCAAAACCCACATTTTGTTCCGGCAACGTTTGAGTTACAAATTAAGCACTGCATATCGTATATATAGAGATATTTTTATTATATATTCTGGGTAAAAAGTGCTAATAAAACTGTTGAAAGAGCAGTTACAATTACAGAGAAAAGTGATCAGAAGTGATGAGAAGATCAGTGAAATTTTCTATTTGTTAAAAAATCTAATTATAAACTTGTGGTATGAATAAATTGTGTTTTATTTGGTTTTACTCAAGAAAAGAATGATGTAATGTATTTATTCAATGTAAAGTTCGATTTCCTACTTTCTTTTCAGCAGACTATAACCTTAAAAAAAAATCTTTCACTTAAGAAATGTAATTTCAAAGATATCGAGATATACGTATATTGTGTATCGAGATATATATTTTTGTCCATATCGCCCAGCCCTAAGCCAGGTGCTAAATTGCGGGTGCAAAAAAAATTAAATGTGTTATTTATGAGCATTTTACACAAACTTTAATTCTGAACGATGCACATACAACATACTAAACAAAACAGATGTGAACCACCTCAAATGCTGCATCTTTAGAGTGTGTGTGAGAGAAAAATGTCATCTCTGCCAAGGTTTTACTCCCCTAACCTGTTTTGCACATGATAAGCTTGATAAATCTGGCCCATAATGTCCATTTTATACAACAAACTATTTCATTTTTTGCAGAGTTAATTTTGACAAGCTGCTTCCAGAATTCCATATTTTTTCAATCTGAACAAAAAGATTTCTTAGAGTAGCTTATTTCCATTTTTGTTACATGAGATCAGCATAAAATCAATTAGATTAGTGAAACAATGTGAAATAATTTGAAAGCCAAAGTCACAATGTAACAGAAGTTGTCAAAGCAAATTTTTCACATAAACGGCAACATTTTCTTCTTATCTTTTTGGCATTCTGCACCTGCTTTCAGTTAAGTAAAGAACTGTTTTGGCATCCTCACTTCTACTGAATAACAACATTACTCTTGCAATCCTTAAGCCATGTTAGATAAAGGATAGCAGACACATACCTGGCTTCGAGCAGCAGCGGTGTCTCTGTCCATTTGGTGGTCAGCGTGGTTGTGACCCCTTTAGAATCCTCACTCCCAGACGCCTCCCGGAGCAGGGACAGCAGCAGGACACACACAAGCCACATCCTCAGTGTAAGGCTGGAAGACCAAACAAAGATTACAAAATACTATTATACAGTGATGCACAGCAAAACAACTACAAACTGAGAAGATGCATTTGTTTACATTGCTACAATATAACTTGCTGTACACATTTTTTGTAGATGAAAAGGTGTTTTGTTTAGTTGGAGTGCAGAATTTGACACTAGCTTCTCAACTAGAGCGTCCAATAGAAAGTTTCAGCGTGTCTCGGCCGTCCAATCAGCGCATCCCGTTTATTTGCTGTGACACTTCTCATACCTGTCATTAGGCGTAAAGCAGCTATTTTACCAAAATCTTGAGATTTCTGAGAAGCTTACTGGTTGTGCTTATGTCTTCTATTTAAATAATTCTTTTAGAATGTCTCTGAAAAGTGTACAAGTCAATCAAAGCTAATTTCAATGCACTTCCACATTGCTGCTAGAACTACAGCTACGCTAACACGGCTAGCTAATTTCTATTATCCATGAGGAAAATACCCGATTTAATGTATTTACGAGGTTGATTCGCTGCAACGTGAAACGGATAAATATGACACGTTCAGTCACACTAGAAAACAAGCATTTGTTGAGTAAAATCATTGAAAATCGCTAATTTTTCTTACCGAAGCCGGCTCCGGTGCTTCCTGCTTTCATGATCCGCGGAGCGCAGGGGGCGGGTCTTCAAGGACCACTTTAGACGCCCGCTACTTTCGCCTGCACAAAATGATGTTGAATTGTTTATTTAAAATTTAACATATTTGTGCTATAATAATTGTTTGATTAACATTTGAATCAAGTAAAAAGATCAATTCAGATGCCATAGATATACTCTTCATTGCAAATTCAGTGACAAAGTTGTATTTCCTTTAAATTTAAATTTCCAAGATTTTCTTCAGTTCAGACCATGGCCACCACAATGTGTTTTAGACACTAAAATCGTGTTAAACTAATTAAATACCACATGCACACAGTTACTGTAGTGTAAAGTCTATTGGTTTGTAATAATACATTAAATATGCTGTTGAAGATACCATGTTCTTGCTTGTACCAGTCATGTTTCTTATGAGGTAAGGTTAAGGAGCCTGTATCTGATTTTTATAATTAAGTCAAGCTAAATGTTTTTTAGATACTGCTTAGTTTGGCAAAAGCAGCCCAATAAAACTCATGATCCTAGAAAATTTTGTTTGTTTGTAAATTTGCAATATAAATGCTTCTTTGTGTACTTTACAAAGCATCTTGTTGGGCGTTACCCAAACAGTTCATCATTAGGAAACGGACACCTGCACATTTGAATGAATCAATTTTTTATAGCATGTTCTCCCTTTGTCCGGAGAGGTTTCGTTTGGACACTCCAGTTCCTCTCAACCAAAAACAAACACCATAGGGTAAAATCCTCCAGGTAAGGTGATCTTGACCAAGCCCAGCAGAAGGTTTGGAGATGGGTTTCTGTCTCAAGCACTGTCAGTGCTTTTGATAGAAACCTGTCCTGTAAGTGGATCTATTCTTTAAAAGTAGGGTATGATTTTTACACAGCAAACACAATTTAAGTATTTAATCTGAAAACGTAATCTCATAAATCCTTCGACACATTATCAACATGTATTCATTTTTAGTTGCAATTGTGGCTTAAAAACACTTCTTACAAACAGCAAAGTGAAACTGGACCACCCAAGCACAACCAATCAGAGTTCTGCATTCAGTTCCTGATGAGAACTAAAATTCTTTGTTATTCAATTCAGTACAGAGGTCTGATTTTTTCACAAAGTTTATTTTTCATGTATCATATACTTTTTAATAGAAAGCACAACATTTAGGCTACTAATTTCATAATAAAAAACAACTTTAATGCAGATGTAGTTGTGTCAGTTTGTCAGCCACAAAGCTGCACCTGGAAACACTCTGGGTGAGTACCTAATGTTGAAGACATTGAATTCCAATTTGGAGAAAAAGGGGGAAAAAAAAGCTTTGGAATTTTGCTGGCATGGTTAGTTCTTAGTGATGTTGAACATTTTGTTGAGCTTTGTTGCTTTTCTTTCGTATGCTGTAAAATAAAGTACACTTGTTTCATAATTCGAGGTTCATTTACCTTTTCATCACATACCCTCAAGAAACACAAGGTAAGTTCAATTTCTCCACAGAAAGTCCCTTGTGATTCAATCATCAATCTTGTCCTTGGGACAACCGTCTTGTGAAGCTGTGTGCTATCAGGATGAATCTAATTATTAGAATTGTGTTTTTAAATGTCATGTGCACTGGGTCAACATGAATCTTTTTCTTCCAGCGACTTTTTACTTTTAACATCCTTATCAGCCTGTAAAGCATTATATTCACCAACCTTCCTCCAAGATTTCCTTTTAATAATGTCCCAACCTTGTATTTCCGACAAACACCAAGCGGCAAACACACCAACACTGTCCCTCTTAAACCCAAAGACACTTGACTATTTTTACTCCTCCACTTCTTCCACGCTCTTCTGCCTAAACCAACACGGACAGCTAAGTCTCTGGCGTGATGGAATCTTGATTTAACATAACATACCAAACAGCCCCATTCATTATCCTGTTGACTCCGACCTTGGAAACACACACACTGTCCCCCAACACGTCACTATTTTCAGTACTTAAACCACCCTCCCGCCCGCGTCGTTCATCTGCCACCATCTGACACCGCGCTGATGAATTATGGGACCAGGTTGTCATCTCCTCTTGGGTCACATTTGAGATATTAACCCGGGCGGACTCCACTCTCCCCGCCCCTGTCACAGTGTCAGCCGTTTTGGAGGTCGAAATGCCTCGGCGGGGGACCGAATCGACCTCAATTAAACTCGCATTAATATTAATACATTTTTTTTGGCGTTTCACGTGAGTTGCCGCTAATTAAATGCGTCCCCGGGTGTATAATGGGGGTCAGCGAGGGTCCGGTGTGAAGCTAATTGACTACATTACCCAGGGTGCAGTGGGGCGGTCCGGGAACAGGCTTAAATACAGATGGATAAGAAAGGGGAAGTGCTGGTGGTGGTTACCTTGGTTTGTTTAAGGTTGTTCAATGGGCTCAATCTGCCGTCAAAGTGAGCGTAGGTCCCTCGTGAGTGTCTGGTTAAAAGGCACGTAGGATAAACGGGTTTGGTTGAGCTTTTATAAATGGTATAATTCTATGTCCTTCAGAACTTAAGGGTCTTTCACACTAAGCCGAGGGTCACCCGTCTGAACTGGTTTGGCAACTTCTGAGCACTAATTGCAGGTGTCTGCAATTAGTGCTCTTTAATGTTTTGAGTGAATGAGGCTGTCAGGGGTCAGAGGAGCACGAGCAGGTCGTGGAGGCCAATCAAACAGCTGCATATACAGCTGTTTGATTGGCCTGTGGCTGCAAGAGAACCAGCGAATCAGTGCGCTGGAAAATAGTGTGGAAAACCTAAAATGGCGCTTACGGCCCAACATGGATTGTTGTTATTTACCCGGGTTCAAACAGGACGTATAGTACAGAGGAGAGTGGTTACTATTTGGTTCGTGGAAAACAAAGATGAAGGAGTTGCAGCGACCGCAGTACAAAGTCTGGACTGTAGCGAGAAATAGAAGTTAAGCTCAGTCCATGAGGTAAGATTAAAAACATCTGTTCGCACGCAACTTATGTTTCGTCAATTTTGTCAGGCATTACATCATCAAGCGCATGCCCACTCGGCATTGGTCAGTGACTGGTGGCTGTTTAGATCGTGTTTGTGTGAATGTTCTTTTACATCGATGCAAAGCTGTGTCGTTTCTCTCTACTGACAGTAACTGGGAGTTGTGTTGGTGTGAAACACCTTTAAAAGTAGTGATGGGCCATTTGAAGCCGAGGCATCAGGGCTTGTACCGAGTAACAGGGGGCGTGTCTAATGAAGCCCTGCTTCGAGGCTTGCTTCAGTTTGCCGAAAAACCATGTGATTTGTGAATGTGAAGCTTCGTTTTTGGGAAGATGACGTTATTGCTTCATTTACAGAGTCGCTTTACTCACGCGCTCCCACACAACACTGCTTTCATTCATCTTTATCTACATCATTTGCATTATTTTTTGTTTTGCTTTTACAAGTAAATGAAGCTTTTTATTTGGTTTATGACACTGCATCATTTAACTGATGTTACATTTATGATCACATTGACTTGGATTAAATGAAGCAATTTGCGATGCACCGGCTCATGTACCGGTACAACTGGCTGAAAGCTTCAAGTGGTTCTTAAGGCTTCGTTTGGCCATCACTACTTAAAAGACTCCATTCAAACTGGTTGTGACTGTTTTAAACCACATTCAAGGATATATTCACTCTACTAAGTCTTCTATGTCTACATGGGATCTTTTAAAGAGCACCTGATATTGTTACCTGTCACTTTGTGATCTATCAACTTTTTTTGGACTACTACTACTGGGTAACTGGGAAATTATTTTGATGCCCGAGTTGCCAAGTTGAAAATAACCTTTGACCTCTCAATATGGCTGACAATGGCAAAAGAATCACAAATTAAGAAAATTGCAAGTTATTTTATTATCTGGAAAAGTATAGGACACACAAAGTTAAAAACATTGCTATTACTGTAATTGGGTAAAAAGTCAAATGTATGTATTATTTTCCTTCAAAGCAATCTTACAGGTATTGAAAATTATTAATTTACCTGTTTACTCTGTATTTACATATATTTATCAAGATAATGTGTGTTTTTAACAAGTTTCTTTTTGCTACGACCACAAAACCATTTGAACACAACCTACTGGTAACTACCACTTCACAAGTGGTATTTACCATCATTTCCAGAGCAAATGAAGGCAGCATAAGTATTTTCTCAGATATCATATAAACACACAGACATGAGTGTAACTCTGACAAACACAGAAGGGACAGAGACTAAACTTTAAAGCTCTTTTTCTCAGTTTAACTGTGTTTTCCTTTGCAGGGCAGAGCAGCAGAGTGATTAGTCTGACAGCAGGTGTCTGCAATTAGTGTTCAGTCTGAGTGGACAGTACACTGACGTCACAGAGTCTAGAACGGACATGGGCTTTTGCAGTGAGACACAGCCACGTTGTGACTATTTTGACCTGAAACTTGCTCATTTGTTCAATTTGCACTAAAATAGCCAGAAAATAACGAAAAAAATAATGAAAAATTAATTATAGGCAATATTACGATTCCATTAAGTTCAAGGATGGCACACAGGATTATCCACTTTTGTCAGAGTTCTACAGAATATGGATTCTCTTTGCACCCTGGGACTTACAAATGATCAAAGACAGAAGATAGACTGGTCATTTCTGCTGCTGACAGACGCAGAAAGTGGATTTGTGCAGCTAAACCAACTAGAGGTGAGTAGTTGTTCATTAACTAAGATGTATCATTTTCATCTGGTGAATAACTTTACTAGCATTTTAAAACAATGAAAAATCTTTGTTCTAATGTTTGAGTTATTTTTTTAGATGTAGTATTATTTAAAGCCTAATTTAATGCCAGTGATAAACCACAAAAGCCAAAAAGACACTTGATTGATTTTTTGTCTTAGCGTACAAACATTTCCGATAAACCAAAGTTTTTGAACCGGTGATCACGGCTAAAACTTAACCCGCTGTGCCGTGTTTTTGTCCCCGGCGATAACATTCTGCCAGTTTGATTCACGCAGCACAGCCTTCCTCGGGTTTATTTCCTGACACAAAACCATTTCTGTGGAGATTTCTCTTTGTGCGTGTGATGATTAAGGTCTAATGTCTCTCCTGGCAGCGGCTCATCCTCGTACAAAAGCCCGACTCCATTGTGGGCCCAGCCAATAAGGGCAGCTCTCCAGAAATACATTTGTTTGGCTCGGTTTGAACTTATCTGCTGCTGAAAAATAAGCAATATTAAAAGCGACGTTTTGCTTTTGTTTGAGCGGCAGAGCAGGAGGCTTTGGGGCCGGTTCATAAAGGGCCGGAGCCGGAGTCCAAAGCCTGGATTCTGGCCTGGGATTGGGCACGGTTTTGGAAATGGCAGGGGAGATTTGAGCATTGTGGAGAGAAAATACAGCTGATGTATTTTTATTGAGCTGGACAATACATAGTTTGAAGTATATAGTATGTCTTTATTTTGGGGATGAAATTTGGATTCACGAGTCTCCAATCCAAACTGGGCTAGTCATCAACCTTAAAGACACATTGAGGGAAATCTAAGACAATTTTCATCAAGAATTGGATTATTTTGGGTCAATTAAATTAAGATTTTGTCAATCTTCATTTTGTCAATCTTCATTTAATGCAAGCATACAACCCATCCAACAGCCAATGAGATCACTTTGCTTCGAACCAGGAGGTGTGTTTTCCAGTGAGCAAGTGTATCCTTCATGGTTTTGGGCACCATTTTTTTCCCCAACAAAGTTATGCCAAACAACAGAACTTTTTTATGGTGACGTTTCTACTCACGGGCAGGGTTAGGATTAGTTTAAGTTAATTTGATTAAGTTTAAGGCTTTGGGAAAGGTAACCAGGTCATAACTGCGTTGGGGAAAATAAAGACACTGATCTGGGTCTTTCTTTTCATACAGGCCCCTTCCTGTATGATGGTGTTTGCTCTGCCTACACCAGGCTGTGCAGCCATGTCTCCACCTGTGAATATGGTAGGCTGATTTGGTAGTAGAATAGCTGTGTGTGAAACGGTGGATAGCAGATTCAAACACTGAATACCAAAACTATGGTGAAAAAAAATATTTTGCATTAAGTTACACATTTGAGGTTACAATAACAAAAAAATTTAACATACTGTAAACTGTATAGTTCTGCTCTCAGAAACGCACAGGTCCTTCTCAGGTGTGCAGCCCGTCCCCACCTGTACTGACAACTACTGCTGCACCTGCATCAATATGATAAAAATAAAAATACATTTTATCTATAACACACTTTACATTTCAAGGAAATCTCAATGTGCTACGTAAAAGCAGAGGTTAAAACACACCAAGTACAGTTACATAATAAAACATGTCTTTTACACAAAAGAAAGACATTTACAATTAGTAGGCTTTTATAATCAGAATGTCCTCCCAGAAACTCTGGGAGGACATTCCACAGGCCTGTGGCAGCGGCCTGAAAAGCCCTGTCTCCCATAGTGGAGAGCTGGGTCCTGGGCTGGTGGAGGCAGTGGGAGGAGCTTAAGCAGAGGCAGTGTGAGGTGGTGTGTGAGCTGAGGACCGGTTCCATATGCACTGGTAGGTGAGAAGGTACCATTTATATTGTATTCTGTGGTGAATGGGGAGCCAGTGAAGGAACCAGAGAAGTGGGATAATGTGATTAAACTGTCAGCAGTTTAATATGGAGCTTCTGTAGACTCCTGCCGGGACATTGCAGTAATCAAGTCTGAAGGAAATAAAATCATTGAGATTTTCTGCGTCTGATTGGGAGAGTGAAGGGTGGAGTTTGGCGATGTTTTTAAGATGGCCGAAAGAAATTTTACAAACTTTGTTTCGTGGCTACGTTGACCCCATTACACACATCAACTGTCTTCTGTGAGTCTTGAACCTGTGATGTGCTGATTGCAGGGCAGACACTGTACCACCGAACAAGCCAGCCTAGTTTCTTGGCCAGCTCCATGAGGAAATGACTAAACACAAAACAACTTTTATAGTTAAACTGTGTAGATGGTGTTGAAATATACACTTTTTTTTTTAATGATCTTTTAAAATTTTAGTGCAAACTGAGCATATTTGTAAGTTTGTAAGTCCAATGCCATTTCCAGACTCCATGTGACATCAAACTGTGTGCTGATCACAAACACCTGCTGCCAAACCAATCACGCTGCTGCTCTCCACACTAATACCTTCCTTTCATCTTCTCCCAATGCATTTCCAGCAGAAAGTTTTGTTTGAAATGTGTTTGTAGGAGTGTACATTACCATCTGCTTCATAAGTGGATTAGATTTGTAATTATTTACAGTAGATATTTTTTTACAGGATGTCCCTTTCGACACAGGCATGCAACACCCACACACATTTTCTGATAGACACACAGCAGCACTAAGCAGGTTTAAGCTCACACACAGATGTAGTTGACCCTCTCCTCTCCATCCAAGGACAGGACCCTCACTCCCCCGCACACAGGACAGGACAGGAGGGGGCATTAATGTACGTTAGGCCGCTCCCCGGAGAGCAGAGAATAGAATTAGTGTGTATATCAGCGCTGACAAGGTTGTGGGTGCTTTATGGGGTCACGGCTGCGGACAGCGGAGGCCAGAGAGGGGCTCGTCCTCCGGAGCTGTAGTCAAGGAAACTGTTGGAGATGTACCGCGCAAAATGTCTGGGATGATTGTACTTGCATCAGAGAGTCTCAAACTGTGGTCTGCAGGTTGTGGCATGCTGTTCAAACGACAATTTAAAGTTGTAGTTTGATTTAATTAAAGGGGGGGGGGGGGGGGGGTGTAGTGTGGTTTTTTAAAACTCTTTAGTAACAAACAAGAACATATGTAGATCCGTAATTTACATTTAGTTCATTGCAAAACACAAAATTGATCTATTATGATTTAAAACTAACAGCTCCAGTGACTGTTTCTAGTGACTAACGCTGGATGTACACAGACTGCGAGTTCGGTGCGGGTCGGGACTCGCGCGGGTCCCGCAGAACTTAGAAAGTGCTTAAAACCAATGCGCCCATGTACACGGACCTCCGAGGCGTGCGGATGAAACCAGACCGCAGTTGACAGCATCTGGTGTAACAGGCACTTTGGAAGAAACCCGCACGTGTCCCGACCCGCACCTGCCTCGCAGTCTGTGTACATCCAGCGTAAGCCCAGCCTCTTCAGTTTAAAATGTAACTGTAACAAGCAACAGATTTTAAATGACACATTTTTATTGTTAACCTTAGCTTTTTCATATTTTCAAAGACGCAAAAAAGGCGTGAAATCACGCTCATCCTATACGCTGTTTATGTGTCGTGGTACATATACACTTTCTTGTGAGACTGGCCAACATAGTAGAAGGAAGTTAGCTTTTCCAAATACCTTGCTTTGTGTAAAAAATGTCCTGAATACACAAAAAAATTGCACTGAACATGTACTAGAAGTAGCCATTGCTTTAACAAAAAATCTGAAAATTTGTAAGAATCTGTCAGCTTTGTCGTAAGTGCAAATGGTCAACAGAAATGGGACAAAATTAACACAGGTCACGTTTGTAAAACTATGAAGTGTACTTTTTTTTTTAACTTTTGGGCTGCTTGTCATTGACCCTTTCTCTCAAAACCACAAAAGTGACAAACAAGAGCTGTAATAACAGTTCAGACAGGATGAAAGCTGTGAATGTGTGCGATCAATAAACTTCAAACTGCACTCTTTGAAATATGAAAAGAATGACAGACACGAAAAACGGTTTATTCTGTAAAAATGAAATATTTTAATTGGTGGTTGAATGATTTTTTTTTTTTTTTTGCACTCATAAAAAAAACAAACAAACCAGAATGTTGCATACAGAAGGTGACAGACTGCACACCATTCCAAAACCAGAACAATTTATAAAAAAAAAGGAGAAAAAAATAATGCGTTCTGCCTTTTCAAACAAAGAAAGTTAAGACATGAACATAGTGTGAGGCAGCCATTTTGAATTTCCCAAGTTTGGTTAGAACACAGAAATGTATCTTGTAGAAAGGTTTACAGTAGTAGCCAACTAACAACACACTGCATCACTCAGACCCAGCATCAAAAATTCAGCCAAAAAAAAAAAAAAAAACTAAAAAAAAAAATCATTGTTAAACCTGGACATTCTTGAAAAACTGATGTAGTTCATTTTAAATATTCATTGTTATAAGTTAAGTATTATTTATGTCACTTTTCACAACTGCCAGAGCTTAGCATTATTACAACGCTATCAAACATTAGCATGCTAATGTCGTAAACAAGAGTGTAAAGTACAAATATTCGCCTAACTTTATCAAAAATAAACGTTATTAAACCTTCTTATTGGACTTTATTTAGCTCAAATTATTGGCAATCTAAGGTTACAACTGACAGAGAACATTTTTAGTCGTTTTTGAAAGTTTAGGTTATGAAAATGTAGTGAAGCTAACTAGCATGACTGACTCAATTTCAGTAAGAAACTCTGGTTAAGGAACAGCACGGCGCACTTCCTTGCTTTTCCTATAACTTTTTCATTATGACATGAAAAAAAATGATGCGTTAGCTTTGTTTGTTATTGCTAGTGATTGGTTAATGTGAAAAAATGCATTAAATTGTTAAGTTGTATCGCCCACTTTAACAGTTACATAACACTACGTGACCAAATTTAATGAGAAAACTAAGGTATTTCAGTTCTTACACTAGTATCGTTTTATATCAGGTATTGGTAGAAACCTAAACAATATTTGGACTAATCTGTAGTTTCAGAGTTTGTTTTGCAACTGTGTATTTTTTCCCAAATTTATTTTGTATTTATGTAAATATTTTAGTTTTGCTAATGTGTAGATATTTTACTTTTTTCAGTTTGTTTTGCACTTGTGTAAATATTTTAGTTTTTCCAGAGTTTGTTTTTCAATAGTGTAAATATTTTAGTTTTTCCAGAGTTTGTCAATAGTGTAAATATTTTAGTTTTTTCAGTTTGTTTGTAAATTTTGTAAATATTTTAGTTTTCCCAGTTTGTTTTTCAATAGTGTAAATATTTTAGTTTTTCCAGAGTTTGTTTGTCAATAGTGTAAATATTTTAGTTTTTCCAGAGTTTGTTTTTAAATTGTGTAAATATTTTAGTTTTTCCAAAGTTTGCTTTTGTAAAAGTGTAAATGTTTTTAGTTTTAGTTTGTTTTCTAGTTGAGTATTTCAGTCCTTACACTAAACCCAAAGTATCGGAACAGAAAAGGCTGGATTGGTGCGTCAGTATTTCACATGGTCTTCATGTTTGTAGAAAAAAGTTTTTAAGCCGTAATTGCAACCAAACTGAATATACTGTATGTTGATATTAACCATGTGTTGAAAGACTTTTGAGATGTAGTCAGATTTAAAACCTAAATCATGCATCAAAATCAGATACTTCACTTTAAGCTCTGTTTAGTAGGATATTTGAGGTTAAATTTACCTGGTATTGTGAATTATGTATATTTACTTGGCAATGTTGAGTAAAAAAAAAAAAGCTTACTTAACCCAATTTACTGTCAAAATGAGCTGGCAATGCTTAGCAAATTAAGATACATTTACTTAGTATTGTTCAGTAAATTCAGTTGAATTGGTAGCTTCCTTAGTATTATTAAGTAAGCTACCGAATCAAAAGTAAAATGTAGCTAAACAAATCCCATTTAGTTTACATTGGGCAAATGCAGTGCACAAAATCTACAGTGAAAATGATTTCAATGCCAGGTCTGAATGCCGCCAAAACATTCATTTGGATTCAACAGTGCCTTAATATTACATTCCCACCATCGTCTCATTTAGAACTGTTTGAGATTTGTTATGTAGTTAAAAAAAAAACATTGTCAGATTCTTCAAATTTATAACTTTTCCAAAACTCTTATGAACCATAAATATGTTAATAATAAAATATATCGCCTGCAGTTTAATCAATTGCGTAATACATTCTAAGCATAGTATAACATGAGCTGAGAATATAGAAATTTCACATTGTAAAGACATTTTGGATGAATTGTTCAAAACAGAAATAAACCGTATTTTGTAATTGTATATTTTTATATTATTGTCTTTGTACAGACAGAAGCAACTGACTTTTGCTGTCCAATAATACATTTTGTGCACTAAAAAATGTTGTTTTGTTTGGGTTTAGCATAAAAAAAAATCTTGTCTGCTATTCCAAATTACAAAATATTACAATTACAAAACACAAAACTACATTGCATACGAATGTAGAGGCAAATTGACTGACTTTTTTTCTGGAAAACATTATAAATCAAAAGCACAAAAATCATACATATATATATTTTTTAAGGGCAAACAGGATTGGCTTGCATCACACATGTCGTCATATTGGAATGAAATTATTACAAAATTAAAAATCAGTTCAGGCACACTTTTTTTTGTGGAATTTTTTTTTTACAAAGGCATTCACATCCAAAGGCATTCTGTACATAGTATTTACACACACACACACGCACATAAAGACTCACACCAGGCATTCATGAGTAGTCACATGTATATAGACGTCTGTTCTGAGAGGCACTGCTTGGCCTCGTCCGAACCCAAAACCAACTCAAGCGAATGCAGAGGAAGGGCTGGGCCAAGGCAATGTGTGAACCAATCGACACTCACTATTACGACAAAATATAGTTAAAGAAAAGACATTGGATTAAAGAAATAGTTATAAAATGTTAGTTACATAAGTGTCCTATTGATTTTTTTTTTTTTAAACGCTAAAATATTTGAGTTTTCTCAGTTTGTTTTTCAGCTAGGCAAATATTTTAGTTTTTCCAGAGTTTGTTGTTATGATTTTGTAAATATTTTAAGTGTGTCAAGTTTGTTTTTAAATTGTGTAATAGTTTTTGTTTTTCCAAAGAGTCATTATTTTAGCTTTACCAGAATTTGTTTTTCAATTGTGTAAATGTTTTTGTTTTTCAATTTGTGAAAAAAAAAAAAACCTAAAATATTTATCCGTTTGTTTTGTTTTCCTGAATTGTTTTTAAATTATGTACATTTTTGAGCTTTTCCAGAGAATGCTTTTCAATTGTGTAAATTTAGTTTTTTGTTTTGAAAACATTTAATAATTGTATTTTCCCCGTTTTTCAGCTATGCAAATATTTTAGTTTTTCCAGAATTTGTTTTTCAGTTGTGTAAATGTTTTTGTTTGTCCAAAGTTTGTTTTACCAATGTGTGAATATTTTAGTTTTTCCAGAGTTTGAATTTCAATTTGGGGAAAAAACTTAAAATATTCACGCATTTGTTTTGGAAGTAGATATCTCTTTCCTCGAATTTGTTTCTAAATTATGTAAATATTTCAGCTTTTCCAGAGTTGGTTTTTAATTTTTGTAAATTTCTTTTGTTTTTTTGTTTTGAAAACGTTTAATAATTGGAGTTTTCCCAGTTTGTTTTTCAGCTATGTAAATAATTTCAGTTTGTCAAGTTTGTTTTTAAATTACCAGAGTTTGATGTTCAATTTGGAACTACTACTATTTAACTATTTAACCATTTGTTTTGGAACTGGATATTTTTTTCTCCCAAATTTGTTTTTAAATTACGTAAATATTTACATTTTTCCAGTTTGTTTTGCAACTGTATATTTTTTCCCTAATCTGTTTTAAATTATGTAAATATTCTAGAATTTCCCGTTTTTTTTTGTTTCAATTGTATAAATATTTTCATTTTTTCTAGCACTTCCAAAGTTTGTTTTTGTGTTCTTAAATTACTGAAACATTTTAGTATTTCCAAATTTAGTTTTTTCAATTGTGTTAATAAAAAAAAAAGTATACTTACTGTAGTTTTTACAGTTTGTTGTTGTATTTATAAATAATTGAGTTTTTCCAATGTTTGTTTAGCTATTTTACTATTTTGGTTGTTTGTGTATTTTCTGTAAACGTTTTTGTGTAAATTGAAAATAGAAGATTTGGTAAGTGAACCTTAAATATCCCAAAAAATAACATTAGAAAAAGATGAAACAAAAATATAAATCCATCTGTCTAACAATGTTTATCAAAGCTTAAAAGTTTAAAAAGATAAGCAAATGAATAAACCCTTTACAGACAAAAATACTCAATAACCTTTCACACAGTTAAACCAACAGTTCTGCCGTGAAAACTGAAGAAAAAAAAAAAAAGACATCTCGCATGAAAGTTAAAAAAGCAAACTAAAAGTGTTGAGCGGGTTCACACATCGCCATGGCGACCAGCAGTTCCACATCTTCCACATTTGTCTGCAGTAAGACTTCCACAGCTCCACACACAGCAGGAGGCCTAATCTCTTCTCTCTGGGCCTTTTCGGATTCTTTCACCTACACCACAATTCTGCGCTCTAATTGGCTGTCAGTCTTAACGAAGCGACGGTGAGCAGAACTGCGCCGGAAAACACTGGGAAAGTATGAGTTATCTACACATGGGATTTGGCCAGTCACACGCTTGCATAGTGAGAGGTCTCTAAGGAAAGGACGCTCTCATTGGCTGTTGGTTTACACTGTTTAAACTACAATACACACATGGTAAATATGGAGAATAACGGTCTTCCAGTGTTGGTTAAGTCTGCATGGTGAGCTTGGTTTGATTCTAAGATGAGTACATGTTAAAAATGCGATAAGTTAGGAATTTTGACTGGATGATACTTGATGATGGGAAGTCTTGAAAATGATTTAATAAGTTTTATGAATGCCTTTACAAGTCATGAAAAATACTTAAGAACTTGAGTCAAAAGATGCTGCCTAGCTCCCACACCTTAAGGCACTGGTTCTCAACCAGTCCGTTGCAAAATGATTTCTGGGAGTCCCCTGATCATGTGACAATGGAATATTAAAATCTTAAACAAAGTTAGATAGCTTCAAATACAGCGATAGTTGTATATTTGTTGTATATGTAGTTTGTTGGCCTACAAGATTAATTCATCTAGGCTTATGTCTTCAAATTAAATTCAAGCATAAGACTTGAGTCTACTTTATCCATTTGCAGGTAGCCTACATTGTGTGTTTTGGGGTCGCCACTGAAAAAGGTGGAGGACCACTGCCTTAAGGCCCCAAGGGGACACGTGTGATACCTCAACTCTTTGCCTAATTTTTCAATTTTCTTAATTTTCTCTTAAAAATTAACTAACTTCTGTATATTTAGAAGAAAAAAAGTCGCTGTAATCCTCTTGTATTTACAGTCAAATCAGCCACTAGGTGTCTTTAAAAATACTCTTATAACAAACCAAAATAATTCGACCCATTTTTGTTATTTTAAATTACCTTCAGCTTTTGAAAAAAAACGTCAAAAAACACCACATTCCTCAATCTAGTATGGCTTTACTGTTGCTTATACTGTATATAGCAAAGAAAATTTTAAACTTAAGGTGAAATCGTTTTGGCCAAAACTGAGCCTCGGCTTCACAAAGACCCCAGTCATTTTCTAGTGCTCCAAAAAGTTCAGAAACAGATTCAGTTTGAATTTTAGTCAGGCTAGTGTAAAAAGGCTAGTTTAGTTAAAAAGCTAAACTATGGTATACTGTACTTGGGAGGTCCATGCCACTTTAAAGGAACCGTATGTAAGAATTTGATTAAGATTTCATAAACACAGATACAAGGTAAACATGTACAAATATAATCTGATTTTTACTGAAAGTCATTGTTAATCTGAGTGTTTCTTTGTTTAAAAAGCAATAGACATGATTGATTTGTTAATGTTTTCATTTGATGTTTTGGTTCTCTGGTTCTCAGGAGAATTATCCAATCAGAAAGCAGAATGAGTCTCACATGACTCGCTCATGAGAGTTTCGAACCATGACTTATGAACATGTTTGTAAAAGCCATTCTTAATAGTAAAGCACGTATGAATAATAACTTTTTAAAATCACTACTTGTACATCTTATGTACGGTTTCTTTAACTTTGCAGCTTGTAAAATAATGTTCTTAAAAGGAACCCCGAATATTTACATAAATAGATCCAAAATACTTCGCGTAGGTGTACTTACCTAAAAGTAGAACTTAAAGTAAACAAATATTCGCCGTTTGACGTAAAATTGTCATGTTTACAACAACTTCCTGATATTACGGGCGCCGCCATCTTGAGGTGATGACGCAGAATCGAGCGGCGCACTGGCGCAGTGAGCGTCAGTCGTGAGACGCACGCAACAGCTGCAACAGTTGCCGTTGATCTGGTTAACAGGAGCGTCAGTAGTTTTTCGTTGTAAAATGGTACATTGTGTGGCTTTTGGTTGTGATTTGGTCTCGGGAGGAAACAAGGAGAATGCGGTAAGCTTTCATAACTTTCCTCGTAGTTATACGATTCGACGTCATACTACCCATAATGCACTGTGTTGTAAACAATGATGGCGTCTTCCGTGAAAAAATATTTCTTAAAAGTTTAATAAAACGGCAGATTTTTCAGATTATATCTTTGATGGTATAAGGAAAATTCGAAAACAAACATTAAAAAATTCTCGGAGTTCCTTTTAAGTCATAACTGTAACCAAAAATGAATGCATGTTGATGTTTAATGGGAGACATTAGCCAGCTGAAGTAAATATTAGTATTGTTACGAGAACACAACACGATATCTCACGCAAACAATTCAAAACAAATACTTTAAATATTGAAATTATAAAATTCAAATACTGTTTTCATCATTTTGAATGTAGATTTGAATAATGAGAATGATAAAAACTAGTAACCTGCTGTAATTGGTGGAACTATGGCAGCCTTACTCAGACAAAATTAAACAACCCTTATGTTTCAAGGCTTCAGTAATGGCTCTGGTCCGACTATCCGATCTTTAGCTTTGAAAAACATAAAAAAAATAAAGGAATAAAGGAATTCTTTAGGCAGCAATATTGGTCTCAGTGTTATTACAATTCTGCTTTCAAAAGAAGCAAACACACAAAAAGGAAAAGACAGAATGACGCGTCTTCCTAAAAATGATCATGATCCAAGCTCGTTCATGAGGAAAAAAACGGTGGCATTTCTTTAAAGCAGAAAGTTCATTTTAAGTCCACTGTTCCCACGTACGTTTCATTGTTCTGGACATATTCTCATTGTCTTCCAGGAAAATCCGAAAAGAGGCCGAAGAAGTGGGAATTTGTCGGGAAAAGTCTCATGCTCCGGACGAGACTGAACAGGAGGCTGCTCAGACGGCGGGACAGACAGAAGCGGACGGGGCAGGAGGTGCTAACGTCGGCCTGGCATCCAAAACGCAGCGAGCCGGCCCGGGTTTCCATAGCGACCACAAAGGACTCATCCCCGAGGCCGAATCTGGGGGTTTCCTCGAGGTGGTTTGGAGTCTTTTATAACAGAGAGTATGTTTGAGACTGAATTTGTTTGCATTTTCAAAAAAAAAACCTATTAAAATAAAAACAAAATAGTAAAAGTATGCTAAAAAAAAATTAAAAACCATTAAAAGTAAAAACTATTGAAAGTATGTCCTAAAAAAAACTAATTTTGTCTGTTCTCAAAATAAAAAAAAAAATACTAAAATTAGATCTCACCACAAGCTTAAAGCAACATTCACAACAGGAGCAATCCTTAATTTAGTTTTTGCATCAAACTAGCCGCTAATTAGCATATTAAGCTCATTTGCATAGGTGTAAGTGGTTTATTTGATGTTAAAGGTGCTATACACTAATTTTGCTTCCTTGAAAGAATGTAAGCAAACCAAAAAGAATTCATCTTAAACTTCCTACGTCAGTCACATGTTGTGTCAGTTATGCATTCTGAGCCTCCAACTTGCTCACCACGATGTGTTTTAAGCTTTTTTCACAGCTTGTAGAAGGGCACATCGAGCTTAAAATCGGGCCAAAACTCCTGTAGTGTGCAGAAGGCTTTAGTTACTTTCTCTGGGCAGTACCTAAGTAGTGCAACTAAATTACATTTTAAAAGTTTTGAGTAGCTAATTACTTTTTCAGTACTACTTCTCCAACACCGGTCAGTCGGGATATTGCGGACTAAGTTTCACCTGAATAAATACATTAAAGGTGCACTGTGTAACTTTCTGAAGGTGAAAATTTAACTTTACAATTCCAACACACATAGAAAGTTAAAATTATTCTTTAGAACATTCTTATTGGGAATAAATAAGTTTTTTTTCATAATGTGAAAAAATATAGCTAATATAGCTATAATGTGAATAAAATAAGGAGCGGCTTTTCCATAGAAATAAACAAAAGGAGGCCCTGGTCAATTAATTGTTAATTTTGCGGCCATGCAAGCTTGCTCATAGTGAAATACACATTTTTATTACTTATTTAGAGCTACAAAGACATCTACTGTAAACTACAAAAAACTTTTGGTCAAAAAGTTACACAGTGTACCTTTAACAAGAGATCTATGCTGAGGGGAGGATTTTAAGCTGTTTATTGCAAAAAAAAAAAAAAAAAAAAGTAGTATAAATGGCAATGAAATAAGTACATTTAAATGCTGCTTTGACTTGACAGATTAAGGTTTGCAAAAAAAGATCGGAAGGCACACGGAGCTGACTTTTGCTTAGGGCCCCAAAAGGTTAGATTCGGCTCTGTATTTGTAGGCCTGAAGACAAATGTAAATCTCATCAAAACAGCCAAATTTAGTAAAAAAAAACACCACTTACACCCATGCAAATTAGCAGCTAGTTTGGAGTTTAGAAGTGCATCCTAAAATACGTTCATAAAAAACAGTTAACCTTAAAAGTAAATAAGAACAAACTAAAAAAATTCAGCGCGTAAAAAACTCTCCAAAAAGACTCCAAACCACCTGGATCAGCCCTTCACCGTCCTCCACACGAGTCCTTATGCTACCAGCGGTTAATAATCTGATTCATGTAGTCTTCGGTGGGCAGCCTGGAGCCCACCATCTCCTCGGTGCGACCCCCGGCCTCCCCGGTCTCCTCGTCATCGTCCTGGGGGGAGGAGGGCCACAGACTCACGCCCAGACCCAGGCCCTGGTGCGACTGCAGGTGGTGCTTGATGCGCTGCTGCCTCCGCTCCTGCTGCCGGGTGAACTGGTAGCGCTGCTGGAACAGGTCCTTGGCGTAGTCGTACAGCTCCATGTCCAGCTCGTTCAGCTCCTCGATACGCTGGATCTGAGGAGGAGGAGAGGGAAACGGTTAAAAGTCTGCAACGTGAACATTTTGTCCACGGATGTCAATTGTTGTGATATTAGGAAAAAAAACAATCATCTCAACTGGGCTTAAATGTCCATCTCACTACATTCTGTTGTAGTCATGTTTAGGGTTGGGTCAATTTTAAATCAAATTTCTTTAGCCAATAGTGACCTCCTTTTTTGAACTCCAGATATTTACTGATACTGAGAATTGGAATTTTATATCCAAAACAGGGTAGGGCCCCTCGACTATGATGAAAATAATAAACACAATTATTTTCTTAGATAGGCTTTGGAGCATTAGTGTCCTTTAAATGTAGACAGATAAGAGTTGAGTCACTAGCTCTAGCCACAGTGGCTGTGCTGTCTGACAGATGAACGTGACGGCAAAGCACCCGCAGGTCCCATTAGTTTGCACTGTATGGCTGAAATTTTAATCAACTTTTAACTACAAACCCTTCTTGTTTGCGGTGCATCGCACCTATCGCCATAGTGACTGGCCGCCACATTTGAATATTAATCAGGCCAGTCAGATGGATTATTTTGCGATATTTGGGAGTTCACAAATTCAAGATAATCTATCTGGTCTTCCAGCAGTCCGTTTGGAGTCTGACCCGGGTTAACGGCCCAATCACATTGCAGCAGGGTGGGTTGAGGGAGGTTGCGCTTGAATCAAACAAAATAAAGATGGCGGCTCCTGTGGATGTACGCGTTTCTGCTGCATGTGATTCTGTTTTAGCAGAAAAAATTCTTTCTGAAAGAAGAGCAGAGGGGTGTGTGTGAGGCTTGTTCTATCCCACGCAGACATTAGATGCTTTGTTGCTGTCATTGGTTAAACATAAAAAAGGTCCGCCGCTCATTCAATCAGCTTGATGCCTTTCATTAAACGTCCCACCTTTGCCCAAATGATTTAAGGAGGTAATGTTCCAGATACTGTGGAGACTGTGGAAGAACTCAAATCAGAGTTCAATACAGATCCAACTGGTGTGAGCCAGATTAAGTGGGGATAGGTGGTAGGTGAAAACAGGAAATTTCGGAGCCCCTGAGCATCAGCTGCAAGACAATACAAGATTCTTCAAACATGCAAGAATCCAAGCAATATTCAATAATGAGAGACGCTGTCATAACATGGTTACAAATTCAGAGAATTGTATTTATACAATATGTCCTCTTTAACTATCAAGACTCATGACTGAATCCATTTTACAATTTCTACAAATAGGCCTACATAGAACCAAAACCGAGAAACAAATTAGCATGGGGTAAATAATCCTGAATAAACATGTGTCGCGTTAGCATTTTGACTACTGCCGTCTCTGTCTTTGTGTATTCAGCAGTCCCCAGTGTGATTCGACTTGTTGTGATTGCTGAAAAGAAATTTGTGTGCAAAACAGATCCATCAATAACTGCTCCCAAATTATATGTTGATGAAGCGAGAAGGAGACCCGGGCTGACAACGCAATTTTAAGCTCGTCAACACCATGTAGCACCAACAAACTGTCATCCAGTCTTTTAATCAGGCTCTCCGCCGCCCGCGTGGGATTTCAAAACGCTTAGATTTTTTTAATACATAAATTTGAAAATGGCTGTGGTCCATCGTGTAAAAACTGCCCATCTTTGAGGCTTTGAAAATCGCATCGTTTCACAGTAGAAACGCAATTATTCAAACTGCCTTCTCAGTAACCAAATGTGTTTTAATTTTACACTTATTTTACCGAGTTCACTTCAGCAGCAATGCAACAGAATGCTGTTTTTGATCTGGAATGTTCAAAAGAAAATGACCACCTTAAAGAATGTTTTTCTTAATGACATTAGGAAACACAACTTCACACATCATGGTCTTATTAAACTGGTCACTCACTGTCACTTATGGACACATTCCAGTCATTGCAGAGGTGCGCCTGGTCCTTGTGTATTTTAGAGTTTACACAGACCTCAGAGCAGTGCAAACACATTGAGTGTGCGGAAAGAATCTGTAGAGACTTTTTTCCAGAGGTCGCAGCCGTCTGATGAGACTTTCAAGTCATAATGCCAACATTCTCAAGGTTATCAATATGCATCTGCAAATACGGAATGCTCTGGACCAAAGAGGTACAAGGCACTTTGCAAGAACCGAACCTGCTTTGCTGTCAGTGTTAGGGGTTAGTCAATGCAGAGTTAGGGTTCTTTCTCATCAAGCTGAGGGCCACCTGTTAGAACTGGTTTTGACAATCACATGTGTTCAGTGTGAATGACGCTGTCGGAAACAGAAGTTGATCTCAATCTGTCAGGTAACTGCTTTCTTTTCTCTCCTAACGTAGCTTTTGTGGACCAGGGCAAGACGCTGAAATTCTGTTCACAGTCAGAGTACGACTACTCACGTGCAACTTATGTTTGGTCAATTTTGTCAGCATTACGTGACTGTATGTGTGTGTTAGTGTGTGCCCACTCGGCATTTGTTTGGCTACTGGTGGTCGTTTGTGTGAATGTTCTTTCACATCAGTGCGGCCCAAAGAGACTGGAACAGACGCTGGTTACTCCATATTACTGGTCTGGATCTTGACTGTATAATTTTACTGACACACACACATGTATATTGGCCTCAGGTCATTTGATTGCACGGGAACACCACCTAGTGTTGCGAAATATATTGACTGATTAGAAAAGGTGTGGGTATTGGGCTGGCTATGTATTGACCATAGCACGCCCAAAGAAATTAGTCCAAACCTGCCACTTATGTATGGTACCTTTTACAAAGGGCTAGGCAATTAAAAAAAATCATTATTTGTTGGGTTTGTTGACTAATTGAAACCATTTTTTTATTTTTTATTAATTATAACTAAATTGAATAAAATATTTAGTTAAATCGATCAGTAGATTATTTTTGTCGATATTGCACAGCTGTTTTTTGTGGTACCTTTATATGTATCATCATCTAGAACAGTGGTTCTCAACCTGAGGTTAGGACCCTCATGGGGGTCACGAATGATTTCTGGTGGACCCCTGATAATATGTGAAAATTAAAAAATGATATCTTAAGCAATGTTGAAATCCTTTCAGATGCAATTAAAGATGTAGATTCCTATTTGCTGACTTTTATCTAGACTTAAGTATCAAAATCAAACCAAACATAAGACTAAACTATCACTGATTTAAAAAAAAAACAACAACTTTAAAAACTCATGATGTGCATAAATCCCACCAGATATTATCTCAATCATGAATTTCATTATTTGTTTCCGCAAAAAGACATTCTCATCACCAATAGAATCCAAACTTTTCCTCTAATGTCACTTTTTAGGATTAGCCCGTTACACTACTCTGGTGTTTACACTGTATTTGATCCTGGGACTCCCTGACTCACCGTGGCATTGTCCAGGTCCACTCCGGCCGCTCTGGTGCTGTTGTACTGCATGAAGGGCCTGATGAAGCGCAGCCTGAAGGTCCGCTCGAACAGGAACTGGGTCTTCCTCTGGTACTCCGTGAGTCCGAAGAAAGCCATGTCCCTCAGGTTCTTCTTGGCCGACTCCAGGAGCAGCTGAGCACGCTTCTTCTCCGGCACCGTGGACATGTTGTAACAGCCCACCAGACTCAGGTCGGCCAGCATACGCACCTGAAGAAACAAACACAGGGGACACTGAATTAGCTCTGAATGGCAAGAACTTCTTTTTAATGAATCTACCAATCACACCCACTGAAATTCAAAAGAGAGACACGGTGGCCAGACTATATCTTTTGTATATTGTATATTGTCTGAATTTTCGAGGCAAGTTCTATCTCATAAGGCAGGGCTGTTCCACCAAATTTTCTTAAGGGTCAGATTTCCCTGCAGACCTTGATGTCTGGGCCAGGCAGCACAATATGTTACCACATTTGACAAACCGTGGGGCAGCCCTAGAGGTTGTCTTATTTTTATTCCTACTATTCATGTTTGCTAAATTAATAATCTTGGGAAGTCCTCAGAGACGACTGTTATTGTGATTTTGAGCTATACAAAAATAAATTGATTTGATTAGATATTAACACTGTAATGATCCAATTGCTGTACAAAATTTTCAAAATACGGAATTAAGAATTAGACTATACAAACCAGGAACTTCCCAGCATTAAACCAGGTCTTAGGGATGTATAAATCCAGATTTTTCAGTTCCGATACTTTGACTTTAAGTATCTGCAGATACTGCATATCAACTGATACCAGTGTGAAGACTGAAATAGCATTTCTTCCTTATTAAAACATACAAAATTTTGTCATATTGTGTTATGTAATTGTTGTTTAAAGTGCAAGCCATAACATAACAATTTAAGCGGAATAAAATGTCCAAAAATATGAGGCGCTCTGGATCAACACCAGCCAATATTTTAGTCTCATTATGTCCAGTTAAAGGCACAACTAGAATATCGGCTGAACCGATATAATTGAGCCAATATCCGATCCAGCAAAATGTCCTGGATTGGAGCCGATATCCAATCCCAGAGAATAAATCAGGACCAAACAAGACCTGTAGTGGAATTAAACCAGAACTAAAGTAGGACCAAATGCATCTAGAATAGAGATTGACTGATATTGTTTTTTCTTTGGCCGATGCTGATGCTGATATCAATGGCCTATTTTCTTATTTTAGTTGTAAAAGCATAGCTTTTAAAACTAAACTATTAATCACCACCGTACATGTGCATCTCTTTCACACAATGTAATGATGCTCGATTGTATTTTGGCCCAAGAAACAATCACTTCATGTCGTCATAATGTTCATATTGACAAACAAACAAGAATAAAACTTAAAGACATGTCTATGATCAAATCAAAACTGCAGACTTAGGGATGGAGAGAGATAAAAGAGGTCTTATCGTTTCTGTCCAAACCAACTCAGACTCAGCTGATCTCTGTGAGAGCAGCTGCACCACAGAAGAAAAGCCCAAACAACTGCCTGATCAGATATCGGACAAAAGTATCGGCCAGGCGATGTCTATCTCTAGTCTAGTAACTTAGAATTAAACCATTAAAGGGGAGAAAATACATTAAATTTTTGAAATATTTCCAATGGGGTTTTTGGAAGGCTGATTTAGCCCTTGGGCCATAAGTTGAATAGGCCTGCCATAAGGACTATGGATATGTTACTGTGATTCATTGCTGTGATTGGTTAAGCACAAACAGCTTGAATCTAAAATTTTAACTCTAAATTTCAAACATATTGACAAATTTAAGCTCTTAAACTATTTATCGTAGATTATTTTGCTTGTTTCAAACCATTTAGATCACTTTCTATGTCAGCCAAGTTATTTAACACTGGATTAAGAAATTTATTCTACTTTCGGTAAACATGCCAATCTAATCCAGTCAAAACGACTCAAATCCACATTATAATTCTACATCCAAGTCATTTCAAAGCTGCATTTTTAGATTTTCCGATGTATTTGTATTCATTTTACCCACAAGCAGACCAACACGACGAAGAATCACAATAAATCTTTGATACTCCACGGCAATATTTTCAATGGGATCTCCCGAAGCGAAATCTGTTCTTTGTGATGAATCTGTGTATTGTTTGTGCCAAGTGTATTGTACTACTATTAACACCTCCATTATTAACTTGGCAAACAGGAGAAAAGGAACCGGGACGTGAATAGAAATGAGCCGTTTTGTCTCTTCACACTTAACTTTGTGTCGTATGTGTGAAGATGGAAGGAGAGAGAGAGAGAGGGAGGGATGACCTTAAGGCACAGATGATGAAGATGAAGATGAGGAGGATGGTGTGAAGAGGAGGTGTGAGAGCTGCCCAGTGTCACATGTGTTCGGCTAATCACAGATGCAGCTCGTACATATATACACGCCGTTTAAACAACTGTCTGCAGAGTCAAAGCTATAAGGCGTGTTTAGGAAATGTCAGTGGATTCTAAAAGGTTATACATTGGTGTTTATTTTCAGATTTTGAGCCGCTTTAAAGGATATGACAGACATTAATTATGCCCCCAGACACATGGGAAATGTCCAGACCACGTGTGGTTTTTCCATCGCTGAGAAGCACCTAAAATGCATAGGACAAGTTTGGCTAAATTTTTAGTAAAACATAGTAAACATGATTAAGATTTGACTAAACATTTAGCTTGTTGCCCATTCTGGTTGTTTTGGTGAAGTTCATTATTGTCTTTTGGTCAGTTAATATGACATGTGTGGAGGGGAATCCAATCACATTGTAAATCTGGGCCAAAATCAACTTAAATAACACAGGAGTGACAAATTATCATCCCTTGTAACACTTTAATTGTGTTAAATGACGCTTAAACTCCAGGAAACTGTGTCAGTTGTCTTTGCATTTTGGAGCTTTTTGACGACACATGTGGAGGGATTATGTTTTAGAATTAATATTATTATTTTCTACTTTTAGTTGTCAGTTTCTTCATATAACTTAACAGTTGTAAAACTGTGATACATATTTACCACAAAGACTAGCACACCAAACTAAGTCAAATTTAGAAAAAGATTATAATCAGTCATGCAGGCTTTAAAGAGCATATTAATAATAGTGCGTTGGATTTATAGAGTTCTTTTCCTGACAGCTAAAGAAGCTTCACATTGTCCAATCACTCCACACTAGATGGTTAAGTTATTTTAGCCACAGCTGCGCCATTGGCCCTTCTGACCACCACCAACCATTCACACTCACATCAGACCCACACTAGGCAATGTGGGTGAAGTTCTTGTCACAACATTTACTCCTTTAGTCGTCCCACCTGAGGTTCCAGTTGTCTTCCATCCAAGTACTGTGCAGGCCCAACTTGCTTATCTTCTGAGATTAGATTAGTGTGGTTAAAGGATGTATAGTTATGTCTTATTCGGAAAGCAGAATATTTTCCTCGGGACGTTATGTAAGTTGTAATAATTACAGAAGTCGTCTGAGTTTCTAGTTCTATGAGAATTGTCAATGTCTGTAAAGTTTCTCCTGAATTTTACCTCCTGTAATTCACCAAACTCAGACGTCTTTGTGTAATTCTTATGTCCTGCGAATGCATATGTTTGTTTTCAATCTGGTAAACTGTATAGAAATTGTTGTTTTTTTACAATTAAGAAGCTAAAAATTAAACAAACTATGAAAATACTCAATCACCTGGAAGTACAACTCTGTAGTCATGGCAAGGTCAAGAAGATTGTACAGAGCTGCAAAATTTGGGTGGAGAAACTTTATCACCGTAAATGGATTAATAGAGAGAGCAAATGTGTGTGTTTTGTAAAAAATTTCATCGTGCAGATGTGATTCTGATCGACTTACACAACAACGTGACGAGGAGCCACATTTACGATCCCACAGCTCAGGTCATTCACGATAAAACAAACCCAAAACACAAGAAATGCTCAAGTCGTGAAGAAAGCAAAAGGTAAATATCATGCCGTGTGCTAAAATTCAGGCTTGTTGCCATTAGATACCATAGTTTCTTCATTTCTATAATGGTAGAAATTGCAATTTTTTTCATCAAAGACTTGGCTGAGGCTGTGCTATGACTCATTCACACATTTTTAACACACAAATCATGCATTCTTCTTAAACTAAAGCACTCGTTTCCATCTACTAATCAGGATCTGGCAACAAAATTGGTCTCTACATGAAGCCACAGCCCACGTTCCTCACCTGTCTGTTGTTGGCCAGGTTGTAAGGACAGTCCATGAACTGCTGCAGCGTACAGCCGGACCAATCGGAGCCCTCGTAGCAGGACGGCAGCTCCTCGGGCGTAGGCGTTCGACCGTCGCACATGTGCAGGGAGGTCTTCCACGTGGCCCCTCGCTGGACGTGCCTCCACTCGCTCAGGTACCGCGACACAGGGTCCCTCAGCAGCGTGATGTAGTAGAACTTTCTGGAGAGACACACAGAGGGAAGTGGAGATGAGAGACGGACTTTAGAAGATAATGTGGTGAAAGAACATTCTAGAAAGACCTGCGACGCTCAGAGCACATGGAAAGTGTGTATCAGTGAAGGAAGCACAGTAAGTCGTTCTTGATTCAAACAGATACCAAGCAAAACATGGCAAGTACTGCTAAATTGATACTGATACTTTGACCAGCTTTAATTGACAAAATGATTATCTGAGCTTGAACAAACATGATAAATACATGTCCAGCTGTAGTTCTTTAGACATTATTCTCAAGCAGTGTTGGGGAGTAATGGAAAACATGGACCGCCATTACATATTCACTATTACGTAATACTTGCATTCTGTTACAGTTACTGCTTTTAATCCAGACATAGAGAATACGGTTACTTTTCTAAAATTAAGGGAATACATATGAATGTAGACCCATCGTTTTAAAAACACCAAATAAATACAATGCGTTAGTTTCATGCAGCAGCTTGTGCAGTGACAGCGCCATTGCTTCAGAAACAGTGTCCAATCAGATTTGAAGTTGTTGGGATTCATTTTTCAAAGACAGTTTGTTTTCGCTCTGATTTAAACATTTAAAACAAGAGCACCAGACTATTAGCAAAAGATTTCTGACACTGGGACCTGCTCTGAAACTGGTTATTGCCAAGAGCCTTCCGATACAATATGTATACCAATACAGATAATAAGATATATTTTACTGACGACAATGCTGAAAAAAATTACAGAAAAGTATTGCATACTACAATAAAAATGTTTTTAACATGATTTTGAGTACAGTCCTCTTTAAAATGAATGTTAAGAATGTCACTTTGAATATGTAGAATCACAAAATGAAGAAGTATATTTTCACACTGATCTTAATGTTACACAAGTGTTCTATGAATAAGTCATTTTCAGCTCATTAGTCTCAGCCTTAAAGCCTTAAATCTGTCCATTAGTGCAAAATGTATTATTATTAGAGTTTAAGTATCCCGAAGTACAAAACGTATACTGTCCTTTATCAATATGTGTATTGCCAACAAGTTTATCGCTTTATATCCCGATATTGATACATCAAGTACAGCCCTAGACCACACATGTGTAAATCTGAGGTAAACACTTCCTCTTGGCTCCTGAAACTTTGTAATTTTAGGTTAAAATTGTCACATATTTTGCTTTTCAATACAAACTACATTCCAAGTATTGCGAATACAGAACCTTAATTTAGCCAAGTAATAGAATATATTACAGAATACAGTTTCAAGGTATTCTACTCATCAACACTGATCTCAAGTCGAATCTCAAGTCACAAAGGGTCAAATCACGAAGGGTCAAGACACAAGTCAAGTCTTTTGGGCTCATAAGCCATGAAAAGTGTGACCTGAGTCAAGTCAAGTCAGTCTCCCACCTCTTTAACATACTACCATGATAATGATAATGTTATGCCAATCATAATTGTGTTAATAAGCATCATATGCAAAACTCTAAAATCTGACTCATTTTACCAGCACCTCTTTCCCTACTCACTCCTTGTATTCCAAATTAGTTCCTGCACAAGTCATAGCATTTCTAACCCAAATCCATCCACTAAAAAAGACACTCGCCGCAAATCCGCAATCAATAAACAAGCCCAGGCCTTAACACAGTCGCAGAAAGAGCCGTCGCGATATCGGCAAAGTGCTGAAGTGAATCTTTCCCCGGTGCTGCTTTTTCCTGTGGGACCAATTCAGCTGAGGAATAAAGCAATCCACACTTCTTCTGCCGTCCATGTGGTGGCACTGTTCCACACCGCAACGCTCCGTCCGCAGTCATGACAAACGGAGGCTTTGTACTGGATTATAAAAAACAGAAACGCATGCATCTCCAGTACCGAAGCATTAACCCGATAAAATGCAAACAGATTGAGATGAATTGCTTTGGCATTTTGAGTAAAGGTGACAAAGCAAGGTAGGTGGTGTTTTAACAATGGGTTTAATAATGAGCGAATGAGAAGGAGGCGGAGCGGGTTACTTCAATAAGAGTATAGTGTTTGGTGTGAAAATGACTCCACGACAAAGAGGGCGGAAAACACAATGGAGTCTAAGGGTTTATTTAACAGGTTCATTCATGTTTTTTGAAGTAAAGAGTGAAAATAAAAGAGTTGTTTTTGAGAATCTTTGCTGATGTATTAGAAATGAAAAGCAAACACGTGGATATCAAGAAATGAGTTAGAGCTGCTTCTATTGGTTGTGAAGGAAATTACACACTGAAAATAATCACATCGATCTTGCCTGATATGCTAATACTGCAGATATGTTCAAAAGGAGTGAAGGATTTATGGACAAAAGATCTCAGTGGGGAAAGAATAGTATCCTGCAGACAGAAATCCAGCGATGGCTTTGATAAGAATGTGATTAAGCATGATTTTAAACATTTTGTATAACTCTTAAGGTTTTCATTTATGTTTCCCCATGTACTTTAGATGGCAAGAGGCACTTTTTCCTGTTAATAACACTGGACTTTGCCATGGAATATTTCAAAAAATATTTAGCAAATTTAAAAAGTGGTGATTTCTAGGATGACTAGACCCATTATTCAATTGCACTGCAAAAAATAAACTGCATTTAAACAATCTTTATTTTACCTGCCCTCCACCTCATTGGCCTGTAGAATGTTGTGATGTCACATGAAACCAACCTATTGTACATTGGCCTAATAAACCTTAAACTTATTTAACCTAAGTGTGTTCTATAATGTTTTCTGTAATTAATTGTTGCTCCCTGATAGTGCCTGTAAGTCAGGGCTGGGCAATTATTTTTTCTGGTGGGCCATATTTGAACCTAGACAATTGGTGAAGGGCCAGACTGCAGTCATTGGTGCAACAAATGAATCGTTTTTGGAATATAATATATAATATTAAGATATAATATTAACAGCTAATGACACATGTCCCATAGCAAAATCAATTAAAAAAAGAAATATAAAGAATTTTATACTTAATTTATAAATATTCTCAAAAAAGATGGGCCACAGCAAAACAGTCCGAGGGTCACATCTGGCCGCGGGCCGCAGTTTGCCCAGGTCTGTTGTAAGTTAACAACACAATATTTTTGTTAGATTTTATTTTAGTTTATCTGTCCACAAAAAGAAACAAACAAATGAGGAGGAATTGGAGGGGGGTTACAGTTGTTTAAAAAAAGAAATTACCGTAATTTCTGGATTATAAATCGCTACTTTTTTCATGAGCTTTGAACTATGCGGCTTATAAGGCAATGCAGCAAAATTATAGATTCTCATAGATTTACTATTAACAAGTGCAGCCTATATACGTACTTTATAATTTTTCTTACTTAAATCTAGTGGGTGCGGCTTATATTCAGGTGCGCTCAATAGGGCAGAAATTACAGTATATACATGTAAATATGCAACAACTTTGTGTTTATAGAAGTTTCTTCCAAATGCTCTGACTTCCCCTACCACTAAAAGCACGTACAATACACTTCCCATCTTCTCTTACTCCAGGACTCCACTAAAAAGAGAAATTCAGATGGACTTTTCTGGCTAAATAAAGAGAAATGAACATGAAAAGTCATCACAGGGAAATCCGAATTTTTTAAGTAATCACAAGTAAATACAAACAAGTGAATCGATAGGTGGTAGGTGAAAACAGAACTTTTCTAAGGACTGCTACACCAGCTGTCGGACAACACAAGATTACTCAAACGTGCAAGAATCAATCCAAATACAAGTTTAAGTAAAATAACGATGTGGATTTTAGATATGCCCTTTAAACATCATCCGTCCACATGATAAAATTCCAACGACGTGATGTAACTCTCCTCGTATAATCTCCGTCTCTGTTTCTCTCACGGATCTGGCCCCGGCTCGAGACGTCCGGCTGTCTGTCCAAACGAGCTGGTGTTGATTGATTCCGCGGCGCTAATTAGCACAAGCGAAGTGAAGGCCAGTTCAGACAGCACATCGCCTGGCCTTTTTCCTCATTATCCAATCACAAGTGGGAAAGCCGGCGCACACCTGGGATTACACGCCAGGAAGCTCTGACGGAAAACAACACTAACACAATGATCGGGTTTTCTTTGTGGACTGGTGAATCAACTATTGTAGATTATGATGGTCTGGTTGATTTAAAATAAGGAAAAGAAACTGTGTTCAAAATCTTCATGTCGTCGCTGTACAACAATGGAAACTGTTTTAGATTAATTTTGTGTTTTATTATGAATAAAATATAAATTACTGATGTCATAGTTTATTATTAAAGGTGCTATACACAATTTTTGCTTCTTTAAAAATGTAAACTAACAGAAATAAAACATTTTAAACTTCTTATATCAGTAACAAATCACTGAATTGTTCAAAAAACTGTTTAAGTTTTTTTTTACAGCTGTAAAAAGCTAGACTTGCCGGTATGCTAACAGCTATTAGCCACAATGCTAACAACAAAGTCATTGCCCACTTCGTACCTTTAGCTTTACTTCTATTACGTTGTTTTATTCATATTGAAATTTTAATCAAACACAGACAAAATGAAACCGTTAAACACAAAATTTCCTCACAGATTTCGACAAAGTAAATTATTGTAAAACAAGATTTTTACTGTTTAAAGCCGTAACTGCCTAATTAAGCTAGTTCTGACTGCTAACTGTTAGCTTAAAATGGCGATAAGTAAATGTGCCGTTGTTGGGCTTTCTATTGGCAAACTTTTGTCAAATACATTCATAAATATCAATATAAATAATTAAATAATATTAACTGTACGCTTACGAGTAAGGGGTTTAAAAGACGTAATTTCGGCCTGTGCATGCATAGTTGCGCTAAAAGGTACAAAGTGGGCACTGACAAACAACAAGAACGGACAAAGTTGGTGGAATTTGGTGAACAAATGAGACATTATTAGACGCAGACAAGGTATCTATGCTGAGAGGAAATGATTTTAAGTTATTTTATGAAAAAAAAAAATAATAAAAGGTGACAGAAATTCAAACACATACAAGTTGCATTTTCTGTACTTAACGTGGCCCGACAGATGCTTCAAATGCCCCAAAATACATATGTGACCATCATCACGAAGACTTACGAAGACATTTAACAAGGTCAAAATGTGTCTGCTTTAAACAATCATTGGGCCACATTGAACTTCAATATGCTCACGCTCTTGTAGTTTGACGACTATGTGGCATATATAAGGATGTACAGTATGCTTTAAAAGGTCTTTTTCACTTCAACTGTACAAGCACCAAACCTGTGCGTGAGCATGTTTGCTTTTGCATACATCATCGTCACAGAAATAAGCCAGAGGTTCTCAAACCTTTCTCTTGGGTGGGCCAAAACAAGCAGCTGTTCCAAATGTATTACATTGAATCTAGCTAAGGGGCCAACAATAATTAGCTTTGCATTTTAAAGTTTATTTGAGAAGAGATGTTTAAGGAGATTACAATTGATTTGGTCTTCAACACAAAAAAAAAACAAAAAACGAATTTGGCTCCACTTTGGGCACCACTGCTACACTGCTGCTGTTCTCTTGTCAAATGCATCAAGGTTAAAGGTCATATACAGAATAACTTTTTTCTTAGTCATGTCTTCAATTATTCATCCTGCATTTCAAAACAGAATTCGTAGTATGTTTTGTTTCATTTCTGTTTCAGTAATCCTCATAATTTAGACTCCACTTTCTCCAAAAATAAAAAAATTGGGTTACGCCTTGTGATGTCATAGGTAGCCATCCAGGAAGTGTTGTTTTTAAAACTTTTTAAATTTGATTGTTTTGTGATATTTTTATTTCATTTAGCAGGAAAGTATGAGGTAGATCATTAAGATTTTAAAAAACTAAGTAACAAACAAAAAACAACACAAAATTCTTTAGGAATGTAAAGAGGTCTATTGACTTCCTGTTCAAAACTGATAAACTTCGCCTCTTTATTGTAAAATGTAAATGGAAAATTTTAAATTACTGTAGTTCTAGTTTGTTGTGAAAGTACCAATGGCAATTCTGAACCCGACATGTTGTTTGAGTAATCTCGCATAAATACAAAAAAAGTGGGTGGAGGTAGGTGATAGGTGAAAACAGGGATTTTCTGACAATACAAGCTTATTCAAACATGCAATCCAACTGCAGCTTTGATTAAACTAATGATGAGAAAAAACTGTTAGAACATGGTCAATCATATCATTTCGCTTTCATCGTCCCCAAATATACATCAAATTTGACGTTTTTAGCCTTTTTTAAACTGGTTCTTTCCTCATTACAATGTCATTTTACATGCTCAGACAAACACTTTACATACAACTTTGACAATTCACACGACAAAAGCCAGAGACACAAAAATAGACCCGCGAAGCTACACGGCAAATCTAGCAACAGCCAAAACACACTGGTCACAGCAGGCACCAATCCGGTCCAGAGCTTAAACCAAGCCCCTCCGGATCTGGCACAGAGACCCCCGCTCGAACCAGGAGGCGGCAGGAGGGGGATCACTCACAATGACGGGGACTAAACCCTAAATCCAGGTACAGCTGAGAGAGTCACGGCAACCGACCAAACCGACCCTCCAGAGCTGCTGTGGAGAGATATAAAGCCTGTTTAGTGTAGACCTGTGGAGCTAAAGGTAAGATTTCTGTTGGAAGGTACAGGTTGTGTTACAGGGATTGGAAGGACATGATGTAGTGTGAATCAATACTGGAATGACATAGGGCTGGGCGATCGAGGAAACAATATATCATGATTTTTGCCTTCATATTGGTGATAAAAATGGAAATGATGAACATAACAACAACATAAACTTTGACTTCAAATCTAAATTCTGCTTCGAATCATATTTTTCCAGTGCAAATCTAATTTTTTCTTCCAAAATCTGACTTCTCCTTCAAATTGCATAATTTTACTGACTGAGGATTGTCTGTGAAGCTTTCAATTAAATAAACACAACCAAAGAACTGATAATTCGGCACGACTCCAGATTTCAATCTCTTAATCGTTCAATGAATGCCCTAGATGAAAATGTTAAAAATCAAATAATTAGTGGTTGCTTTGGAAGAATTGCCCAATCTCTTGCTTGAAGCTATAGCTTTCCATCAGCCCAGTCTTCAAAGAAAGTGTAGATACACTACGAAAGGTCTACACTACATTTACAAAATGTTTTTATAATTGTCATGTCATGAGCAAGTGGCTGTACTCTGTGACAATGATAAATACAATTTTGATTTGTTTTCTCAGTTAAAACTGTGTTGAAACTTATATATACCGATCAGTTAACGATGATTTGAGTACCAAATTAGTTGACAATTATTTCAGTAATCGATTACCTTCTTGCAGCCCTACAAAATATTGAAATTTTTATCTTAGCTGATAGAGCGGATCAGTGCACCAAGATTAAGTTTAATGACACACTACTATGGCCATCTCTATGAAGAAAAGCAGATGGCATAGTACACTTTTTGCAACATTCAGTGCTCTAAATCAAAGTTATTTAAGGGTGCATTCACAATACACTTTTGATTTGGATCAGGATTCGTTTGCCTGGATAGTTTGGTTCGATTGGGTAATTGTGAACGCGCAAACGAATTCTGATCTGGTCCAAAATGTCCAAATCTGGTTCAGTTGGAGAGGTCGGTCTCGGCTCGGTTGAATCGAGCTCTGGAGCAAACGGAGCGAGAGCGAAACAAAACCAGGAAGTGAACACTGACGTGATCCAGGCTGAGACACACGTGAGGCTCAGAATTACAACAAACAACATCTGTAAGATCAATAACGAGACAAATAATACACAAAAACACATGAAAGTAACAGGAGAAGGACGGGGGATTTTTTTTCTCTCGCATTGATTACAAAAACAACAAAGTTATAACTCTTAAATGAAAGCAAATACAGAAAGTAACACTACAACTGCCGGGGGAATGGTCTATATTCATCTAATATTTAGTTACACAGCTGAGTGAGCAGATGACAGACCTTTCAGAGCCAGATTTTCTCAAATAGATGAACTTTTTGTTACGTTTTACTCTCGGCATTTGGAACGAAATGCCTAGCCCTCCTCTCTCGTCTTCTAAAGTGAAAGTCCACTTTGTCTTTGCTCCAACACTTGGTCTATCACTCACTCTGGTCCCGTTAATGTGAGAGAAGTTGTGGGATAGATCCATAAAAACACAAATATAAAGTCCAGAAGCGTGTTTGCAACTGTAGCCGCTGTTAGCCGAGAAGCCGGGTGTCCTCTTTGCTGCTGACGTAACGTGTTTCTGTCACAGCGCCTCTACAGGCAAAGAGCAGATGTGTCTCTGCTGCGCTGGTCAAATTGGCGAAAAGTGTATTGTGAACGCGAACCGAGCCAGTTTACAGAAAGGTACAATGTTGCAATTTTGGTTCCCAATCGAGCTGAGCCCACTTCGGTTTGTATTGTGAATGCAGCCTAAGTGTGTATAATGTTTTTATTGCATGTTCATACTCTCCTTCTGTTTATGACCTTTGCACACTGAGCTTAAAACAAGAAACTCACTGTACTATCGCCACATTCCTACTTTTCAACTCACTTAGTACAATTTATAGTCATCAATTCACACATGCAAGACAAAGCACTCTCTTAGGACAGGTGGGGGGACACTGGAGCCAACAGGGGCCCCTAACATTATGGAGATTCCTCTGGCGACATGATCTGGATTCCTCTCACCTCCCCATCGAGCCTCCAGCCTGTGTGTGTGTGTTTGTGTTTGTATGCGAGAGAGAAGGAGACTACGCCTATTAAATCAGCGATGACATTTCCCCTCTTGGCTCCGGTTCCTTTAAAAAACAAGCCGTTGTTTGGCCCCGGTCGTCTCCTGAAATGCGCGAGACTGAAAAACACCAACTGGATAGAGAGAGAGAGACGAGGATGGAGAGAGAGAGGAAAAGAGAGAGGAGGCGGAAGAGAATTTCAATTAGTTTTCTAATACTGGCAAAGCAGCAAAGGCCCCGAGACCAAAGTATCTATTGCTAGCTAGCGCTGTAATGAAGGCTCCGGCATATTACAGGCTAAATAAATAAATAACACAGTCTCGCGCACATGAAGGTGGACGCGCTAAGGCTAAATAATGATGCCAAATTGGGCGTTCACGTGTGTCGTTTCAACTTAGCGGGGTTAGCGTCGAAGAAATTCATTAGATGTAATGGTTTACCCGCGAACAACCGCTAACACTAAATATGGGCTAGCGTAATATGACATTCTTATGCGTCGTAACAACTTAGCTAAGCATAGGAGAGATTCAGCTATAATGATTTGTTTGTCTCACACATAACCGGTAATGCTAAATATGGACTAGCATAAATGAGGTGTTTATGTGTGCTTGCGGTCTCATGATTTGAGTTTATATTCGCAAGCTATGCCACACATCGCTTTGCATTAGCGGCTATGCTAGCAGATGTTTATATTTTAGAATACTTAAGAAAAATCTGGGTAGTGTTAAGGTTGGGTTAAGTTAAGGATTAAGTTTGGGGAAAGTATGCCGACTTTGTTGGGCATAGCTGTGTTGGGGAAATAAAATGCTAGCATACAGCTATATGGACTAACATAATAAGCTAAATATGCTATATATATCCTTCACAGTCAAAAAAAAAAAATCACTATCAGGTTGAAATTAGAGATAGGCTGTTTTCGATGAAAATTAGGTAAAGGTAATGTTTTGTTTGGACAATGTACAATGACATTAGCGGTAGGCTACACTGTAATTTTTTGACCCCAAATATTTTTTCTAGTATAGATGTCTTTTTGAATAATAATAAATAAATTATAAAAATGTGTGACTATCCTGTGAGCAGGTTTGTATGGCCTCAAAATTAACTAATAATTGGCCAATAGAAGAGCCTCTTACTGTATGTTTCCATGGGAAAAAACAGCTTTTTAGCTAATTTTTTTTTTACATTATGGCATAAAACTTTCTAATTGAATCCCCAATTAGAATGTTCCAAAGGATTATTCTAAATTTCAGTCACTACTGAATTAAGCAGTTGACTTTTCACCTCCAGAAAGTTACACAGTGACTCTTTAAGCACAATGGCAGAGATGTTTCAGCTCATTTCCATCAGTAGTCCTGGAGAGGAGACTGGACACACTCCACAGAGCGCTAACCGCTGTGCCACTGTGTTGTAGGTTCTATACAGTATGCCATAGCCTATAATAGAGCATGTGCTTGTTTTTGTTTTGGAATGAGCTGGCTCATTTTAGCTTACTGACACATTCAACACTGAAGAGTTGAACTTACATTTGAAGCTCAGAATGCATAAAGTAAGCAAAACATGAGAAAGCTACAATTATACAAATTAAATTGCTTTGTTGGTTTACATTTTGAGACTGTAAAAATATGAGCTCAGTGTCCATGAAAACACAATATTTAACTGCTAATTAAACTTAGCAAGCAGACGTTCCAGGAAACTGAAACGCAGCTGAAAAAAAAAACAACAGTTCCTTTTTCAAAGTGTTCCAACTGAATAAACTCGTATTCAAACTTTATGGCTAATGCTAACCTTTAGGTTAAACAAAAATAACGTTAAATAAAGATAGATCTATAAATTGTTGATAACTCATAGCTTTATATATCCAACACTGGTAAATAAATGGACTTTGCTAGCTAACTAAAAAATAAAGACATGTTGGTGTTAAGAAGGCAGTGCAGCTACAGAGAGTGTGGACTTCCAAACAATTTTGGTCTTAAAATGGGACCAGAGAAGCTTTTTTAAGGTCTTGGTCTTGTCTTGGTCTCGAGGGTGGTTGGACTCTGTCTTATCTTGTACTCGGTCTTGTTTCGGCCTGGACACTGAGACCACATGCTTCGTTAACTTTTTTGTGTTATTGTTTTGGCCAATGTAATGCTTAGTACACATACTGCACAGAATAGCATATTTCCATTGTAACAGTTTTAAAGCTCCATCCCAAGCCCATATCGTTTTCTTAACCCAGTGGACTCTCCCCACCCTTCTCTACATGCTAGGCTGTTTTGAAACAGTTTAATAATCCTGATTTATATTTCTTCATTTGACATCAGCGGTTTGGAAATAGAACAAGCGTTAAGCAGCCGTAATCGGATGCTGGCGTGGACAGGCAGTGAAACACGCAGACACGATGTTAAGTGTTCTCCACGTACAGTAACTTCGAGCCAACGCTGTCAAACACGCAGTGCATTCAAATCTGCTTTTAAAATAGCTCCCGGATCGGCCTCGCTAATGGAGGAGCATTTGCAGCTAGCCGCTACTGTTGACAAGCTAGCTCTGTGTCATAATCGTATAAGAAAGTTGATTTTAGACTGGCTCTGGTGCTAATGCTAGGCCATATTTAGCATTGGTGGTCATGTGTGTGAGGCCTACAAATCATTACAACTGGTGACCTGCTTTGATACTTGTCCTGCTAAGTTGATTTGTGATAACCGTTAGCTTGAATTTTTTTCATTATTTAAAAAGCCAGAAACTGTTACAAAGTGTGTTTGTCAGTTGTAACCCAAGCCTTACTTTGTCAAATTAGCCTCCGAAGCTAGGGTTCCCAAACTTGACTTTGATGAAGTAAACTAATGCTATGTAATATCTAATACTTCCACATTCAACAAAAGCATTAGCTCTAATGATGCGTTCCAGGTAATTGGGCACTTCCCACTTGTAAAAATGCACTGGAATCAAACTGGTAAATATCACTTGTCAACTGGGATCGGGTCAAAGAAGTCCCCCTTCATGTAAACCAGAGGTGGCAAGTAACTAAGTACTTTTACTCAAGTACAGTACGTAGTGAATTGAAATTGAAATAGTGATTTGAAGTTTGCAGCGATCAAATCGAAAGGCCAGAATCAGTTTTGCTCATGTAATCACCGAGTTAAATACACACTCTGTACTTGTATAATAGGCCTACACACAATAATAGCCACAATGTTTGAAGAAACAAATCATGAACTTGTGCCAGACTTGTCTGAATGTGCATTATTATGTTGCAATAAAAAATTATGTTGGATCTCTAAATATGGTCACTAAATATGACTGTTCGCTGTTCAAATGTTGGTAAAACAAACCAGTTCTGAGCTCTAACAGTGGTTTTGTTTAAATGTCATTTATTATGATTTATTTTGTGTCTTAAGGTAATAAAAAATGTTTATGATAAACTAACAAAATCTAACTAAATCTAAAATGGTGGCTGCAAAATCGAAAACTGAATCGAATCGTGACATAAGTGAATCGTCCCATTCATAGAATCTGTACTTGATTGTTACAAAATCTTGTGACTTTTACTGGAAAATCAACTGCAAACCAATTTTTTTCTGGTTAAGCTGGTTTTCCTTGATATACCTAGATTATATGACTTGTTTTGATGTGTTTTCTGCCTTGTTTTAATAAATTTGTTCTTATTTCAAGTACAATTATTTGCTAATGAAGTCAGATGTTTTTACTCACCGCTTTGGCAAAAAATGTCTTGAAAGGAGTTTTAGCAGGACATTGACTTTTACCAGAGCTGTTTTCTACACTGTACTTTTACTTGAGTAGTGAACTTCAGGACTTTTGCCATGTGAACATTGGTTACAAGTTATTTAAAAGCACCTAAACCAATGTTTTGGTCACTTACTGTGCCTTTTGCATATGAGCCTTCTAACTTTTCACCACAGTACAACTCATGCTCAAAACTAAAACAAAATATGCTTTAATTAGACCTAACAGAGCATTGCCAACTAGTTTTCACTAAATAAATACTTTGACAACATAAATGTTCTGGGGGACTTTAAAATCCCTGAAAAATAAATTCTTCAAGTTGTTGGGTCTGACTGTAAAATGTGTTTCCAGTTGGCGTGCGATGTGTCAGATGTGAAATCCTAATTACAGAGCCTGTGATAGTCAGATGGAGCAATCTATTGTGCAAAGAGCCAAACAAACCGCAGTAAACATGGGAAGTTTGGTCTGCATAGAGATAACAACACATCAAGTCTTACACAAAACCTTACACAAGTCATTATTTGATTGATTTGAATTTAGAGCTGTCAAACGTCTAGAAAAACAAGGAAGAAGAATTGTGAAAACTTACGAATTGCAGTTTCTCAGACAAATATGATGATCAAAATGAAACTATTCAGTGGATATTTTAATCATAACTTTAACTGACAAAATGTAAAAAGCTTTGCTAAACTGTTGCATTATTTATGTCTTCCAGATCGTGTTTGCATTTACAGTAGGAGTTTCAGACATAACATAAATCCGTAGACATTTTATAAGCAGGAAACATTATATAGTTTTAAAAAAACTAAACAAGGAGCGATGCATTACACAGATTTAATGCACAACGCAGAGTCAAGAACACCATCACGCGCAGCGGACTGTGTTAGATAATGCATGGAGTTTTTTAATCCACTTATACTATGGTCACATGTCTACACATACGTGTCAGGTTTGTTCACAATCTTAACTGATCCCAGTTGATTTTGATTGTGTCCAGGCTTAATAACATGGCAATATTGAACATTTATGTTCAAACTATTATTCAATTGCAGAGGGCTGCTGTTGAAGACTCTCCTCTCTGTCTCTCTGGGTCAGGTCATGTGTTTATTTACCTCAGAACTGAAGAGGAGATCAAGGAGGATACATTTTCAAAGCCTGCAGGTGATGTATTCCCAATATTTTGTGTCTCCGTGTAAAATGACATAGCCTGATGTTTCAGCCGGTTTCATTTCACATCTGCTCTATGGTAGGCGGGACCTTTTTCACATTAACCAACCAGTTTGTTTGTTACTGGACATTATGTACGTATTGCAATCAACACACCGGTTGTAGTCCAAGAAGTTCAGCGTAAACCTGGACGTTAGGGCTGGGCAATAACGTGATAAAAATCGAATGATGAACTCAATGTGAGTCAAATTGTGATTTCCCAATTCTCTATTTTAATGCATCTGTTTGTTAAAATACAGACAGTTCATTCCATCCTTCTTTTCTTAGCCTTAGAGTTTGTTTTTTTATAATGAATTTGGGCGTCTGTTTTTAATAGTCTTCTGAATTTTGAAGGTCATGTGTTGAGGTCTTTAGTGCTGCAGTTTCAAGTCAAGTTCCAAGTGAATTTTAGCATATTTTCACATTTGCTTTTCAAAAATATATCTATTTATGAATGACACATGGATTTTAACATCTTTTCAAAAGCTGTTATTATAGTGTCAGAAATGCCAAAATTATGTTATCACACAGTGTTCTAATGAATCGATTCTTTGAAAAACTTTATCTATGGGTTGAGATCGCTTGTTTTTGGATTATTTTTCAAAGACTTTTTTCTCTGAAAATCTGTCCACACTGGTCAGTCTTTGTTCTGCTCTGAGTGAGTGACAGCTGGATTTAACCAATCACAGTAAAGTAGGAACTTTCAGAAGAGGCAGATGATTGTATTTATCTCAAAGGCAAAAGACAATCAGTACAAGAATTGTGATAAAATCGAAATCGTGATCTGTCTCCAGGAAAATCGTGATAACAATTTTCACGATTTTCTGCCATATCGCCCAGCCCTAACGTTAGTCATTGTGGTTGCTTCCACGGAATGAAGAGAAAGTGGCTGATACATCGGGCTCAAGCAGCTCCATCACATCATAAGTGACATTTTGAAGCTAAGTTTCCGGCAGCTTCTACTTTAACGGCAAACTTGCGGAACTACAAACAGACGCTTGATTTTGACGTCACTGCTTAATTTCTGTTCATTGATTGGTGGATTGTCTCTCAAACTTGATTCGAGCAGCAACAAACACTGAAATTCCTGATCTTGTTGCTAAAGTGAAATGAAATGCAGTGGAGACTCTAGGTGGCGCTAGCCTGTCTACCTTAAAGAAACCGTATGTAAGATGCACAGCTAGTGGTTTTAAAAAGGTATTACAATCCCAAATGAACATGGGTTGCCAGATTGTGAAATGGCCCATACATTGACGATAGGAAGCTACTGACTAATCAGGAATAAGATTTGCTATGACTTATGAGTAATAACCAGAAAGTCACTTTCCCAAACACCTGACTCTTTGTCATGGTTTGTTCCCTAATATTGCTTTTTAATACAATGTGGGAGGAGCCTAATGAGAACTGTGTAGAAACAAGTGTGTGAGCCTATCACAGACAGTTGTGTCTATGTCCTGGAGCAACATCAGTTCAAACTCAAACATGTTCCTGACTCATAGTTCAAAATAAACTTGAGGTTCTAAGAAACCAAACTGGCAACCCAACTGAGAGAGTCATGTGAGGCTCATTCTGCTTTCTGATTGGATAATAAATATAAACATCAACAAAGGGACATCATGTCCATTGCTTTTTAAATTAAGAATAACTCTTTGACTTTCAGTAAAAATAATAGCATATTTGGACTTGTTGACCTTGTATCTTTGGACACATATAGGTCCTGTTGATGAAATGTGACATTAAAATCTTACATACAGTTCCTTTAAGTTAGCCATTAAACCCAAATAAAACCTCCTGTGTGCCCTGAACCAAAATGCCCAAAAATACAACGCCAAATAATGGGCGTGTTAATAGGAAGAAGAGTCGCCGTGACACATGAAATTTTATTGTGAGAAGCAGCAGATGTTTCACTTTTTCCATTTTATTGTTGAAAAATATCTATGACAATTATGAACCCTACAAGTTTAAAAAATTTTCACCACAAAAACCCACATGTAGATTGACAAAAGTGCGTCTCATGTCATTGTCAGTTACTTCCTATTGTATCTTTGGCTTCACCTTCACATCCTGTCAAACCCATGCAGACTGAGGTGCGGCGGTTGCGAGACGGTGCCACCAGGACTGTGTCAGGCTGGTGCAGGTTTTAAGCCCACCGCGGGGTCCTCCATCGCGACCCCCTCCCGCGAACATCTGCTGCCTGTCAGCTCGGAGAATGGGATTTTCACAGCACTCGCTCGTCAAAGTGGCATCTCCAAAAGCAGCACGTCGCACGCCTCACCTGTTATGACAACTATTAGGTTTAAAGGAGGAGGGGGGAAAGAAATGATCTGCAGAAGAAGGATGTGTGGTGGGTTTGTTTTGAGAGGATGGTTTCTAGTTTTAAGTCAGTGAAAAGGAGACTGGAGTGGGTTGTATCGGGGACTCGGCTGTGTCGCTGAGGTTTGAACCGCAAATCCTCTGGTACGTGGGTTTAATCTACTGCAGCTTGATAGTAGGTGCATTCTGAGACATGGAAAAGTTTGGTTAAAAAAACGATGGCTTTCATTTTAATAAGAACAATTGAATGATCATTTTGATGCTGGATGCCGCCAACTACCTGCCTAGAGATGTTTAAATTATCATTGCATGTTGGTTCTAAATGGATGCAGTAGTGTTTAATGCTCAAAATTCAACGAAAAACCAAAATGTGTTGAACTCTGATTTAAGTTCTTCTACTGTATTCATCTGGAATGTCCCTTGATGAAAGCATTTGGGGAAAAGATAGGTTGTTTAATAAAATACTTCGAACTGATTGGGTAACTTGGTACCAAAGGATCGTAAAGGTGCATATCCGTAGCGTGTCATTTTTCTTTCAAAAGCTAAAACAGAATCAATAGCAGCAGAAACACGTACATCCACAAGAGCTGCCATCTTTGTTTTGTTAGATTCAGGTGAAATGTCTTTGCTAACAACCTCTTCAACCTGCCCTGCTGCACTGTGATTGCGCCGTTAAACCATGGGTTCGTACTCCTACACAGTCGGGCTGGTGGAAGGTCATAGATTATCTAAAGTTTGTGAATTCACAAATATCACGAGAAAATCGATCTGACTGGTCAGGTAAGACTGTACCAAATTGATTCCTGTAAAACAGTGGTTGAGATTTTTTCTATAATCTTGAGAATCCATTTGAACAGACCCCTACTGTACGGTTAAAGACAACCAGGGTGAGCTGGACCAATCACAGCGCAGCTGTAGTTTGGTCATAATAGCTTTGAATCGAAACAAGTGGCACTGAAGGATGTAAAGTACTTTGGCCAATTTATCAGAATTAAAAACCATTTCGACTTCTGAGAAACATGCTCAAATTGAAGATTTTTCTCCAATTCTTAAATAACAAATTTTTATCTTTTCAAAATGGCTCCACTATAAAGGTTAGAATTGCATGGTGGCTTGTCTACTGGATAATAAAGATTACCCAAACGTGCACCAAACACAACTTTTGGAAGTGAGGAGAAGGTAAACAACTAAAAGCTCCAAAAGCATAATCGATCTTTTTCATCAGTTTCTGGTGGGCAGCAGAGTGGTCACAACTCTGACTTCCTAATAAAGACATATTGGTTATGTTTTAGTTTCCTCTTCAGACCAGTGGTTGTTTATTTGTTTTACATGTTTCGACTGCTTGTCTGTGGTCATCTTGCTGACTGATATGCACAGTCTTAATCCAGAAACGTGCCCCTGCCTGCTACACTAAAATCGAGATGAGGGGACTTTCTTACTTTCTGATACTGTTCTATCGAAGTTGGACTGCAGAGGTGCTGTCATCCTTCCTCACTCAGAAGAAAAATACGATTGTGTAAATTGTCAGGATGTTTCCCATCTAAGACACTGGAATAGACTTCAGTCACGAAAAAAAAAAAAGCACTAGAACACGAACGAATCAACAGCTTCATTAAAACCAGCCTCCACCTTCTGCTTACTCACACTTTCACTCCAACCTTTACTTCAACATTTATTGCTCTAAAATAACAACCCCAGAGCTCTCCAAATGACATTCTTCCCTTTCCCTTTCTCCGCTTGTGTGTGTGTGTCTGTGATTACGTTAAAGGCCTGGCTGTCAAACCCACAAACCACTAAGCACCCTGGCTAACCAAAAACCCTAATACTTTTCCTTCCACGTCAACTTTACTCAGCGCTAACTCGATGATCCAATGCTTTTAACTACACCTCGCGACGTGTCATTTAACATTTTTACTTTATTTTACTGCGCCAATTAGACGTGTCGGAGATATTTTTAAAAGGTACGTCGCTCGGGGATTTGAAACGACGGGTTCGAACTTCAATTTACAAGGTATACGCGCGAACGGATCGTCGGGCGAGAGTCTCACTGCCGGGGGGCCCAAACTGGTTATGATTTATTAATAGATAATAGAGATTTGAATGATAATGATGAAGCTTCTCCGTGCCCTCCGAAAGTGTCACGTACATGTGAGAATTACACAAAACAAGGAAGCTGTGTCTGACGTATGCAGTGTTACAGTTATAGGTGGAGGTGAGAGCCAAACATTTTTAACTTTTTAGTATGTTTTTTGTTCCTTTTGGGTGTTCTGCTGCACTAAAAAAATAATTGAAATTTGTTTAGAATAGGCTCTCCTCACGTTGTTTGAGGCTACAATTTTTTATTTTTTAGAATATAGTTGAAATATTTTGCATCAGCATTACAGCACGACAATTAGTTTGTTTATTTATTTTTTTCAGATGATGTTATGTTCTCCTGAGTCTGCGTAGGTTTTCTCCTGGTACTCGAGCTTCCACACCACTAAAAACATATGTCTCACATGTTCCAAGAATACAGATGGAAATTAGTTGTAAAAGCTAAGAAACTGGTGCAAGCATGTTTGCCATTGTGCCTAATGTAATTGTACATTGTTCTAATAAACCTTAACGCTAATCATGGTGTAAAAGAGAATTTGCAATAACAATGTATACTGTAGTTGTACCCAAGGTCTTTATATTGAAGACTTTTACAATGAGGTTTTCTACTAATTTCAGGTTATTTAAAACAGTTGTCTGTACTATTTTCAAATCTAAATCAGTAGACATTTTAATCTTTGATTATATAATCATAATGCATTGGATTTACACAGCACTTTTCAGGACACCTGAAGAAGCTTCACATTCTGCATTATTCATTCATTTATTCCATACTGGGTGGTGGTAAGCTACTAGAGTAGCCACAACTGCCCTGGGGCAGACTGATGGAAGTGAGGCTGCCATTTTGTGCCATCGGCCCCTCCGACCACCACCAACCATTCATACACACACATCAGATCCAGACTAGGCAATGTGGGTGAAGTGTTTTGCCTAAGGACACAACAAGTTTCGTCCCACTGTGGCTCCTGAGGTTCCTCCAGCAGTCTCCCATTTAAGTACTGGCCAGGCCCAACATGCTTAGCTTCTGAGATCTGACGGTTTAGGCTTTTTGCAAGCTGGTATGGCCACATAATAATAAATAATTGGTTTAAAAAAAGGATTATTTGTTTCTCAACACGAGGGATGCGTGCGCAACCGAATAGCAGAAAGAGCCACGACTGATTGAGACAAACTGTAACAGCAACACTGGCCAGCGCTGTTGTCAGCCAACTATAAGATTTATGTGAAACCAAAAGTTATGCTGCTAATTCAACATTTGTGAATGAAATATGTCTTTGTGACTCACATTAAATATGTGAGTGAAAAAGCTCAGAGAAAAACACTGCCTCAAGCTTCAGGAGCCAAACAAAGAACTGAAAGTGGCTTTTGTAGTATGTGCACGTTTACCTTGCCACTTATTTAAAAACAAAACATGAACCATAGCAATCAGAAGAAACCTAAAGAGAACATGCAAACCCAGCAGTATAACCAATATTTTTGCTCCAATTTCAAAGACAACACAGTAAATACAATTCCAAAATCCATCTTCCATCACTCGCAAACTTTCAAACAGCAGCAGTCTTCTTCAAACTGCTCCTGTGCGCGTTACAGCTGCACTAAACCAACACTGACCTCTGCTAACCAAACTCGCCCCTCTCGCCCCCCGTCCCTCTCACCCCCGTCTCATGTCCCGTTCTCCGTCTTCTTCCTTCTAACGATGACGCGACGAGAGGGGGACAGAAATAGCAGCCGCGTCCGGTTCAGCTCCACGTGTGCGTGTCAGTCAATCAATACGAGTCTGCCGGAGCCACTGCAAAGTCAATCAAGTGTGTGTACGAGAACGAGTCTTTAACGCCATCAGAGGCATCAACAGCGAGGACGGAAGATGAGGCGTGTTAGCGTCATTATGTGTACTGATAATGGAAGAAGACGATGATGAAGCAATAATGTGATGATGATGATGTAGTGGCGACATGAAGCTACTAATTAGGTATTTGATTCGTCTTTTTATCATCCATCGAACATGCAGTTAGTTGTTTAGATCAGGAAAGGTCTGCTTCAACAAAATTTGGTCATTATAAACAGGACAAGGCTATTATCCCAAAAGAAATACTGCCTGGAGAAAAACAAAGTCCAAAAGTAACACAAACTCAATGATTTATTATAAGAATTTTGCTAGAAATGTATTTTTTTTAAATGATTTTTGACCAAACTGCAACACCACGATTCATTAAATTGGTGGTGCCCAAAGTGGAGCACGAGGGCCAAAATCCGTCCCTCCGAGGGGTTTATTTTGGCTCGCGAAAAGGTGATGAGATTTATTACGAATGTTTGTCTAATTATTTTAAGAAGAAAAGACTGTCAAAGATCACCAAAACAGTTTTATTGCACTGAGACGAGGTAACTGATCACTTTCTTCTTGCAAATAAACTTTTTTAGATGCAACTTAAACTTGGCGCACTGCAAAATTATACATTTAGCCCTTCAAGGAAAAATAACATTCATTTTTGGCCTGCTGAGGGAAATAGCTTGAGCACCCCTGAATTAAATGACTTTATTGTGTTGGTCTATAAAACTAGCACTTTACAGACATCAACCAGTTCTACTCAACTTCTGCTATTACATTCACTGGACACTTTGATTCAAGGCCAAATACGTGATATCTGTAACTCATATCAGTGTAAATTAAGCTTTCACAGATAGAAACTGAGTGAGTTTCTCTTTAGCGTTACGCATGAGTCTGAGCATCTGCTTCTCCTTCTCTTTGTCTCTACCGCTTTCTCGCTCATGCCTCGCTCCACAGACAGGACCTGTCCACACACAGAACAGTAGCGCTCCAAGTTTGGTATTACATAGTTTATAGTTTATCATTTACTTGTCTAGCGCGACGCTGCGGATCACTTCATGTTACAGAGCTGGCTTGTAGCGCTGTTGGGATCTGCAGACCTAATGCGCTAAAAGGCAAAGAGAAGCTTTAGAAATTCATCTGCAACAACTATAATGTTTATATTCTGCCTCATCAATAAAAAGAGTTTGCAGATCGAGTTTTAAGCTTGAAAAAGAGAGCTAGGCGTGGGCTCTGGGCTCACATTGTTCACCAATGCTTTAAGCCTAAAACCTTTGCTGTAGTTTTTAACCTATGAGGCTGGTATTGCCACAACATGTCATCGATCTCATGTGCATATAAGTCACAGAAAAGTGAAGAACAAACACACAGAGGTGTCAGAGGAGCGGAACATGAAGCTGCAGACCGGAGGCGGTGCAGCCGCACTCACAAGCAGGTCTTCATTTTCATCCAAAACAAGCCGCACGTGGGCAATAATCGCACATCTCTGCCATAACATAACCACAATGGTAAATTGTGGTTATGTTATGGCAGAGATTCTGCTAGAGAACATCGCCGCAAAAATGTGTTTTTCCCATCACAACACACTTTTATGTTTAGTGTTCTAGTGTATTGATAAAACCCATTCTCTCAGCTCAATTCAGGCTTAGGATTTATCAAACAATTAAAAGCTTACCCAATTAGATGACAAATGCAGCCCGAAAAGATAATCAGATGTGAGAGTGAACATGGGTCAATGTGAATGCCATGGAAAGGCCAAAGAGGCCAACATTTTTTTGACACGTAAAAAATGGTTTAAAAAATACATGATGGCCTCTTCAAATCTGATTATCTTTTTTATTAAGTCAACAAGCTTTATGTAAAAGAAAAGACACATTTTTAGACAAAGTTGTTAAAGTCTGTCAAGTAAATAGACTTTCACCAAATAGATTTCTATTATTACAGTTTTTTTCCAAACTGAAGCTGCTGCTACAGTTCTCTTTTGCCTGTGATCCTAAAGCAGCTGCTCACTTGTCACAGACGTGAGCATGTGTCAGGTTCAATGAAAAAAACTGCACCCTCACATCTGGCTGGAGCCACACCTTCTACACTGACAGTGTATAGAGCTTGGAGAGAGCCACTAGTGGCCAACAGAGGAATAATTAAGACCACCGCTAAGACCGGCTAAGACAAAGGGCAAGATCGGGATGTAAGACTGCATGACTTGCAATCAAAATCACAATATAAATGGATAAAATTAGCAAATAAAGTTTAATTTTTGAAGACATTTACAGTATTTCATTATTAGATTTTAAGCTCTTTTATTCTAACTAAAACCTCAAATTCTGAAGATTAGATCTGTAAATCCCATGAATCTTTTGTTAGTTTTTCAGTTCATATTTCAGTCAGTTTGTCAATTGAAAGGAGTCGAGATGGTGTAACAAGCATTCAAGGGAGTATGAATTCAGCAGTTACAAGATCCTGTTTGTTCCACAAAGCTCACAGTCTGCAGTGCACACATGAAATATTTACAGAAATGCAAATACCAAATGTGACAGATGTGTTAATGAAAAGCACTGCTAAATGTATGGACTGTTAAAGACTGTGTGTGCAAGTGTTAATGGAGCTCAATGCACAAGTTCACACCGTTTAAACATGCTTCCAAATGTACAGGCTTTGGGTCTGTTATCAACTCAACTGTCACATTTGTATGGATAAATGTCCCAATATTAAAAAATAAGCAAAGAAGAGAAGAATGAAAGCCTTCTATTTATCGGTATAATTCTTGGGAGACAAATATCACAATTGAACGATTCTTCACGATTACAACGAGAATGAAGTTTTCAGGCCACACTCGTTCTGTTTGGGAACTTCTTTGTCTAATTTATTTATTAAGCACATAATCTTGGACAGATCTGTCAAACTGGCCAGTGGCCACGACTTAGAACATTTTCTAAGAGACACATCACAATATCAGACGTCACCTCTGACAAAGACGGACGTCCTGTTGCAGAAGCGTTCAGGTACGAGCTTCTTATCAGACTACAGTAGTTCTATTTTACCTCAAAACTGTGGATGCTGTCTTACAATTCCATTCCTTTCCCTGAAGGGAATTAGCCAAGACACGATAAAATAATACATTTTTTAACATGTGCAGACCAATTACAGCTAAATAATATACTGGAACTGACGTAGCAATAGTGTGAAACAGCCCTACTGTATTATTACATGTATACCGATTGACTTTCCTGCTGTGGCAAACAAATTTTTGCAAATACTGATGGTTGGAATTTGAAATCCATGACAAAAAAAAAAAAAAAAAAAAAAATTATTTCACTTTAAAAGGTACACCATGTTAACCTGCCTCACACCAGATGGATTTGTGTTTAACTTTGATTTGAGTTCTTCCACAATATCCATCTGGAACTTGACTCTCTTCTTTTAAAAAGAAAATACTCTTCATTTCTGCTAAAACAGAACCAAACGCAGCAGAAACACATACATCCACATGTGTCGCAACAAAACCCCCTCAACCCCCCTGTTGTGATGTGATTGGGCTGGTCATCACTGGGTCAGACTCCAAACCAATTGCTCTGCTGGAAGACCAGCTGGATTAAGTGTTAACACAGTTAAAACCTTTTGGACAAAAAATATACTTAATAAAAGCATGTTTTTCTAGTTTATACTGTATATCTTTGTGACACTATGTAAATAATAAAGGGCCTCCTCCTGTTTATTTCCATGGATAAGCAGCTCCTTTAGTTCTATTTTATCACATTATGGCATAAAACATATTTATCCCCAAAAGGAATGTTCTAAAGAATGATTTTAACTTGATATTTTTACTGACTTTTCACTTTCACCTCCAGAAAGTTACACGGTGCACCTCTATCCATCTATAAACTCAACAAATATCAAAACTGGAACTGATATTTTGCCCTTTTGTTTCTGGAGAATGAACTCAAGACTTAATTTTGCTGCTGATATTGGCATTCTTATTAATTTCTTAGTTTTTGTGTGACTTGAATAATCTTGTTACGCATCACTAACTGCAAATATGTAGTGGACACGCTCAATAATCCCAGCATGAGCGTCGAAACATCCTATAGAACGTCCAAACAACACATCCGAGCAAAACATCTGCTTAACTCCTCACTGATATCCCCTCCAAACATCATCTTTGATCGATCACCACCACATTTACATTTGCAGGTGTAGCGCTGGACTGCAGACTTCCCAGCTGAGGAGCGGACCCGAAACACGGACAAGGCGTGCAACAGGGAATCCCCCCGGAGCGTACGCGGCTATGTGCAGCCTGCGGAATGTTCTGGCGCCTGTCCGCTCATGTAACTGCGCTGGCGTCTGTCCAGGGAGCTGTCACCTCTCAGTCCTCCCTTCTACCGCTCGCCCCGAAATGAAGAAACGGCCGGAGGAGGAGGAAAGGCGCCTACGAGACACAGCGGAACGGCCATTTTTCTTGTTGTGTTAAAGGAAGATGACATGTTTGTTTGTCTTTGTCGTGAGGCGATCTCAGATTGATATGACAGTTGATATGACAGGCTACGAGCAGATATACAGGAAGTGCACTGCCAAGAAAAATGGGAGGGGCTGAATAAGATTAAATGGAGCACTCATAAGACTTTAAGTACTCCATTTAACTCAAACTGAAATCAATAATCAATCTTAATAATAGGTTTTGTAAGACTCATAAGAACATATGGGCTACATAAATAAAATATTGAAACGTTTTAAATGTAATTTAAGCTGCTATTTATATTTATAGATTTTTGCTTTCTTAAAAGGGTTAAGAAACAAAAATAATTCATTTTAAACTTCTCACATCAGCCACATGTTTTGCTCACTTCATTTTGAGTCTGCAAATTGTTCACCTTGTTATTGTTCACCTTGTTATTAGTGAGACAAGTCGGTATGCTAACAGCAGTTAGCCACAACAACAACAACAACAACAACAACAACAACAACAACAACAGAGGTTTGGTTAACAAAAAAAAAAATGATAGTCATTTAAATATAAATGTTTGTTGTAACTGTTATTTATTTGTATTTTCAAAAGGCCTGTAAAAAGACACTTTTTCTATTGCAGTATAAACAAAAAGCCAGTGTAAGCATGTTAGCCACATTAGCTTAGCTAGCACTGTCACAATTAGTCAACATCACAATTAGTTTAACCACAGTCAATCTCTTCTAAAACTAAAGGAGTCTTCATAGAGGTAACACTGATTTTTCTGTTGTTGTTGTTGTTGTTGTTGTTGTTGTTGTTATGCTTTTAAGAGCCTATAATCAGGAGTGTAAAACTCAGTTTTGAAATATAGGCCTGGCCTACTACCTACAATATATTCAAATATGACAACTGAGTCCATGTTTGACACTCGTGCTATACACAGAGATTTTTTTGGCTGCCATAAGCGTTAGCCTCAACATAACTGTCAGACCAGTTCTTTTTCTACTAAACTCTCTCCAGCGACACTAGCAGCTACACTATGAGCAACAGACAGAACAGTGGGGTTGAAATGAGTGCATATATTAAATGATTCTTATTAATAGACATAGGGAGAAATATTGGGGGCGATAACCCCCCTATCCCCCCATAAAAAATCCTTGTGCAGGGTGGTATCGGAGATTTTGATTTGAGTACTCACTGATGCCTGAAAAATGTGATATCCAAGCCAATCCAACTCATATCTTGCTCAGAAAAATATCTTGATATAATAAAACATTATGTTGTTTAACCCTACCTCTTTTCATTTAATCTCTTCGTTCTTTTACTAATGCTCCACTTTCTCTCTAAGCAAATAATTGTCTAAAATTGTGATTTCAACCATGATTTCGATAACTATATCTCTTTCTTTCCATAATCTCTAATGTGGCCTGTACTTTTTTTTTTTTTTTTTGACACAGAATATTTTGAAATCATCTCGTGTACAGCTGGCTTTAGAGAGAAGTCTGAAAAATGAAGAGCTAATCTAACACAAGAACCTCATGCATTTCAGAACATGTTTGTGAAGGTTTGATATCATTCTGCAACTATTCCAATATGAATCCAGTTTTAGCTAATCTTTCATCCTTAATTTACAATGCTACAAATTGCAGACATGACTCAGAACTTATCTTAATAGATCGGTTTGAGGGAAAATTGCTTTATCGCTAAACAAAACCCAGACCACATAAACTCCATGACGGGGTTGCCATATAATGAACAAATCCAGTGTGTTGCCAAGAGAAGCGGATTCTTGCTGGAGAATGTGGGGCCGGTGTTTGGCTGGGATCCAGAGGAAGAGTTGCACTGACTGTCATGTTATGCCTCTGGGCTGCAGCTGTACCCTGGACTAATAAAGAAGACATTATTAACTTGGGTTTGATACAACAAGAACACGAAACGCATCCACCCAACAGCCGGCCGGGACAAGTACGAGAGGAAAACTACACCGGGCCAACAGGGGAAGTGGGAAATTTAATAAAGAGATATTGAATATGGAAAATTGCATTAGGCAGTGTCAAAAATACATGGGTTTGGAAGCACAAGGTCAGTCAGGGTTTAATAAGGGATGTGACTCATGAAACTGACAACATATTAACTTGATAATTCAACAATTTCAGAAAACATGCTTGGAAAATTCTATAGTGTTACAATTTTCATAGTTCTCATTAAGCTCCACCCACATTGTGTAGAAAAAGTTTTTCTAGGAGCAAACAATGACAAAGAGTCAGGTGTCTGACAGAGTGACTATAGTAATTTTACCCATGATTCAAAGCATATGTTCCTGATTGGTCAGTAGCTTCTGATCTTCAATGTGTGGACCATTTCACTTCTGGCAACCCAAGTTTAGTACTTGTAATTACTTTTTTAAAACCAATAGTTGTGCATCCTACATATGGTTCCTTTAACAAAGCTTGAGAACAGGTCAATCCAAAAGAGTCATATTGTGACTTTCTTGAAGACAGAGTGCAGAAAACAGAACTATTTCCCCACACTTTTTTGTCAAAAAAAAAAAGAAGAAAAAAAATGTAATCACAAGAGGAATTTACTGCGCATTCTAGCAATAAAAAATTACTTCACAAAAATTACCAAATCTTTTGACTTAGACATTTAATTTCATAGAGTGGAAATTAAAAAATATGATATATTATAAAAGTACACCTAAAATTACAAAATTTGCATTTAAGCCATAGCAAAACTCACTAACTCAATGAATACCCCACAAAACTTAAAAAAATATCAACAACTATGTTTTGGCCATACCAGCTTGCCAATGCCTGCTCCTGTCAGATGTCAGAAGCTAAGTAGGTTTGGTCTGGGCACTATTTGGATGGGCCTCATTTTTGTCAGGCTGCCTCAGGGCAGCTGTGGCTACAATAGAATGAATGAATAATACAAAATATCAAGTGTCTTAACATTATTGAAGTCTTGTGTCTTTAATATTATACTACTGCAAAGATATTTATTAGGGATTCTGTTCCGATTCCGATACTTTGTCTTTAAGTATCTGCCGATATCATCCGATACCAGTGTAAGGACTGAAATTGCTTTTCTTTCTTATCAAAACATAAGACATGCCATTTAGTGTTTTGCAACTGTTATTTTTAGTGCAAGTCACAACTTGACAACTTCATCTGAATAAAATGTTGATAATATGAGACGTTCTTGATCAATACCAACCAATAAATAAGTCTCATTATGCCCAATTAAAGGGACAACACTAGTATCGGCTGAACCGATATCATAGAGTCGATACTCGATCCAGCAAAATTTCCTGGATCTGCACCAAGACCCGATCCCAGTATCGGATCGGTGCATCCCTAATATTTATGTTCTAACATTGTTCCTTCAATATAAGATAATGCTTAGATAATGTATTTCCCTCTTCAGTCTCACAGAAACACTCCAATTTCCACGTTTCGGAATATATAGTTTTGTTATGTTATATGCATTTTGCTTCCAGTAGATGGAATTCTAATGCAAACCTTGACATAAAATGATCACAGATATAAAGCAATAGGTGCTTTTAATACATTGTGTGAAGTTCTAAAACATGAGAAATATAAAATGTAATATTTTCAACTGTCAAAACAACAAGCAACTAAAAAAAAACAGATTCACACTGGAGAGCTGCAGATTTGATGAAGCTGATGTCACATGGTCAATAGAAACACGATTAGAGAAACTGCTGTCCGTGTGAGAGAGACCGAATCACTCATCAAAAACTGAACGTCCAAGTCAAACCCAAAGAAAATGGATTCTTTATCGACCAGAGCTAATTTCATCTGAATACGGTTTGTGCACAAAGACAGCGTTGTTTTTTTTTTTTTCCAATTTACTAGATCAGACCTCCAGCAATTAAAAGCACACGGCTGACGGATGGTACTGTTAAACATATTAGACAACCATGATCATTGTTATGAGTGCTAATCAGTATTTTGTCTTTTTGATCGTGTGATGTTTTCATACATAAACAAACAAATTACTTAATTGGGTAAAGTCTGTCAAATTCAATACTCTAGTACACAAGCCAGAGCTCTTTAAATGTGTCACTTGGATGAACAAAACAGTCCCAAAATGCTTGTTTCACTTCAGGGAAACAGTTTAACATAGGATCAAAATAATCTACTCGATCTTGCCTGATATGCTAATGCTATTAATGCAGAGTTTACGTTAGCCGGCCGTTTTTGTTTTTTGCTGGTACAAATAATAGCCTGATGCATCGGAGAGTTTAATTTCACTTTGTGGAAAATGTCTGACATCACATCATTAGGGGTTGACTCACCACATGGCTGATTAGCCCCGAGGACATTTCCAAACTTTTAATATAATTTTTTTATCGAATTCCCTATGGCAATTTAACATGGGGTCCGAGATTTTGGAACCAGGCAGTGGGCGGTCACTGTTGAGCTCCATAGGCGGGAACTTTTTTTGATTTAACCAATCAATTTGGTTGTTTTGTTGTCCAGGAAGTAGAGCATAAACATGTGTGTCAATGATTGTTGTCGTTTCTATGTGGTAAACTTGCAAATTGAAAAGGTACAATATCATATTATCAATTAATATTAGAAATTAGGTCAGAAGAGGATAAAGCTTAAACAGTCTGTTATTTCAACTGTTTGTACGACCGTACGTCCTGCTTTTTGGGAACTGTCTGCAGTGCTGTGATTCCTGATCTAGTAGCTGAGAGAAATTATATTGAGTGGAGGCACAAGTTGGTGCCAGCCTGGCTAGTAAAATGTGGCTTTGAACTTAAAAAATAGATGTCCCGGTCAGCTTGACCAGCAGAAATAATAGGGTAATAAATAAATAGCAAAAGCATCTCCCTCGCAAAGACCATGTTGGTCAGCATCAGCAGAACAGACGAGTGCTTCTGCTGCAGACACTCAGGTACAACACACAAACACATTAAGTTAATCAGTATGTGCCATTTTTGACACACAGTGGATGACACTGGGCTTCAGAACATGCACTGTCCTGGGCTCCTGCTTCACATGGGAGAGAAAGAGAACTGGACTTTGGTTCATGAAAGAAAAAAAAATGCAACTCGTCATTTTCATAAGTAATAAACTCATTTCATTAACAATAACCCATTTTCTCTTTTAGATAAAGACCGCGGGCCTACCAAAAGCATGTCTTGGAGTCATTCATGTGCAGTTAATAGTTCTTTTAATTGACCAAGTGTTCAGCAAGAAAACAGTCTAGCGTAGCTTCTAGCGTGAGTTTGGATGATTTCAAAACAGTGCAGAGATCTCTATCTATCATAATACATTTATACATTGAGATCCTTCCTCAGGTGAGTTCACACAACAAACACTTCTTATCTCTTCTAACACATAAATTCCCTTTGACTTCTATTCTCTCTTCTCATTGTGAACTACAACGATCACATTTCCTCGCCGACAATAGTCATTTGAACGCGACACAAACCGCATTATTCAGTTCGGCGGAGGAGTCCATTGTGTCTGGCGGTGTTGCTCCAGATTTGTCTAAACTAAGTCGCGTTTGTTGGTCTAGTTTTCACACGGACCCGCTGAGGGCCGTATCCTCGAGTGACTTCTTCTTCTGCTTGTTTCGAGAAAGAGAGAGAGAGAAGAGAGATTTTGGGTGAGGCGACTCGGAGAAGGGCCCTGCTTGGTGGAGGTAATTACAGTCCCATCATGCCTCTGGGTTGGTTTGGCTGCCCGGGTAAGATGGAAGCACAAACAGCTTATTTTCACTTTGACTGCCGCCGTGCTTTAGAGCAAGACGAGGCTCATTGTGTTGTGACTGTAGACAATGACAAAGAGAATGTGAGAAGACAGAAAGGGGATTTAAAAGGCAACAATGGACAATTAGAATGCAAATGATTCATGGAGTTAATGGAGTTTTGGTGGAGGTTTTCGGTCCTTTTACATTCAAACATTTATATTATCTTTTTTAATTAATTTTTTTTTTTTTTCACAAATGCATTTAACCAGTCAAGTTGAATGTAGAATCGTTTGGTTAGGTGACAGGTTAGGTATATAGGTATGGACGATATAGGTATGGACGATATAGGTATGGACGATATAGGTATAGACGATATAGGTATAGACGATATAGGTATGGACGATATAGGTATAGACGGTACAGAGGGATTTTTGGTCGATGTCACTTTCCACCCTACTGCGCATGCGTTATGCAGAAAGAGCTCATCTTCATTTGTTTACATGGGGAAACTTCGAATTAAACAACGAAACAGGACGACAGCGGGTATAAAGGGTATAGTTATGGACGGTAGGTATGGACGGTATAGGTATGGACGGTATTAGGGCTCTACCAATGAAATTCTTTGTCGACTAAAACATTGAACGATTAGTTGACTAAAAAGGGGGCTAAGCCAATGCTAAAATGCTCTAAAGTATCTTTTGATCTGACCATTATCTGTCCAAAACTGTGCTCAAAAAGACTTAAAATGTCATGGAGTTCATTAGGGCTGCAACGATTATTATGGTGTGACTTGAATACAAGATGTTTTGCCAAACTTGTGCTAAGTTAACGTCGCTTGAGGACATCCTGGAGATGTTGATTTTAGGGTTGTCAAAAGTATCAGAGTCTGATACTAATTAACACTACAACTGGTATGAAACTTAGATAATCATTCTCGCTAACAGTACTGATAAAAAATATTGTGCACTGAAAAAAGTGATATTTCTAATGAGTTTCAGAAAAATAATTTAATCAAAACTAGCGTAAAACCAAAATGTATAATTAGAAAGAAAAGGAGTTGTATTTTCTTAATTTTTTCAATTATTATTATTAAAATTGAGTTTGAAATTTAGTATCATAAAAAGACTCAAGGCTCCCAATTTGCATGCAATTTCTGTTAAATCATGTGCTTTTCCACAGATCATGGATCTTTGGAACTTGTTTAAAGACCAGTTAACAATTATTCAGTTACAAAATTAGTTGACAATTATTTCAATAATCGATTAGTTGCAATTAATCAAATAACTTGTTGCAGTCCTAGAGCTCATGCAAAAACAATAATTCATATGGAAAATGATTAGGAAGCAGATCAGACCAATTGTATTGCATCGGTCCAATTAAAACGCATTAAAGTTGGAATATCGATACCTTTGTACGAGTTAAGTTTGTCTGTTTTTCTCACTTTGTGTACACTGCAAAATCTGTCCACAAGCACTTGTCAAACAGAGCTGTCAAACTGGGCAGTGCTGGAACAAACGGAGAGAGAAGGACGCAGTCTGAAGAGATGCAGAGCAGTGTGATTGGTCTAGCAGCTGGTGTTATCTGTATATATCAATGTTTTAACCAAAACCAAATATTAAAGTAAAGTGAGTCAAAATATAGCATTTTCGTTCAATTTAGGTACCCCTTGTTACGTTCTAAAACATTCATTTGGATCTTTTGTACTAGTTCTTACTCTGAACTGTCATACAAACTCATTAGCGTCCAATCTCTTCCTTCCTTTTCTTTGGGCCGCGCTCAGATGCTAACTGCCTTATCACAGCGATTTCACACGTTGTGGTTCAAACGGAGGCGCCTGCTGCCTGGGGTCCTGTGTGCGAGACTGATTATCGACCGCGAGCCCCGCACGGCACCGAGAGAGAGAGGGAAGGAGGGAGGGAGAGAGAGAGAGAGAGGGAAAGAGAGAGAGGGACATCACAGATAAAGAGTAAGAAAAACAGAGCGAGACATAGAGAAAAAGCAGAGGGCAAGAGAGGGGAGAGAAATAGAGTGGGCGAGAGAGAGAGATGGGGAAAAGAAGAGGGTAGACAGAAAGACAGAGAGAGAGAAGAGAAGAAGAAAGAGAAGAGAGGGGAAGAGAGAAAAGGGAGGGAAAGGAAGAGAGAGGTGAGAGTAGGTGAGAGAGAAAGAACAAGAGGAAGAAGAGAGAGGGAGAGAAAGAGAGGGTGAGAAAGGACAAAATAGAAGTGGGAGAAAGAGAAGGGGGAAAAGGAGAAAGAAAGACAAAAAGAGAGACAGAGAGAGAAGAGAGGGAAAAATAGAGAAGAGGAGAGACAGAAAGAGAAAAAGGAGGGAAAGAAAGACAGAAAGGGTGAGAGAGAGGAGAGAAAATATATAGAGTGGGAGAGGCAGAGAGAAAAAGACGAGAAAGAAGAGAAAAGGGAAGGGAGAGAGTGTGAGAAAGAGCGATCGAGAAGAGAGGAAGAAAGAGAAGAGAGAGGGGAGAGAGAGAAATGAGAGAGAAAAGAGAGTGAGAAGAGAGGGAGGGAGAAAAACAGAAGGTTAGAGTCAGAGAGAGAAGAGAAAGCGGTAAGGAGAGAAGAGAGGGAGAAGGAAAGAGAGAAAGAAGACATGAGAACAGGATGGAAGAGAGGAAGAGAGGAAGGAGGAGCGGGAGAGGGGGAGAAAGAAAGAAAGACAGAAAGGGAGACAAACAAAGAGAGAGAGAAAAGCAGAAGGGAGAAAGAAGGGAGGGAAAGGAAGAAGAAGAGAGAGAGGGGGTGGGAGAGAAAGAGACAGGGTGAGAGAGTCAGAGAGGGTGAAGAAAGAAAGAGCAATATAAGAGGGAGAAAGAAAGAAAGAGAATAAAGAGGGAAAGGGAGAGGCGGAGAAGAGAGAGGGAAGGAGAGAGAGTGAGACAGAAAGAGAGAAGAGAGTGAGAGAGCCAGAGGTAGTGAGAGAAGGGAAAGACAGAGAGAGAGACAGAGATCGAACAAGGAAAGACAACAAAGAGATGCAGAGATAAAGAAAGAACGAGAGAGAGAGCTAGCACCACACGCTCTAATCCCAGCCGTAGGGGCGCTTGTTTGTACTCGCCTGCTTTAATGACTGTGTGTGGCTGCTCTCCATAATGGGACCACCTGTCTCCTCATTAGGCCCGTTACCCGCTCCTGTAATCGGGATGAACTCTCTCTCCTCCTCTCGGCCCCTCCTCTCTCTCTCCACGAGCTGGTTCTCCGGTGGGACACGAGGAGGCGGAGTCTAAACAAACCCTCGGGACGCATCAGTGATAATGGGACAGAAAGAGGGCCCTGTGGAGTTCAGGATTGGGAGATGTGATTGGGACTGCTGTGCTAGTGGGTAATACAGATTAGAAAGGGATTTGTTTGTAGTTTGTAAATGAGTAAAGTTTGTCTTTTCCAGTGCGTTTAAAGTTGAAGTAGCTGATTTTTACAATGCGAACCTAATTTAGGTTTTAAATCTGACAACGTCCTCTCTTAAATCCTTCGACGTGTGGTTAATATTGACATTTATTAATTTTTTGTTGCATTTTTTGGCTTAAAAAACACTTCTAACAAACAGCAAAGTGAAACTGGACAGGACCACCCAAGCACAGCCAATCAGAGAGCTGCATTTGACTCCAGATTAGAACGAAAATTCTTTATTATTTAATTCAGACAGTACACAGTGTTCTCATTTTTTCACAAAGTGCTGCATTTATTAGTACTTTTTTAGTGGAAAACACAAAGGTTGCTAATTCATCACTAAAAAATGAGATTAGAATTATGTTATATTTATTAATCCTAAAGCAGGGGTCTCAAACTAAATGAAGCTGAGGCTGAAATCATCAAAGTCAGAGTTCAAAATACAGGACTCACTATGTTATATTCTATATAAATGAGCATTATGTAAAGCCTATGCAGCATAAGATTCTATTATACACACACAAAACCTATTGTTTTACATTTTATATCGGTGATTCTTAACCATAGGGCCAGGGGCCAAAGTTGGGCAACGAGCACCTCCGTGAGGGCTGCACAATCAGCAAAATACAAAACATTTAATATGATATTGGGCCCAGGTTACTTTGCACATGAATATTTGGGCCTCGAGGTCAAAAAGGGTAACCAGGGTCCAACTGTTCTGCCATGAAAATGTTTTTGACAAAATGTAAGTAATTTGCTGTATTCCAGTGCATTTTTTAAGTTTAATGATCACATCTCAGCAATATATTTGATTGGTGGACTACTCTCCATCAGAAATCCTCCACATGTTCAGGGGTCCCAGTTTGGACCTCCTGTACTAATGACGTGAAGAAAGAAGATTCTGTTTCCTATTATCCGCAATAAATTAAACAAATAATGCATCTTTCACAATCGTATATTATATATCACGTTGTTCTACAATTTAGGATTCACACTATGGCCGTGAAAAATCGAGATTATTCGAGATTAACTCGTGCCAAATTGTCAAACTTTGAGGCAGAATCTTGATACATAGACTATATAAAATGGACCACATTTAAAGACTGTTTCGCTTGGGTTCCATTTTTATTTTGTTTTTGAAAAGGCAAAATTTAACTAAAAATAGAGATAAATTATCCCAGAAAAACCTTTATTGACTATTGTTCTTCGCTCCAATTCCTGCTCCAATACAACGAATCCAGAACTAAGCTGCATCCTTGTGCGATTAAATCCGTAGACGTATTTGTTTATCCGTTGTTTGCGCTTGTAACTCAGTGAATGCATGTTCTATGCAGGACAAATGTTAAAATTCACCATCTAAAAGAGAAAAATGAATACTCTCTTATTCGTTATCAGCCACAAAAAGACACTCCTAGCAACATCATCCATTAGCAATACCCACTCGTCAACAAGCTTCAAAGAAACTGCCGGAAATGAAACAACATCATCATTTTATTTCAGTTTTCCCCATTCCCCTCTTTGCTCTTTCCACCAGCATTTGAAAATCCATTTTTGCTTTCCTCCCACTCAACGTGACAAAAATCTATTGCCCCAGAAATTACACGCGCCATCAAACATGTATGGAGCGAATTCCCTTTTGCCAACAATCTGTCCCCCAGCAGCCTGTGACACTGGGGTCAGAGCAATCACCAGTGCTGATTCACTGCTGCGCTCCACCTCGCACTCATGTGGCTCCATTTGTCCTTCTCCTCCCCAAAAGCTTTATTTTCTGGTCAACAACATCGCCACGAAAACAAGTACGCGTTCTAGAGATACAGCGACGACGTTATAATTTCCGGATATGGGTCAAGGGAGAAGGAGGTTGTGCATAAAAACAGGTGTCAACAGCATGATTTTGATCGCCTGCGTGGCTCAAAATTGTGGATTGTAGCTTTTAAAGATTAAGCCATCATAGAATCATCGTACAATCGAATACAAGCTGCAATCGATATCAAACTTGACTAGTTCATATTATTAAACGCATATTGAGACCTCCTGTCATTGCATCACAACCAGTCTTTGACAAAACGTAAACGAGTTGTCATTTAGTAACTTACAAATGAAAAAAACATTGCTAGCGTGTGGAGCTAACTTCCGGTACCAGGTAAAACTTGATGACTTTACTATGTAGAGCTAACAGCCTGCTCATTGCACAATCTCACTATAACTGTCTTAAAGGGGTCTCATTATGTAAAATCTACTTTTCTTGGTTTTTAACCATGTTACGAAAGTATTCTCTCATCATTAGTTTACCCAAAGTTGTATTTGGATTGATTCATCCATGTTTGAGTAACTTTTGCACTTTATAAAAAACAGCACACTAGTAGCTAGCTCATTGCATTTCAAAGCTAATGCCAACATTTACCTACTGAAATGTAAATAATACATCAACAAACAATTGAAATTTTAAGTAACGTTGGATGATTACTATATAAAGATTTAAGTTTTTATTTGTTTTACTTTAAAAAAAAAAAAAGAGCTTTATTGACCCTATTTTGTCCCGCCCACTTGGCTTGGAAATGCACTTCCTGTTTAGCTCTGTTAAGGTAGCTAATGTGTTTGTTTGTCTGTCTTGTTGGGCAATTTTAATTAAATATAATGACAGTTAAAATAAACCCATCGGCTGAAACCTACTGGCTAAATGCAGCTAAACAGGAAGTACATGTCCTAGAAAAGTAGGCGGGACAAAATAGGGTCAATACCTCATATTTACAACTAGCCTACAATTAGCTCTAGCATTGAAATACAAACATGTTTCTTTACAAAGACACAATTTGATGTCTTTTTATCTTATTGTATTTTGTCTAACTAAGTAAAAACTCTAAAGAGGCAGAATTAGACAGGAAGTAATGATGCCAACACTGCGCTAACAATAGAATTAGACAGGAAGTAATGATGCTAACACTGTGCTAACAATAGAAATAGACAAGAAGAACTGATGTCTGTCTGTCTGTCATTGCTCCCTTCGCTACCTCTGCTCACTTTGTACTTTTTAGCGCAACTACGCATGCTCAGGCCAAAATAAATTTTTTTAAAACCTTTATTTGTAAGCGTACAGTTAATATTATTCATTTATATTGATAATCATGAATGTCTCACAAAAGTTTGCCATTAGAAAGCCTAAAACAGCACACTTATTTATCACCATTTTAAGCTAACAGCTAGCAGCCGGAACTAACTTAATCGAGAATTTACGGCTTTGAAATAGTAATAATCTCATTTTACATTGAGGAATTTTTAAAAATTAATAAAACAATTTAAGAGAAGAAAAGCTAAAGGTACAAAGTGTGCTTCTGGTACGAAGTGGGCAATGACAATGTCAACATCAAGCTAAAAAATAGAATTAAACAGAAAGTACGAATGCTAACACTAAAAATAGTCAGAAAATACTCATACTAACACTGAGCTAACACTAAAACATAGAAAGTAGGCTACTGATGCTAACATTCAGCTGAAACTAAAAATAGTCAGAAAGTACTGATGCTAACACCAAGCTAACACTAAAATTAGACAGGAATTACTAACAGGGAGCTAGCAAGATTATGTAGAGTTTATTCTCTAATTACAAAGGATTCATTAAAATTCCATTTGCACGTAAAGTAAAACCTTATTCTTCAAATTGCTGTGGGCATTTCAGTCTCAGAGTTAACCATCTTTTAACTGGGTGCACGGCCTGTAGCAGTGGAGCCGGACATTCAAACAATCGCCCTAAAACTGTGCCGTCGGCGTGTGTGGCCTTAGGTTAGCCGCGCATCTGAATATCAACACTCCCGCTAACGGCCGCTAATGGCAAAATGACCGGCCTGGACCAAGAGATACGCCTGGGGCCGGGTTTTGGCAAGTCGACCCACAAAGCTAAGCCTCTCCCTGGGGAACAATGCAGGTCTTTAAGGAGGGAGGGAAAGTGTGAGAGTGTAGCGAGGAGAGAAAAGAGGGGCATATGTGTGTGCAAGCCCAATTAAGTCTGACACCATGTCGGAGGGTCTGTGCCAAACATGGCCCACCTGTTTGGAAAGGCTGAGGGGCTAATGAGCTAGGCCCCGGGGGGAGGGTGGATCTACGCCGGGGTGAGGAAAGAACCAAGTCAGACGTAGGAAGAAAAATCGGCAAAAGAATTCCGAGGACTGATGACAACATTCCCGGGTTTGAGCCCTAGAGCGCGGTCTCATTATGGGAACGTCACGGGAGACAAGCTGTCAGCGGGAATGGCGTAGTTGAAATGATCCGCTTCAGAATCATCACAGCCCCAAAGATACGCTGGTGTGACAAGGCTGCAATCACCATGACGATCCAAGTATAGATTTCCATATTTATCGAACGCCGCGTTACAACCGGGCGAAGCAAAATGCCATAAAGCAGTCGGGCTGTCGATGCGGGAGTGGAGCAAAGTTGTAATGTAGGTGTCTGTTCTGAAACTTTTTGGGGGAACTTTGAGCGAATGGAATAGGTGCAAACTGTGAAAGAACAAAGTCGTAAAACACTAAAGAAAAATTGTCTACATTTTGTTACAACCATAAATCTAAAGAAATTGTATTTAAGGCCCAACGCACTGACTTCACGCTTTGTAGAAAAATGCCTGTGCCAAGTTGATAATAAAACACCTTCTTGGTAAACTTTTGGAAGCAAGTTACATGTAGGAAACTGTAACAAAAAATCTAATTAACAGATATAACTTTAAGAGGAACACTATTTTCACCTGTCACGGAAAGGCAAAGCAACTTTATAAAACTACTTGGGCTATGGTTTATTAAGACAATGTACAGTTACATTAAGCACAAAAACAGATGCTTGGACCAGATTCTAGCTTTACACAGCTGATTTCCATCTGCAGTTCCGGGACATAAGGAGGCACAACTGGACATGTTTTAGTGGGAAACTTATGCAGACACAAGTAGAACATGCAAAGTTCATATAGAAAGGCCCCGGCTGAACGCAGGACACTTTTACTGCTGCACCACTGTCTCAACTTGTCCTTAACCTATGAATTGCTGTAACTTATTTGACATTTTATTGCATCGGAAATGAATTTTTAAAGCAGATGGGAGGTAAGTAACTAAATATTGTTAGTTATTGTCCAGATTTTGTTGTAGTGAGTTCTAGAGTGTAATCAAGCATGATAGAAATAATCATATTTAAGAATCAAAAAACCATCAATAGGTTGGGTTCATCATGTTCAAGAATAACAAAAAAAAGCCAGTTGGTGCAAATGCCAGCTTCTTTCTGATGAATAGAATAATTAATAACGTAGTACATGAAATATCTACAAGTTATTTCATAAATTTTGAATATGGTGATTTCTATGAGTTACTATACATTCACTTTTTGTATGAGAATAAAAAACATCATTTAAACAATACCGTATTAATGTTAGCCATCAAAAATTTATTTTTAAAGCTTATTGTCTTATTGTCTCTCACATGAACAGTATTTGTTTCAAGAAAAACTGTATAAAACATATGGGTCTAGATCAAGTTATAAGTCAGTAACGCTGTAGTCCTTTAGTCGCTTATTAGATTAATCGGTCGATGAAGTCTTAGTCGACCAAAATTTATATTAGTTGACTAATTATTTGAGTTAGATTATAAGGATTTATACTAAAAAGCCATTGAAAAAGTGAATTGACTGAAGCTATAGGAGCAAATTAGCCTAAACTATCTTTTAAGATAAAAATCTATAGTTTACTCACTCTTCATTTTCAGAATAAATTGCTCTTTGGGTCAAATAAAAATGGCCACGCCCCTTTTAGTTGACCACGTTCCATTAACCAAATGAACCTTTAGACTACAGCCCTATAAGTCAGATCTATGTAGAGGTGACAAAGCTTGCAGTATGAATACATATTAAAATGGCTTTTCACCTTATTTTGTCCCATCCACTTTTTCTGGCAGGGCATTCACAGTTTAATTGTGATTAGCCTAAACTTTCTCAGCTACAATCAAACATCAAATGTTGTAATAATCACATACAGTGCATATGTTTCAGTTGCTGAGTTGATTTGACCGTTATACCCATTTGACATCACTAAAACAAGCTAACATGATAGTTCTAAACATTGTAGACAGTTCAGCATTAATCTCCAACAATGTTTTTATATTATTTTAGCATGAATACGTAAATGTTTATATGCGAGTCCAATTTAAGCCCCACGTCACCGTTGAAAAGAAGTGTCAATGTCAATGAGTTGCCACTAAATCAAAGTTAATAACACAGTAAATATGTTTTCTTAACGACAGAAAAATTTAGTGCATACTGTGGGTCATCCCAGGAAAGAAACAAAATCCCCATGGAGACAAGCGGGCACATCTACAATAGAAAACGTATTGTGCACGACTGTTAACAAAAGCACCAATCGGGCAAATCGATACAAGCAAACCTCAACTCCGAAAGTGTATCTGGATTTGTGAGCGCATGAGCACGTATAAACACAAATCCAATTCATTACTCGGGCATAAAAAGTTCACTCTTAAAGACAAGAATGCTTTCATTGATTTTCTCCAAACAATGCGGAGCCAAGTTAGACTGACTTTAGACAAGGCCGGTGTTTGTGTTCCAAAACAGAGGCAGTTATCAGGCCGGCACAAACAGGCAGGGAGCAAATGAAAGGCATGGGAACGAAAAGCAGCCACAAGCAGCTAATGAAATAATCAGCACCAAAATTGTGTAGCGGCGGCAGCAGACTTCACACAGAATGTCTCAGTGAGGAATTGGAATAACAACTTTCACATGTGGAGCTTAGACTGAACTCAGAGTCTAATTAAGGCTTCTAACTGGATTTGTGTCCTGCTCCAAGTATGAACGCAACACACAACCAATCAGTCTGGCATTTGGAGCTTCTAAATTTGGTTTGGTGCAGGATGGGTTCGCTACCTTTTGATTTTCATTGCTTTTTCAGGAATGCTCTATATGTCTTTAAAATTGTTATGTTCTCTCAAATAGGTTATGGAGAAGAAAAACTTGACTAGGGCTGTTTTTCATGTCCTATTGACAGATTGACTACTTGTCTAAAAAGGTCTAAAATCTAAAATTCTTTAAAGCTAAAAGTATCTTTTGATTTGACCTTGTTTTTTACTAAATCTGTGCTCAAAAAGACAAAAACGTTATAGAGCTCATGCAAAAACAATGATACAATCGTTAGAGTGGACAACATTTCTGATAACTCTCCATAGGATTTTGACTTTGTCCTTTAGGACCAATAAGTGTCCAGTAGGATTTTGACTTTGTCCCATAGGACAGATAAGTGTCCAGTAGGATTGTCCCATATTGATAAGTGTCCAGTAGGATTTTGACTTTGTCCCATAGGATTAGGGGTCCAGTAGGATTTTGATTATATCCCATAGGAGCGATAAATGTCCAGTAGAATTTTGACTTTGTCCCATAGGATTAAATGTCCTGTAGGATTTTGACTTTGTCCCTTAGAATTAAGTGTTCAGTATGATTTTGACTTTGTCCTATCGGATCAATAAGTGTTTAGTAAGATTTTGACTCTGGTCTATTGAGTCCATAAGTGTTCAGTAGGATTTTGACTTTGTTCCATAAGATCAATAACTGTCAAGAAGGTAAGTAGGACTGACTTTGTTCTTTAGGATAAACACATATCCAACCAGGGTCCGAAATTAACTTTTTGACTCACCGGCCAAGTTGGCCGGTAAATGAAAAAATCTACCGGCCAAGCATATTTTTTACCGGCCAAATATAAAATCATTTAGACATACCTTTGAATATGTTTTTTTTTCATACTGTATTGGATGCAAACAAAGAAAGTTAAGAAGAACAAAGAAGTTTTCTATTTTGTTTGTTGTTGTCAGTATAGGCTACTACACACTTTCATAAAATCCTGATGCATGATGTCACAGCGATTACTTTTACGTTTCAGGTCATTTACCTCCCTTTGAGTAAAGGTTAGGTTTGATTTTACCTCATGCAGATCCTTTACTAGTGCATCAATCCTGGTGTTTGTGGAATCCATAATAATTTTGACAAAGCCTTCAAAGTTCTATTATTTTGTTGCAATAACACATCCTTTTGTTGCTGTAAAAGTTCATTCACTTGTGTCATAGACACTTGTTCATCCTCCGGTTTACTCTCGAGCTTCTGCTTTGGTGGCTTGTTATCCTCTGCACACACACACCCCGGACACGCCGATACGCTCTCCTGGCTGCGCAGCAGTTCCGCTTTAGCTTCGTGTTTAGCCACCAACATTGTTCGGCCCGGTTTTAACTCACGGGAATCCGTTGGCTCTTCGGTGTTAGCGATGGTGAAGGAGACAAAAAGGAGAAGGGCCAGCGGTGCGATACAGAGGAGTAGCGTAAACGGTAAACGCTGCCACTTGGAAGCAGGCTGAAGCAGAAAGTTGCCCCGGCGGAAAAGTTACGCGCTAGCCCGCAGCGGTGAAAAGTATGGAGGAACAACAATCTCCGTGAACACAGCTCTTTCGTTATGGATTTTTAACTTACCGCCGAGGGTCCTGGCAGGGCCTGATGAGTGGATATCAGCACGGTAAGTTGTAGCTGTTTACGTCTGTCAATGTGTTAACCAAAATTGGCCCAGGCTACAAGCAGCCTTCATGGCTAACTTGGATCGCTCTGATGAAAAACAGTTGATCCGATGATTCTCTCTTTCGAAAAAATACTGCTTACATGAAGCCAAAGTATTGGAAAACAGGCTGCCCAAAACGTTAGAGTGTCGTGTGAGTGACTCCCGGTAAATAGCTCCACACGTTCCCAACTTCGAAGCTCTCCTGTCAGTAGCGGTGCTGTTGTTTTGAAGTGACGTAGGTTTGTGTGTAATGTTTGTGCGTGCGCGCGCAGAGTTTAGATAGAGGGAGAATCGGAGCAGACAGCAAAAGAACACAAGTAGAAGAAATCCGCCAACTTAAAGAGTAAAAACATAACTGATTTACTGCTGATGGGGGAAAAAAATTTACTCGCCATGTGGCGGATAGCGCTCTGAGATTTACTCGCCAGGAGGAAAATTTACTCGCATTTGGCGAGTGGCGAGTGTTAATTTCGGACCCTGTATCCAACAGGATTGTGATTTTGTCCAACACGATTTCAACTTTGTTCAAAAATGTAAATAAATATCAGGATTTTGACAATGTCCAATAGGACTCCGACATTGCCCAATCAGATAAATACATATCCAAAAAGATTTTTTACATTTTCCAATAGGATTGTAACGTTGTTCATTAGGATAAATACAAATCCAGTTAGATTCAGATATTGTCCAATAGGATTCTGAAAGAAATCTTATAGGATTGTCTTTGTCTTTATGGATTCTTATAGGATAAGGTCTTTTTTGTCTAGGGGCATATGCTCTTATTTCATTTACAATACAATTATAATTATATCCGTACAATACACTTATAAACCTCATCAAAATAACCAAACTGGGTGAAAGCAAGCAAAATGTTTAGTAAAAATCTTAACTATAATCATGTTCACAATTCTAACCTGTCAAACAGACTTTAATTTCATCTGACAGGCCTGATCACACAATTACCTCAACCTTGGACACTTGGGCGTTCATCCAGCGAGTGATGCAAGAAGCAGCACATCTGTCCACCTCACAGAAACATCCAGACAGTGAACGGAGCAGCCATCCAAGCTCTCCGCTGACCGACGGAGAGGAAATGCACCTAAACGCACCATCTGTCAGAGCGCATGGACCTCCGAATCCAAACACTACACTTAACTGGGTCAGAGGAGACGCTTCCCAGACGCAAATTATAGGAAGGAGAGCAGCAGGTGAGAGGAGGAGACCTTTCACCACCGGGTCTGCTGTGAAAAGGAATGATATGTGTCGGCATTTGCATCCCTGAGAAGCTGAAAATATAGGGTGAGAGCAGGCGAAAAGCATGTGTTCTGAAGCGGTTTTTGCATGTATTTCTATGAATGTGAAAAAACGTCAAAGGTGCGAAAAAGTCAAGTGTTGAGAGATGGAAGTGATAACATAGCTCTGGTTGCTAAGGTAATGCTTAAACTTGCTGCCATGAACAGGCCTAAACAGCTATATTCACCGACTGCATTTGCACAAAGTCACACAAGCCATGTTTCTAATCTTGCTTATTGACTTGTGCACAGAACGCCAGTTGGCTTGTTTATTAAAAAAAGCTAGCATCTTACCAACATGTTCTGTTTATTTCCATGGTTGTTATATCTCAGTCTAAAATGAAAAAAAAAATAAAAATACAAAGATTATGCCATGAACAGTTGATCTGTCAGCAGTTTTCTCTGATGTTTTAAAAACTTGGGGATGGGACAAGACAGAGCCTTAAGAGATTGGGTCCACGAGACTATAATCATTTCAATTCAGAATAGTAATGAAGCAAATTACAAAATTTGTTTATTAATTAGTCTTTTTAGATTGACATTTTATTAAGTCTTTTTTTCTTTTTTGTTCAATGACAAAAGTTAAATCACTTGTGTACAAAATCCCCAGTGTTTTTCCTCAGTGTTTTTCCCTCTGTCTCCTGTCCCTCCCAATGCCCTGCCTTGGCTCCTCCTAATGGCTTTACCTTTTCCTTAGTTCCGCCCCTGTCCCCTTAATTAGCTGCCCAGCTCACCTGCCATCTCTTTGTTGAGACTGGCATGGTGGAGCTCCCATTTTCTGTGTGAAGAGTGCGTAAATGACATGTAAGTTTTGATCATTGCCCTTATCCATTTATTACATTTATCCATATTCGTAATACTTACAGTAATTGTCATTTACCTCATCTCATTATTTTCCCTTTGTGTTTCTTAGACAAACCACTCTTCACTCTTCACTCCTCACCCTTCACCACTTCATTGCAATATATCCTGCAACAAACAGCTCTCAATAAACTCCTGAACTGGACTTGGTTTGCTTTGCTTTTTTCATTGCGTTGAAGCCATTACCTGGAACTAGAATTTCAAAAGATAATTACAGTCAATAAATAAATATTTTTTAACTTGACTGAATTGATGCGCTCCCTCGAGTGAAGCATAGGCACCGCCCCCTGTGCATTGTTCAGGCCCCGCCCCCTTTCCCTGCTGCTGTTGACAGATCAGACGCACATAGACAAAGAGCGCTTCTTTCTTACTTTTTACAAAGTTATAGATGATGTATTATAGGGCTGTACTCAGTGTATCAGCATCGCAATATATCATGACAAACGTATCGGGATACATTTAACAACAATACATGTCTATAGTTTCTTCTACAGAAGAATTTTAGTAAATTATTCATCAATCAATTGTTCGTTGGAAAGAACAACATTGTGAATAAAGACATTTTAATGCATTTCTTATTCTGTGTAACAAAAATACCCATTTAATTAACTTGTATATCAAACATTTACTGTAATGCATTGCATTGCGGAAATTGTATCAGAGGTATTGGGAAACATATCATATGTGACCCCTGTATCGAGAAACGTATTGTATCGTGGCTCTTGGCAAAAATTGGGGTAATATAAAAAAAAAAAGACCACTGAGTACTGTCTTAACTGAATAATTAGACATTTTAGTTCTAACCAGGAGCAAAATGCTGCGCTCTGATTGGCTGGGCTTGGCTGGGTAACTCTAGTTTCACTTAGTTGTTTGTAAAATGTTTATTGACCATAATTGCAGTCAATATGAATACATGTGTTGAAGTATTTATGAGAAGACAATGTTTGATTTAAAACCTAAATTGTGTTTGCGGTGTGAAAATTAGCTACCCCACCTTTAAACAAAAAAGTATTTTTGAGTCTGTTAATGTTAATGCTAAAATGTAGCTTACTTTACTAATTATTTCAGGGACTACTCAGTTTTTGTAGAAGTTTCTTACGAAAAACTACAACTATGAAGAAAATGTCATCTGTTTTTTAAACTAAAATATTTTCAGTAAACACCATGTTGTAAATTGGACTAGCCAGGCATCATTCACAAATCCCAAACCTGATTTAGAAACCATATGATGCAAACACGCTACACTGAGTTTGCTTTTGTTTAGTCCATCACGATCTGCTCCAACCTTCAGACGTGTTTTTGAAGACATCCCTGGGAACAGGCTGCAGAGGAGCTGGAGCGGGGGGAAGATGTGGATTTTGGCTGATATGACAGCACGATTTTCTGGGCTCTGGTGTGAAGCTGCGTTCTTCCATTATAAAGCCTGTGACACTCACAAATCCGTCGCTAATCCAACCTAAAGGGGATGGTGCGTAAAGTTGACGTTTTTCACCATTCAGACAGAAAGATCTTTGGGTTGGAGCGATGGTGACATGACTTGAGAGAGGACTGAAAATGTATTCTAAAATAAAATCTATCTTTCTGTCTGGCTTCTCCTTCTTCCAAAAACAATCAGTAAATTAATTTTTTTATCTCATTTTAGATTCCATTTGATACATTTTGCAAGACAAGGGGTGAGAATTCTGATCTCAGCAGGACTATCCTAGTTAAATATTAGCATCAATTATTCCATTATCCAAAAATGAAGCTCTACATTGGTCATTTTGTGACTTATTTAAAAAGATGAGTTTCTAGTCTGTTCACTACTGTGATTAGAACAGACACTTCTGTTGCTATGGATCTACAAACTCTGGGGAGTAGGGCTAGGTCCCGTTAGATTTTTTTTAAGACCAGTACTTAAATGGTACTTGCTTTTTTCGGTTCCTGCTTTCATTTTAATGTTATTTATAGGCCCAAAGTCTTTAGCAGGGTTATAGATGTCAAACTATATCATAAAACACACTTGTAGTCTGTTCAGTTATAAGTCAAAGCTAGCATTTGCTCTGCAAATAAATCAGCTGTTTCTCTCATGGACTCCCACAGGGAGAGCTTTAAGTTTCACTTTCACTTTCTTGCCACACACAGCACTGCGCTTTTGCTGGGTGCAGTTTGGAAGAAGTAAGGTGTGATTGTGCTGATAGCTTGTGCAGAGCGCAGTCAAACTCACGCACAGTTTGTTTGGGAGAAGTGAAACGTGAGCTGCTGTGACATTATGGAGCGTGCATGCGGCATGTGTGGTGTTACTGTTGTATGCTTATTGACCCAGAAATTTAAAGGCAAGGAACTGAAAAATGGCACTGAAAGTGTGTTGAGTTTTCGGTCACTTCCAAATAGGAACCGTTTTCAGTGCCTAGCTCTACTTGGGAGATTGACCAAATGACAAAAGACAATAGAAGACAGAAACGTCTTCAGTCATATAATTTGAATGCTTTTGGGACGTAAATGAGAATTAACAAGGTTTTTCCAGGAATTTTTTCTCTCTAAAATCCTCATTATAACTTTCATCAAACCAGACCTTCAAACAACAGTGAATTTGAGTGACACGAGTGTGAACGAATCCTTGACGTGATCCATGTCAAACTTACAGCTGTGATTGGATCTCTGAAAGCCTCATTTATGCCTTTTGAAGTATTTTAGCTTCCACAAACTCATAGACTGCATACATTTTTGGGCTACCAGCTCAACCCTAAGATGCTATATCTGATTTTTGCTTCCTTAAAATATAAACAAACCGAAATAAATAATTTTAAACTTCATATATCAGTCTCCATGTTTTGCTCACTTACATAATATATTTTGAGCCTCCAAATACTTCAGTAAGAGGTGTTTTAACTTTTTTTCCAAGTTGTTAGGAGCAAGACAGGCTGGTATGCTAACAGGAGCTAGACACAATGCTAACAACAACAACAACAACAACTGACAAACTTTGGAGTTTGGCGAACAAAAGGGACATTATTAGATGTAGAAAAGACGGTGTGGACTCAATTCTACTAGAATAAATACACTAACAAGTTATCTGTGTTGGTTAAATATATTTTTGCATTGCTAGCAACTCTGCGTTACAAGTAAAATTAAATTAAATGAAGACAATAAGCTTTCTGATAGGACAGAAGTGACTAAACAATTGAAAAATGCTAGCCCAGCTTTAAAACAACATTACCTCACAGCCGTTGCTTGTACTTCCACTGACTCTGTGTTCTCTGAAGGTTAAACAATCTTGTACAGTGACACGTTCAGTTAGCATCTAAAGCTGTTTTCTATGTTGTGAAGTTGAGTAAGACCTTGTGGAGCTGAGGTCAAAGAGCACACTGGCCCGCAGAGCTTGCAGCGCACAAACCTCTGCCTGTCACCCCCTGTAACTCATGTTGTCACCGTGCATTAGCCACTTAGCCTAGCCTGCGCCAGAGCTAGCCAGCCTGCCTAAACAGAAAAGCAAAATGTTGTGGTTGGAACGGCGGAAATTTAAATAAATAGGTGGTAAATTAATTTGAAATCTTGGCAGTGTTTACGGGCGATTGCAGTGGCGTTAGCGAGCTGCACCACCTGGTTGGATTTGGCAAGAAATGAGCTCAATTTGTCTAAGAAGCTAAGTTGGCATAAGGCGGTAATTGAGCGCGGGCTAGCAGCAGTTGTTCCAGACAGGAGGAGGATGGCCGTGTTAGATTAGTGTGGTAAAAAGCAAGAATCTGGTACATAAAACGTACGCAAGCTTTTCAAAGTAGAGAGAAGAGGGAGCTTTGTTATGAGAGTAGTACAGTGCTAGTAGTTAACAAGCTAATTCTTTGATGTAAGAAAGAGGGAGTGGTTAAGACAGCATTTTTGACACGGCAATCAGCACATAATCTACTTAATGTAATGTAGCATTGTATCTAAAAAATGTAAGTATATAAACTAGTTTTTTCGTATACTATTTTTGGAACCAATTCGATACAGATACTTTGTCTCAGCGTAGATACCAAATATTGTAGGCCTATTACAACGGCTAAAGTTAAGTAGTAAACTAAAGTTACTCTTATTTTACTCAGATTAAAATCAATAATAAGTAGGTTGTTAATAATGGCTTTTGTAAACTAGATTAATAAACCTTAAAACGCCAAAAATAATGGATAGATACAGTACATAAAATACTATTCCTTCATTAAAAGTCTTGTGTTTAAACTTTAATGTAACCCTTATGTGTTTGGATTTTAAAAACTATTTTAGAGTCAATTGTAACGGTCATAAACATTATTATGTTTAATGAGGTTATTCTTATTTAATCTCTTTACACCACAGTGTGTCCGAGTTAGCGTGTTAGCGCAGCAAGCTAGGGCCACTGTTGGACCATTTTTAAAGTTAGTTTAACCACCGTCCTTCTACTATAAAGACTAAATGAAACATCACACGAATATTTGTATATATGAAGTATTTTATGCTTTGAAGAGTCTCCACAGAGTCTTTTCCAAGAAAAAAACAGCTGCTGCATCTATGGCTCCTCATTCAGGTCAATACATGGTCATGGAAGTATCAAATCGGATATGAGTAGTCGCTGATTTTGCAGATACCAGTATTGTATTGGAACAGCCCTAATATAAACCAAGATAAATGTATTTACTAAAATGTAATTCAACTGCATTCACTGCTGCATTTGGAGAGTCATGTTGACCTCTACATCATAAACATAACCCACAATAGGTATTCTCCAAGGCAAAAATTAATTTTTTATTTTTTATTACAGTAGGTCCATGACCAACTTGAAGATACAGATGAGAGACCTACAAGACAGTAAGGGCCAGATTTGTCAAGCATTTGCTCATGTGCAAAACAGGTTAGGGGGAGCAAAAACTTGGCGTAGCTGACATTTTTCTTTCACACAGACACTAAAGATTCCGAATTTGAGGTGGTGCATATCTCTTTTGAGTAATATGTAACATGTACATCTTCTAATATTAAAGTTTGCATAAATTGCTCTCAAATAACATGATTTTTTTTTTTTTTCAGTTTAGCACCTGGCTTGATAAATCAGGCCCTAAGATGTCAAAATACATGCAACTCACTCAATCATGGCAGCATAATGTAATCAAAAGGCCAAAACCTTTACTTGTTTGACACTAAATTAAAAAAATGTCAGTGTACAATAGAAATAATTATTTGACTAATAACCTAATCAAATAATAATCACACACCTGACCCATCATGAAAACACATCTTTAACTCCAGTCCCAAAACGTACTACCTTCCTCAAAGACATAAGCACAAACAATTAAACCCATCACTGCTCACGCAGTCCATCATTAAAATGCACAGTCAACATGAGTGTAACAGATCTCCGCCGAGTGTGAGAAAAAAACAAAAAAACGTGTCTCCTCAGTCAGCCCGAACAATGGCGGAGTTTGTCTGGTGGAGATATCAAAGCCTGAGTGGGTGGAGGCTGACGATATGTAATTAAATTCACGCGCCTAGTAGCCAGAAGAGACATGCCTGTTCTCCTCGCTCACACGCTCGCGGATAAAAGCGCCGAGCACCGTGGGGAGGAATCTCGGAGAATCCCAAAACAAATCCCAGGATCAGGTCCCGGTGAGACTGAGGATGGATGGATGGAGGAGTTGTTCTTGGGTGGGAATGGAAGGATTTGAAGGAAGGAGAGTTGGTTGGCGCGCGAGCTTTCCAAAGTGGTCACTGGAGACGTGGCGTGGTTGCAGGGATCTCTGGGGACCGCGAGCCGAAGGAGAGATGTTGAAATGCAAATGAAGCAAATGTAGAAACTCGAGAAAATGTGGCGCCGTAATAAGCAATGAACATTTGATTTAGCGTACAAGTGTGAATACAGATCATGGGAATTGTGTAAGATTAATTCGCTCTATTAATTTAGCTGGTTAATGGTGGATTGTGATAACGACCTTGGTATGAATGAAAATTTGATGAATGAGTTCCCTTCAAATATTTTCTTGGGTTTGAAAGCATGAATGGCAAAAAAAATAGTTTTAGTTGATGTTTTCGGAAGCATCGCTAGCACACAAACAAGTTACATGATTTTTCTTGACCAGTGACAGATGCAAATGTATGAAGAATGCTGCATGTATGTATGTAATGTCATTTACTGCACAGATTAGGGCTGAATACGAACAATGTTTATTTTATCTTTTTAAAGACACAAAACTTGTTGGGGTTAAAATGTGGTTTATTTAAGAAGAAACCAGTTTGCCCAGTAATAAAGACCTCAGAACAACCTTCCATTTCCAAATAAACTACCTGTGCCACAATTTTCAGTAGAGCACAGAAAGAGTGCAGATTATGTATAGATTTAATCAACACCATAGATCATTGTTGTGTCTTATACTACAGCAGGGGTGTTGAGCTCATTTTGACAAAGGGCCACATTGGCATCGGGGTTGTCCTCCAAGAGCCGGTTTTAATTAACCTTACAAATCTTTGACATACTACAAATAATAGTTGTATTTGATTATTGTATATTTATTGAAGTGATAACAACTGAATATACATCTGTGAAAAGTTACTTACTTTTTGAGTTTTAGACCGATAGGTCAAGACATCCAGATAACTCCTGGCACTAATATAAAATTAAAGTAAACCTTATAAGACTTTGAGGGCCGCATGAAATGAGGTGGAGGGCCGCATCTGGCCCCCAGGCCTTGTGTTTGACACCTGTGTACAACAGGGTAGGAAGAACCTGAAACCCAAGCAAAGAAAAAACTCAAAGCAGAAAAAGGTATTTATCTAATAATATATTGTACCATCAGTCGATGACTGTACAGCAACTGAACTTTCCAATTGATTGATCAATTTTGTGTAATTGTATACTTTATATATTGCCACCGAACACCTGGATTTATCCATCTACATACCTAGAGACAATAAAGTAGCCTATACCTTAAAGTGAGGCTAAATGCACGGTCACAACAGCACCCCGAACGGGCTTGCTAAAGTGGGAGATGCCTGGAGCCCTTTTAAGAGACGCCCAGTGGGCGTGAACAGACATTGATTGACAGTGAGAAATATGGACAGTGAGCTTGGTGAGTGATGTGAGTTTTGTGTGGGAGCAGTCCTGCAGTGCTGGAAGGTTTACGGCTGCTGAGGCTGTACAGCACAGCACAGACATGTGTATGAAACCTTTCCTATACATAAGATGGTGTGATTATTTTCTAAAACTGAAAATGAAACGCTGACTCAAGGTTCGAACCTTCAATCCTTCGCTCCTCGCACCACCCGCTGATCCATTTAAGCCAAATGACGACACTGCTGTAATAAAGCGGTTGACTGCTTTCTAACTCTCGACAGCAGCGGTGCAGAGGGAGGAGTTTATATATTCCACTTGGGCGGCTCGTTTGTCGCGTCAACTAGATGTGATGTCGGCATGAACTGAAAATGCACTGACAGTGTTTGACCATCGTGGCAGCACAGCCGCGGTTTTAGCACACATAACTGCAAAATGAGCAAGTTTGCACAGAAATAATAATAATAATAATAATAATGCATTGGATTTATATAGCGCTTTTCAAGACACCCAAAGACGCTTCACATTCTGCATTATTCATTCATTCCATACTGGGTGGTGGTAAGCTACTTTTGTAGCCACAGCTGCCCTTGGGCAGACTGACGGAAGCGAGGCTGCCATTTTGCGCCATCGGCCCCTCCGACCACCACCAACCATTCATACACACACCAGAATCATACTACCAAATGTCCAAATAAGGCCCAGAACCAGTAGATAACTCAGTTTGACCCCATTAACACAGGCTGACAGTGAAAAAAGTAGATTCTGTGTTTAGTTTTGCGGTTCAAGTGGGGGTCGCAAAGCAAAATAAGGGGCTCAGGAGATGATTTCAAACTGTAATTCTACAATCATGACTTGGTATTTAGGCTTTTTTTATTGAAAGCAGCACTGCCTGAGTGAATTTTTGTAATTTAAAGCAATAAACTATTCAAGTAATTACTGTTTTAACACAGTTTTAATGGTTTTCTTCAATAAAATTATTTCATTTTGCTGTCGGGGTTGCGAGTTGGTTACATGTCTTTTTGGTTGGTCCGCTCTGAAACATTTGGGAATGTCTCCCTTAACCTATATCTTACTCATCTCTTGGTAAGCCCAAACATGTGAAGAAGCATTGCTCACATCTGACTCACATGTTTATGAAACCAGCAGACCATTAACTTTCCATATTTATTGACTGACACAATGCAAATCCAGTCAGTCTGTGTGAAGCGTGTTGAGCCTATCCTCCCAAACATGTCTGCAACACCCCTCAGCTCATTCTCATGCTAAAACCCACCCTCCTCCTCCTTCTCTTCTCTTCTTCTCCTCAAGAAAAAGGAAGAGCGCATCCAATAGACTGAAAGGACAAGAGCTCGGAGCCAAAATGTCCGCTTCTGCAGCTCGCGATTAGCATTCGGCATCACCACGGGAAACGTTTAGCAGTCTAGCCCTAATCAGAAGCTGCCGCAAAAAAGCCTCCTACACCAGGTCAGCGCCGGTTTACCACACTCTATTATATCCTCGTCCACCCACAGGTTCATCCCGGTCCAAACCAAACTGCAGGAAAAATGTCTGAAAAAGAAGTAAAAGCAAGGCTGCTGAACTTTAAAAACGAAATCAGTGGTTTTTCGACTCTTAAAGCTGAAGAAGTACAGTAATTGAATTATGTTTTTTTCTCTTTAAAGTTGAAATAAGGATGTGCTTGAGGACTGCAACAAGTTAAAACAATTGTCAAAAAATAAAATTGAAATTTGATAATCTTTCAATCTTCCAGTGAAAAACTAAACTTAAAACCAAGATGAGCTGCGACTGAAACTTGTCTGATATTTTTGCAGTTCAGTTCCAGAGTGATCCCTCATATTGTTGTGTCAATAATCAATCTTTGTCAAACATGTAAACAACAGCACTGCTCAAAGTAAAAGTACTAATGTCTCAAGACCCCTTAATCTCCTTATTCTCCCTTTATTTAGTAGTCTAACTCTTACAAACACAAAAACACTGCAAACATGCAGCGTTAGCCTCTGCTTTCAGGTAATACTAGCAATTTGTCTCCAACAGGTTAAACTACTTGTTTCTCTAAAACAGTGGTTCTCAACCTCGCAGTCAAGAGCCTCATGGGGATCCCTGATCATGTGAGAAACTGAACATTAATATCTTAAACGAGGTTTGACAGCTTCAAATACAGTAATAGGTGTATATTTCTATTTGCTGGCCTACAAAATGACTTTATCTTGAAATTTGTCTTTTAATTCAAATCAAACACAAGACTACAGACTATTTCATCACTTTGCAGGTAGTTTACATTTTGTGTTTGGGGGTCACATGAGTTTGCTACAGTGTTATTTTGGGGGTCGCAATCACTGCTGTAAAGCACATTTAAGATCATTATATTCAACATTTGTCATAGCATTTTGTAGCTTAGCAATTTTGTGTTAAAGTTTTACTTTGTGAATATAAATGATGACATCACAAGCGTCATATTCGTGTCTCTGTAATTATATTGAGCGCAATATATTTCCTTAAGTCCACATTTGCTGTTGTAATCGTTGAGCAGTGAGTGAAAAAACTGTTCCTATTGACTGTCAATGTTATGCTTCGACCACAGAAGTCTGTTAGTGGCTCCTGATCCCGACTGTAACATACAGTGGGTGTTAATCTTCCAAAAAAAGCTAAATCTTACTCACTTATAGAAATTAGACATGATCAATTTTCTCCTAATTGAACAAATGAAACACTAGGACATCATGGAATCCCAAACACAGAAAAGATAGCATACTTTCCAAACCCACAAATTCTGCTTTTGTTATTCTTACTTTTCAAACTGGCTTCGAAAAACACACCGCAGTAAAACATGTGAACAGGCTTCGGGACACTTGCGGTTGACATCTCAGTGTGAGGGTTAACTGTTTTTCCTTCCCTGGTCGTGCGCGGCGCTTTTCCCAACAGAATGTGTACGTAGCGTGTTCGGGGGGGAAGAGAATGAACCCGAGTGATGATCCTGATTTCCCCCGGGGGCCACATCTGCCCTCGCGGAGAGCCCCATCCCACATTCCACAAGCATTCCAACAGCAGCAGCAGCAGCAGAAACAGCCCCCTCCTCACCTCATCTCCTCTCCTCCTCCCCCAGCTTTTCCAGAACATGTTCAAAATGAGTCTTCTCTGAAACAACCCAGGTCACTTTGTTTGCATTGTTCCTTTGCTTTTTCATAGATTGAGTTCATGATGTTCTAGAGGATGATATTTCTGATGGAAGGCAAAGGCTGGTCAAACCTGCCATGAATAATGAATACAATAATTAAACAGGCAATCTTTATTGTTGTTATTACGGCTTGGGGTTATAGCTGATCAGGTTGACCGTGTCTATCTTTTGCATGGGATTATCTTTGGATTTTAGGTAAATGATAATAATTACGGAGGTCGTCTAAGCTTATAGTCCTGTGCGACTTGTCTAAACTCAGATGTTCTTACTCTGTGTCAATGTCTGTGTCCATTAAATATAAACTGATTGAGAATGCATCTATTTCCCCTTCAAATTTGAACCAAATTACTATTATTTGTGACGAATCATTGTCCAATCAAACCGTCATTTATTCAAAATTTTAATAAAAACAGAAGATGAAAGAAGAACAACCTTGCTGTTGAGACAAACAAAGATTTATCAGTTGAAAGATGAAAGCTTGGACAGAGATTTATGGTCATAAATGGATTAAAATAAAGAGTACAGCTGTTTTTATAAGAAGAATTACAATCCAGCTTCTGGATTCAGGTAATTCACCATAAAACAACATAAAAACAGAAGAAATTCATGAATTCAAATGTTATTGTCATAAATGAAGTTGTAGGTGACATTTCCAGTGTAAAGTCTATGAAAACAAGAAAATGACAAGCATCGCTGATCCCAGGTGAATGTCTGTAAAAAGCTAGACGCTGTCAGGTAATTTAAATATTACAAAATCCAAATAGGACTTTAAAGCAGTCGAGGGCCAAATGCGGTCATCAGACAAAATTTATGTTGGCCCTCAAACCTTTTAAACTGGCCCAAAAAACATTTTGAAAAAATATGTTTTTTACGTCAATATCAAACATTTACTGTGTACCAATGTGATGCTAGGCCTAGGTAAATGTTTTGTGACTCAATTTAGAATCTTCTAAATGAAAACATTATAAAATTTTATCCTTTGGCCAGGTCTATGTGGCTCAGATCGGCTCTCAGTTTAGTCTGTTTTGATATACGGCTCTTGATGAAAAAAGTTTGGACACCTCTGTTTTAGAGGAACTACTTTGAACCTATCACCAATCTTTGTTGGTGATCAGTTAAAAACAAACAAACTCTGTTCTCACTGTAGTAATAGGGTAATATAGCAGTTTCTTATTTTGCAAGCAACAACTTCATAGGACTAAAATTTCAAACATAACACTCTAGGTCAATATCAGCTAGTAAATAGTTCTACTATGTTAAAGGCACAACTATGACTGAACCATTATCCCATGGCTGATACCCGATCAAGCAAATTCATGGATTTGCACCTATATTCGATCCCATTATCAGATTAGCCAGAGTATTACTACTTCAGGCGAAGACGTAGGTGATCTTTAAACAATTAACGTCTGATGTAGAGAAAATTAAAGAGCATACAAAAAAACACTAACAACAATAACAGCAAACTAGAACAAAACTAAATGTTTCTCTCAAGGTCCATCACCAGTTTTTGTTTCATATGATATGTGTAAGATTTAACCACACTTAGCAACAAGTTACCACAAACCAGGTAAAAAAAAAAATCTGCATTTTTTACAACTATTAAACAAATCCTAACATTTTGACCAGCTTTCGACCTCTAACATTACCCTATGAGCAGACTTTAGAAACATCTTCCTCATCCGTAGCTCACTCCATCTCCGTGGGATTCGGTCCGTTCTTAATAAAGGCATCTCACATGTCTCGCTAACGTCTTGAACAGCTGGACAGGGGACTCTCTGTACAGTACGTGTGTGTGCGCCTGAACATCTGCGCTCTGATGGGAAATAATGTTGCAAGTTCTGGAAAAGGGATATCTGTCACACTTGGACCTATCAGCGCAGGAAAGCCCCTACAACACTTCATCATTCACCCCGGCCAAAGCCCATGTGATTACCCAGGCTAGACGGGGGAATTTTGCAGGAATTTGCATGAAAAAAGTTACATTCCAAGATGCTAATGCTATAATTCATTCCACATGAAGATAGCATTGCTTAAAGGGTTTTAGTTTGACCGGTCAAGCAAGCTAACGCCACTAAATCAGCCGTCATCAGCAGCAACTAAAGAACTTGCCAACGTGCTATTGATTGGCTCAAGTTATCTGAAGTATGCGAGCTGCGTTGTTGTTTACAGTGGCAAAATTTGCAGAAAAATTTGAATTCTAAAGATGCTAATGCTATAATTCATTTCACAAGTAGATAGCACAGACCAAAGGGTTTTAGTTTTACCGGTAAAGTAAGCTAACACCACTAAAATAGCCATCGTCCGTTGCAAAAAAGGGCTTGTCAATGCGCTACTGATTGGCTCAATTTGGGTACAGAATTTGCACAAAAAGAGCTGAATTGTAAAGATGCTAATGCTATTATCTATTCCACATGAAGATAGGACGGCCCACAAGATTTTAGTTTGGCCGGTCAAGTAAGCTAACTGCACTAAATTAGCCCTCAACAGTTGCAACTAGAGCTTGTCAATGCGACTGGACTCCAGTGTGCTAGCTGCGTTTTTGTTTACTGTTAGAGAAAAGGCTGTAAAAAAGTTGAATCCCAAAGAGGCTAATGCGATAATAATAAGCCAACCTCACTAACTTAGCCAAAAGGGCTTGTCAATGCACTATTGATTGGACTTAAGATGGAATTTGCAGGAAAAAAAGTTGATTCCCAAAGATGCTAATGTTATAATTCATTCCACATGAAGATAGTTCTAAGAGTTTTAGTTTGGCAGCTCAAGTAAACTAATGACACTAAATTAGCTGTTAACAGTAACAACTACAGCTACAGCGATAGGAAACCAGTATGCTAGCGGCGTTGTTGTTTACCGTTAAAGAATTTGCAGCAAAAAAAAAGTTTAAACCCAAACAGGCTAATGCGATAATTCACTAAAACCTTAGTTTAGTTTTACCGGTCAAGTAAGCTAACGCCACTAAATTGGCCAACGTCAATAGCAACTAAAAAGCAGGAAAAAAGTAGAATTCCAAAAATGTTAATGGTATAATTCATTAAAACTCTTTGGTCCGAAGATAGGACGAACCAAAAGATTTTAGTTCAACTGCTCAAGTAAGCTAATCACAGTAAATTAGCCATAGTCAGTAGCAAACAAAAGACTTGTAAATGCGTTATTTATTAGCTTAAGTTGGACTCTAGTATGCTAGCTGCGTCGTTGTTTATTGTTTGGGAATTTGCAGGAAAAAAGTTGAATCCTAAAGATGCCGGTGCTATAATAATTCAAAAAACCCTTTGGTCCGAAGACAGGACGGGCCAAAAGGTGTTCAACCGGTCAAGTAAGCTAACCTTACTAAATTAGCTATCGTCGGTATCAACAAAAAGGTTTATCATTGCGCTATTGATTGCACTTCATACTGGAATTTGCAGGAAAAAACATTGATTTGATTCCCAAAGATGCTAATGCTATGATTCATTTCATATGAACATAGCATTTCTCAAAGGATTTTAGTTTTACCGCTCAAGTAAGATAACACCAATAAATTAGCCATCATCGGTAGCAACAAAAGTGCCTGTCAATACGCTATTGACTGGCTCAAAGTGATCTCCAGTATGCTAGCTGCGTTGTTGTTTATTGTTACAGAATTAGCAGGAAAAAAGCTGAATTCCAAAGATGCTAATGCTATAATTCATTCCACACAAAGATAGGACGGCCAAAGGGTTTTAGTTCGACCAGTCAAGTAAACTAATCCCACTAAATTAGCCATCTTCAGTAGCAACAAAAGAGCTTGTCAATGCGGTATTGATTGGCTCAAGTTGGACTCCAGTAAGCTAGCTGAGTCGTTGTTTACCGTTAGCAGATGGCTGAAGAATGCTGAGAAGTCTTGAGATAGCTTTGGGCTTGTGTCAAACTACATTTTGGCGAACAGAGATGGTTATCACATTAGTGCTTTAAGCTAGTGTTAGCATAAGATATTTATGATATATCATTCTGTAATAAATCATGAACATTTTTACAACTTTGTTGCTTTACTAAATGAGAGCGTAAAAGAGTCCATGTAATCCACAAAAACACAGCAAGTTGAGAAATGCACAAACATTCTCACAAAAGAATAATAAAAAAATAAATAATAACAACTTTGGAATTTGGGTAAGAACTTCTGTCCAACTTATCTGTGCAGATAGTCGAATATCATTTGATTTATAAAATAATTTTACGATGCAACTAAGAATTCTTTTTTGTAGCTAATCGACCAGTTGCTTTGAACGCAAAAGTCAAGTCATGACTTTTGCAAAATTTGAGTTAAGGTAATGTCATTGAAGAACTGCATTTAGCCTTAAAGACCAGGCCATGATGCTTCACTTACTAAATTCGTTGTTTTTTTTTTTTTTTAATCAATTAGTTATGATTAACTGATTAACTTGTTGTTGCCATTAAATTATTTCATTTGAGCTCATTGACCAAGATTTTTGTATATATTTATTTAGTTCAACTTGAGATTTCAATTATATCAGAATGGAATCTTTGTATTGACATATATATTTGCCAAAACATTTGTATCACAATTTTCCTTGATCCATTCATGTAGTTTTAATGATGTAAAGAAAGGTAAATAAGTTAACACAGTGCCTTGTGTCAACAAAAAGCTAAATGGCTGACTAAGTATTTACACAAGAGAGCTGTAGGGAACACTATAGTTCAAGATTTAGCAAAAAGAAACATTGGCAAAGCAGGAAATAATGCAATGTAGCAATTGAGCTTCAATAAAATGTGTTAATAAAGACAATAATAAAAAAAAAAGCAGTAAACCAGGACTGGACTAAATGTACTGGTACTTTTTTCATACAATTATCTTTGAAATGAGGTCTTTCGAATAGTTTTAGCCTAAATAAAAGTAAATCTTGCAGTAGTCAATTTTGTGAATTGACTATTGCAACAAATAGAACATTTTATTCACTTAACTGGAGTTTTCATCAATTTTTTCAGCTGTCGACACAGAATCTTGATCATTACAAACTTATTTCTTGATTTATCACTCAACCTTAATACAGAAATCATTTATTTTTTATTGCCCAGATCATACTACAGCTTTATAGTCTAATATCCGCTAATAATAATTGCCAAAACCGTTACAACCTTGGGATCACAAATGAGCAGACTAAAAGGCAGATAGTACGAGTGAATGTGGCCGTCTCCATACAAGCTTCTTTATCACGCGCCATAAATCAGCCATGTTCTAATTGTCCCAGCTTCCCCGCTCTCTGACAATCTGCTCCTTGACAACTCGCCCATATAAGTGACAAACTGCACCCCCCACAACTGTCGTCCTGGGCAACCGGGACGTTCGTCAGGGGCCCCCGAATTTGGCACGGTTTTGGGCTTTTGGCTTGGAACGCCAGCAAGTTTGATGGTGAAAGGTGGAATGCCATATTTTATGATAGCGCCACAAAGAAAATGTTTTTCCTTGGTTTGGAGGGGGAAATGTTTCTGGCGGAAATGGTTGGAAACATAATTATCAGACTTTTATATCCTTATTAAAAATTGGCAGAAGAAAATGTGAGAAAAATTTGCTATTTTTCATCTGTTAATAATTTTACTGAACAAATGTTTACCAAGGACATACATCTTAGCTGTACATCAGAAGTTTTGTACCAGAAATGCGAGAGACAGTTACAGGCACAGGCTAGTGCCATTTAGTGCCTGCACTGAAATTCATTTTACTCCAGCTACTTGGTCAAATATCAAAGAACTGCAGATAAAAATCAAAAAGTACAACTGGCCAATCAGTAAACAAAAACAAAGCGATGTATTAGCCAGAACCAATGAGAGTTAAGATAGCAGACTGTGTACAATCTTCTTAAACTTCATGTCAAATTGTAACTTATAAAAAAATGTTTTTCAAAGTTTTTCAGTCGCGACCCCTAAAATAACAATCGTAGGCATTTGCAACTCCCAAATATAAATTATAGGTTTCTACCTGTAGCCTTATGTTTGTTTTTATTTTGAAGCCATACGCCTATAGGTAACTTCATCTGTAGGACATCAATCACTGCATTTGAAGGGTGTTAAACCATGTTTAGGATGTCATATTAAATTTCACATATCACTAGGGGACCCCAGAATAGTTAGTGGTAGATACAGTAATCTGATTCAGAAGGACAGAAGAGGACTGGTTGCCATGGTAATAAGTTTATTACGATTGCTAAACTGGTCTAAATTGTTGTATTTTTTATCTTAACCTTCTCTAAACCTTTTTCCGACCCAACCAGATCAAGACCTTTCTGAGATTTCCTGAGTCCCGAGACAGGAAGCCTGATTTTTTTCTCCAACCCAGTTTTGCCATAGGCTACACTGTCCCTTTGCATTGGTGGCTATGGTAGCAAAAGTTTAAAATATTTAGTTCAGGGATTTGGGCAAGGTTAGAGTTAGTCTTAGCTTAATGTAATTTGGTTAATTTTAAGGATTTGGGAAAGGTATGTTAACTGGACAGTGGCATGAGTGCGTTGGGGAAACTTAAGACGCAGATAAGACCAAGACCACTGAGAGTCAAGACGAGACAGAGACCATAGTACAAATCAAGACAGCCTTTGAAATTGTATAAAATTATCAGTATCTACATGATCTTATTGCGCAGTGCTTATCGCAAACTGTGTCTGGAACAGGTCACTGCACTGGGGCCGATGGTGTGGTCTCTTTCAAAGACAAAGCAAGTAAAAACATATACAGCTGAAGCAGTCAAATACATCTGCTGCAGAAAAACTAGTTAGCCAGCTTGTAACTCACCACCACCAAATGAGGAATAACTGAATAACGTCCACATCTTAACCGCATCTTTGGGTATATAGAAAAGTCTTAACAGCATTATTCAAAGATAGAATTGCAGAAGTAGAATATCGCTTGAAGCCACTGCAGGTACCTCGCACATCTGTCTTGTGTGAGTAATTGCCAGGACGGGCTCGGGAGTTAGCTTATTGCCTGTGGAAGGTGGGGAGCCAAATTATGCTGAACAGGGCCTCGGCGATATCCCCAACGCTGTCGAAACATCGCGTCTCTTCCAACCACTTTTCATCCCGACGGCTGCATCAAAGCAAGAAGAATGGATTGTGGCTGAACGCTTGGCTCGGGATCAGCTGAAACAAAGGCCTTCCCCTCCTCTCTCTTTCTCCGGCGCATTCATCCCGCGGTTAATCCTTTACACATTACCGCCGCTGCACTGTAGGCCATTAGGACGGGAGCATTACAAAGCAACAGTAATCTGGTGCACTCCCACGTTCAATCAGGGCCTCGGGATGGAGAAGTCTGAGGAGATGTCAGGCGGTTTGTGTGTGTGTGACGCAGAGGGACGAATGTCAGAGGAAGGAAGAGAGGAGAGGAATCTGGGAGTTTTGTGGGGTTGGATTTGGTGTGTTGATTTTTGAGTTGAGACATGGTTATAGGTGATATTGATGGGAATGTATGTCTAAATAGAGTGGGAATTGTCAAATAATAATAATAAAAGCCTTCCTTTTTGGAAGCTTACAAACATATTCCTTTTTTTAAAATATATTTTTGTAAATATAGAAGGTTAGAGTTCATGTCACTTTACTGCTCATGTCCCCTGCAGAAAGAGACACTGTCCGTCTATTTGGCTGGGGAAACTTCTTTGATAAAACAGTCAAACGGGACGAGAGCAGCTGTTTGGATCAGTTCTGAAGCAGTATGACAGACGTCTGGTTCCTGAAGCTTGAGACAATGTTTTGCTGTGTTTTTTTCTCTCACCTGAATGTAACATAAAGACGAATTTTATTCACAAATGTTTATTTAGCAGCATGACTTGTTTTCACACAGTGATAAACTCTTGCATTTAGTTGACAACAGCACTGGCTAGTGTTGCTGCTACAGCTTGTGTCAATCAGCTGCAGCTCTTTCTGCTATCTGGTCACATGTGTAATAAACAAAGAATCCTTCTATAAACTCTAGATATTAATACACATTAAAATATTTTAATATTATGGTTCCCCCACACTCAAAAGGCAGGGTGGCACCCTGTTAACAGCACTCACCAAACTGTTTAACGCAGGCTTTTTTCCTCTTAAAAACATACTGTAAATGTGCTGAATATAAAAGACTTTTCAGAGCAGTTAAACTGTTTTAATTGGCATAAAAAGTCACTAGTTACTAATGACTATACACCTGCAAAAAATAAGCCCACATTTTTCTAAATAAACCAGCCCTGTCTAACCAATACACATAGGAAAAACTGTTTTCAATATTCAAATTTGGCACATGTTCAAAACAACCCTGTTATCTGTCTACATCAGGGAGCAATTCATTATTTACTTTACCTGAGGGTCAGATTCAAACCCAACAAGTGGCAGAGCGCCAGACTACAATCACTAACAAATTCTCATTGTTATAACCAAAAGTCTGTACAAAATAGGCTTTTTAAACAATATGTTCACTCATGCCATGTAATCTTTATTACGAACACAAGTGCAAATGCATGCTTTGCAAGCATAGTTGGTTAAATTTTAAAATAAATAAACTTGGCCACAGGTCTGGTGTTATTGTTTTCAGTTCAATAGATCTCCAACTACTACAAAGTCACTAAAAACAAACTTCTTCGAACAACAAACATATGCAAGCAATGTTTTTTTAATCTCTAAATACACATAGGTGTGAATAAAGTACAAACACTAAAAATATAAAAAAAAGGGTTAAATTGATTTTTTCCCCCCAAGAGCAGAAAACATGCACAATATTTGCTTGGTTTAGGTGTAAAATGTACAAAATAGATATATAATCATGGCTCTTTACCGTATCAAACTTGAACAAACAGAAGCTGCCATATCAGAAACGGCACACAGAACATTTGCTTAAATAACCTTGACGATAGCAGCAATTAGCCGTCTGAAACTAGCTCACAATACTCTCTTAATGCTTCTGTTTATTATCAGGTCAAAACCCGAAGCCCACTCGTCTTTTCAATTCAAAATCAATAAAATCCATCAACTTGACTTGTTTGCGTCGGCGGAGATAAAGTAGCCGCTATTGAAGCTTAAAGAATGAACCTTACCTCGCGGTCAATACAAGCAATTGCTAGCGCTAACATTCCTGCAATTTCTGGGCAGCTTCACGGCGCATCGACCGGCAGCTAATACGATTTGTAAAGAAACGCCGCGTTAAATGTAATTATTCGAACCGTGGCGCGATCGCGGACTTACATATCGTTCAATTTGATTTGTTTAGCTTGCCCCATACTGCCTTCTGCGATCCAAAGAAAGCATGGATTAGCAATTAGCCGCGAGAAAGCTATTGTGGCGTTTGTGCTAGCAGTTTGGAAAGATAATCGAGGGGTTGCTGGGAAATCTATACGAGGTTTGTGCAGAGAAAAGGCTGACCGCGGGGTTAAAGAGAACTGACCGCCCAAACAAAACTACAGGAGACTATTGAGGGCAGAGATACAGGCGCAGTGGGGAGGCAGATGGGAAAATAGACTTGTGTAAGCGTGGATAGGAGGTGATGATGATAGAGATGGATGGACAGCGGTGGTTCTGTGTTGTTCTGGTGTGATGGATGAAGCTGCTGAGGCTGCGTTTAAGAAAAGATAGCCAGTAAAATTCTGACATTATTGCGATTCGTTAGTTGTTTGTGTATTTTAGGCGCCATTCATTCATTATCTACTGCTTGTTCTCGTTTAAGGTGGCGACTTATATCAGAGTCTATCACAGTGACTTTGAGCCTTAGGCGGCGAAACTCACCTGGACAGTAGCCAGTCACAGGGTTAATAGAGACTAGGGGTGTAACGATTCACCTACACATCCGAAGTATCAATATGTAGAATCCGCTGCATAGATAGGCGCCTCAATCCAGGCCACACATCGATGCAACTTTGAATCACCTCAAATCTAAGCACAAAGAATCGGTTCTATCTAGATATATGGAGAATCATAAACCATACAGACAATTGACATTCTCAGTAGTTTATTTTTCACATAAATGTTTAATTAAATGAGCGTTTAATACGCTAGTTTTCGGCGCTGCGTCATCATCCAGCGCCTGCGGTCGACACACGTCGCTGGACAAATACGTCATCAGCAGAAAGCATGGATGAGGGTGAAAAACAAGATAGGTGTTTGCAAGATAGGTGGATCAACTTGACAAGACAGTTGCTGTATGTAGACTGTGCAATTATCAGGTTAAGTACAACGACAGTAGAAACAATTTGTCCACACTCTCCAGCAATGAAAGCGCTTCAAAGTGGACAGCAACAGTACAAAGAGTCTTAGGGTGTACTCACACTGGCACAACCGAACCGTGCCCAGGCCTAGATGGCCCCTACAGCGCAGTTCTTTTGTGCAGTGTGAGTGCAAACGAACCGCGCTCAGACTCGGCACGGTTCCGTCTCTGGCACGGTTGGAGGAGGTGGGCCAGAGCTCGGCACGGTTACTCATGTACACGCACACGCACGACTTTAGCACACAAGCTCACTGTGACCGCTGATATTTGTCACAAGAAGACAGAAACTCTGCACCAAACTCCGTGGAAATGCGCTTACCTTGAGTTAGCATCATGGCCCGGGGCGAAAAGTTGTGAAGTCTCTCGTCTTCTGTTGTTTTTGCTGCTCCGCGTGGTTTTTAATCCAAAGCCTGACGGAGGAGCAATCATCGCGGGTAAAACTCGGGTCTGCCTCATTATATTAAAGATATAACGGCCCGCTGATCTTATTTTTGACGCTACAGCAGTAGCACTTCAGCGCTTGATCCACTCTTCACCGCTACATGTAAACAAACGGCGCTAGAGGATGACGTCACCGCCGGCCGACGGCTCAGATCGTTTATGCTAGTGTGAGTGCGGGCCGGCACGGGCCAGAGAATTTTCTGCAATCGGGTTTGAGCGCGGCACGATTACAAAGCCCTAGTGTGAGTGCGCCCTTACCCTCATGTTTGTTCAAAAACTTCCTCCAAGATCTATTATAATATCTGGATATGGAGAAAAAATATCTAATGCCAGTATTGCAACTAGATTTGCATTTTTTCCACATTTCAGATATTAATCAATTTCACACAGGAATTGATTGAGTATCTGAAAATGTTAGTGATTAAAAGTGTCTAAACCAATAAAAAAGGAAATTATTACGCTTTGAGAAATGGCAATCCAACATTTTCCTTGTGAGAGCCAAATCCAGGCCCATGTGAGTCATCATCAGTCACTTATTTTGCAAGCATCATAAAAATAATCTGAGTTTAATTTGGGTTTTGCGAAATGCCTCGTCAAAATTAATGAAAAGTCCGCTAACAAAATAACGGTGGTTTCTTGGATTACATCAGAAGCGGAGGGGTTTCTATGACGACAATCCCTGGAAATGTAATTAAAATGAGAAACAGATGTTCCGAGCTCATTGCATTCTTTACGCGCTGAGATCCTTCAAGTGTTACATAATGAAACATGTTGTTTTAAGTGAAAATGGTGAGCCCACACATCAGAGTACAGACCCAAAGTCTGAGGATGAACGGGGACACTGAAGACATGTCTGTGTTGTGAATGAGGCCAACAGCAGAAGACCGGAGTCAAGAATGAGATCTGGACAAGACTAAGACAGAGAATAACATTTCTTAAAAGCAATATTCTTGAGTATTCAAACACGTTGAACTAAGATATGTGAATTTAATCAAATTGAACCGCCCATTATTTGATGAATCAAAAGATCGAAAACCAATCCTTTGACAGTAAATGAGTCTTTTGGAGCAAAAGTCAAAATTTGAGGCAGAATATTAAAATATAGTTTTAAAAAAAAAATCTAATTAATGGAAAATATTAAAAGTTTTTGTTTGTTTATATTCATGAATGACATTTTTCATTTGTTTTTGAAATCTTTTATAGCAGGGTTATTCAACTATATTTACTGCAGGGTCTGATTTTTTGAATCGATACGGTCAGAGGGCTGGACATCAAAACTGAACAACAAATGTTTTTTCACTTTCATTATCCATAAACAACACGTAAAAACAGGATTAAAACAGGTCCCAGTGTCAATCAAAAACCAGAGTTAAATTAGAAGAAAAAAAAAAAAAATAGTACCAAACTATGTTTACATTTGGATGACATAAACAACATCTAGAACAAGGCTAGACCACAAAATCTGACCCGGAACTATGTCTTATCCATTTAAATGTCCAGAAAGTAGAGCAAAACACGTTTCTATGTGGTAAACTTGCTAATTAAAAGGTACAATATCATTTTCTAAGTTAATATTTGACACAAGGTCAAAGGAGGAGAACATATACAGTCTACAATCTCAACTCGGGTTGTTTTTTCTGGCTCTCTCACCAGTCCGCTTCTTCTCACTGATTGGACAACTGTACTTCCTGCTTTTTGGAAACTGTTTGCAGTCCTGCGATACCTGACGTAGTCTCTGGTGTGAAATGAAACTGAGTGGAGGCACTAAGTGGCTCCAACCTCGCTAGTGTTCACCGGCACACTATAGATGAAAATCACTGTTACACAATTTGCTTCAAACATGTCATTTCAAAGATACAATATGTAGGCTCAGTAAGTATGTTTTTGTCGGTACCGCCTAGCTAGGTTACTTTTGTTCAAGGTTTTAGAGAGATCAGACGAAAATTGCCAAGAGTTTCTAAGTCTGCATCTTTATAGGAACTTTAAGCTTTTTTGTTTGGAAAGTCACTTTTGTTGACCGTCAAGAGTTAGTTTTAGTTTAGTTTAGTTTAGTTTATTTGAGAAACATAAGAGTTCATGTTTAACATGTACATGTAATAGATTATACAAAGGACAATGACACTCAAAGGGAGTAGGAAGAAGTTCAAGAACTTATAGACTCCTACCCCGTTGCACATACGTGCTGGACACTTAATAAAATGATATTCTTGTACACACACATGCCAGTCAATGCAGAGTGTGTTACAATTGTTTATGTTCGTACAAAGGAAATGCTGTAAATAACAACAACAAAATAACAATGAAAATCAGACATCTTTCTAGATAAAAGCTGATTTTTTCATTTATAATTGAACAAACAGCACACAGCCACTCTTCGGACAATGAAAAATTCATCATTTATAACTATACAAATAATTTTTAAGGTTACATTCTCAAGAGTTGTGATTTCTAGCTGTTTTTCAAGTTTGATCCATGAAAATATCCCCAGTATCATTATTAAAGTCTTTAATAAAGATAAAATGGTTTGTTTTGGCTTTTTTTTTGAGGGTTTGTCGCTTATTAATCTTTGAAAATCTGGCAACACTTTGAATTAGTCACAATTTCCGTTTGCCTCGGTTGCAAAATAAGCAGTGGTGCAAGTGCAATCATCAGGACATTCTAAAATTCAACACATGAATATTGTGATAAAGGATATACGATGATATTTCCCAGCCATATCCCTAATATTCACTACACTTCAACTACAACCATACAAGTGTGCTGACTACCTGTATAGCTGCCCATTCCTCTTCTAAACAAAAGCTGCCAACACAGTTATTTACTTAAAAGTTTCCGTCTGAAATAGCCCATTGTTAAAACAGTCCTCTTTAACTTTAACGATTAATGTCGTTTTTTCTCATTGTCTCCGAGCTCCAGGTCACAGGAAGGACAGAAGGAGGTCTGCCAGGAAAAAAAAAGGCCTGGAACAACACGACACACTTCTCTCATTCGAGGTGTTTTTGGACTTGGAAAAATCCTAGCACTGGATTATTTTACTTCTGCACCTGGGTATAGCAAAAAAATAAATAAAATAAACGACCTCACCTCAGCTTTTCTGCAGCCAGACACTGTTAGCTTATTTAGAAATTCTTCAGACAGTTACCGCTCTCTGTCGGAAAAGAATAAACCTCTCCAAATCCGAGCCGATACCTGTGGATTCACGGGAGCTTTTTGGGGGGTTTGGATTGAGTTCTGATCCGGTTTTGATCCAGTCCTGACGCAGCCGGACTGAGGTCAAGGACGGACCGGGAACCGCGGGCCTGTCGGGGGGAGGGATTAGGCTGCGACGCAGGGGAGGAGGACAGATTAGAAGGTGACGCGGGTCGAGATGTGGAGCGGCAATCTGGAGAACAGTAGGACCGGAGACTTTAGAGAGACAGGGGAGAGAACAAAGGTGTGGGTGGAAAGACGAGGAAAGTGATGGATAATGGAGTCAAGTGTAGAGTGTAATGTACTTTGAACAAATAAAGTGGAACAAAATTGAATAAATCTAAATCTAACATGACAAATCTCACTCCACATTGTGTTGATGCAGAAAACTGCGTCAGGGACTGTAGTTAGGGGGGTAAAAGTAGTTCTGTCTAGTGTTGTTCCGATAACATTTTTTGGAACCGATCTGATATAGAGACATCATAATTAAATGCAATATAAACAAAGGTCCAAGGTAACATTTTTAACAGTTTTGGCTGTTAGCGCTGCTTTTGGACCATTTTTAAAGTTAGTTTAACCAAAGGCCAAATGACATATCACAGATAGAGTAATATGGAGTATTTTTATGATTGAACTTTGACAACACACTCCAGCTGCTTTTCCAGCTGTTTGGAGTGTTAGCTATAGCATTAGCCACGAGCAGAAAACAGCTGCGGCTGCATCTAGGGCTCCTCATTCAGGACAATACATGATGATATCGAATCAGAGATTTGGTATGAGTATTTGTCGATACAGATACATGAAAAATGTGCGATATCAGAGGTTTTGCCGATACCTGTATCATTATTGCAACAAGCCTAGTTCTGGCCAATCAGAAGTCTGCATCGTTCAACTGCTTTTAATACTCGTCTTATGAAAGAGAGAAGAATACACTGATGCTCTAACCTGGCTTGAACTCCAACTTGAGTTCTTCCACAGTATCCATCTGGAACTTTACTCTCTGCTCTTCTTTCAAACATAAAATGCTCAATATTTCTGCTAAAACAGAATCAAACTCAGCAGAAACACAGACATTCCAGGAGCCTCCATCTTTGTTTTGTTTGAATCAAGCGGTACTTCCTGTTGTCGTTGCAATCAACCCCCCTCAACCCCCATTGCAGCAATGTGATTGGTCTGTCGGACTTCAAACCAATCAGGTTGCTGGAACATCAGATGGATGAGTTTGTGAATTCACAACTATCGCAAGATAATCTGGCTGGCCAGGTTACTGGTGCTCAGGCTAAAATAAATCTACATTTTAAGGAAGATTTCAGGGAAATATAGACGTTCTAGTTACTTTACATTAAGGACTGCATGATATGGATTTTAACATTAAAGTCATCTGTTTATTCGATTTTATTTCCCCTGGCTTGGCTTGTGTTAGTCAATCCTTCGATTTCTTAATAAGTTTGACTGCAATAATCACCTTTTAGTGAAAATATGTAATTTTAGCCAACGTTTCACCACCAAAATACTTGTTTTTTGCTCATTAAACGGGATTAGGACAGACCAGATTTTTTTTATGGGGGCAGACAGGACAGGAGTGAAAAATGTGTCCCATGTCAGTCTCTATGGAGGATGTTTGAGTTAGAAAATTTGAGGGTACTTTACAAACATTTTTTCAGACATAAACAATTATATTCGATACCTTTTAGCTGATATCCAAATAGGACTTTCCAAGCTGAATTTTGCCATTTGTACAATCCTCTGACCACAGTTTTGTTCCATATTTCATCCACTTCTCGTCCCTTACATAAGGTTTGTGAAGCATCTTTCTGTTTCTCCAGGACCTTGGGCGCATGTACATTTTGTAATCTGACCACTTTCTCTCCCGTCCAACATTGTTAGCTCAACAAACAGCCCTGAGTCACGATGAGTCGCTTTGTGCATCTCCACTGTCATGTCTTCTGCCATGGCTTCGTTTGAAGACTGGGCTAAGAACAGACCTAAAGAACAAGGTCAGTATGGATGCCAAATGTATGTGCTCATAGAAAGGCTTTTACATACACGCCACCTTGCCCAGGCCCCCAAATTTCTATCAACAGGTCTGGTCAAAAGTATCAAAATTCAGATACTAGTCAACACTTAAACTGGTTTTCTGAGTTTCAGAATAATACTGAGCTTTATCAAAACTAGTCTAAAGCCCGTGTCAATACCAAATATTACATTATAATGGCTAAACAAGTAAACTATAGGTACAGCTTTTAACTCAAATTTAAATTAATCATCTATTTTAATAATGGCTTCTGCAAACTAGTCTCAAAAAGCAAAATGATAACTTAAAAGAGCTATACATATAAATTAGGCTGCTGTTACTTCATAATAAAGAGGTGTTTATTGTAGCTGTTGTATTATTTGGATTTTTAAGCCTATTTTAGAATCAAATGTGATTGTCATTTATCATAACTGTGTTGAGTGTATTCTTATTTAGTGCTTTTCCACCTCTGTGTGTCATAAAAACAACAGTGAGGCTGTAAAAAGACGCTCATCCTAATGAAATGCAATGTAAACAAAAGTCCGAGTTAGCATGTTAGCCTGTTAGCGCCGCTAGCTAGCGCTGCTGTTGGGACGATTTTTAGAGTAAGGTTGACCACAGTCCTTTTACTATAAAGACTAAATGAAACATCACAGAAGTAAAACTGGTGTTTGTCTGTATATATGGAGTATTTTTACGGTTGAACTCAAGTCTTAGAGTGTTAGCTGTGGCTTTAGCCACGAGCAGAGAACAGCTGCTGTTGCTGCATCTACGGTTCCTCATTCAGGACAACACAGGGCGGTATCGGATCAGTGATTTGGTAGGCTATGAGTACTCGTCGATACTGATACCTGAAAAATGTGCGATATCGGACGTTTTGTTGATACCGGTATCAAAACAACCCTAAAAAGGACACTCCCCATTTTCAACTTGTAATGTCTCAGTGATTTGACCAAATATTCTTGGTAAACAAGATTTTAAATGTAAAAAAAAACTTAAGTAATTAGGGCTGTAGTCGACCAAAGAAATTCTTGGTCGACTAAAAACATGTCCCATCGACCGCTAAAAGTAGGGTTAGCAAAAATATTGCAAATCAAGACTAATACAATTCTGTAGTTCATGCAAAAACTATGGTTTATGCAGAAAATGAAGAAGAAACAGTGTGTTTATATAAAAAAGCAGATCAGACCAATGATTCGGTTACTGTTAAACACAAACCTATATAATCAGGGTTCGTACAGATTGTATTTTATGATTTTCCATGACTTTTCCATGACTTTTCCAAAACAATTGTCAACATTTTCATGACCTATTCACATGAATTATTTGCACATCAATTATGCTTAAATATTTGTTTTCATTAACTTAAGTCCTAAATATGTTAATTTCACAGATTTATAAACTTACATAACAGTAGGCCTATAGCCCAATTACAACAGGAACTCTATTTAGCTCGTGCTTTTTCTATGTCCTGGTCAAACAAGAGTGGGACTGTGTCAAAGCAAATTATCCCAAATCGGAGAATTGCTCAGGGCTCCAAACTAACTTTTTTGGTAACCATCCCGAATTTCCTCTCATATAATCGGATATATTAAAAAGTTAAAAAATATATATAGCTGTAAGATATGAAAGTATGTAATTTGTGACGTAATTTCAGTGTGTTTCTTTTAATGAAGCTACAGTTTATAGAACCCTTTTAAATAAGGCTTTAATTAATGTTTTTTTTGGCCATTTTGACATTTCTGTGACATCTTTATACCTAATTAAAGGCGTTTTAATAAAATGTGTGGTTATCTACTGAACTTAATCTAGAGTCCTAAATAAAAACATTTCATTTGGATTTGACGGCAACCTAGAAACAAAGTTTATATGTGTGCTTGTGTGACAGTGGCAGGTTAAAGCAGGACAGCAGCACATCAGATTAGCTGTGTTAGCATCATAGTTTAGCTTCTGTTCACTCTTACACTAACTGTCTTCTGTGTGGACACGATGTGTAGTTAGTGTAGAATTTTTTAAATTTAGATTATAATAATCTAAATTTAAAAAATTTAAAAATGCATGGATTAAATGAAAAGTGCTTTCAAATCCTTCTCATCTCATTAAAATGATAAATATTTTGGTCAACTAAGACACCACTGAGCTATTACATGACTAAATATCAAATTTACTTTACCACACCAAAAGAGGAGCGATCAAAAATGCCTAAATCTGAAATACACAAAAATTAAATCAGTGCTACACCAACAGCGCCGAGCAAACACATAAATATCCAGTCTCATTAACAAAAACACCACCTCTGGATTCCCTTCCAACTCTTTTACTTTGCATCCATTTAATCCAGCTGTGTTCTTTTCAGATTCCTTTGTGCGTCGGAGTTCTTAACAGTCTGGTATTAGTCATAATAGTGTGCCAGTGGTGTAAAGCGTCCGACTGCGTGATGAAAATGACTGCATGTGAAGTTTACCGCTTTCTCCGGCCTCGTGCTGTTCTAATAATGGTCGTATCGGAGGAGACTGAATAGATGAGAGAACTTTTGACCTCCACCGTCACAGCTTGGCACGGCACGGATGCGCGGCGGGGGTGGAAAAAGACGGCGCATCAGAACCGCCGAACGTGATGTGTGCTCCCGAGTCATGACATGAGTGGAGGGAAGGTAGAGCGAGGTGAAAGCGGTGTGTTGGAAGGAGGAAATGAGTGATTCTGTAGTGTAAGAGATGGGTCAGGAGTCAATGCAAAGAGGTGAGAGTTTGGATTATAGTCGGGTTGTGTGCGGTTCATAATGTCTGATCTAAGAAACAAAGCAGAACAGGATTTGATAAGCGCTTGGATAATAAGAGACAACTTCTCAAAGTGTGGTCCCCAAGAACATTTGTAACACTGATTGTTCTTTCAATAATACAATTTCTCTGGATAACAAAAAATTAAACGAAACGAAAGCAGTAAAAAATGACAAAATACCATAACACATTCATCTTTTTTAATTTGATATAAATTTGGTCTAAGATTTTTCAACTGAAGAACATTAGAGGGTTCTTGGGATACTTTCGATCCAAAATCAGGTTTGTGGCCTAAAAATCTCACTTGAGGCAATACACTTGCTTAAAGTGAGGCTGAACATACACTCAGAGACTTACTCCGCTCACAACTGCACCTCAAACAGACTCGCAAAAGTAGGAGATGCTCTGAGGCCTTTTAGAGAACACCCGAACCCCGGTGGTGTGAACAGATATTAATTGACAGCATCAAATATGGACAGTGAGTTTGGTGATGTTACTTTTGTTTGGGAGAGATCTTGACGTGCAGTGAGGTTTACAGCTGCTGAGGCAGTACAGCACAAGTCCAGTCAATTACTTGGACTTCAAAATTCCTTTTTATTAACATTGCAAACGTCTATGAAACTTTTACAGAAGCACATGAGCTCATGTGATTATTTTCTAAAGTTGAAAATGAGTAAAAAGAAACACTGACACGAGTTTCAAACCTGTGACCCTTTGCACCTCACATCACCTGCTTATCCACTCTTTATTTCACTATAGCAGCGCTGTCATGAGGAGTTTATATGTTCCACCAATGCAGCTCAGCTGTAGCGTCAGCTCAATGTGACGTGAACTTAAAATGCACTGACAGCGTTTGACCATCATAGCAGCAGTCACAATGTTTGAAAAAAAATGCCCAGAAACAGTTAATTGTTCAATTTTGACCCCAAATACACAATTTGACAGAGAGAAAAAATGTATTCTGTGTTTAGTTTCACTTCAATATAAACCTGGTCTGTGTATGAGTAAATGATTGAATGTGGTCATAACAGCTTACAGTGGCAGCCTAATTTCTGTCAGTCTGTCCCAGGGCAGCTGTGGAATTCTTCTGAGCATAGAAAGAAGGAATACTGACAGCGTAGAACCTTGAGAGGCTTTGACAAGTCTGTAAGCACACTACAGGTGTTTGGCTTTATTATTATTCATTCAATGGCTCTGCCCTCACCTAATTTGACTTCTGCTGCTGCATTGGTTTCCAATAGACTCCAATAGTCATTCCTTTAGAACAGCTACTGGAAACATCGCCCAACCACACAATATCAAAGATAACACTGTGGTCGAAAGTACAAATGCCCTTCAAACTCACAAACTGCAACAAGTACCAGAGTCCTAACCATATCTATACTGTCCAGTGGGTCTGACTGATGGTACATTCCTCAGGCAGCTGTTGAGGCAATAACAGAGCCCCCCCAAAACTTCCCCTGCTGTTTCACCCACACCGAAGACCTGTGTTTGGTTTGTACTACGCCTGCTTCCACTAAAGTCACTTCTTCTGACAACCGAAGCAGGTTTTCAAGCTAGCGTCACACAAGCCATCACAGCACTGACAAGACCTCTCTGATTACACATGACCATCCTATCCATCCTGATCCCAAAGCTCAAAACCGACCCACGCCCGCCGCAGCACTTTCACACTTTATCAGCATCTTTTTCTCTTCCACACCCCCACGTTTCGCTCGTCTCCCTCCCACTGTTCGGCTCCATTCACAAACGCAGGCTGCGAAAAACACGCCAGCCTGCAAACACTGATTTAATTAGCTGATTTAATTAACTGATTACCAAACTTCTCTCTCAATGCTACAAACGGCGGGCGGCTTTATTAATCTCCGAGCAATAAGCCGCACTTCCCACTCGCCGCTGAACCTTAGCTCTCTCTCTTGCTTTGACTTTTTGGTATGTACGCGCGCCCGGTCTGTGGTTGTTTATTAGCTACATGTGTTTAAGTGCTTGTTAATGCAAATGGTTTTAATAATCGCGGCGACATTTGTACGCAGAGAGAGCGACGGTGTTGAATAATTAGAAACAACAGATGGGTTCTCACAACATATGTAAGATTATAAGGACCAAGATGAAGGGAAATAGAGGTATTAAAGCAAATAATTGTACAGAAATTTGAGATTGTGGTCTAAAAGTTTCCGGGAAGGGGATGTCTGGACAGCAAAAGCTAAAGGAGGCTGTCTGGGTCAAAGATCAGGGGTTACGACGCACTCAGACGAGCAAAGTGTGTCCAAACTTGAGTCTCCAGGGGGTAGAATTTTTGCATCGGCTGCCAATCTTGGAATGTTGGTTGCTGTATCGGAAAAAAAAAACTAGCAAATGTACAACAAGCAGTTCTGTCCATTTGCATGAACATCGTATAAACTGGAGGAATATGGCAATCAGTTTAGGTTGTTGAGTTGATCTGTAACGATCGAATAGATTTTTAAAAGGTTGGCCATTCTACGTTGAACCGATTCTGCATTGATTCCATTTTCTACCCAAATCAATTGTAAACTATGTCAGTGTTTATGCTGCGTTCGTGGTCTGCCATGGAACCTTTGATGGCACATTTTCCAATCGTCAGTAAACTGCTAATAGTCTTGAGCACCTATACTAACACATATTACATTAACTATTCCACAACTTAAATTTTTCCAACCAGTAACATGCAGGTTAGGGAACGCTATATGTACTGTACATGTTTATGTGATGTTTGTTATTTTTCTTTAGCTTCTTGTCTTTTCAATTAAGCATTAATTAAAAACTAAACAAAACTAAAATCAAGATTGGATTTTGGATGCATAAGTCCCTTGACATAATGTTTTTGGAGTGCTTTATATTGATCAACAGGAAACAGTAGATGCTGACAAGCTCTAGCTTTAAATAAAAATGTCATCATTGGAATTTGGAAATATGGCAGAACAAGTGTCCCTTTATTCCATTTTCACTTGTGTTCTTTCTTAAAAGGTGATCGCCTGGCCACCATATTTCTCTTACGAAATTCAGTGGACGTTATTGACAGATTAATTACCCATTTAGGATATCGTTCGTCTTTTGTATGAAAACCAACATGGCTGCTCATAACAAAAAAATAGAAAAATATGTTAAAAAAAAAAATTATTAAAACTGAAAAACATCGCAGAACTTTGCAGAGTCAATAAGAACAAATGATTTTAATTTGGAGAAGTGAAGTTGGATTTGGGTCAAAGTAACAAGACGACCAATCAACTTCTTTGTTTCATCTGCATCACACAAATAAACTAATCTGATTGCCCAGGATGTTGTAGAGTTGTTGCTTAGAGGAAGAGAGTGAGTTCACGCTTGGCATTTTGCTAAGGCGTAGGTTTTAGAACCCAGGCAACCTCCATGGATCACTTCAGAGGCCGATATGGCTCACTTAAGAGTCCGATGTGGCTCACTTCAGAGACCGATATGGCTCACTTCAGAAGCCGATGTGGCTCACTTCAGAGGCCGATATGGCTCACTTCAGAAGCCGATGTGGCTCACTTCAGAGGCCGATATAACTCACTTCAGAGGCCGATATGGGTCACTTCAGAGGCCGATGTGGCTCACTTCAGAGACCGATGTGGCTCACTTCAGAGACCGATATGGCTCACTTCAGAAGCCGATGTGGCTCACTTCAGAGGCCGATATGGCTCACTTCAGAAGCCGATGTGGCTCACTTCAGAGGCCGATATAACTCACTTCAGAGGCCGATATGGGTCACTTCAGAGGCCGATGTGGCTCACTTCAGAGACCGATGTGGCTCACTTCAGAAGCCGATGTGGCTCACTTCAGAGGCCGATGTGGCTCACTTCAGAGTCCGATGTGGCTCACTTCAGAGACCGATATGGCTCACTTCAGAAGCCGATGTGGCTCACTTCAGAGGCCGATATGGCTCACTTATGACAGTGGAGACACTCTGGGCCCAACTCGATCGGGTACAAAGTAAGACTGTCTCAAAATGATCAAAAACTTAATCATAAAACCTGCGGACAGTGATCCCTGAACACTGGCTTAGGTTTCTATCACAATCAGGCACTCTACAGTCTCTTCTTGGGTAAGGCTTCTCATATGTTGCCTATACCCATTCTGCAAAACAAAAAAAAGCAGGAGCCCTACAAGATATATAGTGAGCTGGCATTAATATTGCAACAAATGTTCATTGCAATAATCACAATGTACTCGGAGTTAAAGACGCAGGTGCTAGAAAAACAAAAGTACAATCATTTGGACAAGGCGTCCCACTGTCACCCAGGCTCTTTGCTCACATCTCTATACCATTCCCTTCCGTCTCCTGCCTTGCTGCGACAAAGCCACTAGCTGCCGGTTAAATTAGCGCGTTTCATTCCATCAGCGTTCATCACTTTTTCATAAGCTGCTGAATATTTGATGCGCTGTGACTGGGGTATACATCGGTGTTTACGAGTGGCTTTTCTAAGGAACGTGTGCGCATGTGTGTGTGTGTGTGCGTGCGTGGAAGGACATTAAGTATTAAGTAAGCCAGGGTCCAGGTTCTTCTACTATCCGCTCCGCACGCTCCGCCGCTTTGCCGTGTCTCGTCTTTCCAGGATAGGAGCCTGGGGAGCTGTCAGCGTTCTGCGGATGGGAGCGTGTCTCGAGTAAACCGGGGAGTGAATGGTGGTAAAGGCAGATCAGTTAATAATGCTTTTTTTTTTTTTTATTTTGGAGAAGCTGCGTGACATGTGCAGGGATGTCCTCTCCGATTCGTCGCGTAGAAGCTGACAGCCGGGACAGAATGAGAAGAGAGTAGTGTAGAGATCGACGGTGAAGGGTTTGGAGATGGGGAGGAGCGGATATTTGTGTCGAAGTGTAAGGATCCTGGGAGCTTCGGGGCAAAAACACTGCAAGTGAAAGGGAATATTTAAATGCATTTACAGATATCAGTGTGAAACTTGTGCTGGAGTTTGATCGTAAAATTGCATTAGGTGCTACTTGTGATAGTTATTTAATAGAAAGTGTGGACATGCACGTAAGGGGTCAGCAAACAAACAAGCATGGATAAAATGATCAATACATTCTGTTGGCACATAAGAGGGTTTTTACAGGGCATTTTGTTAACTTAAATTGACTGAAAAACTCCAGTAAATTAAAATTTCTTCAGACCTAAAACGTTTATAAAGTAGGTGTTGAATTAAATATTAACAAATCTTTCTGTAAAAACCTTGGAGCTACTTTAGAAGATTTAGATATTGACTGCGGTCAATTTATTTATTTTTAATTTTTTTTCCAGAATCAGAGTTATCAATTAAAAAAGTTTTCCCAAATGTTGTCTTATCGATTGTGATTAGGCATGTCACGATATCTAATTTTAGAATCACGATTAATTTGTGATTTATTATTTTTTTACGATTATTGACATAAATAAAAGAAGCAATAAACACACTTTTTGAAAAAAAAAATTGTGACATTTGATTGGCTGACTGTAACACTACATTGACTGTAATACACAAGTATGATTGAGAATTTAAAAAATCCAGTTAATTAAAAATGATGAAGAAATTATTATTTTGATGTTGTATAGATTAGTAATGAAACATTTTTTAAAAGCATTGTACCTTTAATAATTGCGTTATTGTGATGAGGGATTGATTAGTAACTAATAATCTATCATATGTGACAGCAGATTGTCGTGTGACACACGTCTCTACTTTTGTTTTACTCAGATCGGAGTTTTTGTCAAATGAAGACCAAATACAGGTTTATATTTGGTGTGAGCCTCGTGACTCTCTCTGGAGCGCTTCATTTAAAAGATCTTACTTTGTTTTTTTTGCCTTCTTTTGGACAAACGACAAGGGATGATTGAAGATGCTGGATCATGTTGGATGTGTTAACGCTTTTAGCTGCGACTTTTCAACAACATGTTTTGCGTATTGGATCCATCAGCCTGTGCAAAGCTCTGGTCGTCTTTAGAACATCCCCAGACTTAATTCTTTGGATGGAAGAATCTCCTGTTGCACTGTTTCTTCTGCTAACATCAGCAGTCTTTCAGGTTAGCAGTGAGTTGACGACACATGCTGTTCTACACTGGTGCTGCCCAAACACGGCCATCACGTCACATAAGACACAAGACGTGTTTGCGGTTTACCAGAGATATTCGCAATTATTGAAAAATGAGTTAATCTTAACATCCCTTTGTGATGGAACGTAAAAGCGTCTGAACCGACCAAACACAGCGCAGCATTGTGTCTTTGGCAGAAACGAAAGATGAAGAACTCAAATGAACTAAAAACAAACAGATTGCAGATGGGTCATTCTCTGAAAGTGGGACCGTTTTGCCCATTGGTTATTTGACAGGTTTTCATTAAGTAAATAATAATAATTTTGTTTTAATTTTTTATGTAATATATACTACTAATGTGCCTCTAAAAGATTTTAAAAAATTGCAGCCCAAAATAAGATGGAACTTTTTTTTTTTTACAACCGTTTTTTCAAATAAATAGCTTAAATCATGACCAAAAGCGTGACATTCTTATCCAGCAATAAACATGATGTAATTTCCTCATGTAAACTCGATAAAATACTGCACTGAAACACAAAATAATGAAGAATAATGTTGGAAAAATATGTTTGCATTTCGTTTTTCTACTTTTTGTATTGAGTTTTGTGAAAATGACAGTCGAATTCTTGGGTATCCGAATGTAACTGTTGGTGTCCATAAAAGTTACACACGGACATGATCAGTTTTATCAGCAAGTGAAGACTTTTCAACGCTCAGGAACTTTGCAGCGGATAAACGCCACTAATGTGTGTATTCAGAGATAATATTTAAAAAATCAACATTTTATTTAGTATATAGCAACTCTCTCAGCTAAAACATGTGGTCCAGTTGGTGTCCATGTTACATGCGGAATTATGCTGCATTGAGACCAATTGAAATTGAAATGGCTATATTGGAAAAAATAGTTCTGCATCTTTCTTGACCATTATAGATCCTGTCAATACACTTCTCAAAGATGGAAATTAACCTAAAAATAAAACAATTGCTGCAGTTTGAATTTTCAGCCTGGATGTCACACTTTATAGTCCCACTTTCAGAGAATGACCCAGATTCCAATGAACTGACAACTATTTTGCGATTAGTTGGGCGATTATTCTTTCAATTAAACGATTCGCTGTTTAGAACGCAAAAGCGAACTGCTTTTTTTTGTTGTGAAATCTAAGCTGAAGTAAAGTCACTTTAGGACATTGTGAGGATGTAGATTTATACAGGCAAACTACAATTTTCATTGCTCATCATTAGTCTGGTCGATTAATCGGTCAATGGGACATTTAGGGCGAGAAGTATTTCTTTGGTCGACTACAGTCCAACTCATTCAGAATTTATCTCAGCTGATGACGTTTCTAACCTGGATTAGGATCATTTACTCGATTACTACATTAGCTCTGCAAAGAACAGACAATAGTCACAATAAATAAATACATTTACTTTAAACATGCACCTTTGTAGATATGAAAGATGTCGAACTAAAGCTGGATTTTTCTGTTGTTCCATTGCTGTAAACTTTCAGTCAGACCTTTCCAAGATTGCTGATGCAGAATATGATTCAGAGCTCTAAACAAAACCAACCTGACATGAACCAGAACACTACAGCAAACCCACAAAAACTCCTCCACTTCTCCAAACTCCCCAACTCCTAAAACACAACAAACGCGCAGCAAAAGCCAAAGAACAAGCACTTTAAAAAGCCTACGCCGTCTAATCATAGCATGTAGCCGCTGCGTCTGGGGCACAAAGACAGATACAAGCCACTGACAGGAGAAAGGAAAGAATGTGTCCCGCTGTTGACACGAAGCAGGTGGAGACACTAAATTTCTCCTGCTCTCTCTCTCTCAGTCACACTTCCTTCCTCTTCCGCAGATCCTCCATTCATCCTGCCTCGTCCCGGGCCTATCTGGGTCACTCTTTCTTCAGTGTCCCCCGGGGTGCTACAGGAGGTACAGGACAAGTCAGGAGAAAGCGTGGAGAAAGAGATGTGCTGGTCACTTAACACAGAGAACAATTCTAGAGAGAGAAACCGGGATTATAAAAGATACGTTTCTTCTGGTTGTCTTTGGAGCGGATTGAGATGGTTGTTTCTACAGTTGTATGTAAACTGAAGTGGTCTGTTTGAGAGGTCTGAAGTGAGTCATGAGAGGGTCCTTGGAACATTTTTGAGGCACAAGAACTCAGCTGATATTTAAAGTAATCATAAGAGATGCATCAATCTAGTTTGATCATTCTGAAACAGTTTTCAATAATCTAGCTTTAAGAATTTGCTGATACCAGAGATCAACCGATACCACTGACTGCAGGGTTTAAAACAATCATTTATGTGAATAAAATGTCAAATATTCTGAGAAGCTCACATCAGAAAATAAGTCCCATGTAAAACTAAAGGCACAACCAGAACCAGGCTTTGAGCTCAAGTGATATCATGGGACCTATACCTAATACAGGAATGAGATCAGCACCAATATTCAATCCCACAATCAGATTAGTGACTCACTAATAATTATTCTAATGATGAAGGCGATTAAGATGATGAAGAATTAGTTTTTATTCACACAGCACATTTTCTCAGAGTCGCCTAAACACCTGGAGCCTCAACCTCTGATCGACACCAAGCATTCTATAAGCTTCATGTCACTGAATGGTGGAGAACCACCCACTCACGGGGAGGAACGTACTAACATACTAATTTGCATATGCAAACGTTAAAGCAAAGCACACATTTTGGATTTATTTGGGCCATCTCTTCATTGTTTTGTGTCAAACTCACATCAGCAGCAGCTAACTGCTCGTTCTGCTGATGTGTTTGTTCTTTTAGAGACTTTTTGAAATGATTTTTTTACACAATTTTTAAAAATCCATCCACCTTTTAGGTTGTACTGGTATCGAGTATCAGTATAGAAAAAAAGTTTTCCAAAATACTTGGAATCAGATAAAAAAAATGGTGGTGTCTATCGACCCATCACTTAGAGCTGCTTGATTAAGATGAAAATAATAATCACAATTATTTAAATCATAATTGAAATCACGATTATTCAAACAATTATTTGGTTAAGAGACTGCAAAGCTTTAGTGTCCCTTAAATCTTGAGAGTGAAGAGATAAAATGAAAACTATGACAGGTCTCACAGAAATAAATGTACTTCACAATTGTAAAGAACCATCTATTTTCCATATGAAGTATATTTATGATCAGGTTTTTAAGTTACGGTCAATAATCACGATTACACAATTTTTATAAACGATTACAGCAATAATTGTAATTGAAATCGAAATTTGATTAATTGCACAGCCCTACCATCACTGGAGTATCTGTTTTGCTGTGAAGCGAGAACTAGAGATAACTTGTTGAGTCAACAACCTTTGCAAAACAAAGCTAGCTTATGTTAGCATCTTTTTGAAATCATTTTGTGTTGACATTTGAAAAGACTGTCAAAGACACAAGTGTAAACGTTAATACAACTATAAAGGGCCACCGGGAAAATTTTGAGCCCAGTTTGGCCTGCAAAGAGCTGCACATAGCATATTGCTTTGATTAAACTTTATGTTGAAAAGACTGTGTAAGGACACTGAAACAGATGTAATCTCCTTAACATGGCAATTAAAGACAACTAAATCATCTCTTCTGAAAGTTTTCCCTCAGCACACTTCATTGTAATACACCAAAGAACAAGTTTCAAGAATAAAACCTAATTTCACAACATCACAAGTGAATTTATCAGCACAGCACTGGATCATTTTTTGTTTGAATGACAAAATGAACTGGTCTGTTTTTTTTTCTTTTATCTTATTCCACGGTAACTTCCATACACCGACATCGTTTGTTGTTTTCTATACTACAACACTGTACGTATTTACAACATTTACATCTCTAATACAAGAAACGCCATTACAAATCAAAGCGTTTCTCCAGTGCAGCGCGTGGACATTATCGGTTTATGCTGCTGCTGCTGCTCTGTCCTCTGGTTTGTTTAAAAAGAAGAACACGAGGCGGAGGGACGGAAAAAAGGATGAAAGAGAGAAGTGGGCGCCTGGCTGCTTTTATGTCGGCATCACTGGACTGAACCAGGACAGCGATACTGCACAAGAGCGAACACAACACTGCACTACACAGATACAGAGAAGGGTAGTGGGGCAGCGGGCCGGAAACAAACGCAGAGTAAGAAGTGAACGGAGGGAGGAAGAGAATAGGGACAAACAAATGGAAAAAAAAGATGGAACGAGGTGTAACGTGGAGGAATATTGGGTAAAAAACGTGAACAGAAAGTGACTGTTGGAGAGAGATAAGGGACCGCTGGAAAGAATACGCGAATAAAAAAAAGAATACAATCTGTTGAAAACTACATTTGGGGAGTTGTCGAAAAAATGTGACACAAGTTCAAGCTCTGAAGTGATGAAAGATCAGAAGTATTACGCTTTTTGACGGCAAAGCTTGAATAACATCTTTTTAACCAACCAAAGAATTTCTTGGTCTGAAAGAAAAAAATCTAATAGAGGCGGCAAGGCAAAAGCTGTAAAAGCTCTTCAATATCTCTAGGGTCTAACCATGTATAAGATTGGACGTTTAAAATAAATGATTTCTGTTGGTTTTCATTTTAAAGGTGGATTTTTACACTTCCAACACAATTTAGGTTTTAAATTTGACAACTTCCTCTCCCAAATCCTTCGACACATGGTTAATATTGACATGGATTCAACTTTGATTGCAATTACGGTCAATAAACGTCTTTTTACAAACAATAAAGTGAAACAGGAGAGGACCACCCAAGCACAGACAATCAGAGAGCAGCTTTAAGCTCCCGATCACAACTACAATTCTGTCATATTCAATTCAGACAGTACTCAGTGGTTTACAAAGTGCAGCATTTTTTCTATACTTTTTAGTTGAAAAGACAAAGGTTACTAATTTACAACTAAAAAAGTTGGCTACCCCAACTTTAAGAAAGCAAACATATACTTTATTGTACCTGTAGGATATGTTTCCACTGCATCTGAACCTCCTTCATGAGCATCTCCTCAGGAGCAGAGAGCGACGCAGTGCAGACCTTTTTACTAGATTTGGTGACAGTTACTATAGATAGTTGGTCCTTTGGTGAAATATTCTCCTCATTTGTAAAGTATTTAACATGTTTTCAAAGAAAACAACCAAAAACTCACTTTTCAGTGCCTGATCTTTAGTCATTTTTCATTTTAGACTGAGGGAGTGAAAACCTCATTGAAATGAACTAAACAGGAAATGAACCTGCCGGCAAGATGTTAGCATTTTTGAAAATAAATAGGGCAATGCACAAGGTCAGTTGTCATTAAACATAACTGTGTTGAGTATATTTTTTAATTAATGATCTTTCCACCTCTGTGTGTCATAAAAACAACAGTGAGGCTGTAAAAAGACGTTCATCCAAGTAAAATGCAATATAAACACAAGTCCGTTAGCGCCGCTAGCTAACGCTGCTGTTGGACCATTTTTAAAGTTAGTTTAGGCAACAGTTCTTCTACTATAAAGACTAAATGAAACATCACAGAGTTAACACGAATATTTGTCTGTATATATATTGAGTCTTTTTATGATTTGAAAAGTCTCCACAGAATCTTTTCCAGCTGTTCTGAGTGTTAGCCGTAGCATTAGCCACGAGCAGAAAACAGCTGCTGCTGCATCTAAGGCTCCTTATTCCAAACAATACATGGCAATATCGAATTGGAGATTTGGTATGAGTACTCGTTGATACAGATACCTGAAAAATGCAGATATTTTACAGATACCTGCATCTGTAACAGAACAACCCTACAAGTTAATGATTATTCAGTTACTAAATTGAAACAAACAAAATTCTACAGCTTTAGCATATCCCCCCCAAAAAACAATCAGTGCTTCAGTTGCTATACTTTACAGTTTGATTGCGCTCAAATGATTGTGACTAGTCAAGTATTTGCTAAACAATGAACTTCTTTGTGACAAAATAAAATAAACATTCCAATTGATAACACCTCAAACACTCACAAACCAAATCCAAAACCTCCAACAACAGCTCGCGTGCACTCATTCAACTCCATCAATTATACACAACTAGACAAACAAATCCCTTTACAACCTCGAGCGTGCTTAATGTTCAACCAGAATCAACACCAAAAGTCGGGGCGTGGGCCGGAGCCGACGCATCTACCAGAGTCTGAATCCAGGGCGAGAACAGACTGTCCCGGAGCCAAGCTGTTTGATTAACCATTTCTAGCCTTATGCCAACAAAAGCGTACAAGCTCTTACCTGTTTAGTGGAGAAAGATGGCACCGGCAGCACCAGCAGCAGCAGCGACGGGAGGAGCAGGGTCAGGGAAGGACGGCCATGGAAAGAAAACACAGAAGAAAAGGAAAAAGTTAGCTTAGGAGTAATGACCAAATAATAGTGACGCTGTGTAAATATTGAAAAAGACAAGTCCAAATGTCAAGGCTTTAGGGCAAATGTAAGGTTGACAGATAAGTGACGACTTGGCGGAGAAAAAGATTGGAGTTGATTCAGTATAAAAGGCAAAAGGTTATGGCAGAGTATAAGGGATAAATTCAACTGTAATGAGTGTCTACATTTGTCACTTTTTATTAGTTTACTTAAAGGTGTGTTGGAAGTGATGCGTGCATGTTCCGTATGAGCCCGTAGTTGAAGTTCATGTTTGGATTTGTTTCTGCACAAGCTGCTTTGTGAACCCAAAACCTTCTCCTGTCCCAGGGAAGTTAATGTGACAAACAAGCAGATATAAAATTAGTGTTGTTCCGACACTATTTTTTGGAACCAATCCGATACCGATACTCTGCCTCAGGGTAGGTGCCGATACCTTTACTAGTCATGATAACAAATATTGCATTATAATGGCTGGAAGTAAATCATTAGTGCAGCTTTTAACTCAAATTTAAAACAATAATCAATTTTAATAATGGTTTTGGCAAAGAAGACTCGTATTGTAAACTTTCAAATAAGTATAGAAAGCCAATATTTTTATACAGTTTTTATTATGTGTTTTGCATAATGATATATATGATATGCAAAACATATATTATATGTACGTATCCAGACTATCACATATCACCTTGTATACAGTACAGACCAAAAGTTTACTCGTTCACCAGACCTGAACCCAATCCAGATGGTTTGGGGTGAGCTAAACTGCAGTGTGAAGGCAAAATGGTCCAACAAGTGCTAAGCATCTCTGGAACTCCTTCAAGACTGTTGGAAGAGCATTTCAGGTGACGACCTCTTGAAGCTCATCAAGAGAATACCAAGAGTGTGCAAAGCAGTAATCACAGCAAAAGAACCAAGAATATGACATATTTTCAGTTGTTTCACACTTTTTGGCTAAGTACCATACTTTATGTGTAATTCATAGTTTTCATAGTGATGAAAATTTAAAAAAAGGCTGTGAATCAGAATGTGTGTCCTAACTTTTGGTCTGCACTATACATGTATGCATATACACTGAACAGACTAAAAAGACATTATCTACAAAATAGTGTAAAATGGTGCACTATTACCAATACAAAAAACTTGACGCACAGTCTAATGAAATACATTTGTAAAAAGTGAGCACTCCTAAATAAAGAACCTACCTAAATTCTCAACTGAACCACAATACTCATATGAAAGTATAAGTCAAAGATTAACAACAACCTCAAATCCAATTTTACAAAAATGGTGAAAAATCTCTTTCATCCTTCACACCTGGCCAAGATGTTGCCTTTAATGTTACAATCCAAATTGTCTCTCTTTGTAAGAGACGCCTAAGTCTATCTCCTCCTCTTGATGCAGTGATGCACAGAACCAGGTTTTCCGGTCCTGATACCGATTCTTTGGCCTTAGGCATCTGCCAATACCCAATATCAACCAATACTAGTGTAAAAACTGAAATGCCTTATTTTTCTTATAAATCATAGGACATTTTGTCATATAGTGTTATGTAACTATTATTTAGAGAGTAGGTCACAACTCAACAACTTAATCTGATTAAAATGTCAAACATTATGAGACGTTCTAGATCAACGCCAGTAATTTAGTCTCACTATGTCCAACTAAAAACACAATAAAGACACAATAATGGTATCGGTTGAGCTGATATCATATACTTGACCCAGCAAAATTTTTTGAATTGGCACAGATATCTGATCCCAGTTTCGGAAATGTGCATTTCTATTGATGTATTTGAGATGATTTCAATAGCCATGATTTTTAGGGAGTTGATGTTGTGTCCTGATGTGTCGAAGTGCATAGCCGTAGGATATTGTGGAGTTTTGTACCAGGAATTCACCCACGATTTCCAAATACACCTGGACATCCACGCAACGCTCCCCAATGTAATCTTTATGCTTAAAGACATGCTTGGAAAATTTTCAGTTGAATTTATACCATATCATCTGAATATCGTAATCGAGATGTGCCAAAGAATGAGTCAAATGCATGTACCTTAACCTCACAACACATAAAACTCCTTCTTGCTGTGCCTTTCTGTCACATCACTCTTCAAAACCTCACGTCTTGTTCTTTATCCTCAGGGCCTTTCGCTCGGACAAAAACAGATGTGGACGGCGGACAGAGAGGAGAGACTGGACTTGTCACGGCGGAGAGAGGAGGACAAGCGCGCCAAAAAAGCCAAGGCGGCGTGACACCTCATTACCAATGAATGAGATGCGAGGTTGAGAGAGAGGCAGAGGCAAAAACACACACAGAGAGTCTCCGGAGAGCGCAGACGGACAGGTACAGCCACAGTCGGAGGGAGAGAGAAGGGAGCGTTTCTTTTATGTTCCTCCAGCTGCAGCGCAACACCGGGCTGAGCTTCTGAAGTGAGGCCAAGTCGGAGAGAAAACCCTGTGGACCGACCAGAGCGAGCGCAGAAGAAGAAGAAGAAGACGCGTCGGGTACAAAGTCGCTTGTTATGAGAGTTTTCTAGGGAAGGTGCTAGACAGGTGAGGTCAGACAGATGGATTTAGTTTGTCAGTGTGATGAAGGATGAGATGAAGGAAGCAAGTAAACAAGTGGATGAAACCTGGCTTATGGAGTAAATATTGAGCCGAGTCGGTTTTAATGGCTGGGGAGATATGGGAAAATACAGTAAATATCAATTCTGTCTTCTCAAAAACTAAATAGAAGTAGCTTTTATGCACATGAGTGAAAAAACAAACTTGTTATATTTTAATTTTCTCCAACAAAGTTTCTGACTGGCTTTGTTTTCGCTCACAAAAGATTGATTGTCAATGCCTCAATTCAAAGTCACTTGTCATTGTTCAATCGGAATCACTTGTCGAAACTGAGTCAATCATGCTAGTTGTTAGTTTGACTATATTTTCCTTACTTAAACGGCCAGAAACGACTAAAAGTGTCATCTGTCAGTAGTAACTTTAGATTGCCAATCACATGAGAAAAAAACTAAAGTTTAAGAAAGCCTACTAAAATTTAGTTTTGATAAAGTCATGTGAAATCTTGTACCTTCTACACCTATAAACACAATCAAACACTAACATTGTGAGCTCAAAGTTTCACTTGTCGTTTCCTTAAGTGTTCACTAGGGCTGTGCAATAATCAAATTTCAATTTCAATTACGATTATGATTGTTGATGTAATTGAGGAATCGAGTAATTATTGACCGTAGCTCATAAGTGTGTTCATGTTTTGTTGAGCTGGAAAAGTAGGTTCTAGACAGTTTCTTTACAATAGTAAAATACATTTACAACAGTATTTCTGTAAAACAGAAAATGCCGAAATAATGGAAAAGGCAAAAAACTCCAAGGCACTCTAGACAGTAATAATTAAAAAGCCTTGACTAATATGGCTATTTGCTAAAAACTTGTTTTTGCTGTGATGAGCCTTCTTCAGGTGCATATGTCAGTATTTCTGTGAGATATGTTATTTGATCTTTTCATTCTCTGCTTTTAAGGAGCACTAATGCTCTGCAGTCTTTCTAAGCGAATAATTAAATTGAATAATCATGATTTTAATTATGATTTAAACCGGGATTTTTATTTTCATCATAAGCCATACTTTTCCCACTGATTTAGCTTATATTTAACTTTAAAAAAGCACATTTAAAAAGGTAATTATATATATTGCATATTCTATGTTGTTTGTCCTCGTAGGTGTTGCCGTAGTTTTGCGCTTATGCGCTTGCACAGAAGCTTCTGGGCACATCAACTTTTGACTCAAATTTGTCACTGATTGGGCAAATAATCAACGATTCAAAATGAGTGAATCTTAATCTCTCAATTTTTAATGAATTTGCTCAGTGACACATTGCATTTTTTATAATAAATAAACCCATTGGTAAAACCGTCACAGAAAACCAAAGCATAATGTTTCACAGCAGCATCCTTGTGCCCCACTACACAGCCCTTGAGTGTCCAATCAGATTTGGCATTGTTCAGGGGGCATTCACTGCTATCAGACAGACCGACCAATCAGATTGTTGCTTCATTGGCAAGTTTATCTGTTGAACTTTTTTGGGACTTTATTTACGATAAGCAAAGAGACGTCTGTGTCTGGAGCTGTCATTTTTAACTACTGATGAGATTCATTTTTGTTTGTTCTTGCTATGATTCTTTTAATGAGCCGGTGCAGAAACAAAACAACCTAAAAAACATAAATATAGACTGACACAAAATAATGCCACTTACAGCGGCATGAAAAAGTATGTGAACCTATTGAAATTTCTCACATTTCTGCTTAAAATCACCATCAAGTGTGATCTGATCTTTGTCAAAATCACACCGATGAAAAAACAGTGTCTGCTTTAACTAAAACCACCCAAACATTTATAGGTTTTCATTTTTTAATGAGGATAACATGCAAACATTGACAAAGGGGAAAGAAAAAGTAAGTGAACCTTCTGCCTAAGGAGACTTTAAGAGCAAATATTTCCGAATTTTACCAAACAATTTAAGTCAGAGTGTGTCCAATCACTGAGGAATGGCTTAAAGCTGCCCTGACCACTATAAAAGACACTCCTGGTAAGCACTGTGTCTTGATGTGAAGCAATGTCTGTTGTTTACCATGGCTCGCTCAAAGCAGCTGTCTGAAGACCTGCAATCTAGAATTGTAGATTTGTATAAAGCTGGAAAAGGTTACAAAACATCTCTAAAAGTCTGGATGTTCATTAGTCTACAATTAGAGAAATTATGTATAAATGGAGAGAGCTTGGCACTGTTTCTTCTTTCCTGAGGAGTGGCCTTTCAACAAAAATAACGCCCAAAGTTCAGCGCAAAATACTCAGAGAAGTCAAAAAGAACCCTAGAGTGTCTGCTAAAGACTTACAGAAACTACTGGCACAGTCCAGTATCTCTGTGCATACACTGACTACATGTAAAACAACAGTCTAGAATTGTGTTCATCAGAGGACTCCACAGAGGAAGCCACTACTGTCTAAAAAAACCATTGCTGCACAATTAAAGTTCGCAAAAAGTCACATAGATACTCCACAGAACTTCTGACAAAATATTTTGTGGACTGATGAAACTAAAATTGAACTATTTGGGAGAAACACACAACGTCATGTTTAGAGGAAAAATTAAACAGCTCACCAACATCAACGCCCCATCCCCACCGTGAAGCCTGGTGGAGGGAAAATTATAGTTTAGGCCTGTTTTGCTTCCTCAGGGCCTGGACAACTTGTAATCATTAGTGGAAAAATGAATTCAAAAGTTTATCAGATGTTTCACAAGAAAAGTTGAGGCTGTCTGTCAGACAGTCGAAGCTTAAAAGAGAATGGAAGCTGCAACAAGACAATGATCCAAAACACAATAGTAAATCAACTTGAGAATGGTTTCAGAAGAACCAAATACACGTTCTGGAGTGGCCAAGTCAAAGTCCTGACTTGAGATGCTGTGACATGACCTCAAAACAGCAATTTATGCACAACATCCCAGAATCTGACTGAACTGCAGCAATTTTTTAAGAAGAATGGTCCAAAATTGATCAGATCGATGTACCAGACTGATCTGCAACTACAGGAAGTGTCTGGTAGAAGTTATTGCTGCCAAAGGGGGTGTAACCAGATATTGAATGTAAGGGTTCACTTACTTTTTTTTCTCCTTCTGTCAATGTTTGCCTGTTATCCTCATTAAAATATGAAAACCTATAAATGTTTGGGTGGTTTTAGTTAAAGCAGACACTGTTTTTTAATCTGTGTGATTTTGACAAAGATCAGATCACATTTGATGGTGATTTTAAGCAGAAATGTAAGAAATTTCAAAAGGTTCACATACTTTTTCATGCCGCTGTATACATTTTATCTTAAGGTAGATCTCTCTCCTGCTGTATTTTGTTTGTGGAAACCTAACAACATACCACCAGCAGCTGTACTTCACTCAGATCAATATGACTGAATCTCGCTTTTTGATTTAATTGTGTTTAGTGTTTTCAGAACAAAACAAAAATGGCATTTGGTAACGATCTAGACACAAACTGTACACAATTCTAATCTCTGACAATGTCTTCTTCCAAAGTCTGACTTCAATTTTACTGACAGAGGATTGGCTACACATACTGTAAATCTGATGTGAGCCAAGTTAGCATTTTGACCGTTTAAAAACCTCACCACAACACTGTATAATTCCATCTACCCAAGGAACCAGAATCTTCCCGTCTCCAAACACTACAATATCCTCAAAAAGCATCACTCTCTCTCATCTCCATTCCTTCCCTGTGCTGCTGCAGAAACATGACAAAGAACAGGCCGGGAAAAGGAGTTGTGCCAGGGACGCTTCGTGTTGACATGCGCCAGTGCCCGAAATAACCCCGATGGCAGCTGTCCTCTTCCATCTGATCTCCGACCACCAACAGGTAACGATACGGTCAACACGTCCCAGGGATGCTCACTTCACCTCGCCATCTCTTCTGAGGCTGGGATCGAGGCTGGCAGATGATGTAAGCGTGGTTCTACATGAGGATTAGGTTGAAAAAAAAAAAAAGCATCGACATTCTGGAGGTGCAGCGCGAACAGGAGTATACACGCGCGGCGGGATTAGGCGCGGAAGGATGTCAAAGCGCTCATTATTAGGCTTAATGGCTGATAGCGACGGAATGGATTAGGAATGTATCGGTGTCGTGTAAATGGTCGTGGTTCAATATGAGAATGAGTGTAAGGATGTCGTTTTTCTGTAATATGAAAATGAGAGGAATATCGAAATTTTGGGGCAAAAAACTTGATTAACCTGAAGACATGTGGAGTCTTGTTTAAAAACTTTAACAATAAGAAGAAAGAGATACAAGTGCTCTTTAATGTTCCAAGCAGAGCTATTCAATTAGTGTCGGCCATATTTGTCCAAGACAGCAAAAGTGCTTTACCTCATCTACAAGCAACTCTCAATGGTACCATTTATAAAAACCTACTTAACATAGAGTTAAGGCATGCAAAGCTAAACGTTTTACCTCCTCTAAGACGTTTTCAAACAAATTAAGTGTATTTTTAGCAAAGCTTATTCAAGTCGAGTCACAATCAAGTTTCAATGGAAGTTGTTGATGCGGCGTTATGTCAGAAAAGTAAACAGAAAGTTAAAGAAAGATGCTAAAACATACCAGGCGACGCTAGCATCATGTTAGCATTTAGTTCGCTGCTATCGTTAGCATTGTTAGATATATTTACATATTTGAGCCGTTGGATAACTTTATTCATCTAAATGTTTTCATATCTATTTTTGACACAATGTATGACCTTAAGTCCACATTTGCTGTTGTAGTTGTTGAGCAGTGAGTGATGAAACTAATCCAGATCCGTGACAACAACCAGACTTGAATCAGAGCAGGTTCTATACCAAAGTCTACATTTGGATTACATCTGAGCTGAACCTCATCTTGAACAATCAGACTTCAGTCATTTAAATAGCTTAACGGAATTTGTTTCCAAAGATGCATAGTTCAGTAAGCTTTTGAATAAGAGCTAATGGACCGGAGTTGGACCACACTGCCAAGCAATATGGTCCAGTTATTGGCCTAATTTTTTAAAAAACTGGGCCAAAAATATACTGCTTAGTGGGCCTCATTTGGCCCCCAGGCCATCATTTGAATAACTCTGATTCAGGGTAAGACATTTGCTTTTTATGTTGGCAACGGTTAGTGCTACTGCCTCAAAGCAAGAATGTCCTGGGTTCAATCCCAGGCAACACAGAGCCTTTCTATGTGATGCTCACATGTTCTCCCCAAGCCTGCGTAGGTTTCCTCAGTGTTCTCTGGTTTCCCCTACCATAAAAAAATGTTTACTAATACCTCGGCTCCCCTGCAAGAGATTCTGAGTGTCAGTGGTTGTTTTACAAATGCCCAACACATTTTTTTACAGTTACTGTACTGCTATAATGGGACCTATACATCAGCCTCATAATATCAGCAGAACTTGAGAACAAAGAATAGTGAGAACTTTTCACGCATGGCTTGGCAATGATGGATGATAGAAGTGCTTTTTGGTAAAGAGGTCTATAAAATAGAACTTCAACAAGTTAATCAACTAATCCAAACTAATTTTATGTTTAAAAAATTGTCAACAAATTTAATCCTCAAATAATAGGTGACCTTCAAGCTTCAAAAAATACTCACTGCAGCAATGATAATAATACTGTGTAAATTCAATGTTTTTGACATTAACACTACTTTGAGGTAACATCACTTGAGGACATTTTGCAGGTGCAGATGTACAAGCAGCTTAATTTTTGCAAAAATCTTGCATACAAAAGACAAATCTTTGAAGCTGTTACAACTGTTATGTATTAGATCCACACTTCCAACATGTCCGCCTTTAAAGACAAAACTACAACAGCACGTGAGCCCTTATCAAAACTATATTTTTTACTCATTTGTGCCACTCCCACACTCTGCCCGCCGCTTCCTTTGTGTCCAGAACAATCCGCCGACCAAAATGGCGCTCCTCACACGTCCGGTCGTCAGTTATTCAAGTGTTTTTTCCCTCACCGCGGGCAGCTGGAGTGTGTGCCATTGTGATAGAACTCAGTGCAGTTGTTCACTTCAGAGCCAGGCCCTCTTCCGACACCGGGACGACCTCTGACCCCGGCTCATACATCACGGCCTGACCTCGGCGCGCTGATTAAAATTCCAACAGAGGGGGGTGATACTCTGGTTCACCTTTTGGTTTGTTGTGGCTCTTCAGAAGCTGGCGAGTAGTAAATGTGTAACTTCAAATAAACAGAATGGAAAGTCAGGTATGTTAGTTTTATATTTTGTTATGATAGGAACAATAATCAAATAAATCGACACTGTAACTAACTGACACGGAGACTGCAAGTGACTGAACGCTGCTTAAATAGATTGAGATACCTTTGGTGTTTCTGCAAAAATTATTGTCCATTTGACTTTCAACAACCGCAATGTAACTGATAAGTTCTTCATTTCTAACCTGAAAACACAAAGTTCTTTACAAATCACAGTTTCCATTAAATGTATTTAGTCCAAACGCTGCGTGTCATTTCCTATTTCTCTGTGCATTAAAGTCAGTCCTTAATCTCTACGGGAATGGTTTTCTGATACAGATCTGATACTCGCCAAACTAGGAAATTGCAGGAGCGACGTTTTGCTAAGTTTATGATTCTGAAGAAACATCTGTCAGGCCATTGTGGTCAAAGGAACGAATTAGGATTGTGCCATTAATCGAAAAATTGAGAGATCAAGATCTAATTGAACGAATCATCAATTATTTGCTGGTGGGTTTTGAATCGAAAGATCGAAAACCAAAAGTCAGACTTTTTAGGCAGAATATTGATATATAGTTAAATCTAAAAAAATCTAATAAATAGGACATACAAGTTTTTCTTTTGTGTAGGTTCAGGAATTACATTTTCATTTGTGTCTGAAAAGGTTAAACAACGAAAATCGAGAACGATCAATATGAGAAAAAAATTCATGATTGTATTTTTTCACAGATCGCGCAGCCCAGAACGAATCCTTTTAAAATTAGACCGACACAATGCTGTCTGTCCTGTTATTTTTGTCAAATGTAGCCTCCTAGCTTTCCGTAGCTAAAGTGTGGTCCGTGAAACTGCAGTCTCCTGTTTGCAGATTCATAAACTACGTATTGGCACAAGCAGCAACACCTCAACAGCACGCATGAACAGGATTCAAAGCAGCATTTGTCCATCACTGCGTCCCTACCATGAGAGAGCAGGAGAGCGCCAGTCCGGTCGAAATGCAGCTCTCTAAACCAGTAGACTATATGAAAAAACACAACTCCATTTTCAATCTGTCAAAATATTGGAAAGCCTTGGAAATTTTCCGTCAAAACAAATTACAATTAGGGCTGGGCGATATGGCAAAAAATGTGTAGCACGATTTTCTTGGAGCCAGATCACGATTTCGATATTATCACAATTCATGTCTATTTCTTTGGTCTTTTAGGCAAAAACAAGTATGTGAGTTTTCAGAAAGTTCCTACTTCACTGTCAGTGGCTAAATCCAGCTGTCAAAGTCTGTCTTGTTGCCAGATTTTCAGAGAGAAATAAGTGACCAAGCCTTTGAATCCCAAAAACAAGCAACCTCAGCCCTTCAATTAAAAAAAAAGTAAAAACAAAAAAACAACCGGTAATTTTAAGTTTGTGTGTTGCCACTAAACAAGTACAGTATAAGGCATATTTTAATAGTTTTTCTAACATTAGGATCAACTTTTAAGCTAAGAATCCATGTTTCAGTTATAATGGATATATTTTGTAAACCAAAGAGTCTTTTTAAGTGAGACTTTGGAAAAAGATCATTTGAACTCACGATATGATGATTTAATGAAAAAAGCAGATTACTACAGAGATGAGCTCACAATTCGATTTTTTATCACGATACTGCCCAGCCCTAATTACAATCCGTAAATTGTCGGTTAATGTAACCTCTGGTCCTGACTCTGGCACCAGCAGAACCCCAGCAAAAACAACTGACACAGTTTCCTGGAGAGGTATCACAAGCTAGTATCAGTTGTCCAATCATCTGTGTCATTTATGTGGATTTTGGCCCATATTTACAATGTGGTTGCTAGGTAACAGTTATTAAATTACCCGTGTATGTCATATTTGCTGGACAAAAGACAATTGAAAACCTCAACCAAATTGGGTGAAAACAAGCCATATGCACAAAGAATGTCAAATGAACGAAACCTTCACTAATACTTTGTACTTATAAACTTAAACAAACGCTCCAGAATACTGCTTCACTCTGCTCCACTCTCACTGTCTGCTCCTGTACCTGCCTGTTCACAAGTCCTTTCTCCTTCTTGTTTGAATACTTGTGTGTAATTACGTATGCTTTCACAATGGCCCCTCTATCCCACCGTGAATGTGCCGCAGCGTGTCGTCGGAGCAAGTCGGGACAGGCCTGCCATTTTAGCCAACCTTACACAACTCCACTGACTCGCCACAAGAGCAACAATCCCCAGTGTTTACGCCGCGTGTTGTAGGTAATGAGTCGCTACGTTTTGTTCTAGATGTGGAGTTACTTTTTTCTCACCAGTTATGTGTGTTGGGTCAGTTTGATGGGTTATTTTCACAGATCTGGGTAGAATTTTTTAAATTCACAAAACCCAGCATTATTAGTAAAATCTTCTCAAACAACCCAGAAAATTTGGTCACTTATACAATTTTGAATACTTTATCAAATGTGTTCAGTTGTGACAGTAATAGTGTCATGATTAAAATGAACTTTGTCGCTAGTAGCCTAACATGACTAACATGAATTTTACGTTGCAATAAATAAAAAAATGCACGTCAAAAAGATATTTTCCAACATCAGTTGTTTAAGCAATATTCGGTTGGTTTAATGTGTCTGATTTCATTAACAGCCACTTAAAGTTTTCTAGAAATTTGAGTTCTAGTAATGACTATAAAGATTGCTGCCATGGTTGCCTGGAAAATCCAGAAAATAAAGAATAACCAATCAGGGACTTGCTACTTGTTTTATTTTAGGTAGTGAATTCTTCTCTTAAAAGACACAATAACACAGCAAAAACTCAATAATGATTAATAAATGTGTCCATATAGTGTAACGACACAAATAAACTTCTATTTTGGTCATTCTCTGAAAGTGGGACTATAAAGTGTGACATCCAGGCTGAAAATTCAAACTGCAGCAATTGTTTTATTTTTAGGTTAATTTCCATCTTAGAGAAATGTACTGACAGGATCTATAACGGTCAAGAAAAATGCAGAACTCTTTTTTCCAATATAGTCATTTCAATTTCAATTTCAATTGCTCTCAATGCAGCATAATTCCACATGTAACATGGACACCAACTGGACCACATGTTTTAGCTGAGAGAGTTGCTATATACTAAATAAAATGTTGATTTTTTAGATATTCTCTTTGAATACACACATTAGTGGCGTTTATCTGCTGCAAGGTTCCTGAGCGTTGAAAAGTCTTCACTTGCTGATAAAACTGATCATGTCCTTGTGTAACTTTTATGGACACCAACAGTTACATTCGGATAACCAGGAATTCGGCTTCATTTTCGCAAAACTCAATACAAAAAGTAGAAAAACGAAATGCAAACATATTTTCCAACATTATTCTTAATTTTATTGTGTTTCAATGCAGTATTTTATCGAGTTTACATGAGGAAATTACATCATGCTTATTGCTGGATAAGAATGTCACACTTTTGGTCATGATTTAAGTTTTATTGAAAAACAGGTTGTAAAAAAAAAGTTCCATCTGGAATTTTTTAAAAATCTTTTAGAGGCACATTAGTAGTATATATTACATAAAAAAATTAAAACAAAATTATTATTATTTACTGTCAAATAACCAATGGGCAAAACGGTCTCACTTTCAGAGAATGACCCATTTTGCATAAGAAAGAAAAAAAAACTGAAGGTAAAGTTCTCTGAATTAGTATTTAAAAAACTAATATAAAAGGTTTTTACATTGCTTTCAATAAAAATGGACAAAAAACTCTCTCTAGTCATCATTATAACTCATCATTATAACTCACTGCACAAAAAAATAAATAAAGACAAGCTAACCTGGCAGCGACATTTTGATCCAATATGGCTGACTTCAGTCGTTCAGTCATTTCAAGTAAATTCAACTCAAACATTCAGACTATATCGTTAGCATCCGGGTTCATACTTATAGAGACACTCTCTGCAACTCAGAAATCACGGAAAATTAAATAATTAGCGTTTGATGAACCTGACCGCGCCGGGAGAGGTGAACGAGTCCGTATCATTTCATTCACTTAGTTGAAAAATGTGACATAATGCTTTCAAACTGCTATTAAACGCGACACAAGATTGCCAGTCTGTTTCAAAAGCTAGCTTGGAATGTTACCTGAGCGAACGGGATTGACAGCGAGCTTCCAAGCCCGATTGATTGAAATACAGACTAAATGGCGGCGTAGCTTTTCTGCTGTCAAGGTTAAGTGTACGGTTCAAGATGATTTAGCGACGTTTTCCCCTTTGTGAACGAGCTGCTTCCATTAGCTGCCTCATATAGCTTTTCTAAATTATAGGTTTGCGCCGCGAACACGGGGCCAAGAAAAACTGATTTGAATAAAAATTGAATACTTGTTGCTTGATGTGAAAAGTTTTTTGTTTCTTCTCAAATGTCAGTGTGATAACAATATTTTTTCTATAGCTTTGGGAAAATGAAAAGTAAACTTTAAAAAATAAATAAAGGTGATCTTTCTATACATCGTCAATCTGAGTAGAAAGTCAATGCAATATTGGAATCTGATTGGTTGAAGCGTCGGAATCTGGTGTTACAATATCAATAACACCAAGTATTTTAAGTTCATTTTGCTAAATTTCTTAGAGTGTTAGTACGTCTGTAGTCGACCAAAGAAATTCTTGGTCGACTAAAGACATGTTCAATCGACCGATTAATAGACAAAACAGGAGCTCGACAGAAGCTCTGAAGCTAAAAGGTATCCCTGATCTAAGCATTTGTTTGACCCAAACTGCTCAAATATGCAAAAAAAAAAGTCTGGTAAAAACATTATATTTCTAAAACACAGATTAGAGCAATTATTGGTCCAAAATCATTTGTTATAACACTTTATTTTGTTGTTTTTCAGCATAATTTGTTACAATCTAAACAAAAACATTGGACTATTGAAAATGTTGGTCAACCAAGATTCCATCGACCAATCGACAAAACGACTAAAAGACTACAGCAATAGTCTTTAGAGATGGGAAAATTGTTTATCCAAAACAAGCAAAAATTGTTTATCCAATGTTGTTAAAAAATAACCTGGCTCACACCGGAGGCCTGTACTACGACCATCGCTGAACTTATCCTGGATAAGGGTTGACTCACCCAGACATGAGCCTCTCTCAAAAAGCTGTCCTATGAAACGAGTTTACAACTGGATCTGTTAACCCTAGATTTTCTTAATAAAGCCGTGTGCATTCACGGAGCAGAGGCGGGGTTAACGCAAACTGACCAATAAGAACAATCAAGCTGCGGAATTCAAACGTGAGAAAACGTCAATCATGAAGCGAAATATACAAGTGTTAAAATCTAAGAGAAGGAAACGTGCTGCGCATCAAATGAAGTCTGCACTTAATCAACCAATCACAGACACAGAAGTTATGCTGCAGAGTTCATTTAAATGTCATGCATGGATACAAAAGAGTAAAGCACAAATGTGCAGACATTTATTGATCTGCAAATACGCCCTAGTTTCTTCCTAAATATACAGAAAAAAACAGGTCTCCTTTAATAGGTGAAAAAATTGATTGAAATAATAAAAAGGAATGTTAATATATAATTAAGAAAATAACTCTCACTTGAAATGGATATTTTCAAGTCATGTTGATTATTATCATTTAGTTCAAGCATTTAGAAACATTACATTTTCATGCAAGATTGCAGATGCTATATTTTAATCATTGCACATTTTGCCACATTTTAACATTTTCGTCTTGTGAACAATGTACTGTATGTTTTATGAAAATAGTGATCCAGTCCTAAAACATATACTTTTTATTTATCATCCTCATCATCTCTAAATACTATTATAATAAAACCCTTTTTTTTTATACAAATAAGTCTAACATTATTTAGTGCAGGCTAAAAAATATCCACTGAAATCCATACCATCAATATTCCGCTCTGTGACACAAACACTACTCAGAAGTGGGTGAAGAGACTCTCCGAAAAGAGCCCTGACCATCAAATCAGTGCGTGTCTCATTTTCCACGGGCCAGTGAGGAGGAGGGCAGTCACATGTCCGCGGCGCGCTGGACACAAAACGTTTGTGCGCAGTTAAGTGTGAGGCGGACTCCAGCTGAGAGAGAAGCAATAACGATTCCCACTGACCTGAAAACAGCCGCTGCACCTCCGACGCGGCACTCCCAGCGTCAGCCAGCAGCAGGCCAATATCAACACTCGCCATTGGACTTTTCATACAGGCACAGGAGCAGAAATGTGCAAATGGGTCGAAGGCAAGCTGTAGTTTCTGCTTTTTTCAGTAAACAAGAAGCTGGCGACTGGCTTTAAAGATCAAAGAAGTGTGATACAAAGTCGAGCGTGGAATGGTTTGATGTTAGTTGTTGTGCTGTACAACTTAAGTGCATGTTGTTAACCTACTTTTTTTGTTTATATTTGGTTATTCATAAGAAATATCTAGCTAAAGCAGTGCAGAGCCGGATCTAACCTTTTGGGGGCCCTAAACAAAAATCTGCTTTGGGGGCCACCCAGTCTTTTATACGAACCTTATCAGCTTATAAATTAACTTTATTCATTATGATTTATACTTACACACAACGCAACAGACAAAAATAAGTGTAAGCTAAATAATATTTCTCACAATAAAGATATAATGCAAGATCCTGCCCCTGAAACTTTCGAATAAAACAGCATTTTCCTTAAATTTGGAGTGAGATATTTTAGACCAACAAATCTTTCATTTTATGCACAATTTTATGATTAATATATCATTGCACTTCTGTCAGTGTTTCCAAGTGGGGCCCCAGCACTGTCCCTCTCCCTGTGAGCTCCGCCTCTGTTCCTTCTACGCTGGAACAGATGATAAGCTGCATCATCGCGCTGAACTTTTTGGACAGAAATACGAACACCTGAAGCTTTTTCTGGACAAACAGCCTCATGTTTCATGTGGCTTTTGAAAAAATTTCAACAGAAATGTGCAGAAATTCGCCGTATTTCGCCGCGGTAATTTTTGTAATCTGCAGACATTTAAGTTCATCAGCTGTTCGTGTTCGTAGTTCAGCCAAAACTTAGCAAAATAAAGATTAGCAGAGAGCTTATAAGATATAGAACATGTATTTGTTATTCAAACTGTCCCCAGTCTTTGATTTTGCGATCCCAACACCACTGTAGCAGACACAATGCAAAAAAGTAGTTGAAAAGCCAGTATAAAGTGTCAAGTTAAACCAGTGATTAGAATACAATGCACAGTACTTGTATCAACCCAGTGACGATGGAAAAAACATTTCATGAAACAGCGTACGAGGCGTCTTCTGTCCCACAGGTGCAGGAGGATTACGGGAAGGAACATACGGCACTCCTCTTTTGTGAAGGCGGCTCAAGAGAAAAGATCATAGGAAAGATGATCTGCTAAATGACTGTACCCGAACAAAAAGCAACAAGATCTGTACGTTGGGGGTGGAAGAGTGTATTGAAAATATGTAGGGGTATGAGTAGAACAAGTATAGGCAAAGATGTCAACAAAACATAGTATTTCAAATAGATACTCATTTGATGACAAATTGATACGAAAAACATTTTGGTTTTAGATATAATTTGACATCCTTACATCAAGTTTGCGAACAGAACAAGCCAGTGAAGTTACATTTTTATCCTAATTTCAATTGGGAAATTCTTGTCATTTCCTTCTCCTAAGTCAGGGATCTGCAACCTGAGGTTCAGGGGTCGTAGTATAAAAAGTCAGGAAAAATAAATTTGAAAAAAAAAAAAAAAAACAAAAAAAAAAACAAGCAAAAAAACCAAACAAATCTAAATTCATAATGTGTGCATTCCACATGAGAATCTTTGTGTGTGCTTTGGAGCTGAATGTCTTTATTCAAGTGTGCCACTCTATAGTTATTAGCACTCACATTGTGATAACTGATAATAAACAGAACATACAGTATGAGACATGAAAGGAAAACTCAGCTTCTGGGGCCCTTAACATTTAGACCGTGTTTCAGGAAAAGCAAAAATGTGTTAAATGCGCCAATTTTGGCAAATTTTATTTTGCCAGCCCACGACTTTTAGGATTATTGCCTCAGTGTTTTTGAGGTGACTGAAATATCTTTTTAAACAGTTTGTTAAAAACATATTCTATCTAAAATGCAACATATGCAAGAAGTGACAGGTTATTTTAATAGGTCTACTTTTTGTCAAATTTGTGCAAAGTCACATTTTTGTCTTCTTTCATTTTGTATTAGTAAAAACAGTTATGGCTCTTTCTGGCTTTGAATTGAGCTAATGTTTCTCTTTTGTTGGCAAAAAAGCAACATTAGGATCGGTGTCCTTAGTCAAACTCCATATGCATGTTCCATTGGCAAATTAAAACAGTCAAAACAACAATAAAATTTCAAGCTTGAACTTGTTAGCTTAAAATTATCACATTTTCCTAGTGTATTTCCCAATGTATTCAAGTAACTTTTGCACTCTAAACAACTAATTGATTAATCCCCTAACTTTTTGATTATCAAAATAATCGTTCAGCCCTACCAAAAAGTGTTCTAATTTCATTGTAGTGAAAAATTGTAAGGTTCAGAATGCATTGAGTAAGTGAACAAGATGAATACAGTATAACGTCTTAAACTTAACTAAAAACGGTACGGTTTGTTTCTAAGATGCTAAAACTTGGGTCTGAAGTCTTTAACATACATTCCTGAACTGTTGAATACTAAAATCCAACCACAAAATAATGAATTTCCTCCCCGTTTACCCATTAGCAACAAGTGGCCTCTTAAATAAGTGTGGGAGCGTGGACATCCCTGCCGCGTACCCCCCTGCCAGTCTTCTCTCTCTCCATCTTCAACAGCTCCTCCTCCTTTTTCATGCACTTCTCCCAGTTTTTCTTTTTTTTTTATATACTCCTCCCAGTGTGTTAGCGCGCCGCTGAATAGGACCCTCTTTCCGATGAGTGACTGATGAATGAAGTAGCCTTTGAAGCCAAGAGTCACGGCACGGCTGGTCGAGCATGAAGAGACGGCGCACAAAAGCAGATTGAAAAAAAAAAAAGCTACGAGGGGGGTGTATTCAGAACGATGGGTGAAATAGTGGACATGCGAGGAGAGGAAGAGGACGCAGGAAGAGAAAGATAGAGCGAATGTGTGTGTGCGTTTGGAGACTTTTTGCATGGACGACTTCGGCGATTTGCATTGTGTTTTGAAAGCGCGAGCAAGCTAGACTCGGCGTCGGGCAGAAAAGGGAAATAAGATGGTCAGGGAGTGTGACAGCTTTTTGGACAGGCTTGTTGATGTGCGGTGACCGGAGTTCAGAGGCTTTGTGTGGCAGCGGAGGCACACGCTGCAAAAGGGGTATTCAAAGTCAAAGGATGAGTCGCTTTTGGAATAGAACGGCGTCGTAATGTGCTTCTCAATGTGCTAGCACTGAGGTTGCTGGAATAGTCAGTGGAGATGATAGAATAATGCACCTACATATCCAGAATTTCAGATTTTTGTCAGCGCTAATGTGTCTTTAGCCACGTCATCATTACTTTAGTTATTTGGACTGAGTCATATTAGAGCTTTTAATATATTTTAAGTTCTTCTCTTTGTAGTGTGCAACATTGTACATTTTGTGATAATTTGGCTTAGAAGCATAATTTTAGCACCAAACTACATTTAAACAATGTCTAATTTTTAGTTGAATGAATAAACTCAGTATTACATAATAATAATAATAATAATAGTGTTAATCAGTTTTGGTAATGGTAAATGGTCTCTATTTATAAAGTGCTTTTCCAACTTACAAGGCACTCAAAGAGCTTTACAGTCAGGGATCCACTCACCCATTGTACGCAGACACCGAGGCAATGTGGGTTAAATGTCTTGCCCAAGGACACGACGACTCTACTCCTGTCGTCCCACTGTGGCACCTGGTGTTCTAGCGGTCTCCCCTCCAAGTACTAACCTGGCCCTTTCTTGCTTAGATTTTCTGAGATCTGACAGGATCAGGCTTTGAGAAACAGGGATGGCCAGTTTTGATATGATTAGGATCAGAATGTTCTTTTCGTTTTAGGCTGAAAAGATATTTATTAAACTGAGCTCATGTTTTTTTGTTTTGTTTATTTCACTGATGAAAGAGTCTAGTTTAGTCCTGGGTTAGTCCCGTTTCAGTCCTCATGAAAACCTGGTCCAGTTCTGGGATAGTCCAGGCAAGGTAAAACCAGCTCAGTGTTCACTAACTACACAGTGGGAAGTAAAACAATCCAGTTTTTAAAGTTCTCAACGTAAACATCACAAACACGTGTGCAAAAATCCGCGCATCGCCGCAAACTCTCTGCACGCATAATTAATGAGGTGTCAGCGGTTTGAACGGAAGTCTCCTGTATTCAAAGTGCTAGTAAGAAACGAAACAAATCCACTGTTTTTGAACGGTTTATGAGAGCGACTAAGATGAAAACGGGCGCAGCAACGCGGCTTTCTTATATGTTTTTGGGCGTTAACAAAATAATTAAGCGCGATTAAGCAAGTTGTGCGTTAACGTCACAATAACGTGTAGCGCAAGAAACAAAAAACAAGCGCACTTTCTTTGTTTTACAGAAGAAGATTAAAAATCGCTGAATAGATAGTTTCCCCAAATAGCCATATTGGATCAAAAATGCAAACAAACAGAAATATTTAACTTTTTATATTTTTTCCTGCATGTTTTGCTCACTCGCCTAATAAATTCTGAGCCTTACAACAATACGTTTTAAAGCGTTTTTCACCATTTAAAGCAGGGGTCTCAAACTCAAATGGAGCTATAGTGCTGAAATAATCAAAGTCAGTCGAGGGTCACATTATAAAATACAGGACTCACTATGTTATATTCTTTTGAAATAAACATATTAGGCTATGTAAAGTCTAGTATAACACCTTTTCTAACATGTCCACATCCATTGTTTTACATTTTACATCAAACACGAGTGAAAAGTAAATAAAATTAGGTCACCAGGGTCCAACTGTTCTGAACTAGGAAAAAATTGACAAATTGTAAGTATTTTGCATTTTAGGAGTTTAATAGTCACACTGAATGTCTCTTTTCTTCTCCATTAAATCGTCTGTTGTTGTTAGCATTGTGGCTAACGTCTGTGAAAACACATAACGCAAAAGGTAGACTGATGTAGGAAGTTTAAAACAAATTATTTCTGTTTAAATTTTGAAGGAAGCACAAATATAGTACTTTTGAGTTGTTTTCTTAATAAAAACTAGGCATGGCACCTTTCAACCAAGTGTAAAACTACAAATTCCCCCAACTTATTAACATTCAACTCCACTGCGTCACTGACATCCGATATTAAGCCAAACATTTCTCCTCGCGCACCAATTTGGCCAAGACTCGACGGCGGTAATTGAAAAGCTCTGTTTATAGTAGTGACGAGGGAGTTGGCCCTGTCATCTCCAGGTTCACTAATCCACTTCTAATGGAGGGCGACAGTGTATGGAAACATTTTAAAACGCCGGCACACGGAATTGCACATGGATGGAATGAAGTCATGGCCCTCGGTGTACCGTATCATTCATTTGCATTAGCTTTGCATTCACTCGGAGCGGGGTGTCACGTTTCCGATGGGCCAATTGCGTCTTGTCTACAGCAATTTGGTCCCTGCGTGTCTCGTGATTGCGTTGGTGGAAATCTAGTGGGTCTATTTATTCCATGAGGTTTAAAAGTAGAAAAATGCTGGACTACCTTATAGAGATGGTAGGCCTACCTGATTTTTGCTTTCTTAAAAATGTTAGCATAATAATTAATTTTAACCTTGCTACACCAGTCTACGTTTTGATCACTTACCTACCTAAAAATGTTCACCACAATGTGTTTTAAGCTTTTTTCGCAGCAAGACGTGCCTTTATGCTATTAGCATTTAGCTACAATGCTAAAAACTTTGCGAAGATGAATGAACAAACTGAGTCGGGAAATTGCAAATTAATTTCCACCTGAATAGATACATTAACAAGATATCTGTGCTGGGGAAATGCGATTTTAAGGTATTTTATTGTAAAAAAAAAAATCGAGTATAGTCCTTTTAAAGTGTATAATGTCAGTTTGTGAGGAAAACAATGAATAAATAAAAATCATTATGCACAAGTAAGGCTGTGCAACTAATTGAATTTCAATTACGGTTTTGGAGTATGGACTTGGATATATTTAAAATAGTAAATTAATCAAACTAGGGATACAAAGTTAGTTTCAAACTCGGTTTTCTGTCATACTCTATTGTGTGGACAACCTTTGGAGGCCCCCCTGCAGAGCCCCTAAGGAACCCCAGAGGTCCCGGACCCCACTTTGGGAATCACTGCTCTATAAACTCTAAAAGAACAAACATTTTTTCAATAGTTTTGAAATTATTATTATATAGTTATAATAATCATCATCAAGATTAATTTTATAATCCTAGTCCACAAGCCTCCAAGTCAAACCCCAGTCCATCAAAATAGTGACTCAAGTCTGTCACAAAGTCCAGTGAATCCAAAGCAGTAAATAAACATCTTTTTCACGTCTGTTTTCTTGTTATGACAAACCAAGAAAACACTTTAAAATTTAATATTCTGTCTCCCTGTCAAAACACGCAAACCCTGCCAAAGTTTTGAAAAAAAAAAAAAAATTAAAAAATGAACGCTATACAGTGACAGTGCTAGGTTTTCTCTCACTGACAGTCAAACTCCTGGCTGTCAAGGAAACACATCTCGGCGACACCATCTTAGAAGCCTACATCCTCACACTCGGGAACACGTTTTTTTTTTTACAACTCTCGTCTCGCATTCTCTTTGTAATTTTGGCAATCATCTGTACCGCGCCGGAGCTAAATTTCTGTGTGACTACTAGCTCTCCTTCTCTCTCTCTCTGCTGCTGTGTTTATCTCAATATCACATCGCATGAGATCAGATCGCTTGGCAGATAAAAGCGCTTTCCCTGACGCATCACTTCCTCTCTCCGGGAGGAAGCTGACACGGCCACGGGAACTGAAGACGACAGGCGACAGAGAGGGGTGAATGAAGAAGACTTTTTTTGAAAAATAAATAAAGATACAGCAGGAGGAAGAAGGTGGAAATGTAGGGTATAGTGTGTGTGTGTGCCCCAGATCTGCACAGAGGAGCTAAGAATAGTATAGGATTAGCACTGCAGTGACCTTTTGTAGATTTCTAAAGCTGGGTAATGTTGGGATGGAAATCAATTTGTGAGATCATATTGTGATTCATCATTTTTATACCTGCTTCTCTATTGACGCTATTGGTTACAATGGCTTAGGGCTGCGACTAACGATTGTTTTGGTAGTCGATTAGAATGAATGAATGATTAATTGCTCAGAATGCAAAAGTGACTTGAATACAAGATTTGAGCTGAGGTAATGTCGCTTGGAGAACGTCATGGGTGATGTAGATTTTAGGGTTGTCAGAAGTATCGAAAATCAAAGTCTCATCAATACTAATATCGAAACTAGATCCTCACATTCTAAAGAAAAATCTCCCAAATTTGATCTAAAGTAATCCTACTTTTTACATACAACAAAAAAGATCCTTTATACTGCAAGAAAAAATACATTTGTCCACCTGAGGCATAAAAGTTTTTATTTTGTATTGATATTTGACGGTGTGTGACAGGGTGGTATAATTTGACCTGAAATGGTTGCAGGTCACGGTGTGTTTTAGCTGAAGTAGAATTTAACATTTAAACTACAATTTCAATGCATTTAAAGCTATGTCAGAAGCAACAAAAACTGATTAGAAAATGTAAATTTAAAAAGTATATATGAGTGGGTTTTGCCTCATTTTAAACATGGTGCCTCTAGTGGGTCTAATGATGTCACTTTAATCTTTGTCCAAAACAAACGTTCTGTTGAGAGACCAGGTGCATGTGACGAGGTGGTAAGTCAAACTCAAGGACACACACAAATCCTGATATTTGTTTAAAAAACAATAATTATTTGCCAATAAAAATGCATGATGAGTAAATTACATAAAACTATAACAAAACACAAAAAAGTTGTATGATAATGGCTTTCCTACATATTGAAATATAACCTGCCTCTTGGCCAGGACACTCTCTTGGTTAAATAAAGGTGAAATAAAGTGGCTCCATTGCACTGCGGACATGGCAAAAATGGTCAAACACAAATTAAAATGTGCAAAAAAAGATATATTTTCATGAAAAATTACATAATCAAGTTCATAATCTGAAATTGAACACTTTAAATAAAACGTTTAAAAATCAAAACACTTTGATGATTTTTGTAAACCTTTGTCTTCTAATAAAGTTAGAGACACAAAAGGCACCGTTTCTGTAGAATGAACAGGCAAACGTGTACATTTTCTGATTCAATAATCCTGAACTTCATCAAAAGTAATTTAAAACCAAAAAAGAAAGTATCTGTATTTTGTTATTGTGTAGAAATGTGACGTGAAAAGAGCTTTTTTAAATTCTCATTGTAGCACCATATTAAGTAGTCTAAGTTGATTTTTTTTTTTATTATTTTATTTATTTATTATAACCTCAGAAACACTCATTACTGTTTAATCTGAGGCTCCTGGGATGTTTGGAATATACAGTATATAGACAAGTTAACAATTATTCGATTACTAATTTCTTTTTTTTTTTTGGTCAATAAAGTTTGATAAGCATTTTTAGATATTTTTACACAGATGACAAAAGCGAAACCCACACCCTTCCCTACAACCTGAGTGTAAAAGTGTACATTTATTACAATCACCACACACACACACGGAAATAGCACCTTTGTGGAGTCAATAGCAACTTAGTCACTTTGTTCCTTTGTTCATTCGTCTGCAGAAATTGGATTTTGGTTCATAAAGTGTTTTAGTAAAGGGTCCCAGTGTTCGTCAAATGTTTGTTTTTCCAACTATGGCAAGGTGCAACTTCATGAACCAGTTTTTCTGAAATGGTCTTAACATCTTTGCGAATCTACTCTTTCTTTTTGCCCTAACAAGAAGAGCTGTAGACCATCAGCCGTTCGACAATTCTTTGATTTACTTTTTAACATTGCTAAGGTTCATTTACATGTGGATGTTTAGCTCCTCCTGCAGCCAACATGGCAGATTTCCATAGTAACAATTGCTTTTTTTGGTGTTCTTCTACTCTAAACTCTGTAGCCATCAACATTTATTGTAGATAGCAAAAGCTTGCATCACCGAGTTGGCAAAGACTTAGCAGAAAAACTTAGTGCAAATTAATCATTTGAAGTGTTGAAAAACAATTTGTTTTCCCAGCTCTAATAAAACTTTGGTTGACGCAGCATGCAAAAGCAAATCTATTTCCACTTTGGCGTTGTCAAGTGGATTTTGGTTTATAGTCGATCTTAATGGAGACGGAGCATACTTTATAAACAGTAGAATAGTTGGCCACGATAAGAGATTGCAAATGATTCCAAAATTCTTCATGGTCTTGTTGCAAATCTGTGAGTAAAACACAGTGGTTTATAACAGCTGACCTTCTGTCTGTTTCACTGTGAAGGACTTCTGAAGGAGACACTTTAAGAATCTACTAGACAGACTGTCACAATGTGGACTGTTTTTAGTCTTTGAATCACAGACATGTTTTTCAAGCACTGTCTTCAACTCGACCTTTTACAGTGACTGACACAGAAGTAAGTCACATGGAGATGAGGCAAGAAATGTTTTTTTCTTCTTCATCGACAACAATCAAATGTGTGATTCTTAAAGCCTGCGTCAGCTTATTATATTTTTCTTATTTTAAATATTGATCATATTTTTACACCAGTTAAGCTGCAAATGAAGAAATAAAAGATGAAAATTACAAAAAGGAATTTGAATTTCTCCAAATATGCCATCAAAAAATACCAAAAGGCAAACAATTTTTACACACTTTTTTTTTTACTTTTACTCGTGTTACAGGTAGGGCTGGGTATTGTTACATATTTTTTTCAATAACTGTACATTAACAGTGTTATACATGTCAATCTATATTTTAAAACATACTTAAAGTCTGTCCAGTTCAGACTTTTGTGCAGGGCGCCGTCCTACACTCACGCACTCTTTGTTTAGGTAAAGTGAGAAGTGATTTGCTGTGACTGTCTGGAGCGTAGTTTGTGCCGTAAGTAAGTAAGTAAGTAAGTAAGTAAGTAAGTAAGTAATATAGGTGTATAGTGATTTTCACAGACAGAGTCACAAAGTCACAAAGAGAAGCAGCCCTGGGGCAGCTCAGTGTGGGCAATTTGCCTAAACACCTGACGTATGTTCTTGGTTGGTAGGAAAACCGGAGTGCCCGGAGGAAACCACCCAGACACAGGGAGAAACTTCACACAGAAAGGCCGAGGAGTCGAACCTGCTACCTTCTTGCTGTGAGGCGAGGGTGCTATCCGCTCTGCCACGATTTAAAGTAAAGGAATTGAAAAAAATGGCACAGAAAGTGCGTCATGGTTTTTCGGTCGGTCGGTTCCAACTAGTAGGAACCGTTGTTTCGGTGCCCAGCTGTAGTTACAAGATATTAACATTTGTCAGATTGTATTTGTTTGAGCCATTTATGTAGATTTTGGCCCAGATTTACATTCTGGTGGTAAATAAAAGTAGCAACCAAGTAGCAAGTAGTAGCATTGTATGTCAAAAAACATTAAAACTTTGTCAAAATAGCCAGATTGGGTGAAAAGAAGCACATTTTTGTGAAATCTTACATATAATCATGTTTACTATGGTTTAATGAGAAATATAGTCTCAAACCTTCAGCACACTAAAGGAGTTTTGGCCCCATTTTAAGCCCGACATGATGCGACTGTGAGACAAATAATCCTTGTAAATGTCAATATGTCTGAGGTCTGATCTTTTTTTAACTAGTCTAAAACATTGTTTATCAAGTTAAAGACACTATATCTTGCCATGTAAAAAACACAAACAAACAGATGAAGTGCTTTTCACAACTTTCAGAGGTCAGCACGAGGCAAGGCAAGGCAAATTTATTTTCTATAGCACAATTCATACACAAAGCAATTCAAAGTGCTTTACAAGGCAGGAAAAGATGCATCAAAATTACAAGCACGAGTTGAACCGTGCCAGTGCTCTAACAGCAGCTAGCTAGTCGGTATGCTAACAGCATCACTTACTGGGTTTTTAAGAAACAAACTATTTAGGCCTATTAGTGAACTAATCTGTCAAACTCAATGCAAACCAAACAAGACTAAAATATAGACATAAGCTCAAAATATAAACATTAGATCAAATTACAAACTTTTAAAATGTTTATACTATAAAACTGTATCAAGACATCACTACTGATAAATGCAGAAGAATTTTCTAGAATGAAATGTATAAGTAAGGCAGTAAAAGCTAACAAAAGTTCAACAAAACTCTGTCGAAAAGAAACAAAACAGACCATAAAACCCCTACAACATCACACTCTGTCATTCTCCTGTGCGGATGTGGTCAAAGTTGTCCCGCTGGGCTCGTCTGTGAGGGTTGGCTTAAGCTCCGCCCACCCATTCAAAGAGGCAGGCCGGGATTTGCATTTTTCCCACAATTCAATTAGCACGCCTGTCAGCTTCCCCTGCCACGGCGCGCATACTTGTGTTGGAAATGTGCACAGATATTTATTTGTCCACAAACAGCTGAGAGGGGCTCCAGCTGAGACGAGAGGAAGGGTCGCGTGGTGTCAGGGCCCGTCACACTCAGGGACAGGCTGCTCACACCGCTTACTCACGACAAACAAAAACAGGTCTTTGAAGCATATATGAGTTTTTTTTTTTTCCAATTATGACTTTGTTGTGTGATAGTTAAATTGGAATTTGAAGAAGTGTGGTTTTGCAAGTTGTGACATGGGCTTGATTCAGAAGTGAGACACTATTTTGATGACTTGAGATGTGACTTGATAAAACGGACTTGGGACTTGACTTGGAGCTTTTGGTATTTTGATACAGACTTGAAACTACAATTAGACTATGGCACCGACTTGGGATTTTTGTTGGACTTGTGGGGTACTGACTTAGGACTTAGCGTAGACTTGTGTCGCACTGACTTGGGACTTGACTCAGACTTGTTGGGCGCTGACTTGGGACTTGACTCAGACTTGGGACTTGACTCAGACTTGTTGGGCGCTGACTTGGGACTTGACTCAGACTTGGGACTTGACTCAGACTTGCTGGGTGCTGACTTGGGACTTGACTCAGACTTGGGACTTGACTCAGACTTGCTGGGTGCTGACTTGGGACTTGACTTGGACTTGCCTCTCTTTATCTGCATCTGGTTCAATAAATAACATTTAAAGCAATTTCAGATTTAAATAGAGAATTCTATCGTCTTCAGTTGCAATCGCAGCCTCATTTATTTATGCAAAAATAGTTTAGGAGGGGCAAAAACCTGACATTGCGATACATATCTGCTGTGTAGAAGATGTTATCCAGTATGTGCATCTTTAATAGTAATTGGAGCGCTAAGCAGTTGTAAACCCTTGCATTTTTATCCCCTGGATTGATGAATGAGACCCTTAGAGCATTACATAGGAATCCATTTAGAAGTGACACTTTTAATTATTCACCTTGTCCTAAATGTCCTGAGACTGACATGACTGATTTGCAGAAACAAAACTACTACAGGTCACAAAGTTGCTCTTGTTTGCAAACTCTAAGACAAGAACAATTTCCCTTTGCAAATGTCCTGCTCACAGAGGTAAATAATGCCCTTATTTTGGCTGATTTTTGCAGCGCATGTTTACAAAGCAGGAAAATGCAAGCTCATTAAACAGGGGAGACTTATCAGAGAAATCTTTGCTGAACACAGTCAGTTTTTATTTGGGAATCTGACATGTCAGCTTTAATGTGAACATGTCTACATGAGCACATTTTGTGAACTAATTTTCAAACTACCAGGATAGCCAAGAGAATTTGTGTTTTTATTATTTTACAGCATGAAAAAAATACTTTATATAAAAATGTCCTGAACATAAAACACAAACCTTGCAATGGTTAAAGATTAAACTATAGTGACTGCTACTGCACGTCATAATGACTAGACTGTGGCCCGGAGGCCAGATGGGGCCCTTGGACTGTTAAAGAGTGGCTCCTGACACATTTATTTTTTTCCAAATAAATGTTGGTCATTATGTTGTTGTTGTTTTTTTGTTGATTGACTTGGCTCTGGAGCTTGTGCCATTAATGGTCCATTTTGTGTAAACCTGCTCAAAGCAACAACACAGGTTTTATTAATTATGTAGTACAAAAAAAAACATGACAAAAACATTGTGTTATTAAAGTGCCTTTTTGGTCAAAAACCTTTAAAATTGGTTTAAAAATATCAACAGAGCTTCTATGGTTTCTCAAAAGTCTAAATTTGGGCTCAACCATGAAAAGAACAAAAACAACAAGTGTTTTATATTTTCAAATGTTTGGCCCATTGTAGTAGTGTTTCTTGTTTAAGACACAAGCCTCAGTTTCAACAAACAAACCTTCATTCATGAGCATTTTTCCAACAGCCAAAGGTGTAACCTCGCCTTTTCTCCAAACCCTAACACGCAATCTTGTTTCAAATCCCAACACTTAATTACTTCCCTTGCTCCGCACACGTCACGCATCTATTCAAATGTTCCAGAACACCACTATTTCTTAGGAGAGAGCTGAACCGCGGAGAGAGAGACGTCCCAGGGTCACATTCTGTCCCCTCTTGTCAAACTCAGGGACGTGTAGACACTGTTGGCCTAATGGATGCGGCTCCTGTCCCCGGGGGAGGCCTTCCACTTCTCCGCCTGTCCTTCTGCAGCTCCGAAGAGAGAAAAAAAATAAATAAATAAGACCCCGCACACTGGAAGCCGTCACCGCGCGGGACACTGAGAGACAAAGACTTTACACGTCAATAGGGACAGAGTAAATTTAGCAGTCGTGGAAGCGGGCCGGAGCCGTGTCGACTTTGCCACGGGGAAAGGCTAACGACGTTTCCTCCCGTTTTAGATTAATTGCCTGTAATCCCATTCTCGTGGCGTAGCATAGCGTTGCGTGCTCATTAAATCGCTGTACAAATTCCAATTAATGGGCGCTACATGCTAAGGCTAGGCTAATCGATAGGTGCTAATCCCGTTGGCGGACAGGCGGCATTAGGGAAAGGGAATAGGAATCGTTCAGAGGTCGTGGTTGGTAGAAGAGGTGACAGATAAAAGGTCTCTGAGGGGGAATTTAAATTATATGTGACCAATAAATGTAGCTTTTGCCAAACTTAAAACTGGCTTTGAGGAAAAGTTAAGATCTTGGCAGTAATAAAATACTCAAAACAAATAAATTATTACGAAGATTGTATGTTCTGAAGTCCAAAAACAGTCCAAGGTTCAGGAATAAGCAGTGAATCACAACTAGTGTCAGTTACCTCTTGTTTGTGTGGATAACTTTTGACCCAAATGTGCAAAATGTAAGTGAAAGTTCAGTCTCACCTCCTTCTGTGAGACACAGCCATTGAAACTACTAGAATACAGTTTGAGAGAAACAGAAGACTAAAATTGGCGCATGGGTATCGTTTCTAGAACTGGTTGTTTACATGGGAATTAAGGCTGTAGCAAAGAGAAATTCTTGGTTTACTGCCGAATAAAGAGGGCATGGCAAAAGGCTCTCAATACGACATAATGTCTTTATGATCTGACCATGTATGTATGAGAATTTGCACAGAAAACAATTACAACTTCAAAAAAGTACTACGAAATGGTGTTAAAAGCAGTTGCAAACTCAAATCATCTGCTAATTAGTACATACAATATAATACATTATATTGGGGAGATTTTTTCTAAACTGACACTCGATACCAGTACAAAACAAAGGCATTTCAAAAAATATACAGAAAATACGTTCAAATATTCTCTCAAAGGACAAACAAACCAGCAGCAACAGGTAGTGAGGATCTAAAAGCTGCTCAAGTGAGCTTGACAAGGAAGAAATATGTGCAATAATTCTAAATCTATGCCTTCTCTTAACATTTGCATTTGCACATTTGTATTGACATCTGCATATAGGTATCAATACTGAAAAGGTAAAAAGTCTGTATTAAAATAGCGACACTTTGGTATTGATATTCTATCACTTGTGTTTCCAGTCACGAAATGTGTATCGTTTAAAATTGTAAGTTGAGTTAACTAACAAAATTTTGTCGACTAAGACACCATAGATCGATTAATAGAGCTCTATCCCATTGAATCTAAAGGGGAGAAGCCTGAAATGTAGCTTCTTTGGCTAATGCTTGGCATTAAATTAGGCAGAAAACCTCAAATAAACACAATGTGGCCCAACTTTGCTTTTCATGAGTTTAAAAGGAAAAATCAGGCTCTGGGTCTGTCATTTCTGTTCATCTGATTCACTTTCCAGCTTCTTATCTGATTAAAACCTTTCCCTGATGATGTTTGTGTGAAATATATTTGAATATAAAGCCCTGTATGTTTACTCATACTGACCATTTAAACAGTCAATTTCCGACTAATGTGAAGCTTTTGTACATGACAGAAGCTCAGTCATTGTAATAAACACCTGAAAATCATTTTGGTTTAACATTGGTTCACTTGGATTAACTTTAGTTTGTGCTTTTTATTAAAACATAAGATTGATTTGGAAGGCATTTGGCATAATTTTCTTCTCTCATGGAATCAAAAAAACACAATCGGAACAAAGACTTTGAATTGTTTCAAGACGATAGTTATTAACCAGATTAAAATACAAATCAATACATCCGCTTCTTAAATATTTGTAACAGTTAAGTATTGACTGACTTCTAGTTGTTTAGCTGCATAAATCCATTTCTTTCATCAAAAATCTTTAAATAAAATCTTTAATAATCTGTAAATCCCTGTGTGCAAAAATGATCGATATTCTGTAAAACTTTGATGTTTGTTAAAACCCGAATTGAACAAAAACAAACTAAATACTCCAAATCCTCACATTACAAATTAAACAGCAACTTAAAAACTGATACATGAAAAATAATAAAAACATCACTTTACTACTACATGTTCATGCACCTTGTACCAATCTGTCCACGAGTTTTGACAAACGACTCGAATGCGAGGTCTGACATTTGACAAACTCCATCGGATGACACACACGCGGCCTTGCAATGATTAAGAAACACATCAGTAAGTCTTTTTCTTCCTTGCGTCATCTCAGTTTTATCAATCAATGAAAGAAAAAAAAACCACACACATTCCGGATCGATGGGAGAAGCTCGGAGGCGGACCGGAGCTCACTCTTCACACTGGCGTACATTAGCAGTCGTCGATCTGTCCGGATGAAACGCAGACACGGATCAATCGGGTTTAAAGTCAGGTATGTGTGTAAGCTTCGATGGAGAGACTGGGGATAATGAAACGGCCTTAACCAGTTCAGTCCAAATGGCAGCGTGGAAAGGCTTCATGAGATGGACGTAGGGGTCATGTCAGTGCTTTATCCTCAACAATAAGCGCATACAGGAATGAGAGCATCAGCGGATCCATCGTGAGCGACATTAGCAGCGTTAGAAATGGATTAAAGGGAGGGAATTCCCAGCAGTAAAGAACTAGAACAATATCTGACTACATGGATGGTGTTCAGAGTGTAGGTTTAAGTTGCTAGAAAGAATTGTTTAAGACGAAAAACAAGGGATGGTTTGGGGAGAGTGATACTGACAAAAATAATTCCTAATCCATAGTTTTGGCAGATTTTGATTACAATATTAAGACAATGTTATGTCAGTCCAACAAGAAAGCAAAATAGCTCAAAGTGCTTCATATGTTACATTGAAAATAGATAGTAAACAACAATACCCCAAAACTGCTCTAATTAAAAAGGCTGACAAAAAGTCAAACTTGGGAAGACTTTTTCCAAGTTTGGGAGTAACAGTTTGAAATTGGTTTTATAGAGATATTTGTTTATCAAGACGATATTAATGCTGTTGTCAGCTAACTACAAGAGTTTATCACCGTGCAAAAACAAAAGTTATGCTGCTAAATCAACATTTGTGAATGTACATTACATTCAAGTGAGTGGAAAAACGGCAAGAAAACACTGTCTCAAGCTTCAGGAGCCAGATGTCCGTCAGACCCGTGCAGACCTGATCCAAACAGTTCTCGTCTCGTTTTGTTGTTTTAATCAAAGAAGTTTCCCCAGCCAACTAGACAGACAGAGTCTCTTTCTGCAGGCGACATGCGCAGTAAAGCGGAAAGTGACGACTGAAGACGTGAAGAAGAAGAAAAAAAAAATCCCTTTATCCCTTGCTTTCATGAACAGATGAAAGACAGAACACACACACAGAAAATAAATTCTTAAAAAAAAAATAAATAAAAGGCAATATTTTAGTTACAATATAATTTAAAATTCAGCGCGTTTAGGTCCAATTTCAAAACAAAAAAGCAAAAGGGATCAAATGCATACTCTCTTATAAGTGATGTGTTCATTTTTTTTACACGATTCTTGTGTTACAGCTGTTTTAACACGTGTTAAAAATATTACAGATTTCAGAATTTTATGTGTAAACTAGCGCATCTTTGTATTAGACCATTAACCAATCACACAACACACATTTGAGTTAACTTATTAATCAATCATGTTGCTAGACCCACAACACTTACAAACCAATCATATCGTAGGACATGCAACAACATAAGAAGTTTGTGTGTGTTTTTTATACACATATTTTAAGTGTATAAAATCAATGAAGCATGTTTTTGTTTCATCTTAGCCAACACAAACCCAAATATTTCAAATTTCCACAACTTTTCCAAAACCATACAATTTTAAAATCTTTGCGAAACCTCAATTTGTCAGAAATATCACAATTAAATACTTTTTCTCAAAGCATGCAGCCTTAATCTATTCATCATCTGAGAAAAATTCTGCTGAAATTCCAAGTAAATCTAATAAACATAAAAGCGCCAAACCAAACAGTTGACAGTTACAGTAAGTGCCAAGCTAGCTAGCACAATTAAAACGTAGCCCTTTTATTTGTCATTTCCCGACAATGAAACTTGAAAGAACTTGTGCCCGGTAACTCAAGACAACATGTCATAACCTAAACAAAACGAGTCAGTCTAAATACAGCTGAACTTGAATAGTTTACAGTGACACAAACAGAGAGTGCGTGCGTCTCGTAAGCGCCTTCTTGCTAATCTTAGCTCAGATTTAAGAGCATGTCTCGGCTTGTCTGCTAGCATCACGGAACAACTGTAGCAACAAATTACCGCTAATACAACAGCGAAGTCATTAATTACAAGCTTTTATAAACACAATCATTACGGTGAAGTCATTATTTACAAGTTTCCAATTGCAATCATTAGCTTAAAATGTGTCATGCTAGGGGATCGGCCCGGTGTTCCCCGGGCCCGATGTTCCCCGGGTCCGGTGTTCCCCCGTTTTGGGGAAACATCGGGCCCTCTGTTCTGTAAAAGGGTCCGATGTTCCCCGGTCACTGCGTAAAGAGAACCTCCACACAACTTGTAACCCACAGCGTTATTTAATGGCACACGAGGTAGATACGGGCAACTACGTGTCCATTCAAAGAGTGACGCGCACTGTGCAGGGAGCCTTTTTACCACATTCATGCCCAAACCAATGCGGTTTCGTCTTAAAACGTAAACTCAGATCGAATTGTAGAGAAATGTTTTCATAAAACATATTTAGGCCTATTATTAAAGCTTTTCACGTGCGTATTGGCTATAGTTGGCACTGTGCGCTTTGCACCGCAGTGACAGCTGGGGACTTACCTGCGTCCCGTTACGTGGCAAGCTGGCACTTATACGAGTGCCTCTTCTCAAGCATATTTCTGTGTCCTTGTGTTGGCTGTTTGTCCTTCTCCAGTTTGACTCCGTGTCCCAATAGTTTTCAGTCATAAAAATGCTGCTTTCTGGCAAGATTTCTCACGTATCTCCACGGCGCGTCCTTGTGCGTTCACGTCTGCTCCTGCTCATTTTTAAAACAGTCCAACTTCGTACAAGTCCGGTGTCTTCGTCTGCTTGGCCACACTATTTATAAAAGCTAGAGCCGATGTGACGCATCCCGCATGTTCAGCCTGTTTGGTTCTGAGGATACGCCCTGAACATCATTAAAATAATAATAATAAGCTAAAACAATTACAAAGGGTGCCCGAAATTGTATTTTAAATTTGCCATAAATATCCCTTTGTGCCTTTTTAGGCTTAAAAACTAAATTTAAGAAAAATAAGACCATTAAATAAATATATTTTTATACCCAACGAAATAGAAGGGACAAATCTAAACCAACAGTTCATGATTAAAAACTGCACATTTTTTCCTAACGGAATACAAAAAATGTCAAACGAATTCAACCTAGAAGTCACTGAAATTAAAAAAAAAAAAGTTGTCCTGTATTGACGAAGGCCGATTTCAGCCGCGCGTCACGTGCCTGGGCGCGTCAGGCTTTCAGATCGAACGTGCCAAAACACGTAATATAACTTATATAAGGCTGTGGACAGACTGGAACAGGCTGAAATGATCCTTTAATGCAGTTTATGCAGAGTATAGTAAGAAAAGCTGAGCGCGTCGCGTACTTTCGCGTAACGCCGCGTGCTTCTTTGAAGTTTAGCGCTTTGAAAACCAGTTCCTTTATCTGGCAATTTCTCTGTATATTTGTATCGGATTGTAACGAGACACACATCGTTTTGTTGCTTAAGACTCAAGGAAAATTACTGTATAGTTGGCATGGTCCTCCTGTCCACATTGTGTCTGTGAGAGCTGATAGAAAAAATAAAACTGAGAGGGATGGAGGAGAGAGAGGGAAATTGGTTTGTGCCAAATACGCACGAAAACGGATCCACATAAAGACCACAATGCGGGAGCTAGGGAAGCGGATCTCTCAAATTGATTTATAAATGTCAGACTGCACAAAAACGTGACAACAGCGTTTTCCTGCTTAATAGGCCTAGCTGTAGTTCAGCTGAACCACACGATTCAGGGGATGTATGAAAATAGAACGTAGGCATATGCACTATACTTCAAAAATGTATCTCAATGCAGGGTTTGATAAATAATGTTGCCAAAATGCCAATTATACCCGACTATCATAGTCTAGCAGGATGTTTGAACGGAGGCACGTAGCGCACAGTGCTGCATCAAAAAAAAAAACGAGACATCGCAGCCTGACATGCACGGGGGACGGCTCGGGCTCATTTAAGGGTCTGCTGCTCCCCCGTTCATGCAAAGCGGAGGATTTGAGGACCGGGGGAACAACGGGCCTTTTTCTTTTTCGAGGGCCCGGTGTTCCCCGGTTGCGTTGTGTCCTCGTCCATAGAACGGGGGAACATCGGGCCCGGGGAACATCGGGCCCGGGGAACATCGGTACGCTCCCCATGCTAGCACGCTTCCAAAACACAACACGCTTTCAAACACTTTTTTTTCTCTTTTTTTTCCATTCTGGTGGAATCACGGCTTGTCGTCTCTCTGCATTGTTTACGAAAGGATTTCTGTGGTTTTAGGGCCGGTATTTCAGTCTAGAGTATGAATGCGGTTGCTTTGTTTGTGTAAGAGATTTCAAACTAATCAGTATGTACTTTTTGTAGTCACAAGCAAAATGAGCATGAAATATTTTGTTTTTTTTTACCAACAATAGAATAAGATATTAAAAGACCCTATGGCCTACCTTTTTTTAAATGAAATATAACTCCATGTTCACTGTAATGTGATTGGAAGCATATTTGGAAACTTTTAAATGTGGCACACAGTTAGCCAAAATGCAAACAACATACATGGCAGACTTTTGAAAGGTGTCAGACTAGAGTTGGGCAAATGATCAAAAAATTAAGAGATCGAATCAAATCGGTATTTATTTGGTTGTGGGTTTTTTCTTGATCACCCAGTGAGTACTGGTACTTGCCTGGGATCCAGAACCCACACTACAGCGAATTGTGAAGAGTGAGACCCACTCACCACGTCTTCCGCCTGCATTTCCAACACAGTCTCACTAGAGGGCGTACTTTCACCACGACACAAAAACAGCGTATTTTGACCACAGCTGTTTTTAGTACCTATGTTACGCCGTGCATTTAGCGCGATATGAAAAAGCGTAGGACAAGTTTTGGTTGCAGCCATGTGGGGACGTTTTCGTCAGGTGAAACGGGTAAGTTTAGGCATAAAGTTTCTAAAATTGGTAAGATTAGGTCTGGGGCTTGGGGCAGGTTAAGATTAGAATCAGGAATTCATTAATATTCATAAATAAGAACACGTCTTAACAACCACCATTAAAATGAATGGGGACTGTGATGCATACTATAATTACGCAAAACAGCCGTGAACTCGTGCTAATCATACCTCATTTACATATTGTGTAATGTTGTGGTAAATGTACGCTTTCTTGTGAGATCGGGCTCGCATTTCAGATCAGCTCCACAACGTACCAACCAACTAATCAGATTCATTTATTTGTGTGACACAAATGAAACAAAGGAGTTAATTGGTCGTCTGTCATTTAGACCAAAATCTAACTTCACTCACTTCACATTAAAATATTTATTGGTTTATTTATTTATTTTTATTATTATATGAGCATAGTATGTGTCCGCAGACAGACGCTCTTGACACTGTGGATTTGAGAGGACAAACAGCCTATTATTAGACATACACTGAACACTGCCAACAAAACCTCAATACATACATTATATCTATGCGTGGGAAACTATTAGAATTTATAGAAGCTTTAACTAAACAAAACACTTGACTGGATTTGGAAGAGTGACAAAAAACTATGTCTGAGTCAAGAGATCAATACAATGTCCAGGTAACATCTGACCAATAGCTGTGTGAGAATTTGACCATAATGAACATCTAAACACCCAAATTATTGAAGAACAAGAAAAGTTTTCTAGTAACACTGAGCCAATATTACATTTTTCAAACAATTTAAGATCTGAGCAGAACCTACAGATATTTTCAACACATTTAGGAACAGCTGATGTCTTATTTGCACTGTTGTCTTGTAAACATGCTCTTGAATACCATTATCCAACCCTGTGTTTGAACTCAAAGGCCTACTTCTGTGTGAACAAGAAAGAAAAATAGACTGAAAACCCCCAAAATAGCTTAGATGTTGCTCTCTCTTTCGGCTCACATTTTCCATTTGTGTTGTGTTCGTATTCAGAGACAGACACAGGAATAAAAAAGCGTCAACAACATGTCCCGGCTTCTCCCTTACATGTCTCAGAGAGTATCCGGAGACCTGCCCCGGAGTAAAAAGGCGAGGCGTCTTTGTTCCGCGCCGACCTCTTTCTGACCTGTGGCTGAGAAATAGAAGTTTTCGGAAGCTCGTCGTCGACACCAAAGCCCCCGAGCTACGTGCTAAGGAGAGACGCATCGGGGGCCATATCGCACCCGGGATGTGGTGTGAAAACGAGGTGTTAGCATCCGAGCCTTTTAGCGCGTTCCCGGTTGAAGCATTGCGGCAGTTTTCATTAGAGGCCAACTGTTGGGTAGAAGAACGGCCAATTAGGTGTTTTAACTGGTTATGAATCTCGGTTATGAGCTGTTAGGGTAAAGAGCAAGTCCATTTATAACGCCGGGACAATAGCGCGGAAATGGCTATCGGATTGGAAATTAGAAGTGTGTGCTGGTTTGTGTGAGCGCGCAGGATGGTTTGTGAGACGTCGATAAGTTTATGACGCAATGAAAAGGTGCCGTTTGTGTCACTCATTAGCGTCATGGATAATTTTGCTCTTTTATGCAGATATTTAAAGCTATTGTTTTTGTAGACAGAAATAATTGGTTTTAAGCTTTATCAGTCCACGTTGCTTGCTTACTAAAGGCCCTATACTTCCCCCTTTAGTACAAATCTCTTGTTTATACACATACTGTATTTATAAACGTGAAAACTAGCCTGCTCTGTCTTGACTACGTCTAATAATGTACAGTTTGTTCAGCGAATTCCGAGAAATGTATATGTTGTTGTTAGCATGGAGGTTAGCTGCCGTTAGCAAACTTTAAAACACAAGGTGGTGAACAATTTGGAGGCTCAGAATGCATTAGGTAAGTGAGTAAAACATGTGAACTGTTTAAAATGATTTATTTCTGTTTGTTTACATTTTTAAGAAAGCAGAAACTGGGTATAGCTCCTTTAAATGTTTTCTGAGCGTTCTAAATTGAAAATACATTGAAATTGTGACATAAATAATGAGACAAAATGGAACTGTGGCAAAATAGAATCATCCGATCTCTCTTAATATTTCATCACAATGTGTTTTGAGGTTCTTTAGAAGTCAACAAGCTTTGCCATTACGGTATGCTAACAGGAGTAAGCCAAATGCTAGTGATATAAAGGTATAGGACAAACTATCTATTATAATTTGAAAAAATAGTCTAAAAATCCAAACTGATACAGATTCTGAACTTTTTGGAGCACAAACTATATATATTTCTATTTCTATACTATATTTCTGGGCCTGAGACACAATAACATTTTTGGCTTGAATTTTCTCTGGTAAAAAATCTTTACGTGTGCGCACAGTATTGTGACAATTTGATCTTGCGAGATTTCGTGCCGCAAGATCTTGTCCCTAATACTTTAGGACATTCTCAATGTGGATAAATACATTTTTGGCCATTAAAAATACAGTTAAAGGAACATCAATCGAAACATACAAGAAGAGGTTCTACTCTGGGCCAATTAACAGTCCATTCTGTGACAAGCAAGCCTACTTGAAGGGGTGCAACAAAGAGATACAAATGTCAAAAACATACATTTGTTCAAGTTTTTGGTATTTGGTCAAAAAGTTACACATCGCACATAGGCCTGGGCGATATGGCAAAAAATGAATATACCAATTTTCTTGGAGCCAGATCACGATTTTGATTTTATCACGATTCTTGAAAACTGTCTATTTTCAAATTGCTTTTGAGGTAAATACGATCATCTGCTTTTTTAGAAAGCATCTTCTTCAGGGTCAATGTCCAGATCCAGTCGTCATAGGCTGATCAGTGTTGCCAGATTTTCAGAGAAAAACAAGCGACCTATCCCAAAACAAGTGACCTCAAAATATTACAAATAATGTTTAATTAGATTGTTGTGTATCTTCATAAAACAAATTTCTAGCTAAATTAATATAATAACCACTTTTAGACATGAAAATATGATAATTGTCTATATTTTTAACTGAAAAATAGCTCAAATCCACCTCTTTTATGACTTGAAAGTGCAGCCCAAAAAAATACAACCTCCAAAATTCTTAAGACTTTTACAAAACAAAATAGCCCAATGTTGCTATAAAGAAGAAAACTTGGCAACTCTGAGGATGAGAAAAGTAGGTTGGAAAAAAAAGTCTGTATTTGAACAGATCGATTAAATAGAGAAATGAGAAATCTCGATAAGACGATTTCGTCAAAAAAGCAGATTGTCACAAGGATGAGCTCACGATTCGATTTTTATCACGATATTGCCCAGTCCTAATCGCACATTTAAAATGTCCATTATCAGCTGGGAGACCAAATGGAATTATTTTGTCAATAAAAAACACGTGTTTGGTTCCAGATGTTTCCAAACCTTTTCGATCGGTTCCATAAAATCCAGCCGTGTCATGTATCAATCAATCAACTTTACCAATCAACTGTGCCTTGACCAAAGTGCTTTCCATAAAAACTGCATAAAAGACAACAGAAAAAACAAAAACATTATGATGACTATGTTTTGTGTACACAGAAGCATACAGGCAGATTCAATTGTGAGCAGTGAGTCGTTGGCTCCAGTATTACTTATGAACACATTACATAAGTGAGCTGTGTGGATTTCTTTATTGACACGACTTCATTCTACATTATTGCACACGGCCTCCACCCCCTACAGTGCTGTTTACATCAAATCTTTCCTGCAGTATTGACAGCCACCTGGACTCATTTTCCTTCTCACGCTGACATAATAGCAGCATGCACCATTACTGTTGTGTAAATCCTCCATGTCAGTACGCAAACAAAGCCCGACGCGTTATGGGATTCCGAGTATTGATCACCACGGCTAATCCAATCAGGCCCGTGGTTCGGGACGAGGATAAGCGGCCTGGATTGATAAGTGAAGGCGATTTAGACTATTGCCCGGGCAGGGATCGCCTCTGGAGCAGGGGAGGGCACACAGAAGCAGAACCCAGGGATGAGCCCACATAACCAGCTTTGGAGCGCTGGACCGCCACTGCTTAGCACCAGCTAATCTGATTGGATTAACACCGACCTGACTGGTGCTAAAAAAAAACATGGCTCGCTGTGGTGTTGTCTCGCAGGGACATGGAATTGACTCGGATTCAATTCTGGTTTTTAATCAAGTTAGAGGTGTTAGAGATGTCTGGAAAGTGGAATAGTGATAAATGATATACTAAATATTTATTTTTTACATATTTTAATAAACATCACTGAACTGGAGTAACGATTTACATATTCAAAGTATTGATACACAGTCCTAATGATCCGCTGCATCGATAGGCGTTCTACTAGTTGGCCTCAATCCAGATCACACATGCAACTTTGAATTGCTTTGAATCTAAGAAGAATTAGATTTATCTAAATATATGGTGAAACATAAACCATACAGACAAACAACCTTCTTAGTAGTTTATTTTTCTTTTTATTTTCAGCTGGTTTTCTGCGCTGTGTCATCATCAAGCGTCTGCAGCGCTTGTTTCACACAGAATCTACTCCCGGACGCACCGCTGCTGCACAGCCCAGCGGAGGAGGCAGACAAACCAACAAATCTGTCCCGGTGCAGACCTGTGCCCACGAGAGCGCGGAGAGCCGAGATCACAAAACAAGCACAGTCTCCCACGAGCTTTTGGGTCAAAACTCTGAGCCTGCAGATGTTTGTGGATTAATCATTGAATCTAATGATAAGTCATGAAAATACAATAAGCTCTCAGTCCCCCAAGTCAACACACTTTCTGCATCTGTGAGAAAATGATTCAATAAGAGGGTGAAATGTGGCTCACTTATTATATTATGATATTAAACTTGTGTATTAAAGGGAAAGGTTGCTTTTTTATGTGCAATGAAAAATAATTGTTATTAAGCAAAATATCTTTTATTATCCTTATAATAATGTTTCACAAAGTGTAAACAAAAATTTAATAGATTACTTGAATATTTGAAGTCAAAAATTGATTGAATAATCAATTACCAATATAATTGATAGCTGCAGCCCAGTGTGGTTCAATTCTTGAGTTGTTTTACTCTTTTTTTGCACTTAGCAGTTCGGCAAAGCTGATGCATGTTGTTTTTAAAATAAAATATTTGCAAAAGCATACTTTTATTATTTGTTATTGAGTTCTTGATTTAATGCAAAATCTGGACAATTATTTTTTTATGTCATCATACTGAATCGAAATATCATTTTATAACAGCTGTATCATTGTGAATCGTATTGTTCCAAAAAAAACAACAAATTGTTTTGTAATCGTATCTCTTGGTTTCATATTGATATGTATTGTATCGTTCTAATAACCACATAATAGACTGGAACAACACACAGATTCTTAATTAAAACCAACAAATGCAAACAACTGAATCAAAGCAATAGAAATCAGAAAAAGTTCCAGGTATGAATCGAGACAAAGGAGCTTTCCAACTCTCCTGTATGTGGAACAGCATTTCCCAATAAAGTAAAAATAATTAATCAAACTACCATGACATACTGCAATTTTTATTTACCCAATTATCTTGACTTCCCTAGTGCATAAGAATTCAAAATTAAATTCCCAAAAAAACAGATTCTAAGCATTTTCTATCTGACGTAATTAAAAAATATAGTCCTGGAACAGAATCTATTACCCCATAACAGTGTAACCAATCCAAAATCTTGCTGGATTTAGTTTAAAAATGTGGTATATCCCATCCGACATCATGCTGAGTCGGGACGCACACGGCTACAAAGACGGCACTCTAGTCCAGGCCGGAATTTTCGAATCAGTTTTTTCCGTCAACAGCAAACACGCCTCTCTTTAGGGGATTTCTGGAGAGTACAAACATATATGTGTGTGTCAGGAATCAAGCTTTGCATCGAAGGTGAATGTAGAAAAGCAAGTTTAGGATAGCATACTAAAGTACAACATTTAAAGCTATTGAAATATCAGTTATCTTGCACAATACGATCTTTCAAAAGAGTTGGATTCCGTGGTGATATTTGCCCATTCAAAGTCATTCAAAACATCTTTTTAATCTAGCTTGATCTTGTTCTACTCTGCTGTAGTCTCGTCATTTCACACTTTCCACTCAAATGTACTGTTTTTCACTAGGATGGGCCATTTGAACAACAAATTAATCACTATTTTTTTCTCCTCACGTTGATTGATTTTTTTAATTTGAGACGGTTTAATAAACAAAATAAAAATGATTTCTTTCAGTAATGATTTCTGGAACATTAACTAAACAGACTGATAATCTCTGTAATTTAACACTGACAATGTCTTCTTTCAAAGTCTACTCCAAACTAAATGTTTTACTGACAGACCAAAGGCTGTGAAGCTCCCAATAAAGAAAAAATAAATAAATAAAAATAAAAAAGATATTATTGAATGGACATGACAGTCACTGGATTGCACTCTATCAGCCCTATGAAGAACTGTGCTGGCCAGAACCAACGTGAGATGAGATTTCAATTGCCCTTTATTTTAGAGATTGCTCAATATGGGCTTTTCTTTGGTCGATACAGATGCCGATTTTTAAACATTTTGTTGGCCAATGCCGATATCAGTGGCTGATTTTCAAGGCCGATTTTGTTATTTTAGTTTTAGCTGGGATGAGAGTGAACAGCCAAACAAACAAACAAAAAGTTAGTAATTTTGTTGAGGATTTGGGACCAAATCATTTGTCTTGTAGACCTAAATACCATGTTTCCTATTCATTTTGTGCATAAACAGTTGTTTTTGCCTGAACTTCATTGAATATATAGTCTTTTCGTTTGGGTCGGATAAAAGATAATAACATACTTTTTAGCCACGCCCCTTTTTAGTCGAACAATCGGACGATGACCAAGAATGGCACATACCTTTGAACCAAGAACGGGACATACCTTTAGACCAAGAATTTCTTTGGCCGACTACAGCCTTTATCGTCTGTAATTTTTTTCGGTTACCATATTGTAGAAACGTCATGCCATTCCACTTCGATTGCCAACCTTTACAAAGTGGGAACCGGGATTGGGGAACCGCTACATTACTTTTGGTGCAGTTGCTAATTTGTAGAACCGACGCCAAGCTCTTGACAACCACGCTAATCGACAACCCAAATATTTAGCCTTTCCCATATGCTCGATAGCCGCCACGCTAGCCATACTGCACGCCCTCTATACCTCCTTCCACTTCCACCACCACCACACCGGACCCCCGCGCTGCACCCCCGCACTGCACCCCCGCACACCCTAATCATTCATTAGAACCAAAGGCAGTTGTCCATTAGGCAAAGCAGCCATTTTGGAAATTGCAGCAAATCTTCCATGAAAAGACATTTGCCTCTAATGCGACAGTCACGCTCCGAGGAAGAGCAGACAAAACGACGGACGGACGGATGAGGAGAAATGGAAAAGTCAAAAAGGAGGAGAGAGATAGAGAGCGAGAGGGGAGGAAGATGGAGAGACGGCCCCCGCGGCAATAAAAACCAGCGAACGGAAAGCGAGAGTATGTTTGATTAGAAAATGACACTACGGAGAAAAAGAAGAGGAGGAGGAAGAGGGGTTCTGGTGACATGCTGAGATGACACACACGCGGAGATCATAGCACGCACACGCACGGCAGATGGGGGGTGCTAATTTGGGCAAAGTAATGGGCCACTCTTTAACCAATTACTCTGTGGAAAGTGGTGCGAACAGGAAGTAGTTTGTTTGCGTTGAAAGACCTTGGCTGACCCCGAGTTTTTCTTTCATGTAATCAAGTCAAATCTGTTTGTCGTCAAAGAGAAGAAGTTTAACTGCTAAACTAAAATAAACAAACTTGAATTTGGTGATAAAAATTGAATTGTGAGCTCATCCATTTCTGTTTTAATGCAGCCGTCTGTTTTTGTTAGAAACTTTCTTTGTGGAAACACACTTTGTTCAAGTTAATTGATTATTTTAAAAATCTGTTATTGAAGAGTTGCGGTTGCTTGTTTTGGGCCGTTTTCAAAGTCTTGGTCGCCGTCTTTAAATCTGGCAACGCTGCTCGGCTTTTGACTGCTGGATTTAGTCGTTGACAGTAAAGGAACTTTCTGAAAAAGCAGACAACCGTTTACCTCAAAGCAAATAAGAAACAGTCTACAAGAATTGTGTTGTTAACATCTAAATCGTGATCTGGCTTCAGGAAATTTTGATCATTATTTGCCATATTGTCCAGCCCTATACTCCAAACAATGTTTTATTCTGGAAGATTAGCTGTGAAGCCCCCTAGATGTTCAACGTCACAATATGGGCGTGGCCACTGACTGGCTGGTAAAAGCAAAAATAGCTCCCATTGTTTTTCCGTTGGGGCTTGAGTGCCGAAATCCAAAGCTTTCTTTTTGGTGTAGACTTTTCAGCTTTTTAGAAACACAGTAGAAGCTCTTTGGGTTGCTCTTATCAAACTTGTTAGCACACAATCACACAGCACGATACAATCATTGTCTTTTTGTTTGTTCAACGCGGCGTCAATTATGTGCTCAATGTTTTGCCAACTAAAGTGTCACGTGATCAACATGTGATGACATCAAATATCCCTATTCAAAACCAGACAATAATTGTTGACTTGAAATGACTGGATTGTGATCTCTTGATCTTTCGATGAAATGCCCGGCCCTAGTTTGTGGTGCTTGAAAACGGTGATGTGCAGTGAGGTTTACAGCTGCTACTTGCATTCCAAAAGTATTTTGTTGTATATGAATCATGAATGAATATATTGTAATTAGCGCATGAAGAAATCAGCCGAACAAAGCATTAACACCAGTTCCAAACTTGCTACTTTTTGCACATCGTCTGCCACAACATTTCATTTCATTTTCTACCACTTGTTCGCGTTAGGGGTCGCGGGTGACTGCGGCCTGGAGCCTTACGCTGGGAACACTCTGGGCAGTGGCCGACTCGTCACAGGGTGAGAAACAACCATTAACTCTCTCATTCACTCACTTACAGGGGAAACTTACAGTGATGCTCAATTAACCTAAACATGCATGTTTATGGAGGTGGGAGGAAACTGGAGAACCCTGAGAAAACCCATGGTGACACAGGGAGAACATGCAAACTCCACCAGAGAGATGGTGATATGGTCTGACCCGGGAGTCGAACCCACGTTCTCCTTGTTGGGAAGCCAGAGCTCTAACCACTCTGCTACCGTGCACCCCAATGTCACAACTACTTAGTCAAACTCCAGATGATAATAAGAGAGACAGTGTTATCATATTCCATTTGCAAACAGATTGTAGTGAGTTAAGGCTCTATTAAACAGCGTATTGCAGTTTGACAGAGTCAGGTTTAAACCAGTCCATATTTGGTCTTCAGTGAGATTCGCCTTTGCGGACTGACACAGACAGAGCTATAAGGCTAAACACTGTTTAATGTCAGACTACCTTAATATGTGGAGCACAAACAGAGCGGAGAACAGAAGGCAAACACACAGCTTCACTAAAGCAAAGGCTACTGTGCCTGTCACAGGTGTACACTCAGCTCCTTCATATCAAACAAACTCCTTTACAAACAGCCCAGGCTTGTAGTACAGTATTCTTCTTCTGATCAGATTTGTATGTAGAAACAGTGAATACACTCAATGAACATGTCTTGTGTCGAGTGTGTAATCTCACCTCACCTCCATAGACAGTATATATGACATCACCCATTTGTGTTGTGTTTTCAATTGTCACTCAGGGGCACGACTTTGTGAAATTTACAGATTAAAACTAGACAACTAGTACATACTGTCTGGGGACATTACTGCTCTATTATGTTAAATTCAAGCTGGTATTTCCCAGAATGTGAAAGTATTTAAAGATAAACTGAAATTAGATTATGTATCTTACATTCATTCATTCATTTTTCATTCATTCATTTTCTACCGCTTAATCCCGTTAGGGGTCGCGGGTGACTGGAGCCTATCCCAGTAACTTTGGGCCTTAGGCGGGAACACCCTGGACAGTGGCCAACTCGTCGCAGGGTTAGACAGACAACCATTAACTCTCTCATTCACTCACCAAGGGAAATTTACAGTGATGCCCAATGAACCTAAACATGCATGTTTTTGGAGGTGGGAGGAAACCGGAGTACCCGGAGAAAACCCACGGTGACACGGGGAGAACATGCAAACTTGGCTACCGTGCACCCCATGTATCTTACACATTTATTTATTTATAGCACATTTACACAGACAGATATCTTCCACAGTGCTTCACACAGTAACCCTCCTCCCCACTCTGTGACTGCAGCAGCCCTGGAGCAGCTGAGCAGAAGCAATCCGCCTAAACACCTGGCACCTCAACCTCCGACCACCACCAACTGTTCCCTTACCTGCATGTTAGTGTTGGTGAGGAAACTACCTTGACATGGGGAGAAACCTGAAAACCACAAAGAAAGGCCCGGGCCGTGCGGGACTTGAACTCATGACCTTCCAGCCTTCTTCTAAACCATAATGTGCAATCAGATTTCTTTATGCATGTGACGCAAACTTCTCTCACCTCAGCAGTTTGATGCTTAGTTTCCTTTTTATTTCATTATAAACTAAACATTAAACCTTGTGTGAACATTACAAAGAACACTGCAGACAACTCAATGACACCAACAGCTGCATTAATAGTATTAGTGTTTCTAAGAAGAACTTTCAAGAAAATGGAACAATCATTAAGCAAACAAGCTTGTGTCTCTCACATGCAAATTTAAAGTGCTGATTAAAACTAGGCTTCCTCTTTCTCACTTCTGCTTTGTGTCAGTCTCGCCAAAGCTAATCTTAGTTGTTATGAAAAGTCACACTTCTGATTTCTCTAAAGGGACGAGGATAAAAAGAAATACATCTGGTGTATATTGCAGCATGGATTAGCATTTTGAAGACATGATTTGATTGACAGAGAGTAACTGTTACCTGTACTGCTAACTGCGTGACTGCACTGCTCTGCCTGATACACTTTATGGTAACAGAATTTAAGTTCAAGTAAAAAAAAATCTGATTCTAACCAACATTAAACAACAACTTGAACAAGTGTCAATACAAAATTGTTCAAAACTAGTCTAAAACCAAAATGTCAGTCTGTTACACAGACGTTGACGTTAAAAGAGCATTTTAAATAATCATTGTGATATCATAAATTACTGTCAAGAATCTAGTCTATTCTTAAGTAATAAAACTAATTTTGAAATTTAGTATCATAACACAAGGCTCAGACAAACTAGTTTTTACATCAAAGACACAAAAATTACACAACTTTAAGGGATGCACCAATTTAGCTGTTTCTGTTCTTTTGGCTTTAAGTATCTGCCGATACCCGATATCAACCGATACTAGTGTAAGGACTGAAATACCCTATTTTTCTTGTGTAATGTGGTGTTATGTAACAATTATTTAAAGTGTAAGTCACAACTTAACAACTTAATTTGAATAAATTGCCATACATTATGAAATGTTCTGGATCAACATCAGTAAGTAAATTAGTCTCACTATGTCTAGTAAAGAAACAACAATGATATCGGCTGAATCAATACCATGGAGCCAATACCCGATCCAACAAAATTTCCTGGATCAACACCGATATCCGATCCTATTATCGGTTTGGTGCATCCCTAACAATTTTCATGTGATTTCTGTTCAATCTGAGGCTTGGAACCTACAAGTTAGACAAGTTAACGATTATTCGATTACTAAAAAAAGTTGTCGATTACTTCAATAATCGATTAGTTGCGATTGTCGTTGTGAACTTGTTGTAGCTCTAGCCATATTGACCTGACCAGCCAGTCAGTCCCTACACGCTTTGACAGACAACTTTACAAAGACATGAGGGCACCGCATCTCAATTCCGAACTTTGCAAGCGTTGAGTCAACCAATCACAGAAAACCCAGAAGTTACACCGAAAACAGCAACTAAACCGGATGTCATCGCAAATATGTAGTGATGGCATTTGGTTTAGAAACTGCTCACGTTTTGAGAAATTGATATGTTCCTAATTGCTAAAACCGAAGCAAGAGCCGAAGAAAACAATCTATCAGTAAGCTATGTCCGCCATCTTGAATGTTTTGAAACAGTTAGAAGACAAAGTTTGAAATTGTGAGAGATGTTGAATTAGAGCAGCTGTTTGAGATTGGATCGTCGTCGCCCTAATTTTGTGATTGGTTCCGTCTTTGGTTTCAGAACTTTCTGCGTTCGAACAGAATGTCGGACGGGCTGGCTACTCAGGCAACTAGACATGTAGGTTATAACTGTGGTCCTCAGGTTCTTTTGAGTTGAGTTTTGAATAACTAAATGTCTTTTATTTAGTTGACTTAGCTATTGAGCATGTGTTTTCGCCTGTGTTCGGGTAGCAGTCTAAATTTGAGTATGGCTTTTTCAGAAAAATGTATGCTCAAGCCTGAACTAACCTTTATGTACAGTCGCTTAAACAAAATCTGTCTTATTGACAATCCAGCTTCTCTCCTGACACATTCCGACACATCTCTACTCTAGCGTCTGACAAATTCTCCGTGCCGTTCCTATTGCTCCCGCCTCTGCTAATCTCCTCTTCATCTGATCAGCCGTCAAACACACACCTGTCCTCCAGCTCCATCCATTCATCTCCGCCGCCACCACCACTGCCGTCACCATCGACCCCCAGCGCGCTACATCCATCCCGGGGAAGCTTCCATCCGCACGCACCCACCCAGCCCCCACAAAGCTCCGCAGAGAGACACATTCAAAAATAGCGACAGGCCTTGAGCTCTGCGACACAGTGCGGGTTAATGGTGCATCACAAAAGAACGCATCTGAATGAGGATTAGTGATCTTTGAGGAGATCAACCTGCTCTGCTATTTTCTCAGAATCGGCGGCTTTCAATACAGAGATGTCACGGCAAAGAGAATAAATTAAGCTTAATTGAGCAGGAGCTGATACTGAAAGAATACAAATTGTTTTACAATTCTAGCATGAAAACTGATAGAATTAAGTAACCTACTGTTGTGCAGTGATCATACAACTGTATCAGTGTTGTATTGCTGGGTTTCAGATGACAATGTACAGGCCAATTATTATTTCATTTAGATCAGGGGCAGCTAAGATGAACATTATAGTATTCAAGTCAGATTACTTTTACAGTAATGACCCAAACAAGTCTGATTGACTTGTTTGAACATTGCCCACAGATTTCTTTGTCAGTTTATCAACTCAGACATTGTTGTTACATTTACACTCTGTAAAACAGCTGTCTGCAACCTATAACAGCAAAAGAGCCACAATGGCCCAATTCAAAGAGCATTGAAGTCAGAAAGAGCCGTAAATATAATTAAATAAAAATATACAAGACAAAAGGTGAATGTGCACGTGTTTTACAAAGGTCTACCATGCTTGATCAAATAGTTTGTCACTTTTTGCATTCTTGTGCATTTTAGATACTGCAAAACTAAATATAAAATAACTATGTAGCTTGGCTTGCCAAGATGAGATTGTCCAAGATGGGAATATCCACTGAAATGCTCTATTAGTATCGCTTTGTAGACTGTTAACAACTGATAAAAATACTATCAATAATTTCAATATGGATGTAACATTTGCTCAGCCAATGTAGCACTTTGTCTTTATATACTTTACAAAACAAATTGGAAGTTCTTCTGCTCAAATATTCTGTTGTTAGACCAACAGATTCAAATAACATTCTTTACTTTTTTCTCATTTCTTTAGCGCCAATGTGAAGATGTCACTCAAAACTACACTACTTTTAATGCTAATTACATTAAAAAAACAAACCCTGGCAGACTATACATACTTTTAAACACCGAATGTATTATAAAGAATACAAAAACAACCATACCACAGAGTTCAGAGTCACTGTATTTCAATTAAACACTATAGAAACTAGTGATGTCATTTGAAATCCAGCATCTCAATCCTTCATTTCATCTCCGTTCGGGCTGTTTGAGTGATCTCCTTCAGCGATGCGTCTAATTTAAGCCGTATTTCGTCAGTCTTTGGCATACGGCGTGCGCGCATTTCCACTGGCGTCTGTAAAAAAAGAAGTGTGCGTGTACCGGCGCCAAAGATTTCCAAAAGACACTGACGGAATTTGAACGTTTCAAATCGTTTCACTCAGCAGAAATGAAGCACTTAGGCCGTATTGAGCTGTGAATTCAATATGCGGATGAATGTATAAAGCGTGATTCACTGGGAAGGCTTAAACATAGGCGATGTGGGAACGTTTAAAAGGGGATTTGAAATAAAATCGTTTGGCTAGCAGTATATGAAGTTATATATAACTGATTTGATGTTACTTAAGGAGTGGGAAAGGACCTCAAGTTTAGTTACACTTTAAATGCATTTGGACATTTAACATCACCTTAAAGGAGATCTATTCTTTACTTGAATATGTGTAATGATTTTTTTGGCGTCAGATTTCTGTACAACAGACTGACAAGTTTAACTATTTTTGACGGAGCTCAGGATTATTCTAAAACTCCTAAGAAAATGTCAAAGTCCTGTGTCAAATGACATAAATAATAAAAAATAAATAAATACAAAATACACAAGGCAATTTGAGACGTATTGTGGTAAAATCAAATTTGTGATATGGCTCTGGATAAACTTGTGATACACACACTGCTATATATCCTAGCTGTTTTAGTATTTGCAACTAAATAAGTAGGCTATAGGCTAATTAAACAAATAGGCTAAATAAATAAATAATTCCAACACAAAACAAGTTGCATAAATTCAAAGTAGACAAAAATCTTTTATAAAAAAAACACAAACTAGCTTCCATAAAAAAGGTGTTTAAAATAGAGTTAGCATATGCGCTATGTGCCTATCTTGTTGTTGTTAGCCATATCTCTTGAACGAGATATGGCAAACACAACAACATTGCACAACAGTCGTGGTTACAAAGAGTTATGTCCCAACATGCTAAAACATGCTAGTTAGCCAAGTAGCATAACAGCTATGTGATTAGTGGTCATTATAGTGGCAGTATGTAAACAAAATATCTCCGGCAGCACATTCCACAGAGCACGTACAGCGTCTGAAGCACTTTACAACTCTTTGTGAATAGTGTGGTTGTTGTGAGCTGCAGTGTGACCTGAGTTCAGTGAGGTTACATAGGTAGAACATGTACAAGCTAACGTTTGAACAAACCTTTTGGGCTATGTTTAAACATGTTTCTAAAGGAAGCTGTTCAGTTTAGCTGTGCAATACAAATTCTCAAATTTTTAGTCATTTGGGTGCAAGAGGTCTATAGGAAATGTATCTATCACTCTGTAGTGTCAGAATATGATTTAATAATGCTATTTTTCGGTATTGCTTTTTAAAATCTTCATTGGTTTACCATTAGACCAACTGAACATTCTAATGTTGTGTGATGTCACGTTACCGAGCTTAGTGGCGGCAAGGTGAACAAACACAAGAAAAAGACACCGTTTGTCTCTTGCTGTGTGACTCGGTGCTAACAGGTTTGATAAGAGCAATCCTCAGAGCTTCTACTGTGATTAGGAAAGCCTACACCAAAAAGAAAGCTTTTAATTTCGGCAGTTAGGTCCCAATGGGAAAAACAATGAGAGCTAGCCAGGAGGTAGCTGGTTCTGCCAACCATTTTGACGTCACCTCGGCTTGGCGAACATCCCTATAGCGCTTTTCGCTGTTGAAGTCACATGTTGATCACGTGAAACATTGTTTGGCAAAACATTGAAAACTTAATTGACGGCAAGGGAAAAAAAAAAGATAATGACTATTACAAGTTTCAATGGAGGCAGCCATGCTCACAACACTTCTGAAAATGGCTCGCAACTAGCAGCCAAAACATGTTAAAAAAGTAAATACAACTCACTAAAAAGTTGTCTGAATAGAAGAAATCGATTATCCTACTATTAACTATTACTATTGAAGACGAAGAACATTGAAGACGAAGAACATCGTAAAAGGCTAACATGCTCAGATGCAGTTTATCCTGCATTTCATTAGGATGAGTCTTTTTACAGGCCTCACTGTTGTTTTTATGACACACAGAGGTGGAAAGAGAATAAATAATATACTCAACACAGTTATGTTTAGTGAAAATTACAATTGACTCTAAAATAGTTTTCAAAATCCAAAGGGTCACGCTTAAGTTTTAAACAGATGACTTTTATTGAAGGAACAATATTTTATGTATGCAGCCAATATTTTTTTGCTTTTTGATTATTATGAGCTTACAAAAGTCAACCTAATGATTCTTGATTTTTAGTTTACTTCTTTAGCCATTATACTGCAATATTTGGTATCCATTTTAACACATACTCTGACAAAGTATTGGTTCAGTTCCCCAAAAAATCGTATCGGAACAACATTAAAATAAAATCACAATAAAAGGTTTTTTTTCACTAATCGCGTTACTTTAAATTCAACCAGACTCTACTAAAACAGCAGCTATTTCAAGTGCTCTTCTACAAATGTAATCTCTCTGTATTTAGTATAAGAATGACAACCGTCTTCTGCTTGAGAACACAACCTTCCCAGCTCTGTCTCCTTAGCTTCTCCCTCATTGCTGCGATTGTCCCGTGCTCTCCTCTCTCTCGCCCCCGCACTGTCCCAAAGCTGTCAGGGCGAATCCCACTTCCACCGCGCCACAGCCGTACGCCGAGCGAGCAGACCCGTGGTGCATTCAAAGACCCCCCAATCTCCTGTTTTTTTTTTGCATGCCTTCCTGTCATTGTGTCGCTCTGCCCTTAGTCCGTGCCCTTTAAGCTGCACGCAGAGTTCGAAGACAAATATTATTCACCCGGAGTTTAAGAAAATATTCCTGTCTACGTGAGAGGAAAGGACCTTGGAAGACGAATGGGGCCGAGCGAGCCGCATTAAACACAAATAATGTTGTATCGCAAGAAGGTTCTGAAGGTGAATGTACTTAGACACTTTAAGGGGGAAGTAGATGCGCGAAAAATGGTCAAAGTAATTTTAACTGAATACATATAAGAAATAAATGTCTTTAAAGTTGAGACACAAAACCAACTCTTTACAAAAGGAACTATACACATTTTTTCACAATAAAATACCATTAAAGCACAAATATATGGTTAATGTATCTATTCAGGTTGAAAATAGTCTGCAATGTCCTGACAACATCTAATAATGTCCTGTTTGTTCGCCAAAGTCTATAAAGTTCTTTGTTGTTGTTGTTGTTAGCATTGTGGCTAACTTCTGTTAGCATACTGACATGTCTCGCTCCAAACAGCTGTGGAAAAAAGCTTAAAACACATCATGGTGAACAATTCAGAGGCTCAAAATACATTAGGTAAGTGAGCAAAACATGTGGACAGATGTAGGAAGCTTAAATTAAGTATTTCTGTTTGTTTTACATTGTTGAGGAAGAAAAATAATCAGGTGGTGTAGCTTTAAATCACACTGTGGCTAGGCTAATTTCTGTCTGAAAATACCTGCGAATCGTCCCTTCTCGTCCCATTAGTGAATTAGCTGAAACACATTAAATAATTAGACAGCAGATAACAAAGTTAGAATCAATTCAATCATCTTTTGCATGTCCAGACCTTCACGTACAAGGTAAATAGTTCAGCATGGAAAACCCATGTGTTTATAAAATGTGTCTCGAAGCTACTGCTAATACTGATGCTAACTTAATTGAATAAGAATGTTAAAATAACTCTACAAACTGAACTAGCTTTTTACCAAATCATTGAGTCTGGCAGTTACTGTTATTTTATCAATTTATCGACTTTTTATTTAAGTTAATGTATTTGTTAGCATTCGGCACTGCGCCAAAAATCCACACTTTTTCTTTTCCTGGTGAAGTATTTACCTCGTATGTGAAGGTCTTAACTCGCTGCAGTAATTATCTAGTTGAAATAATCTCTCTGCTTTGCAATTTTAACTCTTTATTAATATTTAAAACCAGAACTAGCCTAGCCGCAGCATGAAAAGGCCCAGAGGCTTACTCTGAAATTTTCACCTTGTGTGAAGTCAATGATCTTCACTCACACTCAATTTACCGTAATTTCTGGATTATAAGCCGCTTCTTTTTCATGAGCTTTGAACTATGCGGCTTATAAGGCAATGCAGCAAAATTGTAGATTCTCATAGACTTACTATTAACAAGTGCAGCCTATACATGCACTTTATCATTTTCTTACTTAAATCTAGTGGGTGCGGCTTATATCCAGGTGAGCTCAATAGGGCAGAAATTACAGTATCTATGAGGCCCTTAAAAGGTGCATTGTGTAACTTTTTTACCACAATTGACTTGAATAAAAAAGTTTTTGTTTCTTAGATGTCTTTGTTGCACTAAATAAATAATATTTACAAAATGAACCATTATTTGTTCTGATGTTTGTTTCCATTTAAAAGATATTCCTTGAGCTTTCTTTTTTCCACAATGAACACACTTCTTCCAATTAAGACTGTCTAAAAGTATGGTTTTAACTTTCTATTTCTGCTGAGTTATACAGTTGACTTTTCACTTCAAGAGAGTTACACAGTACATCTTCAAGTTCTTATAGGATTAATTATAATATATAATTTTATATTCTTACCTAATTAAAATATTTGTGTAAAATTTGCACCGTAATTCATTTCTGTATGTCTGTGAATGTATATTAAGTATTTGTAACTTTAAAAAATAAGTAATGTGTCAGAAAATAGTGAGGTTTATTACAGAGACAACCGGAACTTTGACAAAAACCATGATGCCAATGTGGTCCTTGGTGAAAATGTGTTTTAGAGCGACTTTGCAAAAACCACAAACAGATAGACAGGAAGCATTGTTTTATTTTTTTTGTTTGTTTTTGTCTTTCAAAACTCAGTTGTGTTATGACCCAGTTAGTATGGTGAGAATAATAGTGCTGGTATAAATAGGTGTTACATTATAAAAGTTAAAGAACACTATGACGACTGACAGAGAAATTTGAGTTTCAAAATATCAGTGTTTCATTAGTATGTGACCAACTTTTTTAGCAAATAGGATTTGTATTAGTTAGTTTTTAAACAATTAGATTTACATTTCATTATGTTTATTACACTTTATTCTTATTATTTGAATGATATTCGAAGTTCAAAGATAAACAAATTTATTTGTCTAGATTTTTACAAAGTGTAGGACTGATTGTTCTTAATGCTCTGTGAAGCACTTTGTGTTACATTGTATGTATTAACAGCGCTTTATGAATAAAGTTTGATTTGATCTTCAACATGACTGGTCCTGTAACTATGAAATACAGTAGAAACTGGGACAGAATTTAGACCATTCTCAGTCAGGAAATGTCTGCACAACTTAAAACTTTCATGACTATTCCTAATACATATAAACAGGATTTTTTTTTTTTTAACAAAATGTCACTCTACAATGTAACTCATGCAGCCTCATGACTGTTTGATCGATACAAAGTGATAGTTATCTGGTAGAACTGGGATGGAAAACAACACATGAAAGAATGCTAGCACTGAGCCATCCTGGGGAGAGTTCCCTTTTTAAAGAAATGACAAAGGATCGACAAACTGATAAAACATTCCCATTATTACAAAATGAGTCGGACACTATTAGACAGAAAAAGAAATTTGCTAATTGCGTTCATTCAAACTGCTTTTTTGATTCGATTGCAGTAATTGATGATCATGTGAGTCAATATTGTATCATACAGCTTGGAGATTTTTGTCAAACATTTTTTTCTTTCAAATATCTCAATAATAAGTATATAAATATTATCTTAAGTTTATTTATTATTACTCAGTGTTTAAAAAATCTCACATTTTCTCTTGATTTTTTTTCTTTCTATATTTTTTGTATCAGTCTTGTTTTGATGTTTCATGATCGATTAGCTTATGAGTTTCAATACATTTGACAATGCCAACCCTAACAATATGCAAAGCTCCACAATCTGGCTGCTCCTGGGTTGACCTTTGACCCGGGCCGCGGCGGGAGTCCCGTCTGACGCCAGTGGCAAATACCAGCAGTAATGGCGTGCTTATGTGTGCGTCCCCTCGCTAATAATCACCCGGATTAGAGTGGAGCCAAGCCCCCGCAGAGTCCCCCGCCCGCCCCTCGCCTCCCCCCAAAACCTGCAAGAGCTAATGACAAAGACAGCACGGCATTATGGGAATGATACAAGTCATCACATATGCTTCTGAGAGTTCAAAACGAGTTCAAAATGTAAATAAAAACAAATACTTAATTTAAGTTATTACAGTAGTCATATTTTGCTCATTAATGCATTCATACATAGTGCGCCACAGTTTTTACAACTTTCAGAAGCCAGCGCGAGTTGAGTTGTGTCAGTAAAAAATGTTAACGGGAGCTTATGGTGCGTGTTCCAGACAACGGTGAGCTAATAGTTAAAACTTTCTGGAGGTAAGAATCCACACCATTCAGTAGAAACAGGAAGTTAAAAGTCTGGTTTACACTTAGGTATATTCTAAATGGAGATAAAAATTGTTTTTGGGCTGCACAGATACCATGTACCTAGCCTACATACAGCAGTAGGGATGGGTGATATCGGTATCAATATTGATATCGGAATATTTACATTTTCTTGTAATATGGGATTTGGTTTGATATTGAAAACAATGGACGATATTTAGCGTTCACAATTTTAGACGCAGCAGAGGGTCAAATATCGGCCATCGGCCACAGCAGAGGGTCAAATACCGGATATCGGCCAGAGCAGAGAGTCAAACGTCGGTTATCGGCCACAGCAGAGGGTCAAATACCGGTTATCGGCCACATCAGAGTCAAACACCGGTTATCGGTCACAGCAGAGTCAAACATCGATTATCGGCCAGAGCAGAGAGTCAAATGCGGGTTATCGGCCACAGCAGAGGGTCAAATATCGGTTATCGGCCACAGCAGAGGGTCAAATATCGGTTATCGGCCACATCAGAGTCAAACACCGATTATCGGTCACAGCAGAGGGTCAAATACCGGTTATTGGCCACAGCAGAGGGCCAAATATCATTATTGGCTACAGCAGAGGGTCAAATATCAGTTATCGGCCACAGCAGTGTCTTACGCTCCAAACCACAAGAATTGGTTGAACAATCTTTCCATTCAAAATTCCCAATGACACTGATGATTCGACACGACAGAACCTTGATTATATAATTGCACAGTCCTGTTTTAGTGTCTCTAATTAAAAGATATGTTTCACTCATCTTTGTCGAGAAATACACGATATTATACATCTCGACACCCCAGAGAACAGCCGAACCACAGCTCCCGAGACCCCACGCAAACCCAAAAGCGTATACCTTCACCGAGCCCTCACTGTCCTATTGATCAGCCAGAGCCCAAATGAAATATTGAGCCAGCGGAGGCCATAGAAAGACACATAAGCTATTGGACAAGCGTAGCCTTTAACCACAGGGGTGCAGTCAAATGGAAGCTGATACCGCCGTCAATAAGTCTGGATGAGAGATGCAACGTGCTGGAAACAACATGGCCACTGCGCTCAAACTGGGAAATCAAACCGCCAGTGCAATAACAAAATAATAATAATGTGTCTGAGTCAGGTATTTAGTGGTAAATTAGAATACATGTTGGTTTGCACAGTTAATAATCAGTAGCACACTTTCAAAGGATGGAAATTTTATGACTCAAACATGAATCACTCAAAACACAAAATTGCTTGTACAAATAGAGGAAAATGTAATAACCTTTAGACTTTATAGGAAAACGTGATTCAAAAATTTTGTTTTCAATCTTTTTCTGTTTGTGAGATACTATCCTCACCTCTCTGAGCCTCAGAAAACACTGCTTTAAATGTCCCAGATTTGTGATGTCATAGAAGATCTTCTGCAATGTTTTTTAAGTGCATAAATCATTCAGCCCCACAGATTAAACAAGTTATCTTTGCATATGGTTGAAAGAAAAATATAAACAAATGGGATGTCTTTTAAAATGTGTGACAAGTTGGGCGACTTGTTTCACTAAACACAGTTAAGCTCATACAATTCAAATGTATAAAAATATTGTACTAATTTCATCACAGTTCAGCTATTACTGAGGATTAAAACTTTATTCTTCATTGTAAATGATCCAATCCAATCCAACTTTATTTATATAGCACATTTTACCAACACAAAGTCTCCAAAGTGCTGCACAGAATACAAAAAAGCACAAATTCTTACATATAAAATTAAAAATTTCAATAATAAAAAATAAATAAATAAATGAGTTAAAATCAAAACCTCATATAAAAATAAATAATAAAAGACTGTCAGAGGACCACACAATTCTCATGCCGGGTTAAATGCCAATGAGTAAAAGTGTGTTTTTATATGATGACATCACTTTCAGAAGTTATCTAGCAACAATGTTGAACATTGAGTCAAAACCAATGTTCAACAACATAAATACTGCATTTTACACAGTCATAAAAATCTGATTCTTGTCCTTGTCTCCTAGAGTTAGTTATTCTCACCATATCTATTAATCTGGTGACTCAGGTGGATTTCTTGCGACATTTATCAATTGACAAACTCAAGAAAACTATTTTTGGCCTCCACCAGCCTGATTAGTTTGAAGTCCACACCACTGATTCAACGGCCCAATCACATTGCGGCAGGGTGTGTAGAGGGGTCTTGTTAGCAAAGATAACAACAAGTAGCGCCTGAATCAAGCAAAACAAAGATGGCAGCTCCCATAGATGTACATGTTTCTGCTGCTATTGATCCTGCTACTTTTTGAAAGAAGAGCACAGAGGTATCTGTATGTGACACTTATTCTTTTCCACACACACGTTGGATTTGTTGCTGTGATTGGCTAAGCACAAACTGTAGGGTGATTTATAGTTGTCTGTCAGATCAGTGCTGCTCTCACGCTGCTACGCTCAAAAGTCTCTTGGCGTCAAAGCGCTCCGTTAATCTGTGATCTGGTTGTGATTGGTGTAACTGACAAGACGCACCTGGAACCTGATTAGTTCTGGATAGGGATGTTCACAGTTAATCAATTAACCAATTAACTGTGACTAATGGCTTAACCGAGTGGGACATCTTTGACCGGTTAACTGACAGATATATAATCGCTCCAGCAGATGGCACTAACTGCCCCTGACACGCTCATGCGTCTGTCAGAGAGAGAAAAAGGAAACTAAAACTACAAAAACACTGTTGATCTCAATAGGACTGAGCAAACCTGTGACATTGCAGTGTTTATGGACTAATATCAATCATGCATAATTTATTCACTTTTTGCTGTTGGAGAAGAAAACAATCGATGTTTTACCTGTTAACGGCAAGCTAAGGTGAGCAGCTAACGTTAGCAGCAACTTTAAAAAGTGACTCCTTATTTATGAGTAGATTTATTTAATACACGGTGCATTAAAACAGAGTTTATAGAGGTTTTTATTCGTGCTGTGCCCAGTTTTAAGGCCTGTCACTGTCTCTGCTCTGCGTTCGCTCTTGTAGCGTTGCTGTGCTCAATTATAAAACGTCCAGGGAAAGTAACAATAAAAAAGTATTGCGTTTATGTAATCGGTTAACCGATTATTGATCATGAAGAGCTCCAACTAAAGAATAATTTGAAAACGTGCATCCCTAGTTCTGGAAAGAAGCTTCAATGGTCAAACTGTGCGAGGACCTGACCATGTGACTGATCTGAAGGAGAACTATAAACAGGTTTTTCATGATTTTTCCATGACTTCTCCAAAACAATTTCCAACTTTTCCATGACCTTGCTTAACAGGCCGAAACACAAAGATTTTTAGATATAAAAATTAAAATGTTAAATTCAAAATAATTTGGATTATAAGATACTTTCAAACTCTTTTAGAGAAAGAGCAAAATCTTTTCGTTTCATAAAGTAACCTGTTTTTCCCGATCTTAACTAATTTAACCCTTTATTAAAATTGATTCTTTTCAAAACAAACAAAAAAATCTTTAAGTGATGATTTTATGAACATTAACTACTCAGAGTGAAAAAATAATATATTATATCTATTGATATTCTGCCTCAAAGTTTAACTTTTGCTCCAAACCACAAGTGTTTACTGACAAAGGCTTTGATTTAAAACCAAATAAAAAACAATTCCACATGACTGAGTGTTGATCTCTCGATTCTTTAAATGCCCTGCTCTACCAGAGAGACTGTGTCAGAACATATTATCCCCAATTAATAATTGAATCCAAAATCATTTAGATTTTTACAAAACTTTTTCAAAAGACATGGAATTCCAAAACTTTTCCTATAGGCCTGGAAATTATACTAGAATTTTCCATGACTTTTCCAGGTTTTCCATGACTGTACGAACCCTATATAAAACACCATCAGCACTAGTTGTCATCAAAATTAACTCGAAGCAGAGTATTTCATTAAAACTCCACAGACAAACACATATTTTATAAAGCGTTCTCACAATTTTGCCTCAGTCAGAAGCTTGAAAAGTTATCTTCAAATAAAACTGTAAATACCCAAGAATTCCACCGTACATCCAGAAACTACGATAAGACAACCTTCTTCACCTTTTCCGTTTATTTAACACACAAACATAGTATTTTTTACAAGTCAAACTTCGACCTCCGATAGATAGCGCAGAGTTATCCAATAACCATGTGTGTGCTCGAGTCTGTTGTGTCATGTTTTATCAGATCCTCCTCCGCTTCTGCAAGTGTCTCCATTATACCCAACATGAAAAATGCATCGCTTTGAAGGCCAGTATTTGTATCCAGTCTGCCGCTTTGTGACAGTCAACTATAAAGTACAGAGAACAGCCACAGAAGACTGGCGTACGTTGTTTATAATTGAGACGTTATTATTTTGTTACGTGACGGAAATGGAAGAAAAAAAAGAGTTTTGCTGCCGTAGAATTATTTACGCTGTACCCGAGGGAAATTAAAAAAGCAACGCCATTCCCAAAGATGCTGACAAAATGTGTTTTTTCATAATTCCTAATAATGCAGAGGGTTATTACGCGGGAAGTAGAGCAAATGGAATAGAAAAGTCGCCGAGACAAGAATGCAAAGCTAAAATGGGAAATGCAGTGAAAGAATAACTGTAGTGGTGGGACGAGATGAGATACGAGGTTGGGTCAGAATTATAATACATTGTAATATGCACTTCTCAATTTTTGCCTCAGGAATTGAGTTTTCTGTTTTGTTTCAAAGGTAATGTAAACAAAAGAGAAAAAACGCGAAATTTCCATGTGTATACAATCTTGTCATTTTGTCTTGTAAGATCTCGTGCCTGAGATCAGCAACAAAAGTAAGGCCGCTCGATTATAATGAAAATCATCATGAAATCACAATTATTCAAATGATTATTTGCTTAGAAAGAGCAGAGCATTAGTGCTTCTTGAGTGCAAAGAGTGAAAATATAAAATGAAATGGGATATATCTAGTGCTGTACGTCTTTAGTTGTTTATTCGATTAATCGGTCTATGGAGCTTTAGTCGACCAAGCTTTGTGTTAGTCAACTAATTCTTTTAGTTAGATTTTAACAGTTCATACTAAACAGCAACATAAAGAAGTGAATTATTTGAAGATTTGGGACCAAACAATTGGTCTAACCTATGTTTTTATACGTAAATACAGTGTTTCATCTTCATTTTCTTTATAAATTGTTATTTTTGCATGAACTCCATTGGATTTTTGTCATTTTGAACATGATTTGGGTCAGTGAAATGGTCAGAAGAACAAAAAATACTTTGTAACTTCAGAGCTTTTGCCACTCTCCCTTTTTTGACAATTAATCGATCGATGGAACATGTCTTTAGTCGACCTAGAATTTCTTTGGTCGACTACAGTCCTAGATATATCTCAGAAATAATCTCTTGTAAATGTATTGTACTATTGCAAAGAAATGTTACGGTTAATAATCAATTACAAAAATAATACAAACTGATATTCTATTAACTGCTCAGCCCTAAAAGAAAGACCTATTAATTAAACTTCTTCCCGTGAGTTTTTACCGCTATGCCACAATTGTAACATTAAAAACATGAAGCAGCATGTTTTCTGTTTGATAAACTTCTCCTGTTGAAAAGAACCTGGCCCACGCCAGATGGATATGTGTTAAACTCTGATTTGAGTTTTTCCACATGATCCATCTGGAGGTTCTGAAGCCTCCCCCGGTGAAAGCGTTCAGAACTGACCTGAACTGATTGAGTGACTTGTCAATTAGTGCCAGCCTACCTCACAGCAACAAACTGTAATGATGTATAGGGCAATTATAGATAAAAGAACAATCACGATTACTTGTAGCATAATTTAAATCACGATTATTCATCCAATTATTAGCTTAGAGAGAAGGCAGAACATCAGTGCAGCCTAAAAAAAGGAGAATGAACTAAAATGAAAGTAGGTGACGTGTCATAGAAATGGTCAAAGAAAGACAAACATGTGCGTAGAGTGAACTTATTAGTTCATGTTGATAATTACAATTACTCAATTATTACATTTTTGTCACTGATTTTGGAACTAATCACTATTGAAAGTGAAATTCTATTAGATACACAACTCTAGTACCTAATGTGTGCGTGGAATTGAACAAGTGTAACACAAGGACACCTCTCTGTTCTTTCAAAAAGGAAATAATCTGCTAAAACAGAATCAAACGCAACAGAAAGAACGCGTACATCTACGGGGGCTGCCATCTTTGTTTTGCTTGAGTCAGTCGCTACTTGTTGTCGTCTTTGCTAACAACACCCATAAACCCGCACAACTGCAATGCGATTGGGCTGTTGGACTCCAAATTGATTGGCTGGTGCAGGCCCAGATAAATCCTGTTGACTTTGTAATCTCACAAATATTGCAAGAATCCATCTGACTGCTCAGGTTGCTTAGAAAAGATATCAGATTTAAATTTCCCAGATGTGTGACGCCAAAAGTCAAGTAATTGTGCTGTTCATAATTGTCACTCACTTAAAGGTTTATAGAGGCTAAACACCAGACAATATGTTGGATCAGACAACTGCACTACAGGCAGAAATAGCTAATCACAAAATCTCCCAAGATGTCACACGACAAACAGCTCATGATACAATTCTTTTACCATATCACCAAACCTGAAATATTTCCCGAAGCTTTTACCTACACAACATTTCATCCAAGTATATGTGAAAATTATATTCAAACCACAACAGGGAAATGCTTACCGAAAGCTTAACATACAAACCACACACAAACTGAAAATAACTTGCAATCTGGTGAGGAAAGTCCCCAGCTTTTTTTATTTCCTTCAATGTACTTAAGTGAACTTACAATAAGAATCCTTTTACATCCAAACATAAGCCAGCCCAGTCTTCTGTTCTATCTGATCCATCTCCACTGATGCTGAAATGAACCTGCTGCAGTCAGACAATCAATTATTTAAACACTTCATACATTAACCCGCCATATGCTCCTCGACATGCTCAAACGACACAGCTATGGAAAAGAAAGAGCTGTTTTTGGTTTGGGTTTGGGTCGAAAATGTTGACCCACGACAGTATGTTCTAGTGTTGGGGGTGACCAGACATGCAACAGTTAATTTTTAACAAAACGTAGCGCATTAGAGATTTGAAAACCTGTTTTAATTTGTCTTAAATCTTTCATGTTTAGGCTGTATTCTTTCCTCAGACTAAAAACCACACAATGGCCATGGATTTTACTCAAACTGTGCTAAAAAAAAAAATTGTTTTGGAGGTTGTGTGTTTACTCGAAATTTGTTAAATACTGCTAATTTCAGACATATAGTAACTTATATGTTTCAGTGTAAATCCTTATGGTCTAATGAAAAGAATTAAAATGTTGGTCGACCAAGAAAGCATCGACCGATTAATCGACTAAACGACTAAAGGAATGCACTCTAATGATATTACAAAGATGGAACAGAGCATTTTCAGCTTTGACAGATTATTTAAACCTTTGTGAATAAAACTAAACACAACCTCTGGGATCTTTTCGCATAATATGGGACCTTTAAACTCCTGTCACAATACTAACATGATTGATTATGATACTAAGGAAAATACTTCATACTCAATAAATGCCGCAATAAAATAAAATGTCCTTCTTTAGGTCATTAGGAAACAGCATTTTCAACACAAAATGATAGCGCTGTCTTTATTAAACAGTGAGTTTAGTAGTGCTGTAGTGATTTAGTCGTTTAGTCAATTAATCGGTCGATGAAGTCTTGGTCAACCAACATTTTCATTTGTCGACCCATTATTTTAGTTAAATTATATGGATTCTATTGAACAGCAACATAAAAGTAGTGAATTAGCTGAGGGATTGCTTGCCTTTTTTGACATAAACACGCAATTTCTTTTTCATTTTTTGCCTAAATTGTTGTTTTCGCATGAACTCCACAGCATGTTTAGCATTTTTAGGCTGGGTTTGGGTTAGATAAATAATCACATAAAAAGATATTTTTAGCTTCAAAGATTTTGTTGTGCCTTCTTTTTAGTCAATTAATCGGTCGATGGAACATGTCTTTGGTCGACCAAGAATTTTGTTGGTTGACTACAGTCCTAGTGTTTACTTTAGTAGTACTAATAAGCTGTCATTCCAAAAGACACGTCTTTAAACATATTAGTTGAAGTTTAATTATCAAATAGGATACTGTACTAGACTTAAAATCTTTCTTTCTTTCTTTATTTGTTTAACAGGACAATGTACAGTTACATAATGCCAAAAAAGGCAAAGATGCTTGTACCAGATTATAGCTAGAAAGCTAATTTCCATCTGCAGTCCTGAGAAAAGGCATAAGAAAAAAGGCAGTAATAAACAGTACACCCTCACACATCCTCCACCTTTTAGATGACACTCTTGTTCATTCATCCCATTTAACATAGTGTTGCCTAATGCCTAAAAACTGTTCACAATTACAATATAATACAATATACAAGATACTAGCAGCACAATATTCTACAATGGACTTTAAGAAAAATGTCAGTTAATTTATAATTCTTATCATTTTAAAAATACTTATAATAACTTAATTACATTTAATTTCATTACATCACATCACATAGGAAATAACATTTGTGTTAATGTGTGCATATCTGGTTTACAATTAACCACTTTTTAACTTCTCTAGAGAAGGTGTGGAAAATGGACTTGCCAGATTTTCAAACCTTGAATAATGATGATTACACAACGGTTACAATAATGTGACCAATTCCAGATATTCATTTTTGTCAATATTGTCCAGTTCTGTAAAAGATGATTCTAAAAATGCTATCAGTACCTTATGCTCTGCTGCATGCTTCCAGTTCTGACAATTTGCTCCATGGACAACAATTTAATGCCATAACAGGAAACATGTTTTCTTTTCTTTGTTATATTGTATTGTCCCATGTATTCAGTAATACACCATGACATATTTAGTCATTTGGCATTTTGTCCATTGTGAAGGGCAAATTTCTTTCAATAAAAAGGTTCACGAACTTCCTGTTCAACACTGCAGAACTGGAGACTTGATAAGCAAAATGTAACATTAACAAGCAACCGATTTGGACATGATTTTGGAAAGTGGCTAAGTGTACATGTTTTACTTATAATCTAAGTTTTTGCGTAATCATAAGTACACAGAGAAGTGGGCGTGGACAAGTGGTATACAAAAACTGACATTTTCTATGTATTCATCAATCCAAATAGTCTACAACTTAGAGTAATATTAGCTAAAACCAGGCCTTTAACTATTATTTTTAATAGTCAACCAATCAGCGATTATTTATTCAATTAGTCGACAAGTCAGACATTTCTTGTCTCAATGGTACAGTGAGATTTTTTTTAAACAAACAATGTTGACACTGAGAAAAATCATAGCTGAAGAATATTGTCAAAAATCACTAATAGTTTATAGTTTTGCGACATTTTGTTTGTGATCAAGATCTTTTTAACCTATTTAACCTAACCTATTTTAAAGTCTAATTCTTCTGTTAAGGATTGTGACTCTTAAAAAGTAATTATGGTTATTTTGTGTAGTTGGTTGGTCATGCAAAGTCAAGTTGTTGTTTGTTGTTGTTCTGTCTTCACGTCATATTGCGAAAAACAAGCTACATTGTCATTTTGTCAACACATAATCTCGGAACTCCCACAACACTCGAACAACTGTTACGAACTTCCCAAAACATAATCTCTCTCCTCCAAAAATCACAAATCTTCACGTCCAGTCTCGGAGCACTCACCTCGGGCTCTTGCTCTTGCTCTCCTTCTTGTTGAGCACGCCGGGCACGCAGTTGGTCAGCTCGGTCCAGTCGGCGTGCAGCCCGCAGCTCCAGCCGGTGGAAAAACGCGAAAACAACCACGTCTCCTTACGGTTGGGCCGGTAGCACGTACACTTCTTCTGCCCGGGTCTGCAGTCGCACGGAACCTCCAGGCGCACGTTCTGCACCAGGTGTCTCCCGAACGTAGTCCCGCCGGTTTTCTGGATGTGGAGAAACACTATCACGTCTTCGCCTTTCATTTGGAAATCGATAGTCCGCTCCAAATCCCGCACGGGGAAGTAGTATTTCTTAACATAGTGCGGGTCCGGAGTGGGGAATATGTCCACATCGTCTCCCTCCGCGAAGTAGCCGTGCGGGGAGCTGAAACTGATCACTCCCGGGGCTACGTACTGGTAAAGAATCAGCATAAAACAAACCGATCCGACGACGACTAATAAGAATTTGCTGCTCCTCTCGACCATGGTCCTTGCTTCCCGGAGCGCGCTACCATTTCCCAGTGACGCCGACGAAAGGCAGCGGGGCGAGGGGCTCCGTCATGCTCGCTCTGGTCTACCCCGGCGAGAAGCGCTGGTGCTGGGGGGGTTTTGAATCACAAACACCGCGGTCCTCTCCGGAGAAGTTGGCTCATGGCGCAGAGCGAAGGGAACGAAGAAAACGTGGAAGTTAGAAGGTGAGACGATCAAAACAAAGCTCCCGGAGTTAACTTGGAGGTCCACACACGCCGCGGGCACACTGCATCACCACGGCGCTGGAGTTAATGTTGTGTACCCAAGATGCAGCGCGACTCGTACCTTTTCAACAGATCTCTCCCTCTCCCGAAGCAGCGAAAGCAAAAGTCGGGTTAATTTTGTGGTTGAGGAGCAAAGCTCGCACGCTTTCTGCAGCGGTCTCAGCCAATCACAGAGCGGTATTTAGGACAAGCCCCGTTCTGATTGGTTTACAGTCATTTTGGCTTCTGTGCAGGGATGTGTTGACTTTTTTTTTTTTTTAATGAAAGCTGCATATTAAAACATACATTCATAAAGCAGAGGAAAGACCGTTGGCCAGAACAGTAACTCATTCACATGAAAGCATTTAACACATAGCACCATAGATCTCTGACAAAAGGTCAGACAGATTAGAACATTAAAAGCAATATATATATATATATATATATATATATTTTTTTTTTTTTTACAATAGGGTCTTTAATAACTTAAAATCCATGTTCCCCCAGCTCAGTAATCATTTTGTTTATGTATCTATGTAGGTGAAAATAGATTGACACTGTTATGTTTGTGTCTATTGATGTTCTTTTTGTTCGCCAAAATAAACAAAGTTCGTCTGTTATTGCTAGCATTGTGGCTATCTAATAGCATACCAGCATGTCTTGTCTTGCTACTAAAAGCTTATAACACATCATGAACAATTCAGAGGTACAGAATTCATTAGAAAAGTGAGCAAAACGTGTGGACTGTTTAAAGTTAATTATTTGGATTTGTTTACATTTTTAAGGAATCAAAAATTGGCTAGGCTAGCTAGGCCTATAGATATAGGCCACTAGTAGTCAGAAGCTGTGATTTAGAGGTTACATTCTTAGAATTAATCAAGTATGTCTAACAAGTAGGCTACTGTGAGCATTTGAGCAAGACTATGAGTATGACGGTCACAGTTTTCAACATCTCTGTTAAAGGAGAGGATTATAGGGGTAAGCAATGTTGTGATAAAAAAACAATGATTAAACCATCATATTGTAATTTACCAGCGACAGGTCAGAAAAAGGTGAATAGACTTTAGAAAATATTATTTATGGTGCAGCAGTTAACGCTCTAGTTATTTTGTGTGTGTTTGCTGTTGTATTATTAAGATTTTTTTCTTCAAAGTCAATTAATTGGTCAGATGAACTTAACACACGTCATCATGTCTTTTTCAAACTTCTCTATATCACCACACCACCAGCAGTTGTGCCTGACATCCATGAGACCAACCCTCCTCCTCCCTCTACTGGCTGCTGTTGTGCTCGCTTCTGCCGCTACTGGTCGTCGTTCTGCTGCGTCTCCTTCACCCAGAGCCAAACGGGAACTGTCAGCATGATTTAGACGCTCCTGCAGGGTGATTATAGCCGGCATGTTTTGACTGATCGCATTTACGAGTGGAAACGCAACTACCACGTGCTTCGGTAAGTTTTACCACAACTAATCTGGATGAATACTCTGTCATTTCCAAAGCACTTACCAGAAAGAAAAGTCGTAAAGTAACTGGGTGACATGGGGATGTAGAGAATAACGTTAGAGTATGTTCTCCCTGTGTCTGCGTAGGTTTACTCCTGGTGCTCTCGTTCTCCCCACTAAAAACACGTACAATAGGCTGAAAAATGTATCTCAATTAGTGAGACTTTTTCTGTTTAAATAAAGTTAATAAAGCGATACAACATTTTGATTCAATTATGCTTTTCAAATACTGAAATTACGGTTAAAAGGTGTAACTACTTGCTCAATCAGACAAAACTATAGATTTAAACTATTCATAAACAGTTGGAAGTGCTGAGTAACGTCAGACTTCAGATCGGGGCTATTCTATTCAGACAAGTTCAGCCATCCCAGTATTGACCGTATTCGGCCCCGCCCACTTTTGTTGGCAGTGCACTTCCTGTTTAGCTCTGTTAAGATAACTGTTAGCTTGTCTGTTGTGCGAGGCAATCTCAAACCAATACAGCGACAAATAAAATCTATCCAGTGACTGAAGCACAGCTAAACAGGAAGTGCACTGCCAGGAAAAGTGCGCGGGGCAAAATAAGGTGAATATACTAATAGTCAAATATATAATAACAGTTAAAATAAGTCGCTGAGTTTATTTATTGACAGTTAAAACTCAGCGACTGAATTCTACAGGCTTAACACAGCTAACCAGGAAGTGCTTTGCTAAAATAAAGTGGGCAGGCCAGAATAAGGGGAATAGAAAACATAAACAGGCATGCTTCCTGGTTGTAAGAACAAAATAATCTTTTATTAGACACAGATGGGACACTGCAAACAAATGTTCACCTAACGATACTTTGACAATATATAGTGCTGGTGAATTTAAGTTATTTGTTTTAAAACAGAGCTTTGAAAAAAACACTTGTATGTTTTCTGTGCTCAGGAACACTTTCCTCACACACTTCCTGTGGCTCCTCCGGAGGGATCCTGATCAGACAACTCTGCACCTCCAGTGTATTCCAGGTCTTCCCCAGGGTTTCCTCACTCAGAGCATTAAGAACCTGCAGGAAACTCATTTGGATTGTATTCAAGACTTTAATCAGGACCGGATGGTAACATCAAAAGCTATAAGGTTGAAAAAAGGTTGTTTCCAGTCATCTATTTTCAGAAAGAAAAACAAACAAACAAACAAACAAAACACAGTAGAACAGTAGCCAACATCTCTATGTTTACCTTTTGCACTATTGACGTGCTGCACTATATATTTGATTTGAAGTGATATTGAGTTTTTCTGATTACATTGGTAAATGCCTTGGTAAACCCAAATGCCCCGTCTACGCACACGGTCATGTGAGAGTAGTTGGACATGCATTTGTGAAAAACGAACCCTGCTCGCAAACCTTTACTAAAAGGACCTACCCAGCCCAGTGTGCCTGCATACCTTTATCCAGACTACCTGCCCAGTGTGCCTGCAGACCTTTATCCAGACTACCTGCCCAGTGTGCCTGCAGACCTTTATCCAGACTACCTGCCCAGTGTGCCTGCAAACTTTTATCCAGACTACCTGCCCAGTGTGCCTGCAGACTTTTATCCAGACTACCTGCCCAGTGTGCCTGGAGACCTTTATCCAGACTACCTGCCCAGTGTGCCTGCAGACCTTTATCCAGACTACCTGCCCAGTGTGCCTGCAGACCTTTATCCAGAGTACCTGCCCAGTGTGCCTGCAGACTTTTATCCACAGGACCTTGCCCAGTGACCTTGGGCGGAGGAACACTGGATAGTGGCTAACTTGTCATCAGGCTAACACATAGAGACAGGCAGACAGACAATCATTCACTCTCTCATTCATTCACTAAGACAGACCTGGGCAATCTACGGCCCAGGGGCAAGTGCTACTCTTTTTATTTCTTTCTTTCTTGACCCTTGCTATTCAGAATGTGTCATTGCTTGATGTCCTAGTATTTTCCCAGTAAATGGTTAAAATACTATATTAAAAAGTAATTGTTTTTGATTTGGTTCGACCACAAAAAAGATTGAAATTAGTTCTCCTGATTGACAACCCATGGCTCTAACCACTCTAGAAACTACACTGGTAGTACAGTAAAAGTAAAAACTCCATTCTCCCCGTACCAACCGTCTCTCCCACCAGCCACATTACTGAATCACTGGCATAAACCTGTTTTTTTTGCAGTTCCACAGCTGTTACTCTGTCCAACACCATCAAACCCACCCTCACCACCTCCACCAGCCGCCCCGTCGCAGCCCTGAAGTGACGGAATGCGTTATGTGTGTGTGCGGTAGTGCTAATATGTGCGTTCCCCCATGTGTTGTGACGCCAGGAGGGGGGGGGTTACTTAAACAAGATGGATGCTGGCAGAGTGGTGCCCTCTGGCTGGCTTCCACGCTCCTTCACTTTATCATCACAGCTACTTTATTGTGCTTTCCCTTTTGCATAATGACTATTGTACAGACGGATGTGTTCTGGGGAGTCGTGTTGGCTTTGAGCTTGTAAAGAAGATCATAAATTAGTCATTATGAGTAATAACACGAGGTAGTGCGAATGAATGTTGGGTTTTCTGTATTGAATAGTTCACAGTATTGGCGTTTTGTGCTAATGGGCTGTGTTCACGTGATTTTACGAGATTCTACAGGTCAATGATATAGAGATGTGTTTTAGTGATCTAAGGAGTTCAAACAATGGTGGTATTGGTGCATTAAAATTAAATAAAATTATGTTTTCAAGAGTCTTTTCTGCAGAAGAGATGTTCAAATAGTCCATACAAAGATCAAAAATTGTATGTAATTTCAAGGTTTTGTCCTTTACAAGACTGGAGAAGGTCTCCACTGGGACAATAGGTGTGTTCAAGGTGGTGAAGATAGTCCAGGAGCCTCTAGTCAGTAACAGGGGTCAGGTCTGACGAAAGCGCTACGCAGGTCCCGGTAATCTCGAGGGATCAGTCCGGCTAACGGCGCCATGACAGACAGATGAGGTGAGGAAAAAAGCCCAACTTAAAATGCATATGACAGGTTAGACTACATTTTTAGTCAAACTTGATTATGCCCAAGATTTGACTAAACATTTAGCTTGTTTTTTTACCCATTTTGGTTGTTTTGGTGAAGTTCATTATTGTCCTTAAATATGGCATAGATACATCACAGTTTTACCACTCACTGCTCAACAACTATAGCAGCAAATGTGGACTTAAAGAAATATATTGTGTCAAAAATAGACACATGGAGAAGAATATAGTTATCCAACGGTCCAACAATGCTAACGTTAGCTGCGAGCTAAATGCTAACGGGATGCTAAGGCCGTCTAGCATGTTTTAGCATCTTTTTTTTTTTACTTTCTGTTTACTTCTCTGACATCAGTAACCTCCATTTAAATGTGGTTGTAACAGTTTAGCTTACCATAGTGTAACTTGGTGAGGCATGAGACGCTTTCCCCATTAGCAGGCCTCGCCCCCCGCGTTGTTGACTGTACCTTTATGTGGAGGGATATCCACAAATGTTAACCTAACACCCACATTGTAAATCTGGGACTAAATCAACATTAACACAAGAGTGATAATGTGACAAATGATTATAACTTACACTTAAATTGTGTTAAAATGATTCAGTTTCACCCAGGAATGGTTCATTTGACTGAAGATAAGGTTCCTATTTTCACAATTTTATCTTCAACATGTCCAGGACCTTGATAGCTTATTTTTATATGCCGTCCACCTGTAAAACTAGAGTTGTTTTACTTGTTTCCAGTGCCTTACTTCTTCATTTTTATCTGTGTGATATTTACCAACCCGGAAATGGACGGAGCAGAGGTCACAGAACATGCTCCGTCAGCTGGATTCACTTCCTTTGAGACTCTCACGAAGGTTTAGTCATAATAATGTGGTTTACATTTGGACAACAAGACATATCAAGTGAATTCACTTGAAGTGACACTTGAAATAGAAAGTTAAAGCTCTACTTTGGGACATTCTCCATGGAGCTATTGTAGTTCTTTTTTATGTCTCTCTGTCACAGTAAATAGACCATTTCATAGGAACAAGCAGAAAGAAGCCATTGATTAAAAGCCCCTGATTAAAAACTATGATTTAGGAAAGATGCAAGTCCACTCATAACATTTTGTAATAGTTAGTTTAACAATAAAATACACATTGCATAAAAAAAAAATCAAGTTAATTTTTGACTTAAAATAAAACAAATAAACAAAGGAAAAAATGTAGATTGTACACGTTTTAAAGGTGCATTGTGGAAATTTTTAAAAGTGAAAAGTCACAGACACACTTTAGTAGAAATAAACAGTTAGAGCATTTAGGATATTCTTAAGAGTTTTAAGCCATTTTGGGCGAAAATACCCCTGAAGGAACAGCTTTTTCTTGAAACAAAGGTGTTCCTCCTCCAGTCCAAATAATAGTCCATTTTGTGGCCATGCAAGCCCGTTCAGAGTAAAGAAGCATATTTTTAATATGTATGTAATGAAATAAATTAAGCTAATTGCTTAAACATGTTTTTATTCAAGTTTATGAATTACTCAGTGTAAAATGTGAGCCTGGACTCCCAGAAATACATGTAAACAGTGTGTCATGTGAACACATTTTCTATTTTATTTTGCCCCACTTCATTTCTATGAAGGATTTAAAGGAATGTTATATCCATGAATAGGATATATCATTGGTTGTATAAACCGATACTAGGACTAGGACTAGGACTGAAAAACCTTATTTTTCTTATAAGACATTTGGTCATAGAGTGTTATAGTGCAAGTCACAACCTAACAACTTACTCTGAATAAAATATCAAACATTATGAGACGTTCTAGATCATCTACAGTCAGTAATTTAGTCTCATTATGTCCAATTAAAGGCACAACAATCGGCTGAACAGATATGAAGCCGATACCCGATCCAGTAAAATTTCCTGGATTGGCACCGATATCCGATCCCAGTATCGGATTGGTGCATCCCTATTTATGAACAAAATCCTAATCTTAATCAACTCCTAATCTCAATCAACCTAATCAACTTAATCAAACATAGCCATTGATGCACTGGATTTATATAGTGCTTTTTCATGACACCCAAAGATGTTTAACATTATTCATTCACTCCAGGCTCAAGTGAGGCTGCCATGTTCCACCATCAGCCCCTCCAACCACCATTAACATCCACGTACACTCACACCAAGTCCAGACTTGGCAATGTGGGCTAAGTGTCTTACCTAAGGACAAAACGATGAATTTCTGAGTGTAGTCCCATTATGACACCTGAGGTTCCTCCAGCAGTCTCCCATTCAAGTACTGCCCAGGCCCAACCTACTTAACTGCTGAGACCTAACAGGACCAGGCTTAAACAAGTGAGTATGACCACATCTTTAATATGTTCTTTTTATAGTTCATCTTTCAGCACCACCAACCAATCCCGGGATTCTTCGATGTCACTTTATAAAAATGGACGAAACAGAATGTGTTTAATCTTATTTCTTCTATTCAGAGCCATAATAAAAAACTAAGGTCTGAAATGCAGAATCTTGAGGTCAGTGGAATTTGCAATATTCCGTGTCGTGAGTGGATGTTTTCCCAAACTCCGAGACACAAATATTTCCATAGAGTTGCCTGGAGGGAAGTGTTGAGAGAAAACACCACCGACATTCCCAGTATGAGCGTTCCCGACATTCCGAAGCGTGTTAGTGTGAGGTCGAGAAAATATATACAGTATATAGGGACGTCTACGGGCAACGGAAATGAAAATCTACAAAGTAAAGACGGCTAAAGGTTCTGTGTTACACTCAACTGACTTTTGGGAGATTTTGAACAATATTATAATTATTGCTTAAGAGATCTTGCTTTGTAGGAGTTCAACATGCTTCAGAAAGGTTAGTTTTGTTCTTCTTTGTGTCCATTTTCTAAACAGCTGATAATTAAACAGCCTTTGCGATGGTTAACCTGGTTTACGAATCGCTTGTCAAAAGATGAAAAAGTGAGAATCTGGAAGGTCATTAATGGAACCCAAAATGGCAAGTTTAGCAGAAATATGGAACCTCTTCTTAATAACTTCAAAAATGATCTCCATTATGTTCTTCCACCAGTCTTGAAGAGCAGAGCAAGTCCAAAGAAAGTGAAGGATTGATGCTCCTTCCTCATTACATCTCCAGCAAGTGTTGGGAGGTTGGTTCTATGCCATTTGTGAATTAATTTTTAATATGATTATTTATTTTGTTATTAATTATCTTTTGTTACACAATTCCAATCGTTCTCAGATATGTCCGAATTCAACTCCTCAGCCCAATACTTTTAACTTCGGCTTAGTCCAGGTGCAGTTCGATCAGCTGATGAGGAGACGGTACGTGTTTACATCTTCCTGTGTTTCGATAAAGTCGCGGTCCGTGGTCACTAAATGCGATGTTTGAACACTCAAGTTGTTGAAAATATTTAATATCCAGAATAGTCTTTCAAAACTCCGGCAAAAACGTTCATAGTTCTACTTTTGGCTCTGCTAGCTAGCGGTAAAGCTTTGCCAGCTAACACTTCCGTTGAATCCAATACAATAAAAGCCTCATAATCTCCAGCTGCAGAAAGAGCTTTATTGTGAAATAGCAGTGTAATAAATGCTTATAATGAGTGAGACACGTCAATACCACGATTTGGTCTAATGTTTTGGGAAAGCCAACAAAACATTATTTTACACTTCAAGAGAGTAACACATTCTACAATAAAAGACATAATAAACAGGAAAGAAAGCTAAATATATTATTAGAATGCAAAATACATAAAAAAAAATTAAATTAAATCATTTAAAGAAATGCGATTAATCGCAAGTTAACTCAAGGCAATCATGTGATTAATCGCGATTAAAAATGTTAATCTCTTGACAGCCCTAGTATTTTTGTTAGTACATTTACCAAGCAATGTTTTAACAGGACTACCTGTTGGCAGCTAAGAGGACTTCCCAGACATTTTGTTAGGGCACTACGCAATTGGGACTCCAGAACTGGTTAATTTGATCAAAACTTAAATAGTTGCTACCATCAAATCTAATGGGAAGAAGTTTGAAATGTAGATTCTGGAGTTTGTCCCTTGACTTGACTTTGCTGAAGCATAAATCACGCTCAGAATCTGCCACATTTGTTCATCTGATTCACTTTCCACCTTCTCATCTCATTAAAATGTTTCCCTGATGTTTGTGTGAACTATATTTGACTCTAAAGCCCTTGACATAAAACGTTTACTCATACTGACCATTTAAACAATCTGACAAACTTGGTCTAACTTTAGTTTGTGCTTAAGTGATCAAAAACAAAACAGGACCCAAAACAATACCCTGAGGAACACCACTCGATAAACTGCTGAATTAGACAGTATTTGATTATCTGTAACACTAAAGCTCCGACCGGATAAGTATGAGGAAGACCAGTTAAGGACAGACCCTGACAGTCCGATCAGATTTTTTGAATGAGTGGAGAATTTCTGCTAATAATACAGGATTTGTGAGCTAAAAAGTGAAACATCTGTCGTCTGATGAGGTAACGCTATCAGAACAAACATCTGTTTACTTTACTTTTATTTTTCTACATGTAAAGTTCAAAGACAGACTAAGAGAACACAATATTTTATGAGCTGTGGTGATGAAAGATTGATATGTTGAATTTCTGTTGGAAAAGTGTCGTCATCCGTGTAAATCTATCTGTCTCTTTCCCTCAGTAACTTTGGACTGGTTTGACTATTGAGGACATATTTGTGTCTCTCATTGCTGAGCGGTTGCCAGATCCTCTCAGATGCCAGAAACATTTGATAAATATGAGATGGATATTGACAGACCATGTTCCCCGGAGAGTGTGCAGACAGACAGACAGAGTACGTGCCTCATGCAAATGGAGAAATAATCTAGTGATGAAGACTACTCGTTTTTTTTATACAAGGATTATGATACAACCTTACAATGGAAATCTGTAACTTTTATTTCTAATGGTAAATATACTGTATTTGTTGTCTTGATAGCAATGGTTAAATGTGTTTCCAAGTTGAATGCATATTTTGCTAGATGAACTTGGGTTGTAGTCCTTTTGTCATTTAGTTGTCTAATCGATTGATGGCATCAGATTTACACAAGAAAGTTACTTGTTAAATTTTTTTTTTAATGTTATCGGGCAATGTATTTTAAGCGCAATAGCAGAGATGCTAGTCCCAGATTCTAGCTTTACAGTTAATTTTCATCTGTTGTCCTGCAACACGGTCCCACAAGAAGGCGTACATTTAGCACGACACAAAAATAGCGTATTTTTAGCACGATATCAGTCCTGTTTTGCGTACATATGTTACGCCGTACATATAGCACGATATGAAAAAGCGTAAAAATGACACGAGATTTCACCGCGTAAAAATGCCACGAGTTTTGGTTGAAGCCACGTTGAGACGTTTTCTTCAGGTGAAACGGTTAAGTTCAGGGAAAAAGTTACTAAAATGGTTAACATTAGGGTTGGGGCTTGGGGTAGGTTAAGATTAGATGTAAGATTTTGTTCATTTTCATGAATAAGAACACTTCTTAACAACCACCATTGAAATGAACTGGGACTGTGACGCGTACTATAATTACGCAAAAGAGCCTTAAACTCGTGCTAATCATACGCAATTTACATGTTGCGTTATGTCGTGGTATATGTAGGCTTTCTTGTGAGATCGGGCTGTGTCCTGAGGAAGGCAGAAAGGAGGAGCTACTGGTGATCTGTGTGAGCTATTGAATAGCTTTGCAAACTTTAACCACACCCCCTCTTAGTCGACTAACTGGTCAATAATCTGTGTACGGAACGTTAGGTACCTTGTTTATATTCAAATAGGTAATGTATAGCTACAGTCTGCATCTGAGGAAAGGCCCACTAACTACAGCAGCAATATTGTGTCAAATATACTGTAGATGCAAAGACATGGAGAACAATAAAGTGATCCCAAGTTTTTAAATATACCCAAAAATGCAAACTGTAGCTGGGAGCTGACGGGCTGCAAATACAGTACATAATCAAATTACTTAGGCTGTGTCCGAACGTCCACACTCGTTCCCTATCCACTCAATTACTATATAGTCCTGCTCTGTACAGTGGACTGGTCAGTGCACTCATTCATCGAGTATTTTGGACATGATGCGCACTACTTTCACATGCCTCTCCCCCTTGAGTTTCTAACAGTCGGCAAAAAAGTTAAGATAAAAATGAACTTTTGTAATAAATACTGGTCAAGTTCGTCTGACACGCACATATTTAAGGACTACTAATCATAATACAAGTCTGGTTTAACTTGGACAATACATTTCACCGCAAACGGACTGGATAATTCCTCTTTTACAGCCCAAACTAAGGTAAGCCGCTAACGTTAGCATCTTTACGGCTAACGGCTTTCAGTTACGAGTGTTTTGTTTCTTTTCCAGCTCAAGAGTGAGTTTAAGCAGCTCCTTCTCATCTTTACTTCAGTCGTGTTGCTCTCCGTATTGTTTTTTCCGATTCTCGCAATGAATTGTGGTCTATATTGATCGTTCTAGTGACATCGATGCTTACTGCTTTTTCAGATGCATTGTGGGAAATTTTGAGTGCACTACTTTTTGACCTGCTGGACATTTGTACACAACATGGCGTGACCCCTGAATAGTGCACTTTAGTAAATAAATAGTGTGGACGTTCGGACACAGCCTTAGTCAGCTTTCTTCTAAAAAATTCATATACAATGTATTGATTTAATTTCTGCATTCTACACATAACAGTGTCACTCTTAGAGTTTTGGTAGGCTTCAGCAGATCAAATTGAATACTTTATAATAGGCCAACTAACTTTCAAAATTTTTATCGCTAGGATCACTACAAAGCAATACATTTGCGTGTTTTTGTGTAAAAACTATTGAGTTGGAACCTCTGCATTCACAAAATAAAAAAGACACTCTTTCACATTTAAGGTAACTAGTTTTAAATAACTTGTCTAAATTATGCCAAAAATGTACTTAAAAGTCTTTGTGATATTTTCGACACATAATAATGTTGCTGGATTAATACATTTTATTTATACAGCTTTTTTCTGTCTAGACACTCAAAGACAAAGGCAGATAAACAAAGGCACAACATATAATAGTAATTAAAACAATAATCAAACATTAAAGCAGATTTAAACAGATGGGCCTTGACATTTTTCCTAAAAGTGTTGAGGTCGGTGCAGTCTCTGTCTCAGATGGTGGAGCAGTTTCACTTCTTTTACGTCTGCTGCGGAAGTAAAAGTTCTGTAGCTTTTCAAATTTCCAAAGTTTGCAAAGTTAGCATTCGTAGCTTCATGTCCCATCCCCATGGCTACAACATCAATTGATCTTTTGATTGAGAAGTTGTGAAATTCATATTGAACTGATTGTTTAGGGTCAAAACTCTTTCCTTTTTAGGACGTGGTAAGATGTTAACGAACATTTGTCATACAATACAAAACAAACTGCCCTCTTCAATCGACTGTAATACCAATCTCTCTCAATCTTCGCTGTGCAACCAGAGTCTCAAAACTGTTGTCATGACTCAACATTAGCTTTGTTTTAGCGACAAGAGGGACATTCATCATTCTTAGTGGCAATCTGACGCGCGTGTTTATCTGCAGAACAAAACAAGATGGATCTGAGAGGATCTGGTGTTTGGTGCGGTGTCTGGTCCCAGGCCGCGGTGTTTGCTTGTGACTTTGGTGACTGTGCGAGAGAACAGCACCGAGGGCGGACCGGCTGCTCGCGCTGTTTATGGGGCTCGTTTGTCAAAGTGTCAATACAAGTTCCTGGAAGATTTGAGGCGGCGTCGATACAAAATGGGCCGTGTTGTTCACTCGTCAAAAGTGTGACTGGAGTTGTGCATTACGTCATCGGTGCATGTTTGAGTAGTCTCTGTGTGTCTGTCTGTGTGAACAAATTCTGCAAATAAGGCTTTCAAAGTTTTTGTTTTCAAGTTCAAAACAACAGCAAAAAGACGTTGCTGGTAAAGTTGAGAGACTAGCACAGATAGACAAATGCACCAAGCGCTTTTATGTGTACGAAACTTAATTTAGGCTGCATTCATAATACATCTGAAGTGAAAAGTCCACATTGTCTTTGCTCCGACTCTTGGTCTTGGTCTGTCACTCACACTGAGCTTGTTAAGGTGAGAGAAGTTGTGGGATAGATCCATAAAAACACAAATATAACGTCCAGCAGTGTGTTTGTTTCTGATGTAGCCGTAGCCGCTGGTAGCCGTGAAGCCGTGTGTCTTCTTTGCTGCTGGCCTAACATGTTTCTGTCCCGTGGCGCGAGGAGCAGATGTGTATTGTGAACAGAACCGAGCCAGTTAAGAGAAAGAGACACTGTTACAACTTTAGTCAGCTACTAGGTCAGATGTCACAGAACTGCAGACGGTTCTCCAAAAGCAGGAAGGACGATTGGTCAGTGAGTGAACAGGGGCACTGTGTGTTTTACAGAACCATCTTGAGTGTGTGCCATTTGCTGCCGTTGTAAGCCTGTTTTTATTTTTGTGGCTTGAAATGCCTCTTTGCACTTTACAAACTGTGGTGCATGGACCCATCATTGTGATCTGTACTTTCGTGTTGGATGGCCTGATCTAGCCACGCTGCGGCTCACACACTGGTACAGGTTTATATACATAAAAGACTTGTTCACACCTACTTCCTTCACACCTGAGTGTGTATCTTCAGTCTGCTGGACCTCATCAGTTGTCTTCTCAGGATGTCTACACACTGATTCTTCCCAATGTTAAAACAGAAAAGGGAAAAATGTCTTCAGTATTGTGCTTCCACAGATTGGAATTCTTTACAGAGAGTTTTTAAACTCCAAACTCTTGTTTCTATGGCTCATTTTGACTCTCTTCTGAAAGACCTGGAAATGCAATCATTAACCTGTAACTGTTTTTAACTACTATATGTCTTTAGTGTTTATTTTAAAATGAAAGTCTGTGACTTGGGTTGTGTTGATGGAACCTCTTGAAAAAGAGATCCCCGAATCTCAATGGGACTTTCCTGGTTAACTAAAGGTTAAAAAAAAAAGGATCCCTTGTGAAAATGACAGTGTATAGTCTTCTGTCACAGAGGCACAGCTCTGTGACCTTGTCTGTTTTCAGGCAAATACTGTTTCTTTTTGTTTTTTGCTTCAACATTGGTGAAAGCAAAAAACACACTTGGGTTATGCACTAACATCTTTTGGTCTCAGATTGACATAGGACGCTACATTTGGTAGCGTAGTTGCCATAGTGACACTCTAAATGCAATGGACTTCAGACCAGGTATTTCGGGCAAGCCCTGTAGCAATTTTCTTAAAAAACAAAAAACATTCTTTTGTCATCAGATGTAGACACAGAAGGCTGTAACAGCAGGAAAAGAGCAGCTTCTGAACTGGGTTTTCATAAGAAAAAGCTTCTGTTCACATAGTTCGCTCACACTTTTACAACTACTCTTTTCCTGCTTTTACAGCCATCGTTGCGTCTACAGCAGATGACAAAAAAGGTCATTTTGTAAATACAGTAGATAATGGCTTTGAGACTTTCCCCAAACCTGCGTCTGATGTCCATCGCATTTGCAACCTCCAGCGCACACCTGATTCAAATGAACAAAGGATTCAAACTGTACGCTTCCTCTCATGTCTACAACGAGGTATGAAGCTTTAGCCTAGCTAGCATACATACTGGTAGCCCCTTCAAAGACTTTCTGTTCTGACAAACGATATGTCAATTCTTACTAAAAAAAACAGATTCACTTGGGTGATTAGAATGCAAGATAGCACTGACCAGAAAAAAAACAAACACAAACAAACTAAAAAACACGTCCGAATTTGTATGTTAAGTAGCCAAACGGCCCTAGGTCTGTTTTGTTGTGATAAACGATCCTCTGTAATGTGCCTGCTTGAGTACTTTTTGTCCTATTTTCTTGTTTTCCTGTAGCCTTTTGACCTCTGAACTTTATCCAGGGTTCATGCACATTTCCTGGGTGTGTCCGCTCTGCTCTGCTCTCAGACTTTGGAGATTACGGTCCGAAGGCGGGACAGCGAGAGAGCGAGGGAGTAAGAGGGGGACCGGCTGTCTTCTCTCATGTTTCAGGCCCAAGTCGTAATGATTAAGGCTTTGTTTAAAATGCGGTGCAGGACCACAAGCCACTGCGGGCCGGCCAATAAGCACGTATTGATCTGCGGAGATTTCTTGGAGCTGATATCCGAGGAGAGAAAAAGTGAAGAAAATGCTATGTGGAGTAAAACTAAAAACGAGAATGAAAACATGTCTTCGGTGAATCATGGAGAACTGCAAACGAACTAAGCCACGATCAAATGTACGTTGCATATTCATCAAGACAATTGTTATTGTAGATAACTCCTGACTCTCACAACACAATGAAATACCAGAATATCTGGGTTAGAAGCTGATACTTTTGTCTCAAGCTTCAGACTCTGCGGCATACAGAACAACCCGGCTAATTTATGTGTTTTTTTCGATCCAATGGACCCAATCTGGGTATGTGTGTTTGTCCTAGGCTCTATGGCCGCAAACGTAATGCTTTAATTACAAGAGGAAAATAACGCAGAGTGAACAGGCTAAATAATTGCTGAAGTGACACTGAAACATCATCACTGTGTTCATTTGACGTGCAACAGTGTGACTGAGGCAAAGATTTCTTACCTAGTCCTTCGTTCATTCCATTCTCTGCTGTTACTGATACAAGAGCTCAGGAAGTGCCTTAGCAGCGATTTTTCACAAAATGGATCAAGTATCGAAATGTCAAGAGAACAAAAACACTGAAACAGGTCAAAACTTTGTCTTATTCTGTTGCTTTGAAGCAAACGTTGTCTAGCATTAAGATTCATTATTGTGAGTAAGAGGATCCGTGTACGTCACCGTCATTGGATTTTTGGCTTGAAATAGGAAATTCAAAATTGGAAAACGATTGTTTACCATTTGCCAAGATCAAAATTTATTTTAAAATATTTGATTAAAACAAAATAAAAAATTTAATGTCCGTTATTTGATTGGCACTGTATCCACTGATCTCTAGCAGTTAGTATGGAGCATAGGTTTCACCCGTATTGGTTGTGCAAGGACAGGCGAGACACTTCCACTTCCAGAGGGAGTAGACGGGCTCTGCATGTGGGGAAGCGATAGACTTTTCCTCAGGCTCGTTCCCTGGAGCTCGGAATGGTAAATTGCACTGCTCTTCCCTAGAAACAACGCCCCTTTTTAGGGGAAGTGAGAGAGACTCTTTTCCTTCCTGGGTCACAGGCCCAGCACCCTTTTTCAGGGAAAAGAAGAGACTAAGCCTCGGAAAAAAACAGATGTTTTTCGAATTTGAATTTTCTATTTCAAAGTCTGCACTCTCATAAACCACAATTTTGTGTCACAGAAAGTTTACGAACCAGACAGTGCAGTCTCCAAGTCAGGAGGAAGCACCTCGCAGGCGACTGCAGAACAGCAACATGCAAAGGGCATTTGTGCTTCACTCTGTCCTATTGTTAAGAAAACAGGGAGATCTCCGCAATGGTCTGAATGCACGTTCCAGCACAAGGCAACATAAATACCACCCGATCCGGAATGTTTACGCACGAATCTGCAGATCTTGAAGAAATTCTCACGCAGTTTATGTCCAGTAGTACACTGTGGGCGCAGGTTGTCAGTCGGGATGTGATGCAGCCGTTTATCAAAAGTGGAAATACCCGAAAGTACTGTACACATTTTCAATTGATATAAATTGTTAAGCCATTCAAAATATGGTTTCCTTATATCTATAGTAGTTTGTTAAACTATTGATGGATCAAAGAGGAGTTGGTTTTGGAGAAGCTGAGGTGGCTGATAGTTCTGCATCTCACTCGTCTCATTTGTGAACTCAAGCTTCTCTCCTTGTGTATACTTCAATGTTTTTAGTTCTGATTCTATGCTCTAAGAGATTCTTGTGCTGTCTTCGTCCGTGATGTCGCCGTCCATATGATTGTGAGACAAATTAACTTTAAAAAATGTTCCTACGTCTGTGGCCTGCACTTTTTGTCACGTCTAAAAATCGGGGTACATTTTAAATTCCTCTAGCGTGCAGCCGGCTTTGGTTGGTAAGTGGTCTAAAAATGCCAGCGCAGCATTACTGTTACCGCCATGTCCTATAACAGGCTGCTTCCCCCAGACTTATCAACTTTTAAACAGCTGCAAAACCTACACCGTCCAACCTACACTTCATGTAGACGTTATTCGGAGGCTCAGAATGCATGAGTAACTTTTCATGAAACAAAAAGAGACAGTGACAAATGGACAACACTCAATTCCTTAATAAGAAAACGACAACAATAACTTCCTGTTTGCTTCCTCTGACTGAGAAATGAGGAAGAAAAAGAAAAAGAGAGAAAGAGGGGAGAGAGAAGGGGGTGAGAAAAGAGAGAAAGAGGGAGAGAGGAGAGAGAGGGAAAAGAGGAAAGGAGAGAAAGAGAAGAAAAAAACAAAAAAAGGGGCGAGAAAGGGAGAGGATGAGAAGAGAAAAAAAGAGGAGAGAGAGGGAGAGAAGGGAGAGAGAAACAGGAGAGTGAGGAGAAAGAGAAAAAGAGGGAGAGAGGGGGAAGAGAAAGGAAGAAAGAGAGGAGAGGGAAAAGAAACGAGAGTGAGAAGGAGGAAGAGAAAAGGAGAGACAAGGGAGGAGTAGAGGGGAAATAAGAGAGAGTGAGGAGAAAGAGAGGATGAGAACTGAGAGGGAGAGAGAAACAGGACAGAAAGAGGAGAGGGAGAAAGAGAGGAGAAAGAGAAAAAGAGAGAGGGGGAGGAAGAGAAGAGAGTGAGAAGGGAGAGAGAAACAGAGGAGAGAGTGAGGAGAGGAAGAAAGAGAAGAGAAAGAGAGAGGGGAGGAAGAAAGAGGGGAAGAAGAGAGAGCGAGGAGAGAGAATGAGCAGAGATGGAGAGGGGGAAGGGAGAGGAAAGAGGAGAAAGAAGAGTGAGGAAAAGAGAAAGGAGAGAGAGGGAATCATAGAGAGCGAGAGATGAGGAGAGAATGTGAGGCAAAAGGGAGTCAGAGAGAGAATAAAAGGGGATACAGAAGAGAGAGGGAAAGAACGTCAGAGAGAGCTAGAGAAAAGAGAGTGAGAGAGAAAAGACGGATGAGAAAGAAAGATAAGACAAAGAAAAACGTGTGATGGAGGGGAAAAGAGAAGAGAGGATATCAACACACACATAAAAACTGTACTTGCATTTGGAAGTTAATCTGCACTGTTCGTTTCTACAGTAAAACAACTCAATAGGCCCTACTATTTTTTTTACATAGTCCCATCCCTATTGTAATCATATTAACTGTAGTTCACAACCATTTCAAAATAATAGTCCATAAGAATCCAAAGCACAACACCTTTTTTAACAACTCAACAATTCACCAAACCAATTCAAAGCACCATTCTTTTCATCCACTCAGCTCATTTGTCTTTTGTCCTGGTGGTGGTGGGACGGCCGTGTGATCAGCCCACAATAATATCCCGACTCCATATCAATTTTCTTTGTCAACATTTGCCTGGGGGGAGAATTTAGCCGGGACAATGGCGCGGCACTCGGATAACCGCTCGGGCTCTTTGTTTTCCAGAGGGGAGTGCAATCCGATCTAGATGCCGCTCCGGTTCTTGGAAGACTAATGGAACACTGGTAACCTCAGCCCCTCGTCTCCTCCCTCCTCCCAGGACCCTTTGATGCGTCCTTTCTTACATCCATTTGTGGAGTTTGAAATGAAAATGTGAGTCGTAGTAGATGTCGGGTGATGTAGGTTGGGTTTAGATCTAGAAGGTGAGAGTGTAGACAGTCAAAAAAATTGGGCCTGATATTCTGTCAAAGACAAACCGGTATAGTCACGTTTTTATTTTTTTCCAGTTAAGGTTGGGTAGCACTAATATTAACAACGTAAAAATACATACAACTGATTATTGTGTATATTTTTAGCTCTCTTAATGGTACATTTGCTGTTTAAGTGTCGCTACATTTTCATAGGAAAGCACAGAAAGTAGTGATAGACTGTAAAAGATCCTCTGGGGCCGGTAGCAGTTAGTCTGCGGCCCAGTTTTGGGCCCCAGACCGGTGGTTGGGGACCCCTAGTATAGAGGGATTATTGGTTGACGTCACTTTCCGCTCTACTGCGCTTCCTGATTTTCTATTAGCTGTATTTGGAGCCCGATCTCACAAGAAAGCGTACATTTACCACGACATTACACAATATGTAAATGAGGTATGATTAGCACGAGTTATCGGCCGTCCTGCGTAATTACAGTACGTGTCACAGTCCCCATTCATTTGAATGGTGGTTGTTAAGACGTGTTCTTATTTATGAATATTCATAAAATCCTGATTCTAATCTTAACCTGCCCCAAGCCCCAGACCTAATCTTACCAATTTTAGTGACTTTATGCCTGAACTTGAACGTGGCTTTTTCATACCGTGCTAAATGTACGGCGTAACATAAGTACTAAAAATAGCTTTGAAGTCGTAGTCCAAATACGCTGTTTTTGTGTCGTGGTAAAAGTACGCCATCTAGTGAGACTGTGTTGGTATTTGGATTGATTTCTGCATGTTTGAGTAATCTTGTATCGTCCTGCAACTGATGCTTGAGAAAATTCCTGTTTTTAACTACCACCTATCCCTTAACCTGGTTCACGCCAGATGGATCTGTGTTGAACTCCAATTTGAACTCGCTGAAAGCATTTGGGAAAAGGTGGGGCGTTTAGTGAAATACGTAGAGCTGATTGGGTGAGCGGCCGACCTTATTTGTGCTTAGCCAATCACAGTAACAACTCGTAATGGTGTATTCAATGTCCACGTGGGATAGAAAATGTACGTGTCACACACACTGCTCTTCTTTCAAAAAGAAATTACTTCGTATTTCTGCTAAAACTGCATCAAAAGCAGCAGAAACACGTACATCCACGGGAGCTGCCATCTTTGTTTAGTTTGAATCACAGTCAGAGCTAACAGTCTGTTTTAGACCGCCCTCTACAATGTGATTGGGCCTCAAAACCACGCTGCTGTGATGTGATTGGGCCGAACCACCGCCGTTTCAGACTTTCAAACCAATCGGGCGGCTGGAAGGCCAGATGGTTTATCTCGAGTTTGTGAATTCATAAATATCACGAGATAAACCATCTGGCTGGCCAGGTTACCTATCCCAGTCCACTTCTGTATTTGTTTGTTATGACTCAAAAACATTCAGATTCAGAATAAAACATGTGGGGTTCAAAATGTTTATGTAGCTACAAACATACAGCTACAAACACAAAATACATACATTTTTAACACAATATCAATCTCCAACCTAAACTTCACACATCATGTCTGCTCTTTATCGTTCTGCTCATCTGCTGGACATAAAAGATGGAGTCCAGAAGCTCCGCCCCTCCCCCTCCTGCTCACTCTAATCTGCTTACAAATAATAACCTAAAGTGAATTAGATATTTAATCATCTTATCATCTTAGACTGCGGCGGCCGTGACTCCGTCTGTCCCACAGTGTGTGGGATCTGATGTTTACAAGTGGGATTAGTCATGTACTCTGCAATTTTGAGGAATTTTGTCATGCGGTTTGGCCTGGGATCAGGAGGTCGGGTACATTTGGATCACAGAAGGCAAAGGAACTCAAAGCAGCCACTAGAAGGCACTGAACCAGGGTTTAAATACTTTTTCCTGTGCATTTAAGTCAGTGTGAAGATATGCCATCGAAGCATTAATGTGTTCTGCACATGTTCTATTTACAAGAAATCTGTCTTTTGAAAACAAGAACTACCTGAATGTGAGAAAATATAGCCAAAGGAGCAGCTTTTCTTTGGAAACAAACAAATGGAGGCCTTCCAATTTGTCAAATAATTGCACATTTTGTGGCCGTGCAAGCTTGATCCTCCTAAAATTATACATTTAGTGTCACAAAGATATCTAAACTAGAAAATCACTCTTTTATTCAAGTTTATTTTTTGGGCAAAAAGTTACAAAGTGTACCTTTAATTCCAGTTGAGAGAAAAGCACATCTTTCCCTCCACAAATGCACCAATCTCCTCCATTTTACTTAAAAAATAGTTAAAATAGTCTATGATTTTACCTAGGACAAAGAATCTCCATCAGCACCATTATGCATGGATCTATTACATTCTCTGGATTGGACATTGCTGCTTGTAGCAGTTGTAAATCAGCCGCAGTGGTCGCTGCATTGGTCTGCATCTGCAGCGGGAAAATACTGCTATGCTAGAGAGCATTTTTCCTTAGAGCACAATGCAAACACAAACGACTCCTGTTCGTCAGAAACAGCATCTACAGCTTCATTCGAAATCACTCGCCCTGCTCCTCGCGCAAAGAATCATGGGAGAAACATAACTGCGCATGTTCCATAGCCTGTAGAGCCTATTCAACTTAAGGCCCGGGAGCCAAATCAGCACTCCACAGATCTGATCCGACCCTCAACCCATTTTCCTACTATGATTTATTTTCTCTTGTTTGCAGGGTTCGTTCAGGGTTACTATCTTAGATCTGACTTAGTTCTTTTTTATTGTTGATGTAATTCTGCTATAGACCTGATTTGGACTTCTGGTTCATACTCGGCTTGTAAAGATCTAGTCCTTGTTTACTTCTGGTTTGGAAATTCTATTGCACAATGCAAATCTAACATAGGCTGGCTCTAACTGTAGTTTTGAAAGTTACTTAAAACAGACTTTGTGCAAAAGTTTTTTTGCACACCCCTAAATTTTGTCAAGAGTGCTGACATCTTGTGTAACAACAAGCGCCCGCGCGCCATCTTTGATCACCGGGGCTGGACATTATGGCATAAAACTCCTCCAGAAAGTGACACAGTTTACATTTAACAAAAAACTTATTTTCCAGGCGGCTTCAGCATTGGGACAGCTTCACATATAACCTGATTGATAATTTGTAAAGCTAAATTCAGAGATAAACATAACTCTGGGGTGATTCAGGTTACATATACATCCAGTTAAACTAGTTTCCATTTTAAGCGTGTTGAAAAGCTTTCCATAAACCCGACGCATGATTATCCCCCTTGTTCGCTCTTTGAAAATGCCATCCTTGACTGCGCCGACCTCCGTGTGAACTTCACTGATGAGCTTCTACAAACACGTCCCATGTTCCACACTCACGTACACGAGGTCACTGGACTAAAAGTGTTTTCTCTCCTTTTTTACTATTGACACATAGCACACGTGTTTCTGCAGCTTCTGAACTCTTCACCGGCCTACTTTCATGAAGGTCTTGAACTATAGACATGCTTCCATCTCGCACGGCTATTTTCTGTTCGAGAACCAAAGACGGCTTTTTCAATTTAACTAAAGGAAATAACTGGAAATTCGATGTTTTCTATTAAAGCAGCAAAACTACAGCCTCCACAGCCTCTTGGTTTCTTCTTTTCGTCCGAGCCTGATGTGTGCCTGTAACGCAAATGTAATATTAAAATCAAATCTTTGTTAAAATTGTCTCTATTTAGGTCTGATGTGGAGGTATTTGACTTTTTTAGTTGTAAATGAATAACGTTTGCCTTCTCTTCCAAAAAGTATATTGCATAAGCAGCAGATTGTGACAAAATCAGATAAGTGTTTAATGTCAAAGCCAACGTAAAAGGTATTTTTTTTTGCTTCTCAAGAGTCAAATGCAGCGTTTTGATTGGCTGTGCTTGAGTGGTCCACCTCCAGTCTCATTTGTGTCACCTTTAAAAATATGTTTTTAAGGTTTAATTGCAGGCAAAAGATATTGCACGTGGATATTACCATTACAATTTGTCCATTTTCTTCTGTTGTTCTGTCCATCTGCTGCAACCCAATGACCACGGCACATACCCAGCCTGCCTTTGTGTTCACGTTATCCCTCGGATGCATTTACAGAAAACAGTTAACAAGAAAAAGACACAATTGAAATTATTCCCTCAGGATTCTACTCCCTTTTGTCACATGCAAAACGAGTTTAGGTTAGACTAATACAGTTATGGCGACAGCTAACAGTTAATCGTACCCTCTCGGACGATAGAGCAGTGCCCAGTCAGTAGGCTGGTATAACACTTGTTTGGTCATGGTCCAGCCTCCACTTGGACACGACCCGGACACACCAACACAGTCTCACTAGATGGTGTACTTTTACCACAACACAAAAACGGCGTATTCTGAGCACGCGTTCACAGCTGTTTTTAGTACTTCTGTTACGCCGTGCATTTAGCACGATATGAAAAAGCGTAAAAATGACACGAGATTTCACAGCGTTAAAAATAGGACGAGTTTTGGTTGAAGCCACGTGGGGACGTTTTCTTCAGGTGAAACGGGTAAGTTCAGGCATAAAGTTACTAAAATGGGTAAGATTAGGTCTGGGGCTTGGGGCAGGTTAAGATTAGAATCAGGATTTCATTAATATTCATAAATAAGAACACGTCTTAACAACCACCATTGAAATAAATGGGGACTGTGATGCGTACTATAATTACACAAAACAGCTGTGAAGTCATGCTAATCATACCTCATTTACATGTTGTGTAATGTCATGGTAAATGTATGCTTTCTTGTGAGATCGGGCTCGACACACACATGAAGGAGCGAGGTTGCACTACAGGTGAAGGCGCTTTCTCAGGCGCCCTAAACCATTGGTTCCCAAAGTGGGGGTCAGGAAACAAAATCTGGGGGTCGCGAGGTGATTTCAAGATGTAATTTTACAATATACTTTTAGAATTTAGTTTATTAATACATTGAAAACACTATGTTGTAGTGAATTTTGTAACATAATAAAACATTCTAACTTTTTTTTTTTAACATTCTAAATTTTAACAAATATTTTTTAAATTTTGCCCTGTAGGTCTGAAGTCACTGTGAAGACAATGATAGGGTCATGGCCTAGAAAAGTTTGAGAACCCCTGCCCAAAACAACACAGTGAAAGTTAGTTAACCCACAATAGGAATGTTTGCAGAGCCAACATGTGACGCCAACATACTGTATAGCCGTGGCTGCTCTTTGGCTGGCAGAACCAAAACTAGCTCCCATTGTTTTGGGGGGACCTTAATTGCCAAAATCCAAAACTTTCCTTTAGGTGTAGGTTTTTTAGGAACACGTAAGTTCTTTGGATTGCTCTTATCAAAACTGTGTTTGTACAGTGTGTGTAAGTTGCTTTTTAAATGTTTTGCCAACCAAAGCGTCAAGTGACAAATGTGACAACATGGCGTACATCCCCTATAACAAAATGACCACTGGTCTAAAGCAGGAGTCTGCAATCTTAAACAGCTAAAGAGCAGCAATGCCACAATTTAAAGAAAACTAAAGTCAGAAAGAGCCGCAACTATTAAAATATACAAAAGAAAAGAGAATGAAATGAATATACATACATTTTCCAAAGTAGGCCTTTTTGAAAATGCTTTGATAAACAATCTGCCTCTTTCTGCTTGCTGGTGCATTTTAGAAGTCATTTTAAAAATAACAGCGCTATAAAAGTCTTGGTCTGGAGAAATTAGATTGGAATATTGAACTCATATTTGAATGACACTGTTGAGTCTCTCTTCACTGTCCCTGTGTCACAAGTTCCTTCAAATACTTTAGCTTATATATTTGTATGTTTTATAATGCAATTATCACAATGTGAGTGCTGATGACCATAAAGAATAACACTTGTAGGGCCTCCAATACACAGGCAAGTATCACATTTACACACATTAATACCACAGCATGTTCTTTTTTTTCTCATTACTTTTCATAGTGTAATTCCTCATTTTCAATCAGACCCTAAAGATCAGCAATGGAGTCTTTAAAGAGCTGCAGGTAGCAGACCCTGGTCTAAAGGAAAAGAAATCTAGATTCTTAACACAGTCTCAGTGACTCTTACTGAGACCAGGTCAGTCGTTTACCACTCTAGCTTGTTCACAGGTAGCCAAGGCAGTAGCATGTGAATATTAAGGGGTGCTGGAAACAGTCTAGGCAGGCTGAGTCAGAACCAAAGATAGGAAGCAGACAACAATGGAGAATAAGCTTAGGACCTGCCAAAGCTATTTAGGAACAGGTTTTATGAACAGGTTTTAGGCTTTAGCCCCTCCTCAAGGGGAGGGCTTAACTCAGTATAAATACAGCCAGTCTCTGATCACTTCCATCGGCTTGAAAATGATTTTCAGATGAGTCGAAACGTCTTGATCTTTGAAAAAATTTTGTCCACATGACAACTTTGAAGACTTTCTACTATTTTGCAGTCTAGCGTTTTAGCAAAGGAGGGCTCAGAGACGCTAACTGGTAGGCTGCAGTTTGTGGGTCAGAGGTCATATCTTAGGCTGGGGCTTAGGCTTTTATGGTTCTACACCTCCAAACCTACTCCACAAACAACAATCATTTCCACCTGAACAGATACTTTAACAAGATATCTGTGCTGGGGGGGAATGATTTCATGTTGTTCTATTGTCACTTTCAGCTTGAATTTGAACTAAATAACTGCAAAGGTATTTCTGTTGATATATGAACTTTGCAGCTGAACCTTTTACAAAACTCGATCAGCTGTGGCCAGTTGCAGAGCTTCTCCCACACAAGAGGAGTTTTCTCGGTGTCTGGGTGTAAAACGGGTCCCTTTGCAGTGTCTTGGAGCTCCATTGATTGCATTGATGTGAGATGTGGTTGTGCGGTCAGGCTGTACTCACAGATCCCTTGTTGCTGTTTAGTCTAGTATTGAATCGCAATAAAAACAAGCCCATGTCAAACAGAGAAAGCTCTAAACACTATCTACAGCCTGCGCTTGGACAAAGTTTACTTCGTTTGCTCTAAAGGGGATTCATGTGGATAGTTATGGGTTTTAGCTTTGTGACATCATTACTTTATAAAACAAATAAATGCAAGAGAGTCTGACAGGCCAAGCTGGAAAATGACATTACTTAGACCAAAGGAATAATGAGATGGTATTCTCTAACACTCAGAACCTAATGTGGCTGTTGTGTTTGCCTTTGTTACATAGCTTTGGTTAATGTAATTCCAATAGAAGTTTAGCTAGCCTGCTGCTAAAAAGGCACTCGTCCTTTGATGTTCTCTAAGAGGTCTATCATTGCAGGTTCCAGTCATCTTTGGAAGTCAAATGAAATGTTTTTCCTTGTGTATCTCACCTGAGAACTGTACTACGAACGTCACTGAACTTATCCTGGACAAGTTTCTCTTACCCGGGTTGACTAACTCAGACATGAGCCTCTCTGGATAAACTGTCCTATGAAATGAGTTCACTACGGGATCTGTTAAAACCTGGATTTCTTAATGAAGCCGTGCGCGTTCACAGAGCAGAGGCGGAGTTAACGCAAACTGACCAATCAGATCAATCGAGCTGCAGACTTCAAACATAAGGAAACGTCAATCATGAATCGAAATACGAGTATTAAAGTCTAAGCGAAGGAAATGCGCTGCAGCTTCAAATGAAGTCTGCGCTTCAGTGAGCAATCACAGACACAGAAGTTACACTAAAGAGTTAATTTATATGTCCTGCATGGATACAACAGACTAAAGCACAAATGTGCAGACATGACCAAACATTTAATAGATCAACTTTAATCTGAATGAGCTGTGTCTTTAGACAAGTGTCTGTATTTTGTCTGAGTCAAAGTGATGCGTAAAGATCCACAGCCAAATGTGCACAAAGTGCATTCAATCATTATTTCTTGACAATGAAAACGTTTATTAATCATCACACAGACTAAACAGGATTCTTCAGTGTTAGGATACATAGCCTATAAGATATGGCTCCTCTTAATAAATACGCTACGTACGCAACAAATTGTAAAAGAATACGCTGTGACTTTCGCATTTCCTCATTTCTCCGCTGCTCTCTCTCTCACTTACTTCACAAACGCCTAAACTCTCGTCTCTGATTGGCCAGCGCCTCGTCTTTTTAGCTTATTCGGGAACTTATCCTGGTCCGTTTGCCGCATGTTGCCATCGAGATCTGCCCCGATAGGACGTGATCTAGTTTCGTAGGACCAGACCAGGTTTAACCCAGAACTTACCTCGCTAAACTCTAAATCTAGCTTGGTAGCACAGGGCTCAGGTTTGTGTCAGAATTGTGAACAATTTCCTCTGACTGTAGCTCTCTCTCTGTTAACAGTAAGTTAAGGTTAAGGTTTTCTAGGACAATGCAGTATTGAGTCAGTGCTGAAATTGAGTCTAAATACCTTTTCTGTGACTTTGCTTTCCCAATCACCAATGAACACCTTCAAACTTAAGATGTAAGATTTCCATGAGCATTTTGGGGATTTTCTTTTTTGGAGTCCACATACTGTACGTTTGACTACGGCAACACCTACGAGGACAAACAACATGGAATATGCCAAATTTATTGTTCATCACGTTTACAGCTAATAAACCATTTCTAAATGGAATGTTGATCATAAACTGAATACTAAGAACATGTAAATGTGACAATTTACTTTTTAAATGTGTTTAAGTTAAATATTAGCTCAACACAATATGTAACTGTAAGTAAACTCAGCTCAGAGCGATAAAACTTTGAGGTCACTTACAGAATTTCAAACTCTGGTTCGGTTGGAGAGGTCGGTCTTGGCTGAATTGAGCCCTGGAGCAGTTTGTTTGTTCTGTGAACGCAACGAACCGAGAGCGAAAAACCCCAGGAAGTGAACAGTGATGTGATCCACGCTGAGACACACGTATCTCAACAAACCGCATGTGTGAGATCGATAATGAGACAAATAAGACACACATGAAAGTAAGAAGATAAGGACAGAGGGGGATTCAGTTATAATTAGTTCTGATCACACAACCGTATAGCACCGTTTTCTCATGGTATTTATAAAAATAATAAAGTTATCTTAGATGGATGCAAACACAGACAGTAATACTACAGCTCATATTACTGCAGAAAATATGACCAATATTCATCCAATATTTAGTTCTAGAGCTAACTTGAGCAGATGACAGACCTTTCAGAACCAGATCTACTCAAATAGATAAACATTTTGCTACGTTTTACTCTGTGCATTTTTGTCCGGTTCAGTTTGTATTGTGAATGCAGCCTTAAGGCCTATTCATACTTCATAAGAAATATGTTCGGCCCGCTTGAGCTGTAAGAACAAGACCAAAGTTCGTTTCAGCTCTGACATTTATACCTCAACCGACCTGCCGCGGCCGAACTAGACTCCGCCCCCTGAGCCTAACAATCACTTCCACGCGTTTGCTGTGTAGATTCTGATCACAGACAGCTCAGTTAACTCGTACAAGGGAGATGTTCTGTTATGTCTGCATGCAGGTACACACACGCTGACCCCACGCACACACTGTATAAAACAGATGAAACCCTCGCTCTATCAGGTCTATCCTCCACTGTGTTTAACCTTCGGGCGGGGGTGGAGTTTTAACCTCGCCGGTAGCTTATTTTGTTGATTACTCAATGGCTCTGCCTGAAATGTGGGACAAATAAACAGTCAAATGGTGGGACGTTATCAGTACAGCCGTAATATGAGCGGAGGAGACGAGCGGTATGTTCAGCTGCTACTACTACTAGCACAGAACTGTCAAAAGATTCAGCAGCGGATTCTACGAAAATCCCGCCCACTTTGGAAAAAAATCAGAGCCGAGCTGCAGCACAGTTCTGCTGAACAAAGTTCTGCTCAGCTGATGTGACCAGAACGGCCGTACGAACAAAATGACGTTATTTTATTTTTGCAGCCTGAGCGGGCGACGGCTGAACTATGAATTGGCCTTTACTCTCCTTTATGTCTGTTCTCCAGAGAACCCACACTCTAATGTGGCTGTGGGGTCAGTGACATCAACAGGCTTCCTCAGTGTAACGTGATGCTCTGTAGTGAAGAAAGAGAATGGCCACTGCACTTTACAATAGCTGCAGGTTAGCAAGTGTTCAAAGCTATAATTCATCAAGTTTTCGTCCACATGTAAGGCTTTCTGTGGGGTCTGCAAACTGTGGGAGACGGAGCATCAAAACACTGGTTTATGGGACAGTGGGGAGTGGGTTTGAATGGATTTAGGCTGTGGTCAGGACGTCAGGTGTTGGTCTCAGAAGAAGAGTTCGAAAGGTCACACTGATTGAGCAGTGAGATTGATGGGCAGACCGGTGCAGCGTCGGCTTTGATGCGGTTGCTGTATCGGATCTTTGTGGAGCTGAAACGAAAGGCAAAGCTCTCCATTTACCAGGCAAAGCACTCCATTTACCAGTCAGTCTGTCAGGAATGAACCAGTGTAGGACCTAAAAACATACAAACAAATGCACAGTTTTAAAAGTTTATTAAAGAAGGTAGTAAGCAGGATTGTGAGATGATGGTGTGTTGGGTGATGGGAAAGACAGTGTCAAGGAGCCAAAGTGAGTGTTGAGGAAACATTAGTGTTGTCCCAATAAGTTCTATTGTGTGTTCACCTATGGAGTGTCAAATTCGCAGCAGACACACGTGGCTTTGGTCGCTTGATCATTCAAATTTGATCGGGTGTGGTCCTGAAACGCAACTAACTTCCAGCGTTAACCGCGGCGTGTTCAAGCAACTACAATATCTGTGACATGTAGGGCTTTTCCATTAGTACCTGCTTGGCCCTACTCTACTCAACTTGAGTCTACGCGCTTCTACCCAACTTAGCCTCGCTCAGAGTGAGAGCATTTCCATTACAAGAGAGGCCAAGTGGGGCTGTTGTGAAGTTGGGCGGTGTCCTTGCCCCTTGCACTCTGCGAATCATGACTTTTAATACGAACATAATCGCTTTTCATTTTCTTCAGTTTTTCCCTGCATTGCTTTGATGTCCTTTCAAAACTGTGCTGGGACAATTTTTCATCGAGCTCTTGATACACTTTTTTGTTTCTTGTGGCTCCGTGCTGCTGCATTTGTAACGTGTCCAAGGTAAGAAAAGTTTGGACCTTGGCGTTGGACCAGGGACTCCGTTTTTTTTATTCAATTTTGCTGTTTTTTGCTACGGTGAGTAGAAAATGTAGAAGCAGTTCGGTGCTATTGGCAGCTAGCTTAGAGCAGTGGTTCCCAACCTTTTTCGTCTTGAGTACCCCCTAATCATGATCTGACACAAGGAGTACCCCTTATGTCGAGTCACGGCACACTTTTTTGCTTAATTTTTTTTCTGCGGCACACTACCTATTGAACTTAAGCTGTTTTGAAACACAAAATTATTAAAATTCTACATAGAACATCTTTAAATTATTTTTTGAATGCACAAATGGTTATTGGTTTTGCTTTTTTCTTGCTGTAAATAACTTCCAAATTGTAAATCAAAATATTAAATCTGATGAACCTAATTATTAGATTAAATATTGAAAACTGGCATATTTTTCAAGGCACACCTCGCAGCAACTCAAGGCACACTCGCATTCCCTGGCACACTGGTTGAAAAACTCTGCCTTATGTCATGTATTTTTAGGGGTATTTTATTATTACTCATATATTTTCATGTACAGGTATAACCCTTGCATTTTATTGTTTTAATGTATTTCAAGTCAAACAGTTGCCTTTTAACATGTAATGTGTTACAAATAACACTTTACACATTACAATCCTTGCATTTCTACCTTTCTTTTAAATCTGCTATCATCCCACGGACCCCCTGGCAAATGGTCGCGTACCCCCTGGGGTCCACGTACCCCTGGTTGGGAAACACTGGCTTAGAGGCAACTCACGTTAGCATACAAAAAGTACCTGGTCAAAGGGATCAGCCCAAATGGAAAAGCTCCGCACCAGGGCTAAGTCACGCCGAGTAGAGTAGAGTAGAGTAGAGTAGAGTAGGGCCAAGCAGGTACTAATGGAAAAGCCCTAGTACAAAGCAAGCTAATATCTGCTGTCAGATAAGCACAGGTGCGTGAATTCAATCTTTGGCATGTAAGCAAAGTGTTACTGTAGCAAAGACTCAAGTAATAGACAAGTACTATTACGTTTAGGATTTTACTTTCTTTGCAAACACTTTATATTATCATTTTTATCTGTTTCAGATGCCTCCTGAACTCTTCTCTTGTTATGTGTTCACATCTCACAAAGAAGAGATCTCGAGCAAGACCCAGGACACGCTGGAGGAACTACGTTTCTCCACTAACCTGGGAAAGCCTCAGGATTCCACGAGAAGAGCTGGAGGAGAAAATAGATAGATGGATGGATCAATACTTCAAATGAGTTTCAATACTAGTCTTAGTATTCATTCATTAGTATGTAATTTTCAAAATTTTTGACGAGCCTAGTCCTGTGTTTAATCAAGGTTCCAAATCATCAGTCCAATCATCTTCAGTCTATTCACTTTTTCCCTGCTAATCACATTAATTTCCTTTCTTCTTTAAAATCCTCTGAATGAAAACCTGCTTCTGATGCCCTTCGAATCTCCTCCTTTACCGCCTGGTTTCAGAAATAAACACAAATGTCCAGAACACAACATGAACCGCAAACAGTTGACCAGAAGCTGTCCATGTCGACGTCAGTGTTTTCCCGTCCAGCCCCGTGCTCCCGCTCTGGTCTCATCTGCACGTACAGTATATTAGCGATGGGTACATTTACAATCTGCAGTTAGGTGTGTGTTTACGAGCTCATTAGCCAAAGCAGAGAGAGGAGAGCATAAAACAGTGAGCGGCTCTACTTTGTCATCAGCGCGCTAATAAAGGTGTCATGGATACGCCAGCGCGGACCTGAGGAGGCAAATCAGCTTTTTATTACCGATGAATAAAAGTGAACTCCTACGTACGTTAGACGCGTATAGAGCGGGGAAATAGTCTGTTAAGTTAGAGATGTGGAAATGTAACTGTGGAAATTATGTTCCTTATGTTTTTGTATTTGTGCAGCAGACCTACTCATTTATATAAACAAATAAAATAAAAAAAGATAAAAATGACTTGTGGAGACTGTGTGGACATATATGTTTTTGTCTGATATGTTTTAGAGACTAATATTTATCTGACAAGTATGGAGATTGATCATGTGACAAACTACTGCATCTAAGGTTCAGCTGGCTGGTCTTGAACATTTAAATACATCATTTGTTGGAGTTAAGACAAAAGTTAGTTTTTTCCCTTCTACATAAAACTGTGATGTACAAAAACTAAAATCATCTACTAATTATTACAATTACAGTATGTTGACTGTGCAGACTGAGATTTGTTGCAGCCTTCCATCTCTCCAGGACCTGTACCTCTCCAAGACATGAGGATCTCCAAAGCCTAGTTGTACTTTTCCAGAACCTGTACTTTTCCAAGTGTTAGTGGAGAAATGAATCCCCAGACTGTAATTCCTGTTTTAGAACAACAACCAAGACTCAAAAGATTCAGATTAGTTTAAGGTTTACTTTGAATTCAAACAGAAAACACAAAAGTTACAAAGTGACCTCTATTTGTGATCTAAACCCCGCAAAGTCTCTTGCGTTGTTGTTTTTCCATGTGCTCCCCATTGCGTGCTCTCCCCCAAGAAATAAAGTTTAAAGTGTCTCTTTTATGAGTCCTTCAGAGTTTCGTTGATTGGTCCTCTAATCTTAGTTTTTTTTTTTTCAATTTTTGGTTGTCACTGGTCTCTTCTCAAAACCATCCACTGATGATCTCATCCCAGACTTAGACTTGGAGACAACAGTCTAGATACCTTGTCGACTTGCAAACCTATACAAGATCAGTAGTCTGTGACAGTTCAGAGGTGAACTGTAAACATTGGAACATTGGAATGTTGGTTTGCTTTCTCCAAATTTTCATTACATGCATCATTTTACATAACATTAATTGAACAATTAGAATGATTACAAATCATCAATACATTTAAACACACATAGAAAACCAAGACACATGCATCTCCAGAACCTGTACTTTTCCAAAACATGTGCGTCTCTGAGTCTGTACTTCTCCAGAACCTGTACTTTTCCAAAACATGTGCGTCTCTGAGTCTGTACTTCTCCAGAACTTGTACTTTTCCAAGACATGTACTTCTCCAGAACTTGAACTTTTTCAAGAAATCTGCAACTCTACAGCCTGTACTTCTCCAGAACTTTTACTTTTCCAAGACATGTGCGTCTCCAGAGCCTGTACTTTTGCAGAACTTGTACTTCTCCAGGTCCTGTACTTCTCCAGGACCTGTACTTCTCCAGAGTCTGTGCTTCTCCAGAACTTGTAATTCTCTAGATAATGACAATAAAACTTCTGATTCTAACACTCTACACTGTATAGACTACAGATCTGACAGTCACTGCTCTAATCAAAAATGTTGACTAACTACTGACAGAACATGTCAAGTGTGTCTTGTGAAACAGGATCCAACCACAGAGGAATACGTGTCCCATGTATGTGTTCTGGTATTGCTCAAAGTGCTCAGAGAAGTGGTGGTGCTGAGTAGGCTACCAGGGCATCTCAGCCTAAATAAAGCACTGCATAGGACCTGATTTTACACTCATATTTGTACAAATGCAAAAGCAGCATCTTTTCATTTCTTCATCACACAGTTTTGGCTCTTGTTTGCTCTCACCTGTCAAAAAAAAAAAAACAACTTTCAATTTTCTTTTATATTATCCGAACAGAGCTCCCTTGATAAACCTACAGTATATTTCATATTTGTAAAGAACAAAACAGTGCTGCTGACAATTGCACCATAAATTACAGAGGACAAAAACAACACCTTTCTTGCAACATTTGTGAATAATGTTGACATTTTGGGAAAAGCAAAGTTACACTTGTTGCTTTCCTTAGAAACTGTATGTCTCCAAGCAGCCACATCACATCATGTAATGCACATAGACAAGGGGATTAGTAGGGTTTGTGTGGCTCTCGTTGTGTTCATGATGAGGAGCAGGGTTTGTGGTGCTTGTGCCATGAGGGGAACTACATTAGGGTAACTGACAAACTCTGTCCGTGTTCTGTTGTGATTTCTGTGCTTATCGTTTATCGCATCATGACTGGAAATATGTTTTATGTCCAGAATGTCCTTTAGCCACTTTGAGCATCTGTTCTATAGCTGTTATTGGATTTCCTGTACTGTCCAGTTGTGCTCTGTTCCAGGATAAGCTCAATGTAATCATATTTTATCCAAACTAAACACATTTCTTTGGTTTATAGCTTACAACCAATCTGAAATCTAGATTAGGCTTATATTTGAGTGGTTGGATTTCTTCAAATAAGCTTAACCACATGAAGGAACCTAAAACATGACATCCTCCATATAAACTGAGGTAAACCCATGTATTTTAGCTGATGTATGTTGACTTAAAAAGGTTTCGTCCCTAATGTTCTGACTACGTTTACATGGAGTGTCTTTGGAATGGTGTCAGTTGTTCCAGTAATATTTTTTGATCAACGCAATCATACTACAAACATTACAACATTTCTTTGAAGGAGATGCATGACCGCGACGCTGAAATCTAAAAATACCTCCGTCTGTACTTCACTTTCTCGCGGTTTAACCTTCCGGTGCGTTCATTCAGAGCTGTAATTAGCGGTGATGGATGGGGCTTTGTCAGGATGAAAGATGGCCGTGTTCAGGTGACATTTACACCATGATTGACCAGGCGCAGAAGAAGCAGGTCAGAACCGGCGTCGTGCACATGTGTGTAATGAAGACGCCTTTGATTTGGACTTATTGGATTGGCCGGGCTGCTGCAGACTCACATTAGTGAGAATCAATCAGTTCTACATACGAGTGTCGTTTTTCACACTGCAGCTGTGCGTTGGCCGTCATCGCTGCATTACACTGGAGAATACAACAAATACAATTCTCGGAAACTCCTTTGGAAAGTAGAAAAATGAACATACATCAGTCTAGTGGTCATTTCTGCAGTCATATGACAACTGCACGTGGCATCTGAGCATGTCACTGTCCTTTTATCAACCCAGAGGAAACATAGATACAGTATACAACAAAACGTCAAAAACTTAAAATAAGCTCATTGTCTTGCCTTTTTTATGTCAATATGTTATGAAAAGCAAAAATGTAAAATTACAACAAATTTTGGTTGAATTTCTTTTGGTTTAAAGGGTAAGTTTAGGCTTCAAGTTACTAAAATGGGTAAGTTTATGACTGATGCTTGGGGTAGGTTAAGATTTACCCATTAAATCCAAATGTCTCTACATGGCTTCCACCAAAATTCGTGATTGTAGGATTGCCCACTAAAACAGCAACTTAAATCAGCTGTCACCAACCTTGGCGTCACTTTGACAGTGATTTTAAACTTGATGAACGCAGTTGTCAAGTCTGGCTTTTATCACTTGCGGCTTTTCTTATCTTATCCTTTTTTATCTTTAAATTTTTTTTTACCAAGTCGTGCATACTTTTATCTCTTCTTGTTTAGCAGCTGGTCCAAATTTCGGCAGCGCGGCTTTTAACCGGCACCAAAAAACAAGAGCACATTACTCTGATTTTAGCATTATTGTTTTAGAGTTGATTTCAAAATGTTATTGTTCGTTTTTAAAGCTCGGAATGGACTGGCACCTCTTTACATCTCTGACCTCGTCCAAAGTTACTCCCCGGCGCACGCTCTGAGGTCCGAGGGCCAACTCCAACTTGTGGTGCCAAAGACGAGACTTAAAACCAGAGGGGACAGAGCGTTCTCTGTAGCTGGTCCTAGGCTCTGGAACGCTCTGCCCCTACACGTACGAACAGCTCCTACTGTCGACTGTTTTAAGTCTCGTCTTAAGACCCACTTTTATTCTCTGGATCTTAACACCGACTGAGTTGTGTGGTCCTCTGGTGTCATTTTTAAGTGTTTTATGTTTTTATTTATATATATTTTATTTGATTTTACTGTTTGAGACTAGTAGGTCAAACTGTTAATGTATTATCTGTTTTGCTTTTATCTGTGCAGCACTTTGGAAACTTTATGTTTGTGAAATGTGTTATATAAATACAATTTTTTTGGATTTTCGTAGCATATCAACGTAAAAAAAAAAGGTGTTAAAACGTGCTTAGTGTAGGTTTTTGACATTTTGCTATATATCTACGTTTCCTTCGGACACTGGGCTGCCTATTGTGGGCTGCCTGAAGCACATCTGTACATTAATCACGCAGTAACTGAAATGCATATTCACTTAGTATTGTATCCATCCATTCATTTTCTTCTGCTTGATACAATGTTGGTCACAGAGACAGCAGTCTGGGTTCTGTCGCCTTTTCTTGAATATTTTACAGGCCTTGATTCTGCTGGTGCGAATGTTTGTAAAAAACCCAGACGTCATGGGGTAATTTAAAGTTTACAGACGTCCCAAAGTAAATCTTATCCTTAGCGAATAGTCCCTCCAGCGAGATTCTGGTCTACCCTTTGGTCTTCTCCTGATGGGACATGCTCCAAAACACCTCCCCAGGCATTGTCCAGGAGGCTTGTCGTCTCTCGACTTGGCAAAGGAACCTCATTTGGATCGCCTGTATCCATAATCTACCAAGCATGAAGATGAAGCAAACAACAAACCAGGAATCTTCTTGTTGTGAGGTGAGAATATTTACTATGACGTGCTATCACTTGTAAACGCCTGTAAACTTGGTGTTAAATAATCCTAAGCGCTCTAAAGTTAATGCTGTGTTTGTGCTGACTCTGTGTGAGACTGTCATCTAGTAAACACGTTTCCATGGCAGCAGCGGGAGGGATGAAAACACCAATCATGACTGTCACCATGTCCCAAAATAATTAAGTCTGAGAGGAGTGAGTAAATATAAAGATGGCAGAAGAAGAGAAACTTTATTAAAGGCAACAGATGTAAGAGTGTTTACAGCTCGCAAGACGACACAAGATTTTTATTTTGTGAAGCAATGACAAGACAAGCTAACGTTAGTGTATGAAAAGCAATAGCCTTTTGCATCAGTAATCATATAAATAATGCTTTGTAAAGGTTTTTCTGGGTCTCTTTTATGGAAGTGTGGCCAATGTATACCCAAGATTTATGGCCCTTTGATCACTTTACCAGTTGAAATGCTAGTGACGACTCCTCTGATGATGATGCCTTTGGTCCATCTGTACCCAGCCAATGTATGCATGTGAATGTGGTTGCCTTAATTTGGTGTGGAAATTATGGTAAATACCAGTTTCTGAGTGGGAAACAGCAAATGAACGCCCCCTCATGTCAAAAAATTATTTTGATTTCCGAGTTGCCGAGTTGAAAATAACCTCTGACCTCTCAATATAGCAGACAGTGGCAAAGAATCACAAACGAAGAATATTAAATGTTTTTCACTTGTTGGCAAGTTATTTTATTATCTGGAAAAATTATATGACAGTCAAAGTTGAACGCATCGCTATTTCCATTTACTGTAATTAAGTAAAAAGTCAAAATGTGTTTGTTTTTTTTTCCTCAGAGCAATCTTAAGGGCGGTGGAAATGATTAATTTACTTGTTTGCACTGGATTTACATATATTTGTCTAGATAAAGTGTATTTTGACATGTTTTCTTTTGTTACGACCACAGAAGCATTTGAACACAAGGTGGTAAGTGGTAGCATTAGTTTTTGTTGGTGTGTGTGGTTGCACGTGTACGATAGTTTTCAGCAAAATACGATAATTTTGAGGCTCTGGTACGATAATTTGACATTTTCCATCTGACAACACTGCTCAGGTCATTTCCATCAGATTGAAAATAACTTTTGGATGAGAGTCGAAACGTCTTGATCTTCGATTAGGCTGTCTAGATGACAACATTGAAGCCTTTCTACTATGAATGACTAATGGACAAATGAGGGATTACACCGACTGGATGTGGGGTGGTAGTGTGTTTCAGTGTGTTGAAAAGCACTTTGTGTTACAGTTTAAGTATGAAAAACACTATATAAACACACTTTGATTTGACTTGATCTTCTGTTCTGACTTTGACTAGTAATAATTATATTGTTTTGTCTTACTGGATGAAAAAGATTTTATAACTGACCAAAACAAACTAAATGTGTTTCCGCTTAATGACATGTTCTTTTGAGATCAGACGATTGAAGTGATTTGCCAAAAGACAAAGCAGCTGTATTCTTTCTCATGCTCCTTTCTACTTGAATCATATATTCATTCTTCATCTTTTGTGTATTTTCTCTTCCTCCCTCACATCTCTCTCTCCTCTCTTTTCTTCTGACTGGCTGGATGACTTCAGAGCTCGCAGCCTCGTCATTAGTATGCCATTAGGCGTGATCATTGATTCTCCGTTCGCTGACACGGAATTCTGAGGAGATCTGTGAACTTTATCACCTTCAGCGTTCCGGCTTTGCTCCTCGGAATTCCCTCCGGATCAGCACTTTCCCCCCGCCGGACCTTTTCTAATTATCCCGTTGCTGGCTTTCGATAAATAATTACAATAAAAGTCATCAATCAAAAGGGAAACATTGAAAAGCGAGGAGAAGGCCGATATGGCGCTGGACACTGCTGTAAATACTGTATGTTAGTGTGTGTGTGTGTGTGGGGAGCCATGTTTTACACATTAATCATCACAGAGAGGAGATGATGAGGTGAATGCACAGTGATGTATGATCAGAGCAAGCTTTGGAAATAACATGTTAGTATTTGACTAGCATAGTATTAGTGTTGTAATCAACCCAGTCTCTAGAAATATATGTTCTGTATTTACGGTACATTTTGCACGTATTCAGAAGCAATATACGTAAAGTGACCACGTGATAACATTTCGTACATTCTCGACATTTTCAAAGCTTTTGCGCAGTAAAACTTACCTATTTTACATTTATAATAAAATGTAAGTTTATTACATATATGTTAATTATTATTATTATTATTAATCTTTATTAAAGACACAACAAGCAAATATAGGTCCATAGTTAAGAAAAAGAAATAAAATAATAAGATAGAAAAAAAATAAAATGCATAATCTAGACCAGTGGTTCCCAACCTGAGATTCCAGGGGGTCCCCAGAGCTTTGTCTGGTCAGAGGGTCAAATTCTAAAAGTAGTTATACGTGATACTTTATTAGTAAAAAAAAAACACAAATCTAAGCACCAAAACAGTTGTTTATTTGGCTGAAATAAATGTTTTTAATTCAAATTTTTATCCTACAATAACAATTTAGAGACCATCGGTTTAAATAGGGGGGGCTCGACAAGTCTCCCGTTCAGTCAGGGGGGGCTTCAAGGAAAAAGGTTGGGAACCTCTGATCTAGACAGATTGCATGTTATGCATGAGCATGGATCTACACAGTATAGAGACATGTTCGCCAGTATTTCTACAACTTAGAAAAGAACTTCACAGAACTAGTCTCAGGACTGACCAGAGCATGTACAAGAACATTGGTAGAGTTTGTCAGTCTCCACATAAAACCGTACTGCAGGTGCAGCAGAACAAGAGCAAACTGCACACTTAATCGTAACATAAAAAACTTAATCATTTTTTTATTTTCTGAACATAAAATTAAATGAAACAACTCTATAAAGCAATTATAACATTTTTATATCACAATAAAGTTTTAGGCCACATGACTTGACCCACAGAATACAAATAAAACCATTCATTCTTTTTTCTAATTCCAGAAAGTGAAACCACTCTTCTTGCCTGGAAAATCCACCGTATCCCTCTTTTGGATTTCAGTAGCCATGATTGACAAATTAATTAGCCAATCCAAAACAGTCTCACAAGAAGGCGTACATATAGCACGACACAAAAATAGCGTATTTTTAGCACAATATCAGTCCTGTTTTGCGTACTTATGTTACGCCGTACATATAGCACGATATGAAAAAGCGTAAAAATGCCACGAGTTTTGGTTGAAGCCACATGAGGATGTTTTCTTCAGGTGAAACGGGTAAGTTCAGGCATAAAGTTACTAAAATGGGTAAGATTAGGGTTGGGGCTTGGGGTAGGTTAAGATTAGATGTAGGATTTTGTTAATTTTCATAAATAAGAACACATCTTAACAACCACCATTGAAATGAACGGGGACTGTGACGCGTACTATAGTTACGCAAAAGATCCGTAAACTCGTGCTAATCATACGCAATTTACATGTTGCGTTATGTCGTGGAATATGTACGCTTTCTTGTGAGATCAGGCTGGCCAATCAGAGACGTGCATCTTCTGACGCCTGAAAACCAACATGGCTGCTCCTGACGAAAAAAACCCCAAAACATTGAAAACATATGTGGAACTGAAAAACATGGTGGATTTCTGCAGATTCAATGAGCGAAGCAAAAAAAAAATATTTTAATGTGAGGTGAGTGAAGTTAGATTTTGGTCTAAATGACAGACGACCAATCAGCTTCTTTGTTTCATCTGCGTCACACAAATAAACTAATCTGATTGAACGGTACCATGTAAATTTGATTTGAAACGCAGGCAGGGGGCGTGGTGACCAGACTCACTCTTCGCAGTTTGCTGAAGTGTGGGTTCTGGATCCCGGGCAATAACTTATCCAGATGGGGTGAATTTCTTTGAATTTACCATAAAATACAGTTGTGTTTCAAATAGCAGTGCTCTTGATAATATGTAAAAAATAATTTCTTTTCATTTAGAGCATTGCACAGTGTATCTTACAATAAATCTTGACAAAGGGTTATTTGAGTGCCAGCGAGCATGCTGGAGGTTTGTGTGTGTCTTTGTGAGCAGTTCTTGGGTTATGAAAACAACTAGAAAGTCAGTTTTTCTACCACATAGAGTGCTACATCGACGATTCCGTTTAATAGTCATTGTGTTATTATAGCACAATGAGCGTGCTTGAAAAAAAAAAAAAAATCATGACAAATTGTATGGCATTGTCTACAAACTTGGATGTATAATGCACAATAAAAGCGAATAAAGATTAACCAATTAACAGCATAATAAAAGTCAATAGCATGAGTTTTTGTTACTTTGCTCCTCAATTATGGAGACATAAAAAATCTTCATGGCACTTTTCATATTCTACTGTTGTGCTGTATAATGTCAAATGACTACACACTTTTTTTTCCCAGTTAGACCGATTTTCATGCATGGGGTATTTCCCAATTCTTCTGCTGGCAAAGGAGAAGAAAAATGGTATAACGGCTGAAATCAAAACCAGCTTGGATTTTACATTGCCAGAAAGTTTGGAAGAGAGGCTGAAAGAGGCTTATGTGGCCATTGTAAACAGTAAGTTGTCCTCATTGTTAAGTACTAATGCTTTGGGTTGTGAAACACTTAACACATTCATTTGAGCAATTCATGTTTCGCCGTATTTAAAAACAAAATCCAGCAAGCACTTCACAAACATGCTTTTTTTTGGAGTCACTGTGATTGTTATTGTAGTAGTGATCAATGCCAGTAATAAAATGTAAAGTAGTACTAGACGCAGAGTTATTTGTTAAATGTATTGTTACGGCCCCAGTCATGGGAGGGACTTGGGTGCTGTTGCCTGCTCTGCCGCTCTCCTCTCTGCCCAGGTGCTCCTGAACCGCCTGTCTGTGGCTCCGCCCTCTGGACCGGGTATAACTGATTGCTCCACCTGTGCCAGTCCTCTCTCTCCTCGCTCCTCGCCTCTCACTCCTCTCAGCTCGCTCCAGCGGCCAGACCTCGAGCCACGCCCAAGTATGTCTGATTGCAGCCCGCAGAACAGCCGGCAGTACTAACGACACGCCCCCTTATGACAGTAATGACGTTATTTTGGCGAGTATACAAACCGTATTCATACAAAAAATGTCCAAACTTATGGTAAAAGACATATAAGCCGGGGGTGTCATTTAAAATAAGCATCTTAAAAAAATCTATTTTAAAAGCCGACGCGGAGTGGAGCTCCACCGGCAGTGAAGCTGCTCCATTTTCGGTGCTAGAAAAACGTTGTAGTTGGGACCAGAGGGATGACGATTAAGTTTAGGAGAACGGGTAAGTTTAGGAGAAGGATTTGGGTGATGGCTAAGGTTAGGAAAAAGGTTTGGGTAAAGGTTAAGATAAAAAATATAACAGTTTAGGCCCATTTAGCAACAGTTATAAACTCGTCACCATGGCAACCACCTCGCTTCTGTCCCTCTGGACCTGACTATCAGCACTAACCACTGGAAAACACGTAAAATCGGACAAAATAAAAAGTATGTAATTAATAAAACAACTATAAACAAAGACTTTCCATCTATAGAGTTCTTATATTTACCGAGGTTTAAAATTTGACATTGTCTCTGGCGTCTTTATCGTAAAGGGTTAATGTGAATATCGCCACCTAGAGCAAAGACTGCTCACGACACGCCTATTTGTAAGGACACGCCTCCATCTTGCAGTCTGCAATCAGACCCGCCACTCCATTTTCTTTTTGTTTTATTTTACGCGCACACACACACCAAAGGTTTTCTTACTGACTTTCATTCGCACCTACATGCATTCACGCACCACACTACACTTCCATGTACATTGACAGCACTACTGATTAGATTATTGTTTAAATAAACGCCCCCGCGGGCTTAAAAACTTCCTGGTCTCCTGTCTCCCCCCGTTCTTGTTGTTGCGTCCTAGAGCCAGGCGTAACAGTATATTTTTAATTAGGAAGAAATTCAATTGTTTTTGTTATTACAAGGCATATATTTGAAGTCTGCTACTTTAATTCAAATGTGCACTGTGCAACTTTTTGACCAAAAATACGCTTGAATAATTGACTTTTTTTAATAATAATAATAATAAATCATTGTTTTTACAGGTTGTATGACACAAAATAGACCGTATTCGACTAACAGGATGGTAACTTCCTGTTTCTTTTCACCTCAGGGACGCTCAAAATCCACATTGGGGTCAAGGAATGATTTTCTCCCATTCAAAACACAGAACAGTGAACGACAAAGAGTACTTCAAAGCCTTAAAATGGATCTGTACGTTATCAGAAAAAAATGACTGCACATATTGGATATTATGACCTCTGCAGTTTGAAAAAGACAAACTTTTCATACAATCTGGAGGATTTACCGGCGGCGTGGCAGATGTTCTTCTACACTGAGCCAAATGAAGCCTTCAAAAGACTTGAAGTTTACAGGTATTCTGTTTCTGATCAGGTCAAACACTTAGAATCTAAGGGAGCTCTAAATGGCTGTCATCTCATTTTTGCTTAAGTGAGTAGCAGCTTAATACAAATGCAGAAAAACGTTCTGGCGATTAGACAGGTTTGCACTACCATGGACCGCACAGACTTCGGGCACAAAGACAGTACATATGTGACATGTTGGTGTGGTGGTTACCTTTAAGGTGCCTTAGAGGCGGCACCAACCAAGTCTTTATATGCGGGAGCGCGCAGCGCGCGCGCACACACACTTTTGTCTCGAGTGGGCTTGTGGTGACGCCGTGCCGTGCCCTTGTGAGACCGGGTTTGGGCCAAACTGTCGCCAACCCAGGCGCGCATTATTTCTTGGACAAGGTCAGTCATACATTTGTTAAGCATTGTGTTTCAACAACTTCGTTAATGCAGCATTTCCCTTGTTTAGGGCTTTGACAGCCCGCCGCTGCTGTGCCAGCTCTCTCCTCCCCCATTCCTCGTGGGAGCGCGTGCGTTTGGCACGCGGTGCGGGTTCGGGGTTCCTCCCGGGTAAGTACGCTCATTGCTCCGCTTGTACTTTGGTCCTTGGGCCGTGGCTGACCCTAAATTATATCTAGAGCCTGGGCTGCTGTGGGATTACACCGTCATTCTCCGCGGTCTTCCCCCTCCTTCTGCTGCCCACAAGTGCGCGCACCTCTGCCGGCAGGTAAGATGCCAACCAACCACTTATTCTGTAGCTGACTTAATTCTTTATTTAATGCTCGTGTTTTACTTATAGGCACGAGGCGTGAGGCCTCTCTTCAGGCCGTCACCTCCTGTGGGAGGGCCGTTGTTTTGCACTGCTGAATTAATCAACTTATTGTCGATAAAAGTCAACAAGACCAACAAGACCTATAGCCTAATTGGACTGTAACCTGCTCTATTTTCACATGAACTAATAGTAGGTACTATACACGGAGCGAGCAGCAATCACAGAATGCATTTAAAGTAACATAACCAAAAATTGTCTGCTGGTCTCCGGCTGCACAGCTCAACAACTTTAGGTGAGTCCCGCCGCCTGCATGTTTTAAATTGCATGTTATTTTGGTTGCTTTGCTTGCTTTTGTTGCATTTATTTTGCTTTATACTTATTTTGGTTGCTTTGCATGGCTTGCAGTGTTTTTGATTTGCCATTTGCTTATTTTCATTTTGCTTAAAAATATTATTGCATTCATTTTTTTGGGTATTTGCTTAATTTGTATTTCGATTGTTTAAGCCTTATTTTGTGTTAGTCCTGCAAACTGTGCACTTTAAACCTTTTATATGTCTAGGCCTATTTTAACCATTGTTACTTAAATAAAAATCCATATATTTTGTAATAAATCCACCTCTCTTTATTGTCCAGACCTAGCGCGGCCTTAGTTAATTATTTGTTTTGTACATTGGTTTCACTCTGGTCCCAGGGCCATACACCTCCCTGGGTGGCGTTGTTGGTTCTATTTGAAATATAGGTCTCTCCTCCATCGCTCATGTCACACATATATAAAAGAAGCTCTATTTTTGTTTAATAATCTGTACTATACCCTCATAAAAGAGTGATATGTTGTCATGAGGAACTGTTTGTGGCGTAGTAATACAGCTGTGATAAGGTCATGTACAGTTGAATGGATTTTTTGAGGCAGACCTGTACATATTCTAACTAAACATCCTGTCGATCTGAGGAGCTGTTCCTCTGCTGTTGAGTCTTCTTACCCTGGGCTCATACTGCATCCAGTCCCTTTACTTTTTTACTGAAAAGTCTGACAGTGACTCACACACGACATACAGTCCAGTCCGGTGTCCCTCCGGTACAGCCAATCCGGTGCTCCAAAAACTTTTCGTTGGGTTAAAATTTTAGCCGGATGCCGGAGCACACCATAGCCCTTTTTGATAAAGCTGTGAAAACAAGACACGATATACAGGAAACCAAGCAAGAAAAATCATTACGTTACCACTAATAATACAAAAAAAGTCCAAACTTGACATATACACAATAAACACATAGGTTGTAAATAAACCTCCGGTCCTTCTCCATTGTGCGGTGCAAAATCAAACAGAAAATGAACTGACGTCAAAAAAGCCCAAAACTCTGTGTACGTGTTCTTTGTTTACATATTGTGTCAGTGTAAACTAGCAAGTTAAGAATGAACCTCCGGAGTTGGACTGGATATACAGTAGTGTTAGCCCGGGATTACAGTCTCAACTTTCCCACTTCAAGTAACACTCCACAACAGACACGTAAAATAGTGTTACACAAACGTATCACATCGGGATGTTGAACAGCACACCTTTAAGTCAATTATTTTTTGCAGTGATGTCGGACATTGGTCAATATCAGTCATAAACATTTCAAAATCAGAAAGTCTTTAAACATTATGCCAAAGCAGATTGTCCAGTAGCAAGCAAAGAAATGGATAATTATCTCAAAGCATCCCTTATCTTTTTCAGCAAGGAAAAACTAAAAAAAAAGGAAAAACAGTGGGATTAAAGAAAACTTGAGAAGAAATTTGCAGATGTCCATCTATATGCTCCAGAAAGCAATTTGCAAAAATGTTTCTAAGTCACAATATTCATGTAAAATTCATCTTTCTTTGTTATTTTCCCTGTTTTCTTGTCCTCACATCTCTCCCTCCCACACACTTCTTGTATATGATGTTTTCGCACACACACAGCAGCCATGATCAAACACCAGTACATTTGAACAACCCTCTGCTAACACCGCTAAGCTAACGCCGCGCTGCATTCTGATCAGCGCTAACGCACACCCGCCTGCGCATGCTAATGTGGAGAGCAGCTGCAGGCCAGACTTTGGTGCGGCTGATTGGTTACTATCTGTTGTGCCCGCGGAGAAACAGGCCGCTCTCCTGCCAGGCCCGGCCCAGGCAGGAGACTCCGATATGGGCTTGATTCAGCGCGCCTGCAGCCTGGAGCCGCTGGAGCTCAGGGCCACAGCGGTGTAAATGAGTTTGTGTGACTGCTGCTGCTGCTGGAGCAAATGTTGTGTGTAAGAGGAGAAGAGAGTAAACATACAGGTGTCTGGTACAGCAGAAAATGTGTCATTGACATGTTACCTATGCTTTACTTGTCTTTTGATCAGTTACTACTCTCATCATTTAGGCTTTCAAATTTACAGCGTATTTGTCCAATCAGTTCTTTAAAAATTTATTTATTTTTTTTTCCTTTTATGTTTTCTGGTTTTCTCTAAATTCATTTTTCTCCATATCGGGAGCAAGACATAACCTGACTATATAACCCAATCTCACAAGAAAGAGTATTTATACCATGGCATAACTGTACATGTCAATAGCATATGATTAGCACGATTTCATGCTTTTCTTGCATAAAATTGCCTTGAGTTGACAAAGAGTCACATTAGCATCAGGTTTGCCCTCGAAGGGCCGGTTGTAACTAAAATTAACCTTACTAATCTTTGACATACTACAAGTAGATTTAATTTATGTATATTTACTAGGGTCGGGAATTGACAAAAAAAAAAAAAAAAAGAATTAATCACAAATATGAAAACAATCATGATTAATCGCGATTCATTTTTAATTTTAAATTGTTAATTTAGACACATTGAATAAGTCCTATTCATATAAGTCTTTTTTAAACAAGTCCATCTACAATTAGCTTAAATAGGTCTAATATTTTATACTGAAGCCTTTTGGATTGGATCATTTGACATCAAAATGATATATTCTTTAATGAAGTCGTGCTTTAAGTGACAGCGTTCTTTCACCTGGAGCCTGTGTCAGACACTCGTCTGTCTCATCACAGAACAAGCTCATTTATAAGAATGAGAAATCGTTCAGATACAAACAAACTGATATGTGTGACACGGAGCAGTGGTACAGAACATCATGAGACAGGACAGTGTCAGAGAAGAACGTAGCACGTGAAAACGCAACAGGAAAGAATGTGAGAAAGTACAGGATGGGAGGGAGAGTGTATGCTGTAAGGCAGGTCGCGGCACTGGTGACTCAAAATGGCACAAGTGACTACGCATGTCACGCAAGCACATGTACAGAAGGAACGAAAAGGCACAAGGCACTTGTCCTTACGTGGTCTGGCGCTGTGATGTGCACAGCTGCACAGGAGGAGCGAATAAGATAAATCGATGAGTCAATTTATTTTGACGCAGTTTAAAAGAAGAAAATTATATTTCCAGCCCTAATATTTACTGAATTTGCGTTAGTCTGAAAAAAGTATTACTCCAAGTTTCAGGCAAATCGTTTCATTAGATTAGGACGCCCATGTTACTCCTGTCACTAAAGTAAGATTAAAGTAAACCTTATAAGACCTTGAGAGCCAAATGAAATGAGATAGATGGCTGCATCTGGCCCCTGGGCCTTGAGTTTGACACGGGCTTTAAACCTAAAGAAAAGGTCCTCACGTGACTTAACCTAAACCCGTGTCTATTTCATGCTACGAAATAATGCAATATTTATGGCGCAATAAACAGTATATACGGAAAAAAGGCATGAAATCGTACTCATCATACGCTGTTTATGTGTTGAGGTATGTATATGATTTAACGTGAGACTGTGTTGGGCTTTAGCAGATCAATGTTTGCAGTTTTTTTCTTTGGAGACTGCATTGTTTAATGACGTCTCACAAATCTTTTGATACATAATCGGACAGACGTTTTATGTCCGGTTATGTGCTCTACAACTCTCTATGTGGAGGACTTTTTTCTACAGCTGCTCAAAGATACACAACTGAACCGTTTATGAACATTCCCAAGACGGCGAGACTGTTCTGTACAGTATCATGACAATTTGATCTCGTCCCATCCCTAATAAGCCCTCATAACAAGGCAGCTGGAGTCCGGAGAACCTTTAGAAGCAATGCACAACGCCATAAGTAACCCAACAAACCACTTCCTCATCCTAAATTACCGTAAAATCCAATCCATAAGCGTAACAAAAGACTAGAGTGTTTGCACCATGACTGAACCCTTTTCTCAGGTAACATCCTTTTAATATTTCCAACGTGTTCATGCCGTCTAGCAACACGTGGGAGCCCAAACCGTCATTACAAAGACAAAATGTGTGCGGCATGTCAATCCACCAACACCTCCGTCTCCTCTTCTCTTAACGCACAGCCAACTGCTTTTTCCCCCCGTGTTCCCAAAACGACGAAAAACACCTCAGTACAAGCCAAGTGTCCTGTCTGTGCCACTGATCCTGATAGGAAATTACTGCTTAAACTCGTAGCTGGAGGAAAAAACGAAATTAGCTTCCGTGATATCTGATCTGCAAATGCGCTGAGAAAGCTGAAGATTTGATGAAACTGGGGTCTATCAGGAGAAAGGTGAAGGAGAAAGAGTACGTCTAAAGATAGGGAAGCGGAGACGAGAGGTGAGAGGTGGTTGTAGGCAGGAAGACATCGTTCTGAGCAGGTGGAGGGCGTCGTCGTGGAGATGACATCGTGCTTCTGCCGTCTGACGGGAATAGGAAGGTGAGAGACTGACTGGATGTGTGTTCGATGTGGAAGGAAGCAACAGTTGGCAGATAGTGTCAAATGGCTAATAATAAAAGAGTGTTAAAGCGTGTTGGCTCATTCGGGAATTAAAATGGTGAGTTCATTGTTGTCAAACTTTTCTACATCAAGTAAAAAACACTGTCCTGTTATAAACATGTTGACCATACCAGCTTGATCTCATCAAATCTCTTTGCTAGCTCTTGTTAGTGTTTGGAATCAGGTTCTACGGTGCAGAAAAATACTATTTTGTTTTTAAGGCTGCATTCACAACACACTTTTGTTTGCCTGGATAGTTCGGTTCGATTTGGGAATTGTGAACGCGTTGGAGAAGTCAGTCTGGGCTAGGTTGAATCGAGACCTGCGCTGTGTCCGAATGTATACACTCGTTCTCTATCCACTCAATTACTATATAGTCCTGCCCTGTTTAGTGGACTAGTCAGCGCACTCATTCATCTGGTCTTTCGGACAGGGAGCGCACTATTTTCAGCTGACGCGGGTCACGTGCTTCTCCCCCTTGTTAATGTAACGGTCGGCAAAAAAAGTCCGATAAAAATGAACTTTTGTAATAAATACTGACCAGGTCCGTCTGACACGCACATATTTATGGACTACTAATCATAACACAAGTCTGGTTTATCTTGGACAGTACATTTAACCGCAAACGGACTGGATAATTCCTCTTTTACAGCCCAAACTAAGGTTAGCAGCTAACGTTAGTATCTTCACGGCTAACGGCTTTCAGTTACGTGGGTTTTGTCTATTCTCCGACTCAACAGTGAGTTCAAGCGGCTCCTTAACGTCTTTACTTCAGTCGTGTTGTTTACAGTTAAAGACCTGGCGCTGTCCGTGTTGTTTTTTCTGATTCTCGCAATGAATTGTGGTCCATATTGACCGTTCTAGTGCCATCGATGCTCACTACTTTTCCAGATGCATTGTGGGATTTTTTGAGTGCACTACTTTTTTACCTGCTGGACATTCGGACACCACTACAAAATGGCGTGACCCCTGAATAGTGCACTATATAGTAGTTAGGGCTCACATTCGGACACAGCCCTGGAGTGGTCCATTTGTTTTGTGAATGCAAACGTACTGAGAGCAAAATAAAACTAGTTAGTGAACAGTGACCTGATCCAGGCTGAGACACACGTGAGGCTGAGAAACACAACAAATAGCCTGTGTGAGATTGATAAGACAAATAATACGCAAAAAAAAGTTATCTTAGATGGAAGCAAATAAGAGAAAGTAACACTAGAGCTCACATTAATGCAGGGAAAATGACCTATATTCATCAAATATTTAGTTATAAAGCTTAGTGAGCAGATGACAGACCTTTCAGAGACAGATTTTCTCAAATAGATGAACTTTCTGTTACGTTTTACTCTGGGCGTTGGGAACGAAATGCCCAGTCCTCCTCTCTGGTCTTCTGAAGTGAAAGTGAAGTATTTGCTCCAACACTTTGTCTGTCACTCACACTGGGCTTTGTAATGTGAAGGTTGTGGGACAGACCTGTAAAAACAAAAATTTTAAGTCCAGCAGTGTGTTTTTTTGTCGGATTTTGTCGTCGCCAATGATGTAGCCGTGAAGCCGGGTGTCTTCTTTGCGCTAGGCAGATGTGTTTCTACTGCGCTGGTTCGGTTGGTAAAAGTGTATTGTGATCAGAACCTAGTGAGCCAATTTAGAGAAAGATACAATGTTGCAACTATGGTTCCCAATCTAGTCGAGTCCGGTTCGGTTTGTATTGTGAATGCAGCCTATAACACTTCATACATGTCCTAGTTTGAGTGTGCAAAAGTTAGCTCTTTCCCTGCCAATGACGTTAATTACTTTCTATAGTCTTTTATTCTATGCAGCGATGTGGGGCTCTCTGATGCACCTGCTGACTTTACAGTCGAACACATTATGCATTTTCACAGATTCACCAGCAGATGGTAGAATTGGGTAAGCACAAGCATAGATATTAAATTGGTTAACGCAAAATCAGCAGCTTTGCTCTGTTACTACAACACGAACAGCGCGATGTCATATTCCTCCGGTAGAGGTGATGACGCAAATCACTTGAACGCGATCTGAGCAAAACCATGAGCAAAACGGACGGATTTGGGTCTAATGAAGCTTTAGTAAACAAAAAGTCTTAAATGAGTCTTAAATGATTCACTTGATCAGCAATCTCTATGTGAAGTTCGTTAGCAGATTTATACACAAACTTGGCCTATACAGTAATTAAAACACTAAAAAGTTTGTATACTCAGCAATAAGTTGTAACAAGGCTCTGACCTTTGCTAAATGTGGTCAGTGGGTTTGTACCATTTGACACTCTCTGCATCTTTCATTACCTGCTAATGCTAACTGCTATAGGAAAACAAACTTCAAAACATACCGGACTAGCTCAGATGCTAAGTGTTCGATAGTGTCAGAGTCCAACTGCGCGTCTACTAATTATATGTCTGTGAGTACAAGGACCCAGAGGAGGTCACATGACTAGAAAATACATGTGGCTTTTTGCTGACTATAGTGCAGTCTGCTCTGTTTACGTGATCAGTTACTTTTGGAGGATGACTTTCTTTTCAAACAGATTACAGGACTAAAAACGTTGTTGAATACTGTGATTTTTTGTTTGTGTTTAGTATTTTCTGTGCAGCACTTGCTAAAATGTGCTACATAACTAACTGATCAAAATACATATTTGAACTATTTTTTATTTGTCCTCCTGGCCATACCGTGCTAGAATTTGTGAATATCCAATGAGACTTCTTGGTTAAATAAAGGTATAAAATCCTCCTTTTTACATTCCCTGCCATATCTCGTCATCTCTGTTCTGCTCTCCTGGTCCTCCTTCTTTCTAATCCCTTCCAAATGACTAACACCTGTCGCCATGTACTCAAGCTAATCCAAACACCACTATATCTTCCTATAGAAAACCTGGACGGATGTTCTTTCCGTTGGCCAAAACCGGGATTTCAATAGACTCCCGTTAGCTTGTAAAGTCCTCTGAATGAGCCAAAGCAGTTCTCTGTAAAACTGAAGTGTTACAGATTCTTACCCATAATGCACTCTGTCAGCTCGACCTTGGCCGGTAAAGTAGTGCAGTTGCAACACGTGGATGGAGGAGGGTTGCTAAAACTGCTTCAAAAAAACAACAAACTCATAAAAATGTGGGTTACTCCAACATGAGGTGAGGTAGCAGACTATACGTTCTCTCCTTTCAACTTGATTTAATGCCTTTAAACATTTTGATCTTGTTAAATGTCTTTGTAAGTCTCTATGATGGTGGTCTAATGTATTTTAGGGCATTTGAAGCATGTGTAGGTTGGCAGAAACTATGGCTACTGCAACCTTCCTCCCTCGCCTCCTTCCAGACAGATTTCCGGCCTGAATTTTTGTTCTATGAGACTCTGGCTCTTTGATTATTTTATTTAGCAGTGTAAAGTGTGCTTAGATGCCTTATTTCAATGTTGGAGTTATGCAAAAATGAGAAAATGAATAAATAATGTTACTTTTTGATTCAGTTGGCTAGTTTAGCGATAGGGGAGCACTACTGCGGAAGTTTCTTGGTTCTGCTGTAATTTGTAACTTAATTTAAAAAAATCGAGTCACAATTTCATTTGAAGATGTTACTGTTTAACTACAACCATGATTCTTATTGAAAACAAAGTATTTATTTTATTTTATAACACAATAAAGTACTAAAATGAAGACACTTATGCCGTTATTTGAAAGGTTTTTACAGCTTTGTAGTCGGTTGTGTGGCTATTTTTGGGATGCCAGTCTGTGTCGTCTTCCTTTTGGATTTTGGAAAGCACCTCTCTGTCTCTCTCTGGACTACTAGACGACCTAGGCACTTTCATGCACATAGATGAGATTCTGAAAGTTGAAAATTGTTAAACTTTTGTCGCTGTCTCCTGTACAACAGCCAATCACTTTCTTCTACACACAGGAACTAACCTGGCCAGCTGGTTAGATTCTCTCGCAATATTTGTGAATTCACAAAGAGAAATCAATTTGACCTTCCAGTAGCCTGGTAGCTTGGAGTTTACTAGCCCAATCACACTGAAGGGGAAGAGAAGTGTCCATGTTTGTTGTATCCCACACGGACATTGGAAACATCATTGCGATTTGTTGCTGTGATTTGTTAAGCACAAACTAAGGTAAGTCGCATAAAAATCCTTTCAGCGAGTAAAGTTCCAGATGGATAATATGGAAGAACTCAAGTCAGAGTTCAACACAGGTCTATTTGGCGTGAGCCAGGTTTTACAGCGATGATATGACAGAACTGCACAACTACTGAAGCATACTAAATCAAAAACTCGCTCTGTCTAGTTTGCCCACATTTTACATTTTGTGAAGCGATTATTTAGACCTGCTGGCAACAAAACCTCAGTCAATGAATGGCACATTTTAGTCAATTTGTGCAAACTGCTGGTGGCTTTTTTACCTCTAAAATAAAAGATACATGCCAAAACTATTTTCATTTTCTTGAATTTATCAGCCAATCAAATGTGTGTTGGACCATAGATCTGTCCTGGAGCAGAGCGCAAGTCATCGCCGCTTGTCTTTTGTGATTTTCATTCTTCTGTGAGCCCGTAACACCCACACCACTTTCATACTAACCATTATGTTGTGCTAAAAGACACATCAGGTCTCCCATGATAAGGTTTTGTTTTTATCATTTTGAATTGTACAAAGCAGGGCAAAAATGAATCATCCCTGACTTTTCTCGTTGCTGCTCTTAAACAAATATTTGCACTGAACTATTTTACATGTTTTCAAATTAGTTCTGGCCTGAAGACGCTCATGTGCTGTTTTATTCATCTGACTAAAGTGGATGATTTGAGTCCACATTTGGTTCATAATGTTCGAATAAAGCAAAGCGGTCCAAACAGCCGTCAGCTTTTTGAACACAGCCCATTTCTGTATCTCTCTTCTCTTCTTCCTTCCTCTCTTTATTTTGGCATTCATCTCCCTGACAGAGTTTTGCATCTTTTATGCTCTCCTTCTCGTTCGCCGGTCTGATTAATATTGATTTAGCTGTAACAGTGGGACTACAGGGAAGCCCACATTTCAGCAGATTCTAATTGAGACACGATCCTGTCTGTCCACACACGCAGACCTGGTTCATCTGAAAGCGTGTTTTTGATCACAACAGTCCGACTCATGACAGTACAATCAACAGAGGGTGAATGTTGAAGGCATACTTCTTTGCCACACACAATATTAGTGAAGTATATTGTAGCCATAGGGGCTCTTTAGTAAAATGATGGAAGCACCACTTTCAATATTGGATTTTCAATGCTACTTTTATCCAGCACTCTGCATAGAGTTACAATATTTCTTTCTGCTTCAAGACATGAGTAGGCTGACCACCTGCCCCGCTTTTGGTTGTACTGTCACGTCATTTGGGCAACTCGTATATCCACACTGTGTCAGGCTTTTTTGAACATGACTAGTACAACACCCATGGCTCCCGCACACTGACTGCGAGGCGAGTTTGTGGGAGTTTCTTGCCTTGTACCCCAGATCCAGTTCAACGTGGTCTGTATTTGGCCAAAGCCGCCCAGATTCTCGCGAGAATTCTTGTATTATGACTTGGAAGTGGAAACAGAACGCTGAGAGAGCGAGTCTGGACCTGCATCAAGATTCAAGAGATTCAAGATTTCTTTATTTTGTCCCTAAGGAAATTTGTCTTGGACATACAGGCTGCCACACACAAGAAAAAGACAATAAAGGGTTTGGGTTAACACAGTCAGTTAACTAACACATTTACAGAAACACTCCCATCACCTTCAGCGCTCTGTTCTGTGGCCTGAATTAAGGAGGTTCAGCAGTCACCTTCAGTCTCTCTCTCTCTAAAACCTTCAAGTCAAGTTCAAAATCTGGGGGTAATAATGGACTCAGACTTGAACTTTAACAGCCACATTAAGTCAACATCAGCAGCTTTCTACCATCTAAAAAACATTGCCAAAATTAAAGGTATAGTGTCAAAGCCCGACTTGGAGAGACTTATCCATGCATTTGTCTCCAGTAGGTTAGACTATTGTAACGGCCTGCTCACCGGCCTATCCAAACGAGCTGTAAAACAGCTGCAGTACATCCAGAACTCTGCTGCTCGAGTCCTGACCAGAACCAGGAAGTACCATCACATTAGTCCTGTGCTTAGGTCTTTGCACAGTGGCTCAGAGAATAGACTTTAAAACAGCTCTGCTTGTGTTCAAGTCTCTCCCTGGACTAGCACCAAAGTACATCTCTGACATGTTAGTGCGTTATGAACCATCTCGCACTCTGAGGACCTCAGGGACCGGCCTCCTGCTGGTGCCCAGAGTCAGGACTAAACATGGGGAATCAGTGTTTCAGATTATTTATATATTTTAATTGTAATTTTGATACATATTTTCCTGCCTTGTAAAGCACTTTGAACTGCTTTGTGTATGACTTGTATACAAATAAATTTGCCTTACCTTACCTTGCCTCTCGTACACTGACAGCAGGGCGAGTTCGGGATACATGCGAGTTTCTTGACAAGTGCTTTGTATACCAGATCCAGTCCACTGTGGGCCGTGTTTGCCCAAAGCTGTGCGGATTCCTGTGGATTCCCCTAAGAATGCTCATATTATGACTTGAAAGCCGCATCCGATTTTCAAGTCTGAACTTGTTTGGTGCTTGTCAAGACTCGTACGAATCACGCAAGTCTTAGAAAGTGCTTAAAACTAATGCGCCATTGTACATAGATCTCAGAGCAGTGCAAGCAAGTTGTTAAGGTGTGACTTCCTCTGTTATTAAGAGTTACATAACATTATATGATCAAGTTTTGATATAAAAAACAGTGCATTTTACTTTAATGCACTGGATCAGGAATAGTTTATTAACTACGCCACCAAATGCAGCTTTTTTAATCTGTTTTGTCATTTTTTAATTTATTTGAGTTTATCCAAGTTGTGCTCTGTATGCTACGAAAGCTTTCATTGACCAAAAAATACAAGTTGGGATGAATCAGGGACATAAGCGACAGCGTTCACATTACAAGTCAACCGCAATGGAGTTCGTTAGGAAGTGGACTGAAACCATCTCCAAATGTGGGTTTGAGTTTGCCTGGAAAATCCAGACGATTTATTAAAAATATATTGTCTGGTCACCGTGTCCCTCATTCGGAGTTCTGTAGCCGTGATTGACAGATTAATTAGCCAATCAGAGACACGCATCTTCCGCCGTGTAAAATCCAACATGGCTGCTCCCGACGAAAAAAATACACAAAAAACATGGAACTGAAAAACATCGCGCGTTTCTGCAGAATCAATGAGCCAAGGTTTCAATTTGGTTCCTTGGTGCGCACCTTGCCTTTTCTGTCTTACTTTCGTGGACAATGTTTGGTGCCCATCATTGCAATAAATAAATTTAAAAAATCTGCATCTTTACCGTGAATGGGCTTGCAGCCGCAAAATAGACCATAATTTGGTCTGGCCATGGTGAAAATGGGTCCTTCAGCTATGTGGCATGAAATGTATTGATCATCATAAAGAGTGTGTGGTTTTAACTGAATCAAGTTAACTTTTCACATTCAGAAAGTTACATTTGCAAACTATGTAGGGTAAGCACAACTACTTTAAGTGGGATAAGTCTCACATGCGGCTCTTTAAAAACATGAGAAATCAGACAAAGACAAACATTCATTATTATTCTAGTATGTGTTTTGTACTAAATAGTTTTTTAAAGTCACGGCACACATTTTTTCTCACACAGAAAACACAATTTTCTATTGCTGTTACAGTCTAATTTGAAAATCGTTAGTGTCTGTTTTTCATTTTTAGTTAAAAGCGTATTCTGGACACACCAAAATGGACACAGCAAATTATTTGCTGAATCTGATTTCACAATGTGAGATATTTAAAAATAATTCATTTTTTCAAGGCACTTCTGGTAGTATCTGAAGAAACAATAGTGTTCCCTGGTACAGTACACTGGTTTAGTGTCTGTATACTGGTTATTTCATCATTTCAAAATGTGTTGACGGCCGTAACTGTAGTTCAACTTACTTTCATTTCCAAAAAAAAAAAAAAAAAAAAAAAAAAAAACCTCTTAAAACACATTGTGGTGAACAACTCATAGACTCAGAATCTATTTTTCTGGGGAATACCTCAGCATGTACACGTGTGATTCTTACTGTGTGGAGCGACTATTCCCAGCTTCTCCTTTGTGCTTTTAACCCAAGATTATGAAAGCAGCCTTTTGGGATTAGTTCTTGAATCTTGCACATGTTCATGAATACTTGCAGTTCTTTTCTTCCTCCCCTCCGCTCAAAGCCTCTAACTTTGCTGCAGCTGTTGATTCAGCATCAATCACACAGAAATCTAATTTGTCAGAAGCGAATGGAGTGGGCCCTCAGCCGGTCCGCGCTGCTGCTGTCTGTTTGTCTGGGGCCGCACAAATGAGATGTGTGATAAGGCAGCGCAGTTCTGCCGGGAATGAAACGCACTTTGAAGCCGGGCCAGATCAAAACCAGGGGCTACAAAGAGCTGTGTCTGCTTCATCCGGCCTCCTCCTACATCTGACATGCTTAATGTGTCTGCGAGCTCAGATCTGCGCCGTGTTTAATAAGGACGCACCGGCTTGTTTACATTAGCCGCGAACAGCTTTGATTTCTTTGTGCGGAAGTGAAAGTAAACAAATGTAATACAACAAAATAGAGATGTAAAAGCTTCAACGTCGGACTGGTGTGTGTACTGAAATACTTAAAATCTACAGTTCAGCTTGTCTCAGTCGATCATGTTCAGTGGTTTTCCTTCAGTCAGACTAAGCCAGGTTCCTGTAAATCACACACAAACAGACTCAGGACTGAAGAGCTGTTACTTTCCATGTGGCGTCTCTGTGTTTTCTCATGTTGCTTTACTCTGTCTGTTGGAGAGATTGCATTGATTTCCCTAATGGACATTCAGAACCTTTGACCTCACCGTGACCTTGTTGTCTTACTGCGACCTCATGATTAACTCACTGTGACCACATTATGACCTAACCGTGACCTCAATGTTGTCTTACCTCATGATAAACTCACCATGACCATATTATGACCTCACTGTAAGATCATTATGACGTTGTTGTGACATCATTATGACCTCATTGCGACATCAATGACTTCATTATATGACCTTGTGACATTGTCATGACATCACTGTGACATTATGACCCAACTGTGGCTACACTGTGACCTCAGAAGAGACATCATTATGACCAACATTGTTAATTATGACCTCACTGACATTATGACCTCAGACGACCTCAATGTGACATCATTTTGACTTCACTGTGACATCGTTATGACTTCACTGTGACATCATTATGACTTCACTGTGCCATCATTATGACTTTACTGTGACATCATTATGACTTCACTGTGACATCGTTATGACTTCACTGTGACATCGTTATGATTTCACTGTGACATCATTATGACTTCATTGTGACATCGTTATGACTTCACTGTGACATCGTTATGACTTCACTGTGACATCATTATGACTTCATTGTGACATCGTTATGACTTCACTGAGACATCGTTGTGACTTCACTGTGACATCATTATGACCTCAATGTGACATCGTTATGACTTCACTGTGACATCGTTATGACTTCACTGTGACATCATTATGACTTCATTGTGACAATGTTATGACTTCACTGTGACATCGTTATGACTTCACTGTGACATCATTATGACCTCAATGTGACATCGTTATGACTTCACTGTGACATCATTATGACCTCAATGTGACATCGTCATGACTTCACTGTGACATCATTATGACCCCAATGTGACCTTCATATGACAGGGGTCACCAAAAAGATTTCATCGAGGTCCAGTTGGGGGAAATATTTTCAAATATTTTTTTCCACAATAACATAAATTTCTCTATTTTGCAATAAAGCTTTGTTTTTTTAAATGAATTATTTTGCTACTGTCTTTAAAAAAAAAAAAAGTATTTGATGGATAAATCTGACCTGTGCTGTGGAGGAGATAGTGTTTTACACTGATCAGAAATGATCACTGAGTCTGTGATGGAGGTATTTTAAGTCTGTTCTGACTTGACCCTGTTCTGTCCCAGGTCTGCCTCTCTCTGTCCCACTGGCCAAAGCAGTCACTGAATGAAGCCATCTGATTGGCTGATTGGCAATAGGACACACGTGATAACTCTCTCCAACTTTATGCAAGAGAAGAATCATACAAACAGCGCTCTGAATCGCATTCGTTACACGAACACATGCATGCCCATACAAACTCGTTTTCTCAATAAATATATGAATCTGCAGAAAGAGTGCACCGCACCGCGCGCTTCTGTCTTTGGCACTGTGCCAAATGTGAGAAGAACGAATCACAGCGCAGACTGCACCGCACCGACATGAACTGCATATGTCTGGCTCTGACGCTATGCCAAAAGTGAAAAAAAACAAGTCATGGCAGCAACGTGCGCGCGTCAATCACAAAACCTATACTTTCTCTAGTCTTCCTGCCAGGGTTTTTTTGCGTCCGGACCCAAGCGCCGCCCCGTCCGGACCGGAGTTCGCCTTTTGGTGACCTGGTTCATAGGACATTGCAGTGACATCATTAGGACCTTATTGTAACATCATTAAGGCCTCATCTTGACCTTCTTGTGACAGTATGACTTAATTATATGACCTTACAGTGACATCAGTATAACATCTTTATGACCTTATTGTGACATCATTATGACCTCATGATATGATTTCAATGTGACATTGTTAATTATGACCTTACCTTACCTTGACCTCATTGTGACATTATGACCTTATTGTGACATCATTATGACCTGACTTTGACTACACTGTGGTCTTATGACGTCTTTGGGAACAGACTGTGACCTCATTGTTCCTACAGTTCAGTTAATTTCTATGGAGTTTTCACTATGTCTGTTAAAAAGAATACATTTTTGGAAGATCAGACAGCGAACAGTGACTTGTGATGAAGGTTTCAGAAAACATGCTAAAGCCGTAAGAATACCAAAGAGAAGTGTTTGTGTCTAATTGCTAACAGGAAATACTCATAAGTACATTAGTTAGCTATTTTGAATATAACCAAACCAACTGACGTTCTGTGCACACAGCCTTTTTTTTTCCATTCGAGCAGTTCATAAAGTATCTCTCTCTCTTTTTGTCTTGCTCTATTACATCAAACAATCATCATTTATCACTTTGCTGTAAAAATAACCTTACGGCATTGATAGCAGTGTAATGAAACTGGTCCTTAGCATGTAACCCATTCCCTCCCGTCTCCTTCCGACCCTGGGGACAACCTCCCATCAGCCACCACACATGTACTACACCTTATATATTTACCTCGTTTCCTCCATAACACGACCCACAGCTCTACCTCTCTACCTATCTTTCACTTTTATTTTACTTACCTTAGCTTCTCCGTCGCTTAGGATTCACCGCCCGTGCTGATGTTAGCATGTAACCTATAGCTTTTCATCTCCTTCCGTTGGCGTTCCCATGTAGTCATTTGTCTTGCTGTGTTGTGGCGATGATGCGGGATAGCGTTGTGGCCAGTGGAGCAGACAGGAGGACTATTGGAATATCGATTGAAGTTTTTTTTTTTTTTTTTCAGGCCGTGTGATAAAGTGAGCGGCGTTGGAGATAGGGTTGGCTTCATAGGTTGTTTGTGTTGGGTGTGTGTGTGAGAGAAAAAGTGTAATCTATCTGTAAAAAGGGAGCAGCGCGGTCCATAGCTTTGGAGTTGAAAGGATTCTTCGGCGATCAGAGAAGTGAGGTGTAAAGGCTACGTCAATGAGAGAGCGAGGAAGGCGTGTGAGAAGGAATGACGTTTGAATCGATTCTTGGGTTTTTCTAATAGAACTTGCATGACGCTACGCAGCTGTCTTTTTAAAATTCGACCTGAAGACGCATTAAGTCCTTTCAGCCAATTTATATTTTAGTAAATCTATATGAAGTAGCTTATTGTTTTATTGTATTTTGTTGTATCGGATTGCTGTTTTTGTTTTGTATTGACCCTTTGCACATGCGGGAACGCCCCAAAAGCTCTGTCTGTGTGCATTACAACTATAGAAACTTTGCTGAAAACCTGCCTGTTTCTAAGTTACTTTTTTATTTCAGTTGTAAAATGGCTGGAACACGCTCCACTAACAGGCAGGAGGTTGTAAGTCTAAGCCTGGAGCTTTGTCCTTTACATTTTGATGAAGACAGAAGACACCAGTGGCAGCAATAAATCCAAAGAACTGGAATCTCTCTAAGTTGTTAGAGATTTGCAGTGAACACTTTAAACAAGGTAAACATGATATACAGCCAAGTTACTGAAAACCAAACTCTTGTTGCTTTTAAATCTGCTCCAGTGTGAGACAAAACCATGTTTACCACAGAATGGTACAAATCATGAGGAGTAAACTTGTACATTTTATTAAATCTGCAAACATAGCAGGAGGAAGAGAGTGGATCAGCTGCATTCATTAGCTTTTCCAAATATCTTGCTTTGTGAGTCTAAAAGATGTTCTACTTCCACAGACAAATGTACTGAACATGAACAAGAAGCATCCACTGCTTTTTTACAGAAAAACAAGAAAACGTGAGAATTTATCAGATTTGCGCTCCCTGTAATGCTGCATACATGCACTTCTGCCCTCCATCATAGCACACCCACGTGATCATGTGAGGTAGGTGCAAAGGGTCACTAAGGCTGTATCTTTCTCCCGGTCACAGTACCTAGGCCATGACTTCAGTAAGTAAGTAAGTAATCTTTATTTGTATAGCGCATTTCACAGACACAGAGTCACAAAGCGCTTCACAGTGAGATGAACCCCTCCCTCCCCACTCAATGGTAGTAAGCTGCCCTGGGGCAGCTCACCAGAGGCGATTCATCCAAACACCTGGCACTCAACCTCCGACTAAACTGGTTTGTCTGATTTAGTGAGCTTTTGCCTGGGCAGAAGTGTGTTTAAGCTGACTACTTGCTGCAGTTAGCAACATATGCTGTTATTGAAGAATCCATTTGTGTTAAAATCAGTTGAACCATTAATCAGTAAAGTTTAGAAAGTGCTTTTACTGTGCTGCACTTTCCAGTGTCAACACACATGAGATAAAACCAGACAGACACAGCAGTAGTGATGGGCAAATGAAGCTTCAGTGTCGACTCAAACCATTTGTCAATTTTTTTAGTGGGACCAAGCTTGACCACGAAGAACACTTTGCATGCATGGTTTGGCGAACTTTTACATGCGTACAAAGCGGGCCCTATTAAAACTTTTAAGCGCAGCATGTATGGACAAAGGGACCTTCATTTCCCAGGAAATGGTGGGCACAAATGAACCTAGGGATTGACGAGTAGAGCCCCATGCAACCCAAGACCAGACCAGAGTGGACAGAGCTGTTACCGTGCACACATGGATCATTCGGGAAGTCACTTTAACAGGAGGAAAACTTACAATTAAAAATGTCTTCAATTTACATGAGAAAACAGCAGGCTTCACTTTTTTTCTTTTCATGTGCAAAAGAAAAAAAACAAACATACTTTTTATTGTTGAACACCTTCCTTCAAAATGAGGCCACATCCCTGACCTGCTAACATTACGCAGCGCTCACTAAACCAAACTATGTTCCCACCGCCATGGACAAGAAGCACTGATGCAACTCCAAATGGAAAATGGTGCAAACTAAGTGCAAAAATATCACTTGTGAATGCTGGAATATAATGAAAATATTTTAACAATACGCCAAAAAAAGCCATTCAGTTATTTTAGCAGTTGTTTGTTATTTCACCCTAACCTAATGTGCTTTTCCATGAGCTCATCGTAATGTTTTTTTTTTATAACAGCTTTTGAGCCTGGATTCTCCAAAACACCTATCCAAGATCAACGGGATAATGTTGTGATGGTGGTTCACGTGTGAAACCAAAACAACACCTTGCCTCTCACTTCACGAACATCACAAACACAATGTAACGGTGTCAGTGACGTGGGCTTGTTTAAACACACCTGCTAATGCACTGAGTCTGAGAGTCACCTGTGCTGCGAGTGGACCAGTCACTTACGAGGAGGGAAAAAAACAAGCATACAACACGTGGAAGGAAAACATTTGTGTTCATCTGTGCATATGACTGAAAAAGCGTCTGCATTCTTTATTTTGTGATCGTTATATAGATTTTCTTTTAATAATGTTGTTTTGTTCTGTATTGTTATTTGGATGCATATTTTCCTGCCTTGTAAAGCACTTTGAATTACCTTGTGTATGAATTGTGCTGTACAAATACATTACAGTCAAAGGATGGCTCAGCGGAGAGTTGTGACTGCAGTTACTGTCTCTGTGTCTCTGTGTGGAGGTCAACAGCAGAACACAGAACAGATCCACACAAGCACAAGATGGCTTTATATATTTGTCTTGACCATTTCTGTGGACTGTTTAGGTCAGACATGGGGCTTTGAGGGAAAAAAATAATCCATGTCAATCCAGCATTCTCTGATGTTTGATAAGTGTGTGGGGCTGTTGATATGGTCTTGAAATTGCAACCAGACAAGCATATTTTCAGTGCAATTTGACTGAAAACTGCTTCACTGCGCAAGGCTCGAGTGGAAAGAATATACCTGGAGTGTATTTTGGGTTGACGAGTGGCTTTGGCGGCAATGCATTGCGGTGCAGTCTGCAAGATCTGATCTGCTGAAGTAGGTGTACAAGTGAAACTAGCCTAACGCCTCGCTACATGAAACATGAGCATACAACACACATCTCTCAGCTCAGTCTCTGGAGAAAATGTAGATACAGTATATAACACTATGTTATGAAAAACCAAAGCATAAAATCACTAACTACTAACTCACTACTAATTACTAATTCACTTGAAACCTAAAGTAGTGGTGAGGCACGCTTTACTCCACTATATACGTAAAGCGCCCTCCGGCTCCTGTTCGGCCCACCTGACCTTTCCCCTCTGACGTCAGACGCTCATAGGAGTCGAGGCCTGGCGTCTAGCCAATGGAGACTGTGATCGTGCTAGCACAAGTTGAAGCTTACAAATGAAGTAAACTTAGTTGTGAAAATTAGTTCCAACATCCAGAACTAATCGTTTTAAAAGGAGCTTTGTTCCAGCTGCGATTGTTCTGATGAATACATTGTAATGTGTTGGATTCTTTTTACTAGTGTGAGCATGAACACTCATAACCCTGTATGTATATTTATTGCTATTTGTTTGTCTATTTAATTGTATTTTATGTACCTAACCCAAGCCCCTTCGACATAACGATAAGCATTGGTAAGTGACAAAGCCATCAGCATTTTGGTGCTAGACATCAGGAAATATGCGGCTGATGCTAATGTTGTCTTTAGCTGTGCGTCAAGGCTGTGTCCCCCTCGCAATGCGGGGCCTGAGGATGGTAGGCTAGGAGTTGGGTTTGCCTCTTCTGTTTTGCATGTTATCTGAAATTGTGTATTTATTTGATGTGTTGTATATCATTATTCGTAGACTCCTGATTGCTCTGGTGCCTCCCCTTTTTGTCGTATTGTAAGAGACCCAGAGGAGACTGTATGAACTCTAGTGGCATCTAAAGAGATTCATTATGCACAGTAAGATTTCACCGGATGATCTGCACACGTGCCTGCTGCTGAGAGAGCTCACAAGCGTCAAGCAACTCTTCTAATAAGCTGCAGAAGACGGCCACCGGTAATCAGTGCTTGTACTGACTTAAGGTAATCAAGAGTGCACTAAACAAATAGAAACATTCAACCCTCCTTAGCACTCGTTATGCTACACTAAATTTACTCGTTAAACCCAAAGAAAATACTGCCTTTTGGATATTTTGTTGTATATCTACATTTTCTTCAGTGACTGTGATGCATCTTCAGATGTTGAGCTCAGCACGGTCAGGACTGAACGGCTGGAGGGTTTGACGTTTAATGCATGTTTAGGGTAAATGGGAAAAAACCGTAGTGCCATCCAGACCTACTGAGAACAAGCAAACTTCTTATCGAAAGGCTGGTTCCTGGTTCTGTCTCTACTACTTACTTCAGGGTTATTCAACTTATCCATTATTATTATCCAGAGGGCCAGATTTTATCGAAGACCACGACTTCTGAGCTGGTAGTTACACGAAGTTGTGCCAAATATTGAAGGGACTAGACCAGGACCAAATAAGGTCTGAAGTAGATTTAAACCTGGACGGAAATAGGACCAAATAAAGTCTAAGGTATGCATTGCAAATAGTGATTTTTATCTTCATTTGAGCAGATTTGAACTGTCGTAAAACTAGATTTGCCAATAGAACAAAAGCAAAGTTTAGCTAAAATACGAAAAATTCACACTGGAATGGGTCATGATCAAATACACCAGATCCATGTGGCAAATCTTATTCTCAGACAGTGGAAATACAATAAAATCAAGATAACTATTGTCCTGTTCAGACTTGTACTAAAAACATCAAGACATGTAAGGGGTATTTCACACCAACACAACCTCAAGTCGCTGTCGGTAGGGAGGAGCGACGCACTGTCTGTTCACGTCTGAACGTCTGGGGCGCACCGATGTGAAAGAACATTCAGACAAACACGACCCAAACAGCCAACAGTCGCCAAACAAATGCCGAGTGAGCATGCGCGTGATGTAACGCTTGACGAAAATGATGAAACATAAGTTGCACGCGAGTAGTAGTTGTCAAACTTTGACTGCAAACAGATGTTTCTAGTCTTACCTCATGGATTAAGCTCAACTCGTATTTTCCTCCACAGTCCAGCCTTCGTACTGCGGTCCCCGTAACTCCCCTGTGTTTTCCTCGATCCAAATAGTAGCCATTCTTCTTCGTAGTTACGTCCCGTTTGACCCCGTGTAAATAACAACAATCCATGCTCGGCTAAATACTGTTTTTCCGTAAGCATTATTTTCGGTTGTCCGCACTATATTCCTGCGCACTGATTCACTGGTTCTCCTGTGGCCACGGGCCAATCAAACAGCTGCATTTGCGGCAACTGGCGACACCGACTTTACTTGCAAGACTTCAAAAACCCGCCTCCACGACGTGCTCCGCGCTCCTCTGACCCCCGACAAACCCATTTACACCAAACACACGTGAGCCGCCGGTCGGCAAAAGTTGCAAAACTGGTTCAGACGAGCGACCCTCGGCTTGTGTGAAAGACCCTTTAGACCTTGTCCACACGACGACAAAACGAAGATAGTTTAAAAACGATCTGTGTAAAGATGAAGCTGCCTTAATATTTATCAGCGTCCACATGAATCAGTAAAACCAGCCGGTGTAATGCCAGTATCTGACCAGAGTGTGGCGCTGTGACACTGGCACAGACAGGAAGTAGAAACGTCTGCGCACATGTACAACATGGATCTGAAACCTGCAGAAGAGACACAGAAAGTGGATTTATGCTTCAGAATCTTTGGAATATTTTGACAACGTTTTAATACAGATTTAATGGAGATTGTAAGGGATTTATCTGTTTTTCTTTATGTCTTCTGTGGTTTACGGTGAAATGAGACGCAGATTTTCACAGTGAACATCATATAAAAGAATTTGTATCCAGCGTAACTGCGGAGACACTAAACCTGAGTTTTGAAATCTCTTCACCCTGAGACATGGTTTCAGAAATCTTGGTTTTCAGTGTCCTAAAACTCCTGCTTCGTGTGGACGATGTGAGGTTTAGGACAAATATTTGTGCTTAAACGCCTGAGCTTGGCTTCGCGGGGACAGGCCCTTAGATTTGCCACATTTTCCTGAGAAATAACCCAGGATTACGTCTGCGAACAACGTTTAGAAAAGTGAACTGCATGGGGGCCGAATGAAATTTTTGTAGGCCCGGGCCTGAAGTTGAATAGGCCTGATAAATAGTTGACACATGCTTCAGACTTGAATGTATTTGCAACCATTAGGAATAAAAGACTTGAAATATTTTTGCATAACATCTGTCAACAGTGAGATATTTTTGAAATGATGATAATAAAGAGCTTGATTAAACCATCCCAGGTAAGTCTGATCGCAGAATTACTAGAAACTTGGTTAGCCGATGTACCACAGTCCTTAAACATGTTCTGGCTCTCACACAGGCCAGTGCTTGTCATGATGATGATGAATTAGCCCGTGAGCTGTGAGGATTGGAATAACAGGAGGTGGCCGTGCAGGCGTGTGTGTCGGACCAGTCCTATGATGCAATGGTCGGTAACTGTTCTAATTGTGTTTATTGTGGCTGCACACATTTTTATGCCCAGTTTAGTTTGATAGTTAAAGTATTAAATCATCTCCAGTATGACAAGTTTACGTAAAGTTGTTCCACGTTCTGTTAGTTATCAGTCGTCAGCTGTAGCAGGTGTCTACAAGTCGGTTTTGTTATAATAAAAAAGTCTGTGTGAGGAAAATCTTGAGTCATCATGGCGCTAAATAAATTGAGGCTTGTTGGGAGTAAATCATAACAAAAGTGACTTGCTGTAATATAAAACTCTTTTTCACTAAGAAGTGTAACTCACAATATTTTAAAAGCTACAATCTGACTAACTCAGTTATTATGTTTAAATTATTGCATTCATATTTTATTGAAAACAACACTTGAAGAACTGGAATAGAAGAGGTTTTGTAGCATCTGACATGAATACAAAAGTTTAAAATACATAATGAGGAAAATGTTTTGTGGCATCCTATTTATATACTGGCTGTCGTCGTCCTGCTAGAAAATTTGTTTCCCTAAAAGGGATTTCTGGCTCCACTGACTTAAAGTTCAAATTGCATCTGGACATGTGTCAGTACTGGTCACATCTACAGCCTGTCCGTCAATGGGAGCTCTCTTCCACTGTGGTTCTCCTCCAGGTTTCTATTTTTCCCCACAATGAGGTTTTTTTTGTTTTGTTTTTTTTTTTTTTTTTTTTTGAGTTTTTCCTTGCTGAGAGGGCTCTGGGACAATTTTATTTGCCTATTTATTGTTGAACAAACTGACTGCATTTCCTAAAATGTTTCATTGTTTGATTTTCTGACATATTTTGTTTGCTAAATCAACATCTTCAATGAAGTCCGCTGAGATAACTGCCGATGTGATTTTGTGATGAATCATTAATAAGTGGCCATACCTGTTTGTCAAAGCCTGATCCTGTCAAATGTCAAAATCTAAGCAAGTTAAGGCCAGTTCAGTACTTGGATGGGAGACCCCTAGAACACCAGGTGCCACAATGTGTCCACAAGAGAGGACAGTCATTGGGTTCTTTGGCAAGACACTTAACTCACATTGTCTTAATATCTGCGTACACTGGGTGAGTAGATCCTTCATTGTAAAGTGCTTTTAGTGTCTTGAAAAGTGGAAAAACACGATATAAATAGTGTTGATTTACCAATCAAGCGTAAATTGCACAATGGCTGTTTCACAAAGCCTTGGTTTGATCTGGGTGTGGTCAAACCACATCATCCAAGTCGTGTTCCAATGTTCATGACCTCCGTTTTGTTAGCATGTGGCTAATTTACTAAGAATACATTGGTGTATCCTTTAATGCCTTCCTATAGGGATTTTACCCATAATGCACTTTGATCATTTTAGAAGGAAAAACAAAACAAAAAACGTTTTAAAAGTTTTTAATATGCAATATTATTTTTTATAAAATAATATGTCAGAACACTTGCCCCTCCCTCATGTGTGTTGTGGGGCTTCATTATGTTCACTTGATGCAGCTGTGTCCAGCCCGTTCTCATGGATAATCATGTCAATACCACGCTATTGTAAACAGCGTGTCATATGAACGCAACTTGGTGAACAAAGGAACAATGGTGAATGTTAGGAGGTGCTATTATTCATGAAGACTAACACAATCCTAATCCTAACCTTAACCAACTCCAAGCCTAAGAGCTACACTTACCCATTTTTGCAACTTCAGACCTAAATTTAGCCGTAAATCCCTTGAAAAACCTTGTGTTTGTCGTCAACCACTAGGCGTGTCCAGACCACGCCAGAAAAAAACGAGCCTTGGATTGAAATGAACTGACTTTGGAGCCAAGACAAGGCAAGATACCCAGGCTTTGAGAAACAGCCAAAGTCTTAACATAGTAACACTACTGTGCTGGGATTGGTTAATATAATGTAACTCAGCTGCATTTTAGAAAAGTACAATTGTAAAACAAGTACATTACAATAATTCTTGTAACTAGAAATATATAAAATATTACAATTCTACCGTAACTTGCCCAACACTGTTCATAACTCTCTCAGTGACAAGGAGACAAACTTGTTGTTATATTTTGTAACCTTTAGTACTGAGAACCCAGACGCTGATCTACAATCAATCTTTGTGAAAGATGTAAACACAAGAGCTCCTCGAACGCCAGCTGAACTGTTCCGCTGTGAACGAGACCTTGGCTGTGTCCGAACGTCCACAATATTCTCTACTGCAGTGGTCCTCAACCTTTTTCTGTTACAACCCTTAAAATAACAACTGTAGGCAATATGGACTCAAACACAAAATGTACTCAACTTGCATGTAGATAGACCCTGTGTCTTTTTAGACACAGGGTCTATCTACATGTATCACTGAACCTTGAAACAGATAAAAATGTTTTATTTTTCACATATCATCAGTAGACCCACAAAAATCATGTCCTGTCATAAAAAACCACAAGATCACCTAATTTTCAACTTTATTCAGAAGGTTTAATTCTTCTTGTTTGGTCCTGGTTTAGATCTGATTCAAAACTGAGATACTCCAGATTCAGATTTAACTTTTTCTGTCAATAAAAACAGACTGCTGCATTAGTTATTCTCACTATAGGCACAAATCTAGTCCCTTAAATATTTGACACAACTTTGTATCAAAAGTTGTCACATATTTTGCAACTACAACCAGCTCAGAAGCTATGGTCTTCAATCAAATCTGATTTGGTTAGGTTTATAAAAACACCAATGAAATGAAATGTTGATAGTTGATTTTAATGGCAATTACTGCAATTAGCAGTTACTGCAATTAGCAGAGCTATTTCATAAGCTCTCAAACAATCTTTATTTTGCATCAATAGGACAAGTATTGGCTGAACTATGAACAAAATAGCTGATAAATTTATACGTACATCTGCAGATTTCAAATTTTTGTTGAATTCTTTCAAAGCCACAAAAAACACGAGGCTGTTTCAGACTTCAGTATTTCTATCCAAAAGTCCAGTGCGATGATGCTTATCAGCTGTTACAGCGTCAGCCTGAAGAGTGAACAGAGGCGGAGCTCACAGGGTGCGGGACAGTGCTGGGGCCCCATTTGGAAACACTGACCCCAAGTAAAACTTGAGGAGAGGTACAATAATATGTTTATAAAATTATGCATAAAATGATAAATGTGTTGGTCTAAAATAGCCCACTCCAAATTTAGGGAAAATGTTTCTGGGGGTAGGATCTTACATTATCTCTTAATAATTATTGTGAGAAATATTATTAAGTCTACAATTATTTTTGTCTGTCGCTTTGTGTATAGTTTTAAATTATCATAAAAAAAGTCCATTTAAACACTGCTTTGGCTTGACTGATAAAGGTTAACCCCTTCTCAGGCGGGCCTTTTTTACCTCACACGTCTGACTAAAATCGGTAAAAATTCAAACTAAAACTGTTCCTGAACCCTTTGGAGCACAGGCAAATGGCTGGGGTCTTTCTAAAGCTGTATCCCTGTAGTTTTTGCTTCTGATGTCCAACAGTCTCTCATCAGAAGTGAGAACTTTCTCCAAGCAAAAGAAAAACAAAATCTAAATTCCGCCTAAATTTTTTTTGGTAGATATAAGGATTGGTAAAGCTGGTGTTGACATCTGAGACATAAATGACACTAGATTTGGCATATTTGGGGTTTTGACAATTCCTCTGTAAAAGCTGAAGGCAATTGAGGTAAAAATGAGTTTTAGGGACCTAAAATTACTCAAAAAAATTTAGGCGGAGCCAATACAAAAGTCCTATTAAAATTTTTGAATTTTTGAGGACTTTTTTTTATTTGGAGGCTTAGAGCTGAAATCTAAGTCTAGATCAGGGGTCGGCAACCTGCGGCTCCGGAGCCGCATGCGGCTCTTTAGCGCCCCCCTAGTGGCTCCTTGGGGGCCGTTCAAAAAACATGAAAGTGGAAAATTGTGTGAACATATATAAATATATTTAAGAATTTATTTTTCGTAGGAGGAAAATTATGTCAAACACTCTTAAAGTTTTCCTATATGCTGTAAAAATGTGCAGAATAAATATTTAATTTCAACATTTCTGTCAACGAAGAATTACGTCATAGCCGGGCGACACGTGTTTTTTCTTCAGCGCCGTGGGTCTGCGGGAGGCTGTTGTAAACAAGCCAAACGGCAGGTACGTCAGGGCCATGGATCCAAAAGGAAACAGAACGATAGAACACAAGATTCAACGGTTTTTGGACCGAATCATTTGCTTTCATTGCAAATGCGGAAGTTTTGTTGCAACCCGGGAGATAATAAAGCGTTGAACCCTGTTCACAGACGATCGAGGACTCGCAGATCAACAAGAGAAGCAGCGCTGGGGAAAACTTTACCGAGGAATGAATGAAGGACTGTATTTATGCACGAAGGCACGGAAATAACACGCGGAGTTTGGGCAAAATCAGCTGGATTTGGCGGAAAGAGATGTGTGGAACTTTGTCTCAGGTAAGCGCTTCAGTCACATCGCTGCATTGAACGCCAATGAACACATGACATGATTGAGTGATAATGTAAAGCTGATTTTTGCAGAGTTTAGTCATATTTTGATCTGCATCTTGTAGTTTTGCCTCATGTTAGCGGTCCTTGGCCTCCGTGTCAAAAAGGCTCGAGCAGGAGCGGGATTATAAACGCGCCCCGCGTCTGTTCATGCTGTCGATTTATGTAATAATTACCCGCAAAAAAGTGCCACTTGTTGTCCGGTGCGACCTATACACGTTTTTTTCTCCTAATATGTGTGTTTTGGCTTGTGCACTTACACTCCAGAGCGAGTTGTAGTACGGTAAAATGGTAATTATGAAAGCTCATTTTACATTTGTATCCGACTTATTATTTTGATAACAGGTTGACAACGCTTATATAAACACTTACAGCATCTGTTGCATTAACTGTAAGGCTTATATAAGGCTTTAAATTTTTTGCGGCTCCAGACCGATTTAGTTTTTGGTTTTTTGGTCCAATATGGCTCTTTGAACGTAAAAGGTTGCCGACCCCTGGTCTAGATCATCCCAGAATGGCTGATTTTGCTCTAAATAAAAGGGATACAATGGGATTTTTATATTTAACCTTTCCAGGTGCTTCATAGTATGCTTTTTTCAGACACTCAACAAAATTGAATTTTTAAAGAAAAAGTGGGAGGGCCCTTCGAAGGGCCCTCCGACTGTTAAGGGGTTTTTAAGATTGGAGGGCCCGAAGCTGGTTTTTGCACTGGGCCCTCAAAAGGTTAGATCCAGCTCTGGCAATTAGAATACTTGTGTAAAAGATTAGATATAATTTTCTTCAAAATCATTCAGTCCTTGCTCAGACAAACTTTGAAGACCACCTTTTCAACACATCTACTGTCTTACAGTTTTTTTCAGTAGCTTTGGCTCCAAAGTCAAGATAATTGAACACACTTCAAAACTTAACATCCAGGATGCACAACACATTCTACCTTTGCTACAACAGTAACACCATGTCTGTCTTCACTCTTTTTGCTAAACTCCTCACACAGTGTTTTGCAAAACCTTACACACAATTAGCCTTCCTTAACTCTTCGGTCACTGCTGTTAAACTATGTTTTTATAACTAACACTTTTGCTCCAAAGGGATGTTTTCTTGGTTCAATCACCTGAACAATGAACGCTTGTGCTGTGACTCTTCTGACAAATAAATCTGTCCCATGAACACAACTCCATTAGGACAAATAGAGTTACTTTTGTTTTAGAGCGTCAATCCAGACAAGAAGAAGTGTGAGGAAGAGAACATGAAGACAGAGACAGAAGTGTGAGGATGTGAGGAGAAAGAGGACATGAGACAGGACAGATGATTTAGCCCAGTGGTTCTCAACCTGGGGGTCGGGACCCCCATGGGGGTCGCAGAAGGATTTCTGGGGGTCCCCTAGTGATATGAGAAATTTAATATTGACATCCTAAACATGGTTTGACACTCTTCAAATGCAGTGATAGACACAAATTCATATTTTCTGGCCTACAGAAAAAGGTACCCAGGCTTATGGCTTCAAAATAAAAACAAACATAAGACATTATCACTTTGCAGGTCGCTTACATTTTGTGCTTGGGGGTCGCGAATGCCTACGGTTGTTGTTTTGGGGGTCGCGACTGAAATAGTTTGAGAACCACTGATTTAGCCCAATGTCAGACACTTCACTGTGGCCAAGATTAGACAGGAACACACTTTTAGCTCGTCGAAGAATTTACTTTACATTGTCAGTAAACCATGTTCTTGTTTCACAATTCTGAATATTTTTGTTTCACAATCTCCTTAATTTCCAAAATATTCTGAAAAATAAATTGATATCATGTTGAAATAAATTCCAAGCAGTGTTTAGCTGGTTAAGGTGAAAGTTAATCCATGTGTTGCTTTTGTTTCATGTTCAAACAAACAAGTGTAGTTTTTACATGACTGTGAAATGTTTTACACAAACAGTGCAGTTTAGAGATGAGTGTTTATCATTTTAACCACAAAGTGTTATTTTCACAAAGGTGTCAGGAGTTTTGCACAAAAAGTGTACATGTGCATTCATTCTAAAATGTTTAGACAAATGAGTGATAAATCCGACTGAATATGTAGAGGTTTTGCCATATTTATAACAATTTCCAAAAAATGTGCCAAAGCGATTAAAAAAAACTGTAAAACATACGCTCATCTCTTTACATTACTCCACATTAATCGCTCACTTATCTGACACCTTCCGAACATCCTACTTATTCACCGGAATGAATTTATGTAAATACCGTGACAGTTTCCAAACCTAATCATCGGCCGCGGCATTAGTCTGCATGCTATTTGTCGCATCCTTCTCTTCCATTCCGGCGGCCTTCGCACCAGTGGCGTAGCCAGAAATTAGATTTTGGGCGTGCCTCCAAAAATGTAGGTGTGCCCAAAAAACTGACCGATATTGTAATGTATTATATAGTTTTTTTTTCTCCACATAAAATTCAGAATATAGCTATTCTGGCTCAATTTGTTGAATTCTTTTCTAATATAGATAGTAAACTGTGACTAGTATTGCAAAGCATTGATACAAAGTTTGAGCATAAATGGCCACTGTAGTCTGGAGGGTTTGGGGGCCCTCCCCCAAGAAAATTTTAAAAAAACAGGTGTAATTTCCTGTAATTTGGTGAATTTTAGACTTGTTTTTGTTGATTCAGATAACCTGAAGTGAATAGTCTATTATTAAACTGTCAGCAGGTCAGCAAGATTGCATTTGGTGCCCCCTAGTGGTTGGTTTGTAAGACAATAAATAAGAGTTCCTTTACAGAGTTCAAAATATATAAATAGACTAAAGAGTATCTGAAGGCAGGAGGGTCTAAAAATCTAAAAACTAGATGTAGTTTGCTTTAATCTGGGGGAATTTTAGACCAACAAATGTGATATTTTAGTTAATTTATGTGTTATTTTGTCCCATCATACAGTACAGATCTAAAGTTTGGACACACCTTCTCATTCAAAGACTGTAGATTCACACTGAAGGCATCCAAACTATGAATTAACACATGTGGTAGTACACAGCCAAAAAGTGTGAAACAACTGAAAATATGTCATATTTCTAGGTTCTTTTGCTTTGATTCCTGCTTTGCTCACTCTTGGCATTCTCTGGATGAGCTCCAAGAGTTAGTCACCTGAAATACTCTTCCAACAGTCTTGAAGGAGTTCCCAGAGATGCTTAACACTTGTTGGATCCTTTTGCCTTCACACTGTGGTTCAGCTCACCCCAAACCATCTGGATTGGGTTCAGGTCTGGTGACTGTGGAGGCCAGCTCATCTGGAGCTGCACCTCATCACTCTCCTTCCTGATCATTCATGGTTTGGATATCTTCGGTGTGAATCTACAATGTTCATAATCATGAAAATAAAAAAGACTCTTTGAATGAGAAAGTGTGTCCAAACTTTTGGTCTGTACTGTATATTTACACTTCTCACCAAGATTCAATTGAGTTTTTGTTCATTTCTATTTTATTTTTAGTGTATTTCTCAGTGGGGCTCCAGCCCTTTGTGTCCCCCTGCTCTTTCTTCTGAGCTCCGCCCCTGCTCTCTAACTCTCTTCCCAGTGCGCACCAAACAGAAACGAGGAGCTGCATCCTCACACTCAACCTGTCGACAGTCACAGAAATACTAAGCTTTAAAGTCTGAAATTTTAGTAAGAACAGATAACCTCATGCTGAGTGTGTTTAAAATAGGCAAAATCCACCTTCAAAGTCTAGAGAAATGCGCCGTATTTCGCCGCGGTAAATACGTCGCGGTAAATTACGTGATTAAGAGACGCATGAGTTCATCTGCTGTTTATGCTCGTAACTTTGTGAATATTTGTCATATTGGCGCGAAATAAAGACTGGCTAACTGCTTATGAGACGTGGAACATCTTTGTGGGGTTATCAGAGTACCCAGAGTGTTTGATTTCCCGCTATTTGCTGTTAATGATCAGATCAATGTGCAGACGTCTGTCACGCAGTGGTTGGGGCAGGCGCGCTCCTCTCATCACCGTGCGCTCTCCACACGTCCAGGCCTACGTGTGGAGAGCGCACGGGCCTGTAGTAGGCCTACAGCCAGTACGGCCGGGTCTGTGCTCCCTGCTGCCTCTTCACACGTCTACAGCCGCATGCCTGTAGTACAGGCGGGTCTGTGCTCCCTGACTGCCTCTACTTTCCCTCGTCTCACATGCGGCTGCCGTCTTGTGTGCGTAATTGGAGTTTCGGAAACTAGAGGACATCAGAAAAGAGACGAGGACTGGAGGCAACACGGACAGAAAGTAGGCTACCCCAGTGGTGACTATGCGTGTGTGAATACGGTCTTTATTAAAAAAAAAAAAAAAAAAACACTGATATTTTTTGGCTGTGCCAGCCCTAGATTTGGTCGGCACTGGCACACCCTGGCACACCCGTGGCTACGCCTATGCTTCGCACCCAGGGGACGGAGGGCATTAGCTGGGAACAGATTCGCTCTCTCTCCCCGCCTGGCCTGTGTCTCCATCCCTGGCCCCGTCGCTGCTCCTATGGGCATTCAGACCCGGAGTTCACATGGCAACCGCTTCGACGTGCTAGTTTTCATAAACGGATAAGACTAGCAAACAGTCACACGGCTTAATTTAGCGCGCTGGGTTTATTTAATCTCCGGCTCGCTGACAACTGCCCCCCTGGGTTAAAGAGCGGCTGGCGGAGATGGGAAATGTAATGTACAGTGGATAAATGAGAAAACATGCTTGTATCAGACGTACAGCAGGGAGTAAACGCTAGTGTCAGAGCGGGGAATTATACCGTTTAAGATCTTGAGAATGTAACTCGGGATGGTAATGGAAAAGCATGTTCTGTTCAGTCGTACTTATTATGCTTTTTATGTGTCATAGCAATTATAAACAAATAAGACTAAGATGAGGAGGCGGTATAGATACGAATTCACATGCATACAAACTGAAAAACAAGTAACCAGTTGTTATGTAAGTATAGCCCCCATCAAACGCACATCTACACAAAAAAAAAATAGTGGTACTACAATGGTACTTACTACAGTAGTTAACTGTCAAATACTTTATTGAGTACCACTCAAGTACCAGTATGTGTCACTTAAGAACAGGTCCCATTGTTACTAGTACTTAACTGTCAACTACTGTATTAAGTACCAGTATGTGTCACTTTAGAACCGGTCCCGTTGTTGCTAGTACTTAAGGTAGTAGGTTTTTGGACCCCTCGAAAACGAGATGGCACATCTCAAGGGGAATTCCATAAAATAAATAAACTTAACTGTCAACTACTGTATTAAGTACCATTAGGCGTTTTCCCACATGAAAGTACCAAGAACTACTCCCCTCATTTCTTCAATCCCCGTTTTTGGTCAGAGGAACTACCCTGTACCCATGTTTGTGTTCACACAGCAGCATTTTCTAAAAGTGGTTCTAACTAGCTTCATTATTAGCATCTGTAAAGTCTGGAACAGTTAAATAAGTCATTATGGTGTTAGGAAAACAAAGTTTTGTTTTTTTGATTCCACATAAAACTATGATGTGCAAAACTTAAAAACACCACTGAAATTAACAATAAATCAAAATTATTCACTGTAATTCCTAATAATAGTCTTATAGGCTACTATTTACAAATTAAATAAATAGATTTTAAGAGTTACTGCCTTTAAATCATTTTTCTAAAGGATAAGGAAAATTTATCTGAATGTGTAAAACATGTTTCCAAACAAAGTTAGTGTTGTAAATGTGTTTGTGTCACCAAAAGGTTCCTGGTCTGACTGGAAAGTACCTGCCCCAAAGCAGGAGCTAAAAAAGTCCCTAAAGTGTGGCCCCAGTCCATAGTTCCTCCTCTGTGTGAACGTCCCAAAATGGGGACAGGAACTAAAAAAGTTCTAGGACCAGAAAAAAGTTCCTACAGTGGGAAAAGGCCTATTGTAGTACCACTATTACCATTATGCATCATGGTATTTGTCAATAAATGTCGGAATTGTGCTAAGATTGTTGTAAATTGTTTTTTAGTTGTTTTGTTTACTGAAAAAAAAAATTTATTTGGTATTTGTCAATACCCAATATTGTTGTGACATTAATAAAGACATTGATGCTTTTTTAACATTTGCATTTTTTTGTAATTCATTTATAAGCTCTACTTTTTTTCGTTTAGTACCAACAATACCACCACTGAAACAAATCTGTGTCTCACAAAGTATTAAAGGTGATAAGTGCTGCAATATGTACTGCTAAGTGTAGGAATTTGTACCAATATAAGTACCAATAGATAGATAGATAGATAGATAGATTTATTTATTCGGACAATTTCACACATTACTTGAATGCATAGTGTAATAATATTGTCAAACAATACATTACATATCTAAAGTAGCTTAACTTCAAATTAACAGATCCGAAAAGGAGTGGGAAGAAGCAACGCTTATTCACCCCACCCCCCATTTACAATATTCATCCTAAATCCAACGTGCTTCTGCCAAATTAAACATTCTCACAGCACTAAATAGCCATGTACTCAAAACTTATTGTCATCACATAACAACATCACATTACATAGCCACATCACATAACCTATGATCCATTCATTATTCTTTTTATATCAGGTTATTGTTTATATTTTTGTTTGTATGTTTCTTTTTGTTTTGTTTGTTCATATCAATACAAGCCACTATACCTCTAATACTCTCTACGAGCATTATCTTGACCTACATTAAGTTTGTTCAATGTATGATGCAAAAATTCTTTCTTTATACATATATTTAAACTTACACAAATGATAACACTGTTTAAGCTCCTCGTTCAGACAATTCCACAATCTAACACCACAAGCAGAAATACAAAAACTTTTTCTTGATGTTCTAACTCGAGGTAAATTGAAAAGATGTTGTCCCCTTAAATGATAAGAACTTTCCCTTTCAATAAAATGTTTTTGGATACCTACAGGTAACTGTTTATTGTAAGCCTTGTACATTATTTGTGCGGTCTGGAAGCTGACCATGTCACTGAGTTTTAAGATTTTTGAAGTGATAAAAGAGGATTAGTGTGATCTAAAAAGCCTTTTTATTAATTATTCTAATAGCTCTTTTTTGGAGGATGTATAATGGTTCTATGATTGTTTTAAAGTTATTACCCCAAAGTTCTGCACAATAGCTTAAATATGGTGAAATCAATGCACTATAAAGTGTGTGCAAAGCTTTTACATCCAGAAAATACTTAACTTTACTTAGTACTGCTGTATTTTTGCAATTTTTGAATGTATATATTGAATGTGATCTTTCCAGTTGAGTTTTTCATCTATAATGACACCAAGAAATTTTATTTGTTTTACTCTCTCGATTATTGTACCATGAATTTGTAACTGAATATTTTCTTTTTCATTATGATTTCCAAATATCATTATTTTTGTTTTACTTAAATTAATGGATAATTTATTTCTATCAAACCATGTTTTCAATTTTAACAATTCAACTTCAATTTTAGGAATTAAACTTTCTAGGTTTTCACCAGAACAAAATAAATTAGTGTCATCTGCAAATAAAACAGACTTAAATAATTTTGTTACTTTGCACAAGTCATTCACATAAAAAAGGAAAAATTTTGGGCCCAACACAGATCCCTGTGGAAGGCCACATTCAATATCTAAACATGAAGAATTGAATTCATTCAATTGAACAAACTGTGTACGATTTGTTAAATAACTCTTAACCCAGTTAAGTGCTATACCTCTTATTCCATATAATTCTAATTTGTCTAAAAGATTATTGTGGTTTATGGTGTCGAAAGCTTTTTTTAAATCTATAAAAAGTCCAACTGCAATTTTCTTTTTGTCTATCTGATTTGTAATGTCTTCAATTGAGTCAAGTAAAGCAAGTGCGGTGGATCTATTACCCCTGAACCCATATTGATTATCATGAATCAAATTATGTTTCTCGATGAACTTATCTAACCTCGAATTATAAAGTTTTTCCAAAATCTTTGAAAATTGTGGTAATAGTGATACCGGCCTGTAGTTTGTGTATTGCTGCTTGTTACCCGTTTTGAACAATGGAATTACCTTAGCTTTTTTCATATTTTTGGGCACAGAACCTGTCTGAAATGATAAGTTGAAGATGTAGGATAATGGTTTTGCAGTTTCATTTATTGTTTGTTTGATTATAATCATATCTAAGTCATTGAAATCTGTTGACTTTTTACTTTTGCATTTTCTAACTATGTCAATAATTTCAATTTCATCCACTGGCTTGAGGAATAAAGAGTTTGGATTTCTCTGTATTAAGGATGGAGTTTCTTCAGTAATTTGAGAAGGAATTTCTGCAGCTAATTCAGGACCAATATTTGCAAAAAATTTATTAAATCCATCTGTTATGTCCTCCATATTATTTACTTCTGCATTGTTGTGAATGAAATGTCTAGGGTATTCATTTAACGTAGACTTATTTCCCAAAACTTTATTTAATATTTTCCAAACTCCTTTTACATTGTTTTTATTTATATCCAACTGTCTAGTGAAGTAATCTTTCTTACAAGTCCTTATAATAGTAATTAATTTGTTTTTATAAATTTATACTTATCTTCAGCTTCTTTTGTTTTCTTTTTAATAAATTTCCTATATAACATATTTTTCTTTTTACAAGCTCTCTGGATGCCTTTAGTTACCCAGGGTTCTTCTGTGTCAAAATTATCCCTTTTAGAAAGGCGTTTAATTGGACAATTTTTATTATATAGAGCAATAAATGTATTCAAAAATGTGTCATATGCTAAATCAACATCATGGGTTAAATAGACTTCACTCCAGTCCTCGACAAGTAAATCATTTTTAAATGCTTCAATGGCTCTTTCTGTTTTCAAGCGTTGATAAATATATTTCTTCGTTCCTCTTTTTTTTTTTAATTTTGTATTAATGACTGTAAAAATTGGTAAGTGGTCACTGATGTCATTTATAAAAAGCCCATTAAATGAAGTATTGTCCAAGTCGTTAGAAAAAAAATTATCTATTAGAGTGGCACAGTGGGAAGTAATCCGAGACGGTTTTGTTATTTTTGGAAACAGATTCATGCTGTACAGTGTATTAGTGAAATCATCTATAGCCTTAAGTTTATTTGGATTTAACAAATCAATGTTAAAGTCTCCACAGACTAAGACTCTTTTTTTATTTACTTGCAAAAAAATTTCTTCAAGCCATTTTTTAAATTCCTCAATGCTCGAATCTGGCGCTCTGTATAAACAGCTTAGAATAATATTCTTACTATTCTCAAGACATATTTCAACACTAATACACTCCAATAAATTGTCCACCACTGTTGACATGTTTTCCAGTAATTTGTAATTTAAATTTTTGTCCATGAACAAAGCCACACCTCCTCCTCCTTTATTCCGTCTCCTTATGTAGTGTAGTTCGTATCCTTCAAGTTCAAAATCTGCACCTTTGCTTTCACAGATCCAAGTTTCGGATAAAGCGACTATATTAAATGGGTGTGCGAATTTTTTTAAATAGTCTTTAATATGTATAAAGTTCGCGTATAAACTACGACAGTTGAAGTGGATCACTGAAAGTTTCCCATCACTTTTTATATATGTATTGTAATGGTCTTCAGTATAATACGCGCAGTTACTAATGGTTCCAGAAAAAAAGTTATTGTCCGGATCTAGATCCTGTTCAAAGCCATGCGAGCTGTGTTCGGTGTATTCAAAGGTGCGCAGGACTGAATGATCATGTTCATCGATCCGTACCAAGAGGCTATCGTCATTTTCAAGCAAAGATGAGTTGTGTATGATGGTCATGAGTGTTTGTTACCTCCGATTAGTCCTGTTGTCTTTACACATACTCCTCCAATTCCTCTATGCTTCTGATCATGACGACTTTGGCCTCCTCTGGCGTCCCGTTTAATTTGACAAACACTTTGCAGTTTGCAGTCCAAGTTCCCTGTATTTTTTCAGTTTCCTCAAGTAACGAGCTTTTTTTGCGATCTCCGCATTATCCTTGGTTAAGTGTTCGTTCAAATAGACATTGCTTCCTTTTAGCTTGTATCCTTGCTTAAGCAGTGTAATTTTGTCTTTGCGGTTCACGAACCTCAACACAACCGCGGATTTCTCCGAGGCATTTCTTCTGGTTAACGGGTGGCACGCTTCTATCCTGGTGGTGTCCAACTCAATCCCTTTGGTGCTCAAGAACCCCGCAACCTGCTGCTCTGTAGAAGTCACCTCCTGCTCACTGGGTTCGCCCCCGTTGTTGGAGGCTACCGCGCGAGCATATGACCGCGGTTTAATGTGTAGTCCGGTGACAATAACGTCGTTCATCCTTGTGTACTGCTCGAGCTCCGAAACTCTCTTTTCCAAACTTACAATTCGTTTGTCCTTTTCGTCATTGAGGACGCGCAGCCTTTTAACCTCGGCCACCAAATCCAGTATCTCTTCCTGTCTTTGCCCAACTTTGGCAATATCCTTGGTTAGCATTTCCAGCGAGCTTTTAATTTCGTCGTACTCTTCGACCGAAATAGCTTTTTTTGGCCCCATTTTCAATAAAATTAGATCCTGGGCAAGACAGCCAAAAGCGGCGTGCGTGCATATAAGTGGTAAGTGTACTAAAAGGTACCACTGTATGTACCAGTAACAGCTGACGCAAGTACCACCCTAGGTACCACCATAAGTACCACTGTAATTACCAGTAACTATCAGTGTTATGTACCAGTAACTGCTGATACAAGTACCCCGCAAAGTACCACTGTAAGTACCATTGTAAGTACCAGTAATTATCAGTGTTATGTACCAGTAACTGCTGGTACAAGTACCCCTCAAAGTACCACTTTAGGTACCAGTGTAAGTACCAGAGTAAGTACTACTAAGTGTCACTGTTAGATACTAGTAAGTGACACAGTAATTAACTGGTAGGTAATGTGGTGGTCTTTTAAAGTGCTACCTGGAACAAGTAGTGAAAGTTGATTATTTCAAAAAGGATCTGAGAAGAGATTACTCATCCTGTGGTGCTGGGAGAAGGAAGATACTGTTTTTAGTGGTAGGGGAAACCACATTAAACTTGCACAGACACGGGGAGAAAATACAAAAGACCTTGCTAATGAGTTAAGACTTTCCCTGTGGAGTCTTACAATAATCTTAATCAGACTTAGAAACATAAACAAAGGAGACAAAATGTAGCAAACATGTAAATATCATGTCATAAAGCAGAAACACCGCTTGCTTTGCTCCTTACCTATTCCTAACATTCTTTCTCTGCGTCTGTATTTGTGCGCGCTGGTGCCGTGTTGTGACAGAAGAGCGGCAGGTTTGGCAGTAAACTTGGCGAGCGCACCTCATATATTTCGATACAGCCTCCGGGAGAAAAAAATCCAGCTTCTGTATCGCTGCGCCTCTGCTCTCTCTCTCTGAGCCGCCTGTGCTTTGTGTGGAGCGATGCTGTAGGTGTGGAGGTTGACCCGTGTACATATCCTCAGAACATTAGGGTTAGCTGTGCGCATTAGCGTCGCCGCGCTGACAGGGCTGTTTGAGTGTGTAGGCGCGTGTCGTTCTGCTTATTCAGGTAGGTATGTGTTTGCTTTTAAGGTGTCATGCTTTTATTTGATTTAAACAAGGTCAGTTGCACAGACTGGTGTGTGACAGAATCTTCAAAGCACAGTGTTCCTAGTGTCTGAACAGAGATGTTTAAAGTGGCATTTCAATATTCTGCGTCTTCAACATGAAATAACAAGTCCTGAAACTAAAATAACTGATTTAACAGGTTAATTTAAATCTAAGCTTAAAGATCTACAAATGGAATTTATGCAGTGTAACTGTTATTATGGAACATTTGTGATATGTTGGAATGTTTGTATGTAACTGTAATTATAACTGTTTGCTGCAGTCATGGACAGTCAACAAAAGATAGCTAATCCAAAGGAACATTAAAGTTGAGGACTTTTTTAGTTGTAAATAAGTAAACTTTATGTTTTCCACAAAAAAGTCTATGATAAATGCAGCACTTTGGTAAAAATTGAGATCACCCAAAAGCAGCTCTTCGATTGGCTGTGCTCGAGTGGTCCTCTCTAGTTTCACTCAGTAGTTTGTAAGAGAATTGTAGGGTGAAATTGCAACCAAAAATGAATTCATCTCGATATTAACTACGTGTCAAAGGCTTATGAGGGGAAGATGTCAGATTTGAAACCTAAATTGTGTTTGCATATGACCATAGCTCATTTGGAAAAAAAAATCCTACCTGAAATAGATAGAAATATAAGTTTTTTCAGTTGTTTTCTTCAGTGAAATGAACGGAGGAGGAGCTGACTGGAAGTGTTGTGTGGAACGGTAGAAAAAGTGGGCGGGGCTGTCACTTAAAGTTGGGGTAGCTAACTTTTTTAGTTGTAAATAAGTAAACTTTGTGTTTCCCACCAAAAAGTTTATGATAAATGCAGCACTTAAAAAAAAAAATAGATGACTGAGTACTCTCTGAATGGAATAATAAAGGATTTTAGTTCTAATCAGGAGCAGAATGCAGCATTCTGATTGGCTGAGCTGGAGTGGTCCTCTACAGTTTCACTTTAAAAGAGAAAAACAGAGGGTATTAAGTCAAAATTGCAACCGAAACTTAATACACATTGATATTAAAAATGTGTTGAAGGATTTACGAGAGAAAGTTTTCAGGTTTAAAACCTAAATTGTGTTTGCAGTGTGAAAATTATCCACCCCACCATTAAAAGTCTGGCAACACCAAGCGGTGCGTGTGCTCACTTCTTCCCCGCACACGGCACGACATGTGCAAAGGGTCAATAAAAACAAAGATCCTCAAATATATAATAATACTATTCTACACATTTTATCTTGTTATTGGAGCTGCATTGGCCGGTAAAAAAACAAACAAACCTGATGCTATAGACAAATTAATAAGTCAGTATTTGAGAAAAACATGTGGAATTCAAGATGGCCATGTTGTCACTTTCCCACAAAAATCGTGGCTAAAATCGACAGCTTTTCAGTTAAACTACAAAACAGTAAGCCAAGGTCTCACATAGACTTTCACAAGTTTCACAATGTGCTACATATTTTCCATCGTGCCTTTGTGCCATTATGAAAGACTTCTTTGGGGAACCATAAACTTACATACTTTATTTTCTTTCATAACAATGCAAGTCATTCTGCGGGCTGCATTTCTCCACAATACTCGCATTTGTACAATATATGGGCTCTGTTTTCACTTTCTTAATGCATGTGTTTGCACCAGCTCTCTAAAGACCAAGAAACACAAATCTCATTCTCTGCACTATTTGGGCTAACACGTTATTGTTAAGTTTCTGATGACTATGCTAACGTGCTAAAAGTTGTTCCTCACATAGCAGGGGTGGATGAATGTGCAAAAATGTACACCCAAAAGCTCTCAAACTCTCAAATCAAAACTATTCTTGGTCAAATTTCAACACATATTGCAACTGAAACATTGTTTTTGCTTGTGCTTCTGTATGTCCTTTTATTCACACAGAGAATGACTAAAGGGATCAGTTCAAGTGCAGGCTGGGGACTGGACAAGACTAAACTCCAGATCCCAGCAGTTACAGTCAGTCTTGGGTGTACACTGACTGCGATGCAAGTTCATGTCGGGACTTTCTGCAGACACGCTCAGCTCTCGCACTCAGATAGGGCAATTAAAAATAGTTTGGTGGGTTTGAGTGGTCCGGTCTAAACTCATGTTCAAGCGCTCATATGCTTTAGCTTCAAGTGACTTGAACGTCAGTCCAATAAGCCTCATGTAATGCTCGTTCTGTAGCCCTGTTTATGAACAAACTTAGGGCCAGATTTATCAAGCATTTGCTCATGTGCAAAACAGGTTACAGGGAGCAAAAACTTGGCTTAGTTGAAATTTTTCTTTCACACAGACACTAAAGAAGCAGACTTTCAGGTGGTGCATATCTGTTTTGTGTAATATGTTATATGTACATCTTCCAATATTAAACTTTGCATACATTGCTCACAAATAATATGATTTTTTTTTTACTTTGCACCTGAAATTTAGCACCTGGCTTGGTAAATCAGGCTATAAGACGCAACTTATGAGTTTGAGCATAAATAATTTACGAAAACGACAAGAGGCAAGTAGAAAAACGTGGTGTTCTGTTGGCTCATAGCAGCCGCGATATGGACACATCTTAACTACATAAATGATAGTTATTCAGCGTGCTCAAAATCATCATCGTGAACTAAAAGTGCAAAGAGTGAAATCCTCACCTGAAGGAGCGTCCGTTAATTTTAGGCACAATATTTTGGGCCAGGTGAGTCATAAAAAAAAGCTGATCCACATCTCACTAGTACACAGGCACATTGGTTTGAAGCATTTTCTAAGTTCTGCTGGATCTGCGCAGATTTTGGGGTGCTGCCTTTTCGTTGTTCACAGGTAAGTTGTGCAAGCAAGCGACTTTATTCTATAATGCAATATATTCATCTAATTTAAATTTTCTGGTGCTGCTGCTTTCCGAACCCTATGGTCCAGTGCAGGCTGGTGTGACTATAGCTCTTTCGGTAAAGTTAAGGATTACTAGCAAGCTATTCTAACTCTGCGTGATAATGTGCAGGGTGGCAGAAAGTGTACATTACTAATGTTTTGTTTGTCCTTTCACTTGGTATTCTTGTGAGTGGGTTCTTAGGGACCAGGTAAACAGATTCAACAATACTTTGGACATTATAGATTACTAATGATTAAAGCAGCAAATGTATCTTACCTTATTGGTTCATGTTGTTGTGAAGCAGGGTGGCCTCATTATGGCAGCGCAACGTCATTGGCCCCATATGGTCCACCAAAAGTTCAGATTCTGCTCCTGAATGTTTGCATTTTTAGTTGAATGTAACTATATTGTCAATTTATAACAACAATCCATTCAAAAACCAAACAAAACCATTGATGCAATTTCATATAAAAGTTACTCTCGAGAAGATATAAGCCTAACTCTTGCCAGATTTGGTCCTACACTGTACCAGACAACATGTTCAACACGAGAATAATCCTACTGGTCTCTCCGAGTTTAGTCTGGCGGTATCAGATAGGATTTGTGATCTCTGGAGGTTCGTCCCATGAGAAGGGAACATGTCAGCGCGATCACCATCTGACTGTCAAATCCAGCGTGTCGGGAGAGTCGGGAGAGCCGGGGAACAAGATTGATCCGTGTGTTGTGGACTGAATGATGAGGTGAGATGGAGAAGGCAGCGGTGTTGGTATCAGACTAATGGATTGTTTTGAGCAGGTAACAATGGGGCTTAAACAAACGCTACATCTTTATAGTACTTTTTGATCTCAGTGTTAAATTGTAAAAGTATCAATGGTATTTCAGCATACAAAATATAAAATGTGGTTTGTTTAGTTTCATATTTGAATTATGTCAGTATGAGGCTAATCTTCACCAGACCAGAGCAAATTCAGGAGTTTATCTTATGATGATTGACAAGTGCAAGGCCCGCCCCCGTTCATTTACACACAGTAAAGTTCAGAAGAAAGGCTAGCTCCATTTAGCCCAATTAGAACATCACTGGCTACTAAAAGATATTGACAGTTAAAGGAACTATAGACATTTTTTTGTTTGTTCACTGTTTCGACCAAGGGCTAGGGAAGTAACAATTAATAAGACCAGATGGAAAATGGTACTAAAATGGTAAATGATTTAATGACAAAATAAGGTAAAAGTTGTAACAAAAGGTTAGAACAAAAATTAACTAATATTAAAAAACAAACAATTCAACAATTCACTCAAGTGCCTCAACAAAGTACAAAAAACACGAATTTAACCAAGCAAGTTTGTAATAATTAACATAAGCAACTGTCTTAACGAAATTTCCCGAAAACTTCTTATTGGACACGCCCTCTGCAGGTGAGCCGTCTGATTGGATGTACGGGGCAGAGGAGGAAAATTCTGGGAAGCGCGGGGAGTGAATATTTGCCTGGGATCCAGAATGACATTTCTCTGTATTTTTACACAGAGAAAATGTCAGTCTGGTCGCCCTCCCCTCCAAGGGCGTTTCCTTCGAAATCCAGATCGTACCGTGCAATGAAAATCGTTTATTTCAGTCACGTGGTTTTTGCTAACAATGTCCCTGCTGTGCACAGTGCGCATGGATCTAGGCAGCGCGGCGGAAGGATAAACAACATGGCGCACCGGAAAACCGCAAGTTTGTTCCATTCACCGGTAAATGCCGTTTTAAATTACCAAAAAGACATCGCGTCAATAGTTGTGTTCAAGATGGTCAAGGTAGTGCAGTCTGCTCGAGCCGGTAAGGGGACCGCCCTTACCGGCAGATTACAGCGCGAGAGAAATCCCAAAAGCTTACGGCACTAGAAGCCTTTATGCTCTTCTCTGATTGGTTCCCTCCGCTGTCTGTTAGGTGAGCTTTGTTCCGCCCTAGAAATCTAGTTGACTCGAGGGGCGACCAGACTCATCCGCTGGTGCAGCGTTGAGGCTGGATTACCCAGGCATAGTGGACATCACAACAGCCAATCGACTCCAGCGGCAGGGACATGAACAGAACACGACAAACTTATTAACGACTAACTAACCATAACTCCTCCAAGTTTGTCTGTTGTTGTCAAAGGCATTAAATTAGAAGACGCGCAGTCAGAAACACGGTCAGAGCGACGCTATTTTCCTCCGGTAAATGTGATGCCACAAATCCATTGATAAAACAAACTAAAACAAGCAACGCCGTAAGAAAAGCGGACTGATGTGTGACTTTTGATGCTTTTTAAAACTTTATTACAGTAAAATTTCACAATGAAAATGTGAAGGTTTGCAGTTTAGTTAGTTAGTTAGTTAGTGTTTCATCATTTATTTGTGAAACTTTATTCTGCCAGACGTTAGTTTCTTTAAAACAGGAGCAGCTCTATTGGTCCAAGATCAGACATACAGTGTGTCTAACTGTCACTTCAGAAAATGGAAAAAGTAATGGAGTTTCAAGTGTGGTCAGATCTCACTGATCACAGCCCACAAGAGGATAATAATAAAGCAGTGTTATGGCTCTGGATCTCAGCTTACATCTTAAAACTAACCTACTTAGTAAAGCTAATTTTCACATTGCAAACAAGATTTAGGTTTTAAACATGACAATTTCCTCTTTGAAATCCTTCGACACATGGCTAATATTGAAATGTATACATTTTGGTTGCAATTATGGCTCAATAAGCTACCAAACAAAGTGAAACTGCAGAGGACCACCCAAGCTCAGCCAATCAGAGCGCTGCATTCAGCTCCTGATTACAAAGTTCGTTATTATTCTGTTCTAATTTTTTTTAATAGAAAGCACAAATGTGACTAATTGATTACTAAAAAAGTTACTTAAACTTTTATTTATTTTTAAAAGGGGACTATGTACAATTAGAACATATACCGTAGTTTAAAAGTTTTCTACCTTTACATTTTTCGGAAGCGCCAAACGATGGTCGGTGTGACGTATGTTGAAAGTTCTTTTATGGCAGGGGTGGGCAGTTAATTTTCACCGAGAGCCATATTCGAACAAAGAACCGTCGAAAGGTATTTACACTACTTCAGTCTTTGTCTGATATAAAAAAAAAAAACTTTTAAAGGAAACCTATTGTCTTTTTTTCAAGTATTTAGTAAGACACTAGATTCTATGCAGATCAGTAATTTACCTTTTGTTCATTGTAAACACAAAATGTATCTAAAACGACTTGAAAATAAAAACAGCTCTACCTCTTCATTTTAAAATGGAACTGTGAGAAGCAACAGAATTTAAATAACAATTTTTATTGCTGGAAAGTGAATATGGGACAGTATTGAACCATTTTTGCTTCACTTTGAGTATTCATCTTTTGAGTTAAAACAAGTAAATACAGACAAGTGGGAGGGGATAGGTGGAAGGTGAGAACAGATATTTCTGAGCAGTTGAACTCCAACTGAAGAACAATACAAGTTTACTCAGTCATGTATGAATCAATTCAAATATAACTTTGAGTAAACTAATGATGAAGAGAGGCCGTTATACAAGGTTAAAATCTTTGAATAATACATTTACATAATAGGACCTCTTTAAACTTTTCTTTTTAAAGAAGACAAAATAAACATCCTTCACATAAAACATAAATGTTGCCATTAGATCCATTGTAGCAGAGTTACACATACTGTATAGGCTGCAGACTCCTGACAGAGAAAAGAACACTTCACAAACACTTCAGCGGCAGACTGTGACAAAGAGCTGATGTGAATACATACATATATTTACACGTAGAACTTTTTACAGCTAGAAAGCATGATTTTTTACTTTTATCAGTATCTCTATCATCTTATTATGCAGTGTTTATAGCAAACTGTGTCTGGAACAGGTCACCACACTCCTGGTGCAAGTTCCAAAAACAAATCTGTAAAAACAAGCAAATTACAAGCCTCGATTATGTCTGTGTGAATCATTGTTAAAAAAAAAAACTCGGCTTTGTGACATAATTTAAAGTGCTTATGACAGGTTTTTACGATGCTATAATAGTAATTTAATTTGGTAGATTAATACCCGTTGAGACAAAAAATAATGATACTTTAACTTGAATTAAGAACAAGTTTCCAAAGAAAAGTTTGAAAATATGTTGAAAATATCAGGAAGTATATCAGAGTACTGAAGTGATGACATCACACGCGGGATACAAATATATTTTTATGTTTATCACAAAAACAACACAATTTTAGGACCTTTTAAGCATAATTTTTACAAAATGAATCTGCTCTAATGTATTTTTATCTCTCAAGTAAAACAGCTTGTTACATTAGATTAGTTTTGGTCCAATTTACTGCATGGTTGCTAGGTAACTACCTAGTGTGATGTCATCATTTATTAACAGAAAGTACATTTTTAATTCCCAAAAATCACCAAATTCGGACAAAATTTGTAAAATGTTTGATAATATCTTCTATATAAATCAGTGGTGGACCGTCAGGGCCTGCAAAGTCTTCTCTGCTGGTTTAAAAATATCTAAATAACAAACTGATGTAAATCATATTAAGTGCATGCATGCTTAATAATAATAATTCAATCATTATTTATCAGCTTCTTCGTAGCATTTCCCATCGTTTCGCATCTTTCAGGCGTGTGTTTCAGAATATATTGTTTTAACCAATCCATCAGTTGTTGTCAGGGTCAGTGAAATCTGCCCGAGGCCTTCACAATGAAGGCACCGTATCTTAAAATAAGTGTGTATCAAACTGTTGCTTCAACCAATCAGATTTTACGTTGACGACGCCAAGGCCTTCTCGAGGCCTTTCCATGACCGACAACGTCATGGATAACTACGGCATTTGATTGGCTGTGTGGGCTTATTGTTGTTTTGATAGCAGGTTTGTCACAGTGGCTAAAGGGAGAGAAATTTGGTTGCAAATTTATTGGTAAAGCCTTTTTCAAGACAGACTTTTCAAGAAAAGCTGGACATTATTAAGAACGACTGGGCAATGCCGAACCTAGCAGCTCTCCGAGCGCCTGTCACAAGCGTGAAAGGGATTTGTTCTGCAGGATACTTGCAAGGTGCTTTCCAAAACTTTTGGCGAACCCAGAGTGGATTTACAGCTAAACAAGCAAGTGTGGAGGGAAACATAGCTGCGCGAGAGAGGAGCCGATATGAGAAAAATCTACGAGGCCACTGGAAGCGTCGCCTGTGCCCCGGAGACGAGACGAGGTCCAGCGCAAGATCCGCGCGCACACTTCACCAGCTCCACGGTAAGATTCTGGACAAGATTATTTACGTTTTTTGTGTACAAGTAATTCAGACTATTGGTGAGTAAACATTTTTTGGATGTGTGTGTAAATGCGTTTATTCTGATGCTTTGCTCTTTATCGCGTGCCTGGTAATAGAATAGTTTAATAGGCATCAGCTGGTTATTGACAAGTGAATATATGTAAAAGGAGCACCACTGAAGGCCTAGGCAAGAAATGCACGGCCCGCCACTGGTATAAATATGTTAACTTCATTTAAGTGAATTGTGTAGCTGAACTTGTCATAGGCACTTAAAAGTTCACAGACATTCTGAGACAAATATTATGCCGTACAAACAGATCTCATTCTATTTCTTAAGTTCAACTGTATGAAAAGTTAGCTACAAAACATGAAATACCAAGTTTTTAAGCCAATAACACAAATACCGTCCTTTTTTCACCTTTAATTACATCTATTTTCCTGACATTTCTCTGTCCAGTTCATTCCAAAAACCCTAATTGAACCATGAACATAATCCATACGCAGAGTCTAGCCAGAAGTGCTGCGTAAGATCTATCGACTGATGCTAATGCGGCCAGTTTTCTGTCATATGATGAGGCCTGGTGGTGAGGAGTGTGTGTGAGCGAGAGAAAGAGAGCAATACGTCAGTAAGGGAGGGAAGGAAAGGAAGGGGGAGATCTAAAGAAGACATGGAGCAGAAAGCCGGACCATCTGGTGAGAGGGAATTCGATTAGCGCTGCACCCCTGACACATTACGTTTCCTGTGGGCGCGGGCGTGTGTTCAGGCTAGGAGTCACCTGGAGCAGAGGATTGTGGGAAGATTGCGTACACGGAGGAGTCACGGAGGAACTTTTATTATCCTTGTAATCGTTGTGTTTAAAAAGAATTGCACACACATGACTAAATTATCTACGGCCGCCATTGGATCTAACGTGAAGAAGCTTGAATTTTAGCTTTAGGTTGTAAATATTAAATAATATCACTTCTTGTTGGTTTAGCTGCACAAATCCTCTTCAAACTGGCGTCTGTCAACTGTAGAAATGGCCTGGCTTTCTTCTGTTTATGATCATTCGTAGGTCCCGTCCCAGTATATAACTGATTGGTCAAAGCATCACAACAACAGAATAAGCTGAGAAAATCAAATTCCTATTAAAACCAGTTGAGAGAAAGACACACAGACTTTCAAGAACATTTGTTTGCATGTTTTTCAAAAGCCAAAATAAGTCGGCACCGTTCAGGTCTGGTGCAGTCACTGTGGTCTTTCCATTTCTTTAAAAGCACGACTCTCACATGGCACGAGGCATTGAAGCCCTGCACAGACAGTTTTCCTTGGTAAAGAATCATTTTTGGTGAGACTGTGTGGTCTAGCTTGTGCTGGTGTTAAATTACTGTTTCCAACCCTCACCCAAGTCTCAATTCTAAACTTAAGCGTCAAATTATGCCTAACAACTAACTTAAACTAACATCTACTGTACTAAGTCGGTGACAGCAGCAGCATTGGAGGTGCACCCGACTGAATGTAGCTCATCTGTTTTCCGCGCAAGAACTGCATCAAGAATGAACTGTAGCTGGGTCCACACCTTTGTTTTCCAACCAAACCACAATGTGATGTGTTGATTGGCTTGAACAACTGGAAGTTTTGATTTGTATTTCTGTGAAATACTATTTTTTACCCCTCTGAGCCTCAGAAAGCAATCTCCATTGGAATCTCCATTCTGTGATGTCATGAGAGATCTCGAGGATAATTTGCATTGTTTTAAGTTCACAAACATTCTAAACTTGTTTTGAGCATTTCTGCAGCATTAGCATACTAGGCAAGATCAGTTTGATTGTTTCCTTTGCTGGAATTCATCTCTATTCAGTCCCAAAGCATGGTCTTAACTTTTTAATTCTACTGAACTGCGTAGATGACTTTTCACCTCCAGAAAGTTGCACAATGCAGTCAGGATACTGCCAGACAATTTAAAGTCTAGACACACCATTTGTTGTTGTTTTGGCTAATATATTCCTATAGAAGTTTTGCTAGCCTGACAAGAAACATGGCAGATTTGCCATTTTCCTCCATGGTAACTGTTGTTTTTTTCCCCCCGAGTTGATTCTGGTGCATAGAATTCCAATCTGGATTTGCTCGGAAGTATGTTTGATGACGAGAACAATGCAAAGAATGCTTTTGTTTTTGTCAAGTGAAATAATTGCACTGTTTGCCGTTTCTATGTCAGATGCACCTTGTCTGTGGCTTAAATGACACGTTCTAGCGCATGAACAAATACTAAATCACGTATGTCCCTCGTTTTAACCACTACACGACACAAAACAACTCACAGAACCAAAATAAACACCATCTTTACGCATCTTCATGTCTTCATTTCCAGACAATAACCGCGTCTCCTCCTCCGCCGCAGTTTGTCCACATAATTCCTTTTTCTTACTCACCTCCGTCAGCTGGGAAAACCATACTTTGCGACGAGTGCGCGGTTATTAGGGGCTATTACTTCGACAAGAGCTCTCCCACTTTCCCCCCATTTGCTCCATACTTCACGCATGAATAATCCAATACAGGCAAAAGTGCAATATTTCCAGAGCCGGGGCTTGGAGATGATCAGAGAGGGCCCCCGGAGCAGCCCAGTGCGCGGGTAATCACACAGTAGATACATCTGTCTTATCTGGGCCCACTCCTAACAAGCACATAATTGCTAATATCGGCTCGGCGCTGGAGAACTCATGCCCCGGAGACTGGCTATGTATATACACCCCGATAGAGACACGGGGACCAGTTGCCATGGGAACAGGAGAGGCGGCAGCAGGGTGTGTAATCAAGAACAAGTTAACTTATACAATAGGTGGTTGAAGGGGGGCGTTTAGGTAAAATCTGCTTGTTTGTTAGTAAGTTAGATTGATTTGTTTGAGTTATCCGGCAGTTCAGGCTTGAGTGCTTAGAAAATGTCAGTTTTTATCTACCACCTGTCCCCGCCCATTTCATCGACAGGTCCAAAAAGTACAATCAAATAAAACAAGCAAAAATAACAGCGGCCACAGCTGTAAACATCAAAGTAATCTTGAGAGCTGTGGCTTTTCTATGAATGTGACATAAAACAGATGTTTGCACACTGCCCTGACTAAAATGTGTTGGGTATACCCTAGTTACTGTAACTTAGTTATTGTAATTAGATTACATTTTTGAGTAATGTAACTTAGTTACTGGAAATTAAATGTACTTACTTAAAATTATTATTAAGTTAAAAAAAATCTACTAAAGAGATTTGATGTGAGCGATTTAATGTGTGAAACTCTTCCGACACACAGATTAGCAAGCTGGAAAAGACACAGAATCATTTTTAATTTTAGCTGATTTAGAGAATTAATTTGTTTTTTGCCTTTGTTTCAAAGCAAATAATAACATTTAAAACCTTAGTTTTGATCAGTGTTTACAAAAATACACACAAAGTAATCCTTAAGTAATGTAACGTTACTTTCTTGGGCCAGTAACTATGTAACGTAACTAATTACTTTTTCAATACTTTTTCCCCTACACTGCTGATCACACAAGACATTCTTGAGTCTGACTGACACTCCTAAAACCCAGATTTACAGGGACGGAGCTAAGAGCATCTGGGGCTGGGGCACCTAAATCTGGCCTCTTTGAAGGGGAAGGCTTTTTGATTTACTGACTTATGTCTTTTGAATTCTAGTAAAATTACATCACTTAATGAAAATCACAACTAAAAATAAACAAAATGCAGGAAATTGCACAGAAAAGAAAAAAAAATCCTGGGGGACAATTCCCCCAGACCCCCCTGAATTACATTACAATTGCAGTTATAATGGAGCGCTTACAGTGTCTGGTGATGGCAGTAGGTCGACTCGTGGTGTGGCTGTTCAAGGATTACAGCTGAAAAATTCGGCTCTTGGCCTTTGACCAGTTCACCTCCCCTGTTATTGGGGATAAATTTGTTTTATGCCATAATATAAAAACAAACTTAGCTAAAGGAGCAGCGTTACCATGAAAACACTCAGAAGGCCCTTCTCTTGGCCAATAATAGTTCAGTTTGTGACTATAAAATCCTGGCTAGAGTAAAGTCGCTCATTTTTCAATTCCGTTTAATTCACTTTATTTGTATAGCCCAAAATCACAACAGCAGTGATCTCAGAGGACTTCACAAGATTGTTGATTTTTTTTTAGTTTATTCTTGCCAAGAAGGAGGGTCCAAGGACATAGGAAGCTCTGGAAATTATTCAGAGCTTCCTATGATTTGATCTGTCTACACCTTATGTCCTGTTTATTCACCAACTCCACAACGTTTGTCTATTGTTATTGTTAGCATTGTGGCTAATGGCTGTTAGCATACCGACCTTGTCTCGCTCTTTACAGATGTGAAAAAAGCTTAAATGATGTCTTTGTTTACATTTTTAAGGAAGCAGAAGTCGGGTATAGCACCTTTAATTTATGTGTTATGCTTTACAAACCAACTAAAAAAGAAAATAAACTAGAATGACAACAGCAGTGCTTTGCCGCCTGAATAATAGTCCAAATGTGTGACTTTTGAGCAGATGTTGTGTAAAGCAGCTCGTGATTGGAGTCTAAAGTTTTCCTAATTACCTCTGCTGTTTGTATTGTGGCACAGTGAAGCCGAGGGGGTCTGGAACAGTTCAACAGCACAGTGTGAAGCAGTGACAGACAGACAGAAGGAGATGAGAGCGAGAGCACACCAAAATAAACTATTAGAATATGCACCGAGAAAACATGACTGCTGCTTTACAAATGAGAGGAAGTTAAACTATCTTGTGCACTGGAAAGCACACGCCTGTGTTATGTGTGTTACACTGTATGGAGCTCACAAGTACGGACTGCCATTATAAACCCCATTGGCATTACACAAATAATAAAATAATTATAATATTCTTAATGCATTGGATTTGTCCAGCGCTTTTCAAGACATCCAAAGACGCTTCACAATTTGCATTATTCATTCATTCCATACTGGGAAGTGACACGCTACTATAATAACCACAGCTGCCCTGGGGCAGACTGACAGGAGCAAGGCTGCCATCGGCCCTTTTGATCACCACCAACCATTCATACACACACACACACACACTAGTTCAAGGGTCTCCAACCTTTTTCATCAGAGGAGCAACTTTTGCCAAGCAAACCAGTTGGTGAACTACTACTTTTAGCAAGCACAAGAAACTGATGTTAAATATGGCACTGTTAGCCCAACGAGTAGTGTTGAAGATGGAACTGAACCATGTAGAATATTAAAGATGAGTCTATGAAACATGATCTATTACCCATTTAGAATATACGCAATAAGGCATGTAAAGATACATTCTACAGTAGAAATAGGCAAGCAATAGATAAAGACTGAATATAAAAGAAAGATCCAAAATCCTTTGGTAAGCTACTTGGCATGGGGCGGAGAGATGGTAGCTCCTGAGCTACAGGTTGGAGACCGCAGCACTAGTTCCAGACTAGACAATGTGGGTGAAGTGTTTTGGCTAAGGACACAACAAGAAGCTTCTCCTCTGTTTGCCCTACTGTGGCACCTGAGGTTCCTCCAGTGGTCTCACATCCAAGTTCTACCCAACAGGCTTAGTGTCTGAGATCTGACAGGATCAGGCTTTGGCAGACTGGTATGGCCACAAAAATGTAAAAAACATCCTCGAGGCTAATCAACTGGTGAATTGTGAGCATAAACCCAACATTTTTATTTAATCTGTTTGTGCAGCTTTAAAAACTACAAAGTTATTAAGACTATTTACAGATTTTTAAGTGACAAATGTGTATGTATGTGTATGAAAATAATTATTTCTTTAATAAATTTATACATTTATTTATTTAGGTATTTAAGTATTTATTCTTTTATTTATATATTTATTTCCATATTTTTTAAATGTATGTATTTATTTATTTTCATTTGCTTTTATTTGTTTACAATTAAGTCATTTTAGTCCTTGTCATATCCACTTTAAATTAGACTTATTGCTTTTTATTTTTTTCATTCAGTAATTTGCTGAAGGACACAATTACTCAAACATGTGTCATTCAATTGAAATACGACTAAAAAAAGGCTCGCAGAACATTGTTACGACAAGACTAAAACAGTCGATGATACATAACAAGCCTCCTTTCCGCTTAAAAAGTTGTTTTGTTTTGTTTTGTTTATGCTCGCTAACGTCTCGCTAACTCCCTACACATTTTCGACAGCTTGCACTTGCTGACAGTTTTGTTCCAGACTTCCAAACTTCCATTCTTGTCATTACAACCCCGACGTATACAGTACAGCAGCTGGCAAATCACTTTCCATATCAAAAACACATCACCAGACAAGCTAGCAATCAGCCATCTCCAACCACAAGGCATGTTTATTGCATTAGCTTCACCGCATTAGCAGCCCCTATCTCCTAGCACTGCAGCTGCGCTAACGTGACATGAAGAAACTTTCACCGCCTAAGTGTGTGCGCGGGGTCGGATCACATTATGAGTCTCGCTGCACTAATCATCCCGCTCGCGATGCCTTCGGGGACCGTGGGAGAGAGAGAGAGCTGCGGTTTGATATCTGCTAACAGCGTGTTTTGGTTCTCCGCGGATCTCCGAGTGATGCTATTTCAATGGGACACACAGCCGCGGGAATCCAATAGCGCGGCGTCTAATTGAGTTGGTAATAGAGTGTGTGATGTGCGCGCCGAGGGAGAGGCGAGATGGACACGCGCGCTAACAATAGGAGCCGTCCGCTAAAGGTCAAGCTAGGTCTGAGCAGGTTAGCCGCGTTAATGAACACAGTGGTAATTATAGAGTAGCAAAAACAACTTTAGCGCGCGGGCTAGTTAGCTGGGGGTGGTATTAGCAATTAAAAAGGCATGGTTCGAGTTCATACGGCGGAGCATGCGAGAAGGAGCGAGGGCAGTAATAGGATGTGTAATAAATTGGATATTTTCACGCAGAGTTCATTAACAGAGTTTAAATTGTTGCCAGATCAAGTTTGGTTTGCAGGTTTCTGGATTCAAGGGGAGTGTTTTGGAAAAAAATCATTCAATACCTGAGTGAAAAGATGAAAATAAAATATGATGTTGGGTAGGGCTTTTTGACCTTTAACCCTACACTTCAGGTTTTATAGCTATAACTGCAATTGAAGTTAATTGCTAGGAAAATATTCAGTAGTTGCACTGGGACAAAATCATTGTCCAACTCAAAGTCCAAGTCAAGTCCAAATCAAGTCCCAAGGCGAAGACAGGCAAGTCCAAGTCCAAGTCAATTCCAAAGTCAAGTCTCAGTCAAGTCCCAAATCAAAGAGAGACAAGTCCAAGTCAAGTCCCAAATCAAAGAGAGACAAGTCCAAGTCAAGTCCCAAGTCAAAGAGAAACAAGTCCAAGTCAAATCCCATGCCAAAGAAAGACAGATCCATGTCAAGTCCTAAGTCAAAGAGAGACAAGTCCAGGTCAGTTCCTAAGTCAAGTCCCAAGTCAAAGAGAAAAAATTAAAAGTCAAGTTCCAAACCACTGACCTTCAAGTCCAAGTCAAGTCACAAGGTAAAAAGAGACAAGTCCAAGTTAAGTCCCAAGTCAAGGAGAGACAAGTCCTTGTCAACTAAGTTAAAGAGAGCCAAGTCCAAGTCAAGTCCCAAGTCACGACTTGCAAGTCCATAGCTCTGCCAACAAACAATCATTTTGCCAATTGAGCAAGTAGATTATTTGATTAGTTGTTCTGTAGGGCTGTGGTTGACCAAAGAAATTCTTGGTCGACTAAACACATGTCCCATTGACCGAATAATCAACTAAAAAGGGGGCGTGGCTAAAGCTCTGAAGCTAAAAAGTATGTTTTGTTCTAGTGAAAAGACTAAGAATTCAATGTAGTTCAAGCAAAAACATACACAAAATAGAAAACATAGCAAGAACTACAGCCCTCAAGTGATGAAGACTAATATATCACCAACTATCTTTCCAATCCTTCACTCATACTCTGTTATCCAGGGAAAGAAGATGAAACTTACTTGCTAAAGATAATCAGTACTAGTCAGAGCTGAGACTGACCCACCAACACTCTGGTTTGATGGCACTAACTTAGATAAATATTTACAAGGCACTGTTGCCTTGTGGCTAGCACTCTTGTTTCTCTGGTATGAGTCTTGATCCCAGGCGGCCTCTCTGTGCCCTGTTCAGATGAGAGCATGCTCCAAAAGCAAAATCTGCTCGTTTTCTGAAGCCTGCGATGTTTTGATAATGAAATGGCATCTTGCTCTGTGTGTTCAGTGAATCCACACTACGCTGAAAACAGCAGACGAGGGCGTTTGGTCGGTTCTTTGGGGACGGGAGCACCATCTGAACTCATAAATACTGGACAAACCAGTTCTTTTTCAAAGAGAGGAGAGCACAGCCTTGATCTGTGTGTGAACGCAAAACACAGCAGAAAATCATGCACAATCACTGACTTTAATGCCCCAGAAAAGTGGTGAGAATTCAGCTGTGTGTCAAGACAGGCCATAGGGTTGTTTGCTCAACAAATGTAAGTGCAGACTTTCTTTTCACACCATGTTGTTTACAGGTCAAAGTGTAACGGCACATTTTTCTGATCACAAAGTTTAATGCCGGCTCATATCTTTACAAGACCTGGTGATGAATCTCTGGGTACAGCAGATAAAGAAATAAATGCTAAAGACAAATTTTAGAATGTGATGTTATAAGGACAGATGATGTGCAAGCAAACTTTTCCCTGGCGAGCCAATATTAGATGTTTTTTTTTCCCTCAACGAACTAAGATGTAATATATTGTAGTGTCTCAAATTAGGGTTGAGATGATGACTAAATTGTCTTTTATTACTGTAACCTGTTTGAGGAGAATACACCTGACTTGGTGTTCTGGTGGCAGTATATTAGGTCAGCTGGCAGGCAAAGAAGAAAATCAAATCTCGGCGTAAATATACACATAATACATCACACTAGAGAGACCAATACATTTCGCAGTTTCTCTTAAGAAACACATTTTGTTTGACCCTGTAAATATAAAATTAACAACACACTTACACAAACACACACAGGGACCATCTCTATGATGTGGTTGGCTTGGTCAGGGCCTTAGCTGGAGGAGCAGGTGCAGTTGGAGGTACAAACTGAAGTGAGAGAACAGATAACACAGGTCCAAGTGGATCAGATGAAACTTCTGTTGTTTCAGTCGGTGATAAGACCATCCCCTCACAATATTTCTTTGGAAAATCTTATGCTGCAGCAGAAGTAAAAGTTCTGTTGCTTTTCAGATGTCCTAAGTTAGCATTCATAGCTTGGTCACGTGTTCCACGAGCCCGCACAACTGGTGGATGTCCATGTGAAAGAAAGATCAACTGCACATTTTCAGTGGCCAAGCTAGTTAACTCGCAACAATGCGCCAATGAGCGGTGCATTTGCCATCTTTCATCACCGGGGCTTGGATGAAACTCTTAAAATGTTGAATATCTTAACAGTTTTCCTGCCAGCAGCAAAAATATACAGTACATCATTGATTGGCCGACCATCACCTGCATTTTGATCAATAGCATTTCATTATATAAGATGATAGAGGGCTCTCTGGTAGACGTGCTGACTTTGTCTACAGTCAAATATATGTTTTACAGATTCACCAGCAGATTGTGCGATAGTGTGAGCAGAACCTAGAGGAGGTCACATGACCAAGAAATACATGTGGCTTTTTGTTTTCATTCACCCAGCGCAGTGGCTCTGTGTTAACGTGATCAGCTGCATCTGGAGGTCGGCTGTCTTTTAAAATGGGTTACAGGCAAAATATCAAAGTAAAACTACTAAATTTCTTCATATTTTGAAAGTTAAATTTTATTTATGCACCATTAAAAAGGCTGAATCTATAGAATCTGCATCAGAAAGTAGAAGAGTGCTGTGCTGCCTTCTCGTCTGTAACACAGCTTTTGTTGGTTTAAAGATGAAAAAGACACTTGTCCTCATTGTTTTAATCATGTAAACCTAGTATTTTTAGCCTATCAACATTATATTATTGTAGTAGCTCATATTCTTTCACCAAACAGACAAAAACAACAATGAAGTTAGAGTTATAAAAGACCTTTTTTTTCTGCCAAAGTTTGTCCAATGTTAAGATCTAATGAAAAGAGAACAGGTTAATGTAGAAAAACTATTCTTCTCACTTGTAGGTCTTGTTTGATGTACAACATGTCATGATTCTAGTTGTGGAGCTGTGAATATTGTTCAAAATTAGCAAAAGAGAAGGAGAGTCAAAACGAGAATTGGGCTGGCAGTGAAAGATTTAACTGTGCTTTAGTCAAATGAGTAGTCCAACCTGTCATAGGCGCTTTACTGCATAATACAAACCTTCATAACTGCTTTACGTAAGTTGCATCCAGACAGTCTCTCTCTCTCTATCTTTTCACAAACACGACTCACTTTGAACTTGCGCTGCCGTCTCTTTCTTTGTCTCTTTTTTTTCTGTTGAGACTGCAGACACTTACACAAGCATTACCCAGGCCTAACTCTGCACACCGCGCCGTCTGACATCCGCCCCAACCTGGAGAGACCTGAGTCATCTTCATTAGCCCAACAACTAACGGTGTGTCTGCATTCTCCCGCTCGCTTCAAATGTATCTATGGATCCTCGCTCGATGTGCTGCTGCCGCCGCTTCTCCTTTCTGCTCATTAGACATCACACGTACGGGGCTGTGCTCGGATTTGTGAGAGTAAATGATGAAATCCGCAGACTTGCATGTCCCTTCCAGATGGAACGCGAGATGGATGGGAACTGCAAACAAGCCGGGACTTTGCCGAAGCGGTGTAAAATGGGACGTACAAACTTGAAAATGTGTTCGAATGATGGTAGTTTTGTAGGATGACAGCGGGGCGGCTGTTTGGTTTTTGCAAAAGAAGGATTACGGCAGAGAAGGGGAGTTTTCGGGTATGAATGAGAAATACAGATTTTTATGTATTTGCCTGTTCTTCAAGAGCAGGAATTTTAAGCTCAATTATAGCTGTGATGATCAAGAAGTCAGAGTTAGTCATGTGTCGAATTTTAATACAGTATATTTTGTTTTATAAGTAAGAAATTGTGGGTTCGACTCTCCAGTTGGACAATATCAACATCTCATGATCTCTCTGGGTGGAGTTTGCATGTTCTTTCAGTTTCTCCCACCTCCATAAACATGCATGTTTAGGCTAATTGGGCAACTGTACTTGACTGTAAGCTTCCCTTGTGATTGCATGAGAGAGTGAATTTTTGTCTCTAACTCTACAACGAGTTAGTCACTGTCCAGAGTGTTTGACTGCCTTAGGCCCAAAGTCACTGGGATAGGCTCCAGGCACTCGTGAGCCCCAAAGTGGTAGAAAATAAATGACTGAATGAATGAACTTGTGACATTCTTGAACATCCAATATTCTTCAGAAGGTTTTTTCCAGTTTTGTTGCAGAAGTTTCCATAAATAAGTGCCATCCCAATCCAGCTCTAATGTGTGTGGGTTTTTTTCATAGGGTAGTTTGGGCATAGCTTTTTAAAACCTCCTTTGTCCCGTATTGAGCTATTCACTTGCAAATGCAAAAAAGATTACATTAAGAGTGAACAGAGTCAACATGTGCTGCTATAGTTGACCCAAACTACAAAGAGAAGACAGTGACATCGTCAGCATTTTTCCAGACTTCTTTGCGTCAAAAAATAAAAACATCAGAACAACTCAAAGGTATAATATATTGACTTAAATACAAGTAGCCTATATCTTGTTCAATGACCAAAATAAATGTGAAATAATGATTAAAATGCACTTAAAACACAGGATTGCATTGGATGACCAACCTTTTCCACCAGGTGAGTCTTACAACTGCCATACCTGCTTCTCAAAGCCTGATCCGTCAGATCTCAGAAGCTAAGCAAGAAAGGACCTGGTTAGTACTTAGATGGAACACCAGGTGCCACAGTGGGACGACAGGAGTAGATTGTCGTTGTGTCCTTGGGCAAACACTTAACCCACATTGCCACAGTATCTGTTACACTGGGTGAGTGGATCCCTGACTGTAAAGCGCTTGAGTGCCTTGTAAGGTGGAAAAGCGCTACATAAATAGAGACCATTTACAACTTATTTTATTCAGAGTTTTGATTTCACACAGTCTCAGAGTGACTCCTGATGCATCATAATCCTGATGTTTATACATTTTTCCAACATTTTGATAGAAAACAGTTCAATTGAAAATGGTTATAACACGTGTCACAACAGGACTTTAGATTTTAAAAACCCCAATGTGACACATATATGTCACATTACGGATTATTGATGAGTATGCTCAAACTATTGTTAACTATTACCAAAGAAGATTTGGATAAAAAAATATTCTGAGCTAGCTTATAACACAAGTCAATCAAAATCAAGCTAAAACTACAGAACCTCAAGAGTCCATCTGTGCATACGCCTGAAAAATTTAGTCTGGACTATTTCTTTGCTTCTTTTTTTTTTAAGTAAATTTTATGCTGATTATTTATATTTTTCTGTTTTGTGTTTGTTTTTGTATTGTAATTTTGATGCATCTTTTCCTGCCTTGTAAAGCACTTTGAATTGCTTTGTGTATAAATTGTGCTATACAAATACATTTGCCTTGCCCTGCCTATATTTTTAAGTTCTCTAGAAAGTTTCAAATTTAGTCAGGCCTTTTAAGGATTATACGTTGGAACACTGTTTGGACCATTTACCAGTGTCTCTGTGACGGATCTAAAGCTAATAGTCCTCCTGAAACGTGCTGACTTCTATCACGACGGTCAGCCCACCCCTGTGTCTGTCTGATATATGTAAAAGCATGTCCATTTGTATGCCGCAGCGCTGGCTCTGCTTCTATCTGCATAAGACCGAGGTAATTAACATCTTCACCTGGCTCCGCTTTGTTCCCCGAAAAAGCCCAATTAATCACAGAGACAACATTGGGACCGGGAGTCGCGCCACCAAGCGTGAAATTACCTTTCTCACAAGCCGACCGGCAAAGTCCATAAACACTGATCCTGCCAGCACATACCTTCGGACAACTGCTCTGCCGGGCTTTGTCTGACACTTTTCTTGGCCTTGAACGCGGCGCAAAAAGGCCTGTAGACATATACAACGGGAGAAAAGTTTTATGTCTGTTTTAAGTCATTGGTTTGGGTCAGATCTGTATTGCGTTGTTGGCAAGGTGGTCAGTTGGAGTGGTGTTTCCAGTGGGTAGAGCAAACCCAAATGAATCTAGTTGTGCGGACAGGAAATCAATATGGAATTGTAGATATAAAATGGTGAAAATATAGTTTTGTTGATTATTATTTGTGATATTGTTGTAAATTATGGTTGACGTAACTTTTTGTAGGTTGTGTAGCTTTGGAGTAGTTCTGAACCAAAGATTATCCTATTGTACACATCAGTCCTGCACATCTACAGTCTGTTTGCACATAAGAGAAGATTTTTCCTCTTTAAGGACTAAGGGGTGTAATGAGGCAATTATACATGTGTTTGCTGAATCAACAATGTTTTGAAGAGCTCAGGGGCAACTGTTTATTTTGATATTCACTAGCAAGGACCACGCCACACATTATATTAGACGCAGGTTACATAATCTTTCTATTGTAAATGAAAAAGAGGATGATGGTGAAGATGGCGATGTAATATAGTTCGAGGTGACTGGTGACCGATTGAGAAGAACCCCCTTTTAGATAGTTATCTTCAAGTCGGCAGAACAAAAGAAAAGAGACAAGGGGTGGATGGGGTCAGGAGAGCAAACAGTAGTCCTGGGGCTGTCCTGGATAAATAGAAATATGGGTAGTTTGGTGTGGTTGAAGAGAAGAGGCGTGGAAGAAGAAGAAGATAGAAAGGGCCGTGGTCCTGCTCCTCAAAATGAGTTAATTAACCTCCATTTTGTCATTGTCTTTGTGCTTGGTGCAGTAAGATGATAGCGTTCTATGGTCCAGCCTCTATAGGATTGTTTCCCATTTATGAGATTGTAAGCTGACAGAACCCGGTTCTTAAGTCCTGCTTATGTCCAAAACAAGGAGGTGCATGATCTATCAGATAGTGAAAGCTCAAAGACAAATACAGCATAGGTTTAATGAAGCCGCTGTGTGCAATAATGCTTGTGTCAGTGCCACAGGCAGTGTAATAACAATCTAGTATTGACAAAATGTACTAAATGTGGGGACCGGAGAACTCAAGAAATTTCTGATCGACACGAGGATACACTTTGGACCAGACGGGAGCCACCAGAGCGGGCCAACTAAGTACAGCATATTTCTTGTACCTTTGCCAGCGCATCCCCTGTCCTTAGACATGTTTATCAACCTATATATAACCAAGAAAGTCCACTGAGATCAAAATCTCTTCTTCACTGTAGTCCTGGAGGAAGTGGAGACACTACTGGACATGTTTTTAGTGGTAGGGGAAACTGGAGCACCCAGAGGAATCGCAGGACCTTTTTTTTCAAACCCTCTCTCTGTCTCACAGCACTATTCTTTGACTCTCCTTTGTGGCAAAGAAACCTTAAAAACAAACAAAAAGAAAATCAAAATCTGGAGAAAAACAAAAATGATAGAGAAATCCACTTCCATGAACAGAGAGGTTGTAGATGTGACCAGGACTTTATTTGCAAGACAGTTGTGTAAGTTAGACCATTACGTATTTTTTTTTCTTTTTCGGAATCAAAGTATAAACACAGCCAAAACATAAAAAAAGAATTGCTAAAACCAAACTACTGTCCAATTGCATCTCTGACAGCTACCATTGTTTTGAAGCCATTCTAATTCCTGTATCCAAACCCAAAACATGAGACATGAGAAAAAAAAATCCCAACACCTCTTCTCTACGGTGAAAAAAAAAAACACAGCTCGTGGGCCAGGTACAAGCGCTGCTGCTCACCACCTCCAGAACTCCCGGCGGATGCACCAATCGATTTCTTTTCAAACTTTTTCCCAGCCAGAACCTTTCTCTCTTTCTCTCGTTCGACAACAGCAGAGACAAGCTCGCATATCCCATCGGCGAGGATATGAATCACCACGGAAACCCACTCGCTAACCTGCCCCACCGCAGAAAACACCCCCCGTCCCATCCCCAGCCGCCCACCACGTACACCGGCTCTGTACTTAACCCCAGCCGTCACCGCTAACTGGTACATCGATGGAGCGAAGGAGGGGCTGGTGGTGGGTGGGTTGGTGGGGCCGGTGTTAGCCTATTTCTGGCGCGGTGCACGGGAGTGGGTGGGCAGAGACGAGGGTGAACTTTGCTGGATGTTTGTTGGTGGAAGTGCTGCTTCGTATGTAAAAGGAAATAGGTCCAAGCAAGATGAAAAGTTTTGAATCGTTTGTCAAGGTTTACGCAGCTTTTGGGGAGTTAAAGAAGATGCTTTGTAATGTCTTTTGATTGCCAAATATCAAGAATTTATATTTTGATGATAAAACAAGACTTTTGCATGTTCATTGTGCTAAAAGTATTGAGTTCAGATCAATCCACAAAGCAGCAGAAAGGCGAAAATAAAATACAGTCTGCTCACTAAAAATATATGCAAGGGGTCTCCAACCTTTTTCGATATGAGAGCTACTTTTTCAAACACAAAAAAAATCTGGCATTGAGCTACTATATTTAACGATGACATGAAACTGAAGTTAAATGGGGCCCAGTAAGATGCCTGTATGAAACATTGACCATTATAAGTTTAGAAGTGGACACAATTAGGCATCTAAAGGCAGATTTGCAATAGAAATGGCATTTATGAAAGTATAATTTGTGTATTAAAATGTCATGTGTATGAGCCAGTCCTTTGGGGAGCTAGTTGACAGGTGGTGGCAAGCTACTGGTGGCTCCTGATCTATAGGTTGGAGAGCTGCATATGCGGAAACTGACGACACAGATTCTGCAAACGAGTCTTCAAAACCCGCCTCCGTGATCTGCGCTCCTTTGATCCCCAAAAGCCTAATTCACACCAAACACGTGAGCCACCTGTTGGAAAAAGTCGCCAAACTGGTTCAGACAGGTGACCCTCAACCCTTTAAAGTTTGTGTTAGTACATGGTGCCACTGTTCCTCTTACCAGTGACTCAGTGAGTCACCAAAAATGGTACTGTTATTAGGACAAATGCTTCTAAGTATTCCTTATCTGTTTCTATGAGCCTGATCTCACAAGAAAGCGTACATTTATCACGACATTACAGGACATGTAAATTGCGTATGATTAGCACGAGTTCACGGCTGTAATGCGTAATTATGGTAGGTGTTGCAGTCCCAGTTCATTTCTATGTTGGTTGTTAAGACGTGTTCTAATGGTGATATATTTCCCACTTCCCACATGTAAAAATGCGCTGGATTGCCACTCAAACTGGTAAATACCACTTGTGAACTGGGACCTGGTTGAGGAAGTCCCACTTCACCTACAAGATAAACAATCACCACAATAAATGAATCTGATAAGTTTCACTGCCACAAAAACAATGTAAACTTTGATTACAGGTTATTTAACGTTACTATTGTTTAGCTTAAAGTTTAGCATTAGCCATAATGTTTACATACAAGTTGATTAGGTTGGAACGCTCTGAACTGGGAACCGGTATTTTTCAAGTGTGAAATATCCCAATTCCCAGTTGCCTGGAACGCAGCGTTTTTTCTGAATATTAATGAAATCCTGATTCAAATATTAACCTACCCCAAGCGCCAGACCTAATCTTACCCATTTTAGTAACTTGATGTCCAAACTTACCTGTTACACTTGAAGAAAACGTCTCCCACGTGGCTGCAACCAAAAACGGCGTTTTTACGCTGTGAAATCTCGTGTCATTTTTAGACATTTTTATTGTGCTAAATGTATGGTGTAGCATTAATGTTCGCAAAAAATGCGTGGAATCGTGTAATATTACACAGTTTTTGTGTTGTGGTAAATGTACGCTGTCTTGTGAGAAGGTGTTGGTTCTACATACACTTTTGCATACAATAAATGATTTAAATGAAAAGAATATTCAAATGGTCTCAACATCACATATGGTAAATACATACGTATGTGAGGGGTTGATACAAATATAAAGCATAAACAGTAAGAAGGGTGGAAGGAACATAATCCAGCTAGAAACATGTCTGCTAATGTCTTTGTGACAACGTACTTATTGATAATTGTTGGCCTTGTGAACAGGACCAAACACAGAATGTGAAGAGGGATTTGAGCATTAGAGTGTGAGTGAATGTTTTGATTTCTTGAGAACTAGACAAACGGAGGATTACTGTATTCCATTTGACAAAGCTTTGTGAGCACACAAAACATGCAAGTCATTCCTGAATGTAAACAATCAGGATGTGCTGACGGCTCCAAACTCTTCATTTGAATGTTCACACTGTTCTAGCGCTGTCTGAAAGTCCAGCAGATGAAAACATTTACTTTACATACTGTATGCATGTCAGACACATTTAACCAATATTACTTGTAGAAATACCTTTTTGATGACCTTGATTCCACCCATACACTTGAGTCACATCCAGGAGAAAGAAGTAAATGAGTTTTTGAATTGCTGTGAATCATACAGTGAGTAAAAAAAGTATTTAGGCACCGATCAATTGTGAAAATGGTCAACTTAATGAGATGAAAGAGGTCTGTAATTTTCATCACAGTTGCACTTATGAGACAATCTGAAAAAAGAAAATTACCTTGTATTATTTTAAGCCTCATTTCTTGTAGAAAAAAGTATTTGGACAATCAGAGAAGTTTAGCTCAGTACTTTGTGCTGTAACCTGAGTTGGAACAGTCTTTCATGTCGATCTTTCATGTTTTGGGTTGTCGCTGGGCAACTCTCCCCACAGATTTTCCATAGGGTTGAGGCTAGGAGACCAGCTAGGCCTCCCTAGGACCTTAAAATCACAGAACCACTCCTTAGTTGTCCAGGCCGTGTGTTTAGGGTCATTGTCATTATGAAAAAACATGGACCTCATTCATGACATGTTCTTAACAAATTTGATCTTAAGGGCTTCTTCTGAACATTTCTGGCATTCACAGAAATTGTTCTTAAAGTGACGCTAAACATACAGTCAGATTTACTTTGCTCACAACTGCACCCCAAACTTGAACAGTTATTGATTAACAGCACGAAATATTTATTGTGTTTACAGCTGGGGGGTGGATGGTGGTCCGGGTCTCTGGGTCTGGTTGGTAGTCCCTTGTGGCTCTTCAGACGTGTTCCTGGTGGCTTTCGTTAGGGTTCTCTTGCAGCCTTTTAAGTTCTCTTGCTCATAGGTGGGCGGGGTCTCCTTAGCCGAGATAGCAAACTTTCTGGAACAATGACATAATAAAAAGGCTGTACAACACAAACATACACAAAACACACAAGTCACACACACACTCACGCACTCAGAACATGGGACCAGAGGGAGGAAGGGGGGAAAAACAAGGGTGCCCTGTCTAGGCTACCCCATTTACGTGGGACACAGCCTTGGTATTTAGATAGATAGATTTGAGTGTTGAATCGAAAGACGCCCTGTTGTACTTCCTCATTTGTCTCTCACTTTGCTGCGGGAGAAGTCCTGTGGCGGGTCCATATTTGCCATATAAGATAGTAGCTACCTTAATGCATTATTCATTGTTATGTAAAGTACCATTCGTAGCTGGAATTTTGGTGATTTTGGTGTAATTTAGGAAAAAATGTGGCATCTTTTGAACACGCATAAATCTGACTTATAGATGTTTTTTTTTTTTTTCAGTTTTTTTTTCCAGCTTCCTAAAGTGAAAGTTACGCACAATTTTTAGGAACACCTCCATGAATGAGGACCAATGTTTCCTCTTCAGCGCTCTTACTGAGGGCAGAAGGTTATTGATCTATATCTCATGACTCTACACTGTCCTGGTCCTTTTGGAGAAAAGTAGACATGATGATGTATACCAAAAAGTTACAGTATATTGTCTGACCACACAGCATTGTCCTGTCCTCTGGATCATCCAGATGGTCACTGACAAACTTCAGCTGGGCCTGGACATCCAGACAGACAGCTGGCTGAAGCAGGAGGGCCTTTAGGGGGCGCAGAAGGACACGAATCTATGACAACATTTGTTACTAATAGTGAACATAACAATTGTAATCTCTTCTTGTTGTTGTTCAGTATTGTAGGAACACATGTCTATTTTTTATTACCTGTTTACTGTTTCTGTACATTGGTTTTATGTCTATGGTATATGTAATTTTTTTATTTTTTTGTGTGTTTTTTGTGAAGCACTTTGATGCACGGTAGCAGAGTGGTTAGAGCTCTGGCTTCCCAATAAGGAGGTCGTGGGTTCGACTCCCGGGTCGGACCATACCAACATCTCACGATCTCTCTGGGTGGAGTTTGCATGTTCTCCCCGTGTCACCGTGGGTTTTCTCCGGGTACTCCGGTTTCCTCCCACCACCAAAAACATGCATGTTTAGGTTAATTGGGCATCACTGTAAATTTCCCTTAGTGAGTGAATGAGAGAGTGAATGTTTGTCTGTCTAACCCTGCGGCAAGTTGGCCACTGTCCAGGGTGTTCCCCGCCTAAGGCCCAAAGTCACTGGGATAGGCTCCAGTCACCCGCGACCCCTAACGGGATTAAGCGGTAGAAAATGAAATGAAACTTTGATAACTTTTTGTGTTGCAACAAAAAAATTTATTGATTCATGTGATTGACCAGGTCTCCTCTGTTATACAAAGTCAAATCTAAAAAAAAAACAACAAACAAACAAAAAAAAAAAAAAAACTGAAGAAACAAAGTTATCTTGTATTGCTTCTTTTTTTATAAGAATTGCTACTGGTCTTGTCTCTTGTCCTTAGACAGCTCTTTTGTCTTGGCCATGTTGGGTAGGTTGTGATTTGACTGAGGTTGTGGAATAATAAGCACTTCTACACAGTCAGGTTCCAATAATCCAGGTAACACATGGAGGATAGAAGAGGGCAGAACTCCAAATGTTTAGTAAATGCCCAAATGTATATTTTCTACAAGAATATACATTTCCTGTTTTCTATCTTCAGGATCTGTCTTTGTGCACCTTCAATGCAAATTACAGAACAGTCTCATCTTTTTAACCAGGACTGCTTGCATAATCGATGGATGTCCAAACACTTTTTTCACCGACTGCAATCTGCTGAACAGCGCATGACGGATTAGGGACTAAAAAAGACATTTGGAAAGTCCCAGAGATAGATAAAAGATTGATGAGGTTAACCACTCTTTTCCACACTCCCGCTCCTCCGTCCTGGTTCATCTTCAGCCAAAACAACTGCGAACTCTTCCAGATATAACAGACGCAGATGCTTACAATGCTTCAGGTTGGAGCAGCGGTAGAATTGTGATGAGTGTGTAGACTTTGTGCTTCCTTTGTGCGCTGGCTCGGATGATTCATTGGCTTTCATAAACTCGTGTTACCACATGCTGTGACTGAGCGCTGCAGTGTACAAATATTTAGACCGCATCATCTCTCCGTCTTCTCCTCTGGGAACCTCCTTTTGTACAATATGTCTGTTGGAATGCACGGCCTGTTCTTGTCAAAACACATGGAGAAGTGTCGGGGAATTTAAATGTGGAGGACTTGATTTTAGCACAGCAGAATATGAGGAAAGTATGTCAGTCAGTCAAGTTGTTCCTCACTCTAAGAAACCCATCGACACAAGACATCTCTTTGAAATAATTGTGTCCAACTGTAACAATCGTCGTGTTCTGTTTAAAACGATTGATTCTGTTTTAAAGGTTTCCCAAACATCACCTTTAGAGGCATCAGTTGATTTGTGTGAAAAGTTCTCTCGGTTCTTTTTAGTCAAAGAAGAGAACACCAGGGCCTCCATTACACCTTCTACTTATGACCTGTCTATATTATGTTCATGTAATCCTATTTTTGACTATTTTGAGCCTGTAACTTTGCTTACTTTGATTGAATTGATTTGCAGCATGATGCCTTCAAGCTCCTCACCCAATGTAGTCCCACTGAAGTTTTTTAAAGTGAGTCTAAACACGCAATCAGAGACTAACTCCGCCCACAACTGAACCTCAAATAGACTCGCAAAAGTGGGAGATGCCCGGAGGCCTTTTAGGAGACGCCCAGTGGGTGTGAACAGACGTTGATTGACAGCACTAAATATGGACAGTGAGCTTGTGAGTGATGTGAGTTTTCTGTGGGCGCAATTTATTTTATTTATTTATTTATTTAAAGGACAATGTGCAGTTACATTAAAAAGATGGCTGCACCAGATTTAGCAGCAAGCTAATTTCCACCTGTAGTTCTTCAAAGACAGACAACATAAAACATAAAAATACATATTTACAACAAAACCAAACGATTCAGTGTGCAATGTCAGCTACAGTACAACAGAGAAGTGCAAATGGTAACAATAAAAGTGCAAAAACTACTGTGTGCAAAATTATACATTTATACCTGGTATAGTATTTAAAGTGCAAAGTACAATTATAATTAAAGTGCAAGAATGTAGCTGTCAGATGATACCCACGAGGGTAACATCTGACAGCTCTGTACCTGATGGTATTGAAAATTTAAGCGAAAATTTGTACAATATTGGTCTGGTAATCTGATGGCCACCAGATGATACCCACGAAACTAACATTTGATGGCAAAATACCCGTCTGGTATTGTTAATGTGAGCAAGTTTGGTGCTCAAGTATCCATGTTTTGACGGCCCTTGAGAAGCTATAACAATTAGCCATATTCTTAAGATTGTCTGGCGTTCCGTTCTATTCCTTGATGGCTTTATAGGAAGCCATGAAGTGAGTTGAGAGCGAGGCTGTATGTTTGTCTTAAGAGGAGGTGGGGCAGCGTCATGTAGAATTTTATGCACCAGGCAAATATCAGAGTACCTGATCAAATTGTCGAAGCTCTGAGGCTGTGCACTGATCTGGTTTTGAACTTGCACGTCAAGATTGATTTTTAGTAACTTTGCAAACATATGTATGAATCCTTTGCTTCAACCTACATAAGCACATGAGCTTTTGATGTATTTTCTATAATTGAAAATGAGAAAAATGAAACACTGAAATGAGGATCGAACCTAAAAAGTGACGATAAACCGGACGTTTGTTTCTTGTTTACACCAGCCTGACCCTCACAGACTTCAAATTATTGCACGTTTTTTTGTGAATGACTCAGATTGACGCCAGGAAGAAAAAGTATAATTCAGATACATTCTTTTTTTTATTTATTTAAGAAAGCATGTGTAATGTGTGAGTGACATCAGCTGCTCACGTAACAGACACTGGAGCCTGGACCTGCAGTGGAAACACTCACTATCATTAGAGCAGAACTTAGCAACTTCAGCGGTAGTGCTCTCTTGTGTAATTAAGCTAGCCAAACAAAACTTATCATCATTTATTTATTTTCTCATGTTTGTGTAACTTTAGGGTTGGAATAGGGCAGCGGAAAAATGTGTTAGCACAGTTTACACTGCTAAATACAAAAAACAAAGAGCCAGAGTTTCTCAAGACCGAAATTCGGGTCGGCACGGTGGCAACACAGACAAGTCGCATTTGCTGTACTTGATGTAGGACGCACCTGAGAGAGCCGACACATGATTCAAATGCCCCAAAATACATATGTAACCATCATCACGAAGGCTTAGAAGAACATTTAACAAGGTAAAAATGTTATTTAGTTCTGCTTTAACATAAGCGGCCCAAACCGCTCCAAAGTGAACCAGTCTGGAAGACCCAGGCTAATGGAAACGTGGCTATAGGACTCTGGAGTGCTCAGAAGCACGTTTGCAGGACGGGAACAACACAATAAAAGTGTAATTTGACACACCACATAAAACTCCAAGAAGTAGTGCATAATACTCCAGACTTTTCACAGAAGTTTGTGTCTAAAAAATGCAGAGGTTCCAGTGCGAGTGGGACGTGGGTCGGTTTACTTCAGAGGCTAACAGAATTAGCAGGATGCAGCGGTGAGGATAAGGGAGAAGACGGTGAAGGCGGAGAGGAGGGAGGACTGTTGACTGAGGCCTGTGCTGGCAGCTGACACACTCACATTGTGGCTCTCTTTCTCCGCTGCAATCAAATCCATATAAACAGAGTCATCCTTCACTCTGCCCGGAGCTGTGTGCGCTTCTGCCAACTCCCGACTCTCGCGTCACACCAACACCGCCGTTCTTTTTTCCTCCGAGAAATTCAAGTCATTGTTTGTCTCGTAGTGTCAGTGAGTCCTTTATGTATGTGATTAGTTGAATATGAGGCTCTAATAGGAAAACAAGGAGATGGAAATGAAATCTGAAAGAGGAGATTTGTAAACCAGTTCAGTCGAGTTACCACCTACCTATTCTGTTTATTTTTGTAGAGTCCAAAATCACAGAAACAGTCGCCTCTGAGAACTTCATGATTGTTGATTAAGAAGATAAGATATCCTTTATTTGTCCCACAATGGGGAAATTCCAGTATTGCAACGCACAGTTTAAGAACAGCAGGGAAAATAGAAACATGGAATCAAACAAAACACTTTTTTTAAATGAACTTAGCAAACAATATTTATATAATGTATATATAAATGTATAAACTCTCAATTACAATAAGTGTCTGTTACGGCACAGTGCAGGATATGACAGGATAAATAGACAAAGTGGCATCAGTATATAATATTATATTATATTATTATGTACAATATACTGTATGTCTCTGTGCATTGTCCCTTCAAATAAAGACTAAACTAAAATAAACATAATATATGACTATGATTATGTACAACTGCAGCATATGAACAGAATAACTAAATAACCAGTGAATAAATATGAGATAAAAGTATGACTAGGTTTATGTACAGAGCAGGATAAGGTGTAAATAGAGGTCAATAAATAATAATAGATAAGGTGACATCAGTGAGTTGTACCAAAGATGATTCACATGGTAACACAATAATTAAAAGTGATGATGTCCAGAGTTAACAGTGGTAACTGTACAGTCTGACAGTGGCAGGAAGGAAGGACCTGCAGAACTTTTCCTGTACACAGCGAGGGGGAAATCAGTCTGTCACTGAAGCTGCTCAGCACAGAAAGGGTTAGACTCACGGTCCAGCATAGATGTGAATCCAGCCAGGACCGTCCTGTTCCCCACCTCCCACACTGAGTCCAGAGGACAGCCCAGGACGGAGCTGGACTTCTTCATGACCTTGTCTAGCTTCTTCCTCTCCCTCTCTGTGATGCTGCGGCTCCAGCAGACCACACTGTACAGGATGGCTGATGCACCAGAGTCATAAAAGGTTCTCAGGAGTGAACCCCTCACTCCAAAAAACCTGAGTCAGACCACACTTATTGGTAGAAAAATGTATTATTATTATTGTTATTATTTATATTACGTAAACAAGTGCAAACACACATATCCAAGCAAAAAAACAAACAAACAAAAACAATGTCATTCTGTTTGCTGAAATCTAGATTTTATTTTTTTCTGGTTAACAAGGTTTTATTGGATGGGCATAGCTTGGTTCTAGAGATAGATCAATATATCAGCAGGCCAATATTTAGATTTTTTTATTTTTTTAGGCCAAATTTCCTATCAAACTCATTCATGGCCGATATCTGATCAGGCAGTTATTTGGACACTCACAGTGATCAGCTGAGTCTGAGTTGGTCTGGAGAGAAACAGTAAGATTCCATTCCTAAGTCTGCAGTTTGGATTTTATCATTAACATGTTTTTAAGTTTTATTCTTGTTCTATGACTTTGGCTGCAGCACAAGCCATACCAGCTTGTCAAAGCCTGATCCTGTCAGATCTCAGAAGATAAGCAATGGAAGATCGCCACTGTGGGGCGACAAAAGTGGATTATCGTTGTGTCCTTGGGCAAGACACTTAACCCACATTGTGTGAGTGGATACACTGGGTGAGTGGATCTGTGATTGTAAAGCACTTTGGGTGCCTGGAAAGGTTGAAAAGCGCTATATACATAGACCATTTACCATTTAATAAGTGTTTGTTTGTCAAAATGAACATAATAATTCTATGAAATGATTGTTTCTCATTACATTGTGTGAAAGAGATGCACATGTATCGTGGTGAAGAATAGTTGAGGTTGAAAGATTTTTTTTGATCAGTCACTGATATCGGCATCAGCAGACAAAATTTTGAAATATTAGTATCGGCATCGGACAATTATTTTGCGTGTTTCTGCCTTGAAATAAGTGAAAATCGCTACTAAATTTTAACAATTTTATTCTAATCTGACTAAAATAACTAAAACATAAATGAATATTCTGAATTCTAGTAGTTTTAACTGATTTTAACCGTTTTTTTTTCTTTAGTAAACAGTACTGGCCTAAAGATTGTTGTGATGTAACTTCCCGTCAGATGACTTGTTTAAAACCCCAAACAAAAGCTCGCCCTCCTAACAGCCCTCGGTGGAATATGACACTGGTGCGGGCGCGTGGCTAGTTCCGGAGCTTTGAGCGCTCGCAGACAGAAAGATTGCACGTCACTGTTGATCAAAAAGGTCTTCAGTCTGCGTCCGGGCCCATGGAAGGAGAGCTTACCTGTGCACTTACTCCAGTCAGCGCGGATCAGCAGTACGAAGAACCACGTCAGGGGAAAAACCACAGGGGGGCTGCAGAAGTGGGCTCTCTCTCTGGGACTGCTGCAGACTCTGGGTCCAGATCTGGGCCTAAATAATGGATGTGTTCATAAGTCGAGTCTGCGGGCTAACGCTGTCTGACAGGATCGTTTGTGTGGATGGAGCTTTTAGGTTTTAGAATGGAAAGGCTTTTGGAGTCTTGGAAGTCACAGCAGAGAGTCACGGCGTTGGAGCAGAAATAGTCTGTCTTTTAAATGACATAGTACTGTTTTAATTGCCAAAAAAAAGCTAATAATGATAATGATTCTCAATATTTTTTGCTAAGCATTAAATGTGTAAGTAGGTGTAATTTTGTCTTTTTTTTTCATCTTTTTGAGTCGAGATGCAAATTTTTTCCACGGTATTGTATTAACTTAAAAGCAGATGGTGCTATTGTATTTGCGCTCTATAAGTTTGTGTCAACCCCTATTGTACTTTTTACTTGCATGGAGTGCTTTCTATCAACATTTGTTTTTTCTCCCCCGCGAACACTTCTACTCACAGAGGAGCACGTGACCACGTTTGGCCAGTCAAATGTAGTAAATAGTCTCTATGTGACTCTACCTGTCCTATCAGACGGAACCATTCGACGAGGCACACGGAAGCAAAACATTTTATTTCTGTTGAGCGCGAGCTGCGGTAAAAACAAGTAAACATGTGAAAATGGTAGAAGTGAATGTCTGCGTTGAAGAAAAGGACACAACAGAAGACAGTGAAGTTGGTGAACATCCGTGGCCTCATATTCAAACCTGTTTCTCTTGAAGAAAGTGCAAAAGAACAGCTACGTAATGCGCTGTCTTCTCTGCTTCCAAAACACACGGACATTTCAGCAGACAAAAACTCTACGTCTAAGTTGAGGAAACACGTGGCGGTAAGTTCATACATCATGATCACACATTCAATAATCGGTCAAGTTCATTTGAAAACAGCACCATTTATTTTATTGTCTGAATAAAACCAGAAAATAAACAAGATGTTACGTTTCAACAGTTACTCAGTACTCCAGTAGTTTTTTCAATAAATACTTTTTTACTCTTACTTGAGTACATTTTTGTAGGTCTACTTGTTACTTTTACTTGAGTGCATTTTTTGGCTACTCTACTCATCTCTGGTCGAAACAAGCTTTTGTGACAGTGCGTGACGTAGCAAGCTTCTCGCGGTAAATAGTTTACAATTAATTCAGCTAAGTTTAGGCATAATTCGAAGGCTAAGTTTAGGATTGGGGCTTAGGTGAGGGTTAGCAAAAGTAATATGAAAATAATTTTTTTTTACTGATTTTCTAGCACTAACTTTAAACAAGGGGGTTCCCATCTCGACATTACACCGGTCTATAATGAGCCGCTTTTGGCACATGAGATAATGTTCCTTACCAAACGCCGACTTGATTCTGTGACAAATCAAAGCATTTCCAGTGATGAAAACTTTTTTTCTTGCTTTGATAAACTTAACAAAGCAAAGGTAGGACATTAACATCAGCCGTTTCCTGTTTGTCGAGTCAAAACACTGTAATGTGTCCAACATAATCCAACCTCAATGCATTGAATAAAACGAGCTTAAAATACATCATAGAGTCGCAGAGACTTTGCAAAAAAAAAAAAAAAAAGAAAAAGCCTATCTTGTTTGTAGTAATCAAGCATTACAACAAAGACTTCAATTAGTCCAAAATACTGCTGCAAGACTTCTGACTGGTACAAGAAGGCATGAACACATAACCCCGGTCCTGGCCTCCCTTTATTGGCTTCCCGTGAGGTTTCGTATTGATTTTAAAATCTTACTTTTAACTTTTAAATGCCTGCATGGACTGGCACCAAGCTATTTGAGTGACCTTCTACAACCTTACATCCCAACCCGAGCTTTGAGGTCCAGTGAAGGAGCTCTGTTGGCTGTACCTAAATCTCGAATGGCCACAAGAGGAGATCGAGCCTTTTCTGTTCGAGCCCCTCTTTATGGAACACTCTTCCTATAGAAATATGTCAAGCTAAGAACCTAAGTGTTTTAAGTCCTTGCTTAAAATGTTTTTGTGCTCTCATCACTACTTCTGCTAACCCTCGCTTATGTCTTCCCTTTCCTCTGTACTTCTGCCCACACCTGTCGCTCCCGTCCCTCCTCTCTTTACCACATGATTGATTGACAAACCTTGACTCGCTCTTGGCATCTGCTCTGGCATTTCATCCATTGGGTCAGTCCGCCATCTGCTCCGCTGCCAACCCACTGCCAACAAACTCAATCTATCACTTTCCAAAAAGCAGCTCCAGAAACCATAAATCCCGTATTCTTCCAACGCGGATCTGAAAAAGTCTGTTCATTCCATCCTTCTTTCCGTCTTTTTCGCAATGACAACTCGCCCATTGTCGCCGAGTGAGGAATGGGTTGCCACTATTTGCATTTTTATTGATGCTCCAAATTGCGACTAGCTTCTTCCCCCATGCTGCTTTTGTCTTTGCGTTGAGAGAGGAAAGAGGCTCATTTGTTGAAAGGGAGAGGGTATAAATCACTGTAGTGAAGTGGAGTGTGAATAAAACATCAGGTGGGTGAGACTCGCTGAAGAGTTCGGGGCCTCGGCGGAGCGCTGCGGGTCTTTGAAACGTGCCGTTCCCTTTGCCGGTTCTGAAAAGAGAGAGTGAAAGCGCGGCAAGGTGAGGTCGAAGCCGGTGTCAGGGAGAATACTTTGAAAATGTATTTACTTACGGAATACTGAATACCTGCATTAACAACGGATTTATAATGCATTCTGTTACATGGACGACTGTATTTTCTCTCTCTGGTAATTGGTAAGTAAGGCTGAATATGTGAAAAGAAGAACATTATTCTGAATCGGATAGACACATGGTTCATTTTACAATTTACAATTGGTTTATCGTACATGTAACGCCAAATCAAAGGTTTTAGAAAGTTGGGAAACAGGACACATAGTAAATATATTCATATACCAAGAAAAAGACAAGTTAGCAGTTGTGCGTCAGTACAGATAATTGTGTTTTCAAATACATATCTATTTAGGTGGAAATTTGTGTCAACTTGACGTCTAATATTTGCATGAAGCTAGCTTCTGTTCATACCAACAAGACTCAACTGCTTCTTTTTTGCCCCCAGTGCATTTCTATCATGACCCAGATGTCATACCTATCCCAAAAACTTTACCAAATTACCTGTTCGTAAGCTTAACCATAATCTAGTAAATCATACCAAGATTTCAAAAATAGATTTCTAGTTTAGCTGGGGAAGGGTTAGAGAGGTATCGACTTGGACTCGAGTCGAGAATTTTAATGTCTTGAGATTTGACTTGAAAAAATTACTCATCTTGGGATTGAACTCTGACCTGAAAGTCAGTGACTTGGAACTTGACTTGGACCCTAGTCCCAAGGGTCATTTGATCACTGTGGTTTGGGGGGAACTAAAGCATACCATCCATCCATCCATCCATCCATCCGTCCATCCAAGTATCCAAACTAGCCTACTTGTGTCTGTATGTACAAAAGTTAATGTCAAGGACGGTGATAACAAGGAGTTGCTCACACATAGAACACATTGCTACTTTGAGTCAAACTTGAAGATGCTGTGAGTTTCAGTGGCCCAGTCCTTTTTTTTTTAATCTCGCGAAGATATTGCTAACTGACCAGAAGATCCTCGTTCTTTCATTGACAAAAATACACACACACCCAGACACATAAAATATGAAAAAACAAAACAAAGTCCGTAGATTCACTCTTCACTTTCCTCAAGCCACACTCTTCTAAACTTCTAATTTTATCTTTCGAATCCTGATCCACTTCGCCGCTTACACCAAAAACAAACATCTTCACAAATGGAGCTGTAAAGGGAAATCAACAAGGTGAGCTCTTGCTTCAAATGAACACACCTGCAGTACACATAACTGTAGGTTATACAGTGAAAGACAGGAAATTAAAATACCATGGGTAAAGTCAGCTGCGGGGGATGCAAGAAGAGCATTTTACACTTTATGTCTGAGAGAGAGCTCTCGATTAGCCATGGCGACGAAAATGACTTGACCAAGCACGCAACGTCAGAAATGCATAAAAAAGCAACGGAAGCCAAAGGAACGAGGACTTTAAGTTATTATTCGCATCAAACTACTTCTGTAAAGGTTAACATTGCAACAGGTGAAGTGTCAGATGTGTATCATATTATAAAACACGTTCTTGGCAACAACCACGACAACGACTGCCTTGTTAAACTTAATTTGTCCATAATCCACAGTCCAAACTTAAAGAAGATGCAGCCGGTTTTGGTTCACTGTATATGACAAAATTTACTCACTAAGTTAAATTATTCACTGTTTTTATTGTAAAGATTTGCAAATAGGTGTATATTTTACCTGCTTTGAAACTTGTATCTAAAATGTTCCTCTGTATTTGCGCTACAGTTGTTTTCCACTAAGATTCTTTGTTTGTTAACCCAAAACACTCCGAGCTCCGAGTACTACTTGAACACACTACAAACTTCTTACAAGTAAGCTTATTTGAATATAAACAAGCTGATGTTTCGTGTCTTTCTTCTCTCTCTATGATGATGAGCCTGTTTCTGTTGCCACTGATGCCTCCAATAAAGGAAAGAAAGCAGCCCAGTCTCTGGAGAAAACAGAGATATACAAAGAAGTGTCAAAAATGTATGATAAGCGTAAAGGTATGAAAAGAAAACGGATCAAGTGACACTACGGGACTTAAAACTTTGAAAACCCCAATGTGACACATATGTCACATTATTGATTACTGATCAGGGATCAATATGAGGTGTGGAATATTTAGCTTATTCTGTCACACTTTACCTAAGGAACTCAATTATATGTAATCATTTTGGCATGTCTTTAGTATATCTGTATTGTTTTTTCAAATGTTAACCTCAAACAGGATCAGGTTTTATGGCTAAAACTCAGTTAGAATGTTTTCTTAGGTGGGTTTTATTGACAGAAGATGATTTTTAAGGTAAAAAGTGGAATAAACTCAATTTTGACATATAATAGCACTGTTATAGGTCATATTACTGTTGAAATTCAAAGAAATTTATCCAAAAAGCAAAACAGATGGGACCTGGGTGTTTCTGACTCACACTGTGATGTCACTGGGTGAAACCTGAGGCTGAGCTGCAGGAGTTCTGCTCCCACAATTATCTGATACATCATTATTTTCAAAATTACCACATATTATATATTCAACATTATTTAATTTAATATAATTGACCTTTATTTAACCAGGGAAGTCCCACTGAGATTCAGAATCTCTTTTGCAGAGGAGCCCTGGGGGAAGGGTCAGGGGAGGCATTAATGGACATATTTTTAGTTGTAGGAGGAAACCGGAGTACCCGGAGGAAACCTACGCAGACACGGGGAGAACATGCAAACTCCACATAGAAAGGCCCCGGGCGGCCCGGGAGTCGAACCCAGGACCTTCTTGCTATGAGGCCAGCTAACCGCTGCACCACCATCAACAGTAAACTGACACATAATGGACACAATCTGTCTATAAAGAGTCTATTCTTACATTTGTGGTATTTTAAACCTGTTTTATGGTTAGATAAAGCAAATCGGCAGAAAAATACAATATATAATACAATAATTTTTGGAAGAAATGCAAACTACATCTACTCGTACATATGTAAGAAATTGTTTGTTTGTGGCTGGTTTGTTTTCAAATGATGGCAACCTTTACTCTTTACAACCCTACTGGAAGCTGCAGAGAGAAAAAAAATAGTGAATGAGGACAGTATTTTTGAAGATGAATTTTCCAATAAAAAATACCATTATAATATTTTATTACATTCGACACCATTAACGTGTGACTTATGTGACATTGCAGATCTCTGACAATAGGGGATGAAATTCTAAAAAAAAAAAAATAAATAAAATAAAAAATGTCTTATTTGGGCTCCATTTAGTCTGTGTTGTGCCCCACATAATTTTCCTTCAAGGATTTAGTGGTCAGGGTTCTTATGGGTTTATGGGTAAACCTACACCCAGCCCCAGTCCTAAACTTGCACATTTTAGTAACTTGCCACCTAAACTTACCCATGAACCCACTGAAAATGTCACCTCATGGCTTCAACCAAAATTTGTGGTTATTTTGCGTTTGGCTTTGCGTAACATATTGACGTAAAAACGTGCTCATCGTACATTTTTGACGTCTTGTTGTAAGTTTACGTTTTCTTCGGAGACTCTGTTGAAAGAAAGATATGTGAGTTACTTCTCTGAGTCAAACGGAAGACTTTTATGAAAACAGCCATGAATGGTATTTACAACTCCTCGATGACAGAAGAGCCACTGAATATTAAAAAAGTTACAGCTAATCCGGCTAAACAACCACATTTTAAAATCATAAAATTGTGTTACGATATATTCCAAAAACATTAACTCCAACTGTGTTAAAGTGGCAGTGTTGTCCATCCATCCAGAGGTCATTATTCAGACAAAAAGCGATTGGTTGATAATCCACTCTTGAAGTAATTGAAATGCTAAAATGGTTAAGGTCCCATGTGACCCAGATGACTTGTATCAAACCAGCAGCTGTTCCCCGTCTAGAGTGGACAGGAATATCAAGTGTGCACCTTTTACACCGGTCTTTAACACTCTCACCTCTGTCACCAAAGCATGGAGATGTATGTTAAACCATCTGGGAAGGCTTCCATACATCGCATTTACACAGAGCATCTGCACAAAGCACTCGCAGGTGTCTTTGAGAAATGTGCACCGGATGCATTATTCAATCTCCGGAACATTCTGCTGTTTACACTGGGATCAGAACTCACCAGTACGGTCGGGGAAAGCAAATGTTTGGATCAGTCGTTCCCAAACTTTTACACCAAGTACCATCAGCGTGACAGTTTAGCCCAGGTTGTTGTGTTTGTTGTGACCAAACTTTCTCTACTACAGTGGCTTCGAGCTATCAGAATTGGATGTAGTGGTGATTATTGGTGTGTTTATGGTTAAAGGCTCGTTTAATCTGAATTACAATAAAAGTGAACTGTCAACATGTGCTGCCATCGATTGGCCCAAACTGCAAAGAAGAGACAATGACATTGTCCGTACTTTTCCAGACTTTTTTCGTGTCAATAATTAAAAACATCGTAACAACTCAAAGGCTTAATATTGACTTAAATACAAGTATAGCTTAGTCAGTGACCAAAATGCACTTAAAACACGGGATTACATTGGATGACCAACCTGGGAGTTTGCAAAAGGGAAGAGGAAGTTACTACCCACGAAGAATAAGTGTGGGCGGACCATGACAGCATAGTGACTGGATGTCAGGTATGTAGAATAAACAGCAACAGACAATTTTGTGCTATTATAACATAAATGAACTGGTTACATATGCAAGCATTCACATTTGGATTTTAGGCCAAACCAAACCGGAAAGACCGAAAGTCCGAACCAAAGGTCACTAGTGAAAGCAGCCCAAGAAAAGATTTAGTTTTCTACCACTAACACTATATACAATGAAAATCAACATACGTTTGCAGTGTGTTTTCAGAGGGCTGTCTTGCTTGCGCCTACAGAAACCTATGCTCTTTAACTATTCTTGGAAACAGTCCTGATCTCAACTGGTCCTGGATAGCTGCTCAAGAAGACTGGTTTTGGAAAAAGAGGTTGAGAAAAACATTATAAGAAAACTAGCTGTGTGTAATCCCTGCTTTGTCCCAAACGAAGAATAAACTTTCTAAACTTCATCTCTGGACTCTGTCGTTCTTGCTTAAATATTGCAGCACCAGAATCAGAGTGTATTACAGGACTAAGGCTTTATAGTCTAGACAGATTCATTTGGTCTTCTGACAGATTACAATCACCTTCTAGAAGTCAAGGCAGTTATAAAGCCAGATGGAGGACAAGAGGCAGTTTTTTATAAAGAACATTGGAATTTGGACATTGGACCATAAAATATACAGTATATATAAAAAAAACTGCGATTTCTGATTGTTTTCAGCTACCCTGGACATGAATAAAGTAATTGTTTTGTTGAATGTGATGTTATGTGTTGTGTTGTCAAAAGACAATTGTTGCCATGGAGGAATAATCGAAAATCTACTATTTTGGCAGTAGGTTTGCTAAAATTCTATAAGAATACGTTGGCCATAATAATGGAATTATTTTTCTAAGATGACTGACGAAATAGAAAAAAATTGTAGGAGGACCCTCCTGTGACCTCTTGGTGCCTTTAGGGCTGCCGTGCCCAAAGTAGGGCACTCGTGTTTTAGGGGTTAATAACACTTCTCACAGCTTAAAATATCTACCTTGAGCATCCACTATTTTGCAAAGTGAAAGCCCAAGGTCGCCACAAAAACAGACTTGGCAACCATTCAGCAAATACATCTTCCAGGTAAACAAAAACACAAGAGTATCTGTATAAAGAGCAGTTTGTCAGAGCAGCTTGATCAGATCTAAAATAACTTTGAACGGAAGCTTTTTGATCAGATGAATCTCTCTGAAATCCTTCATTAAATACTCTTTTTTTTCTCAACAACTCGAACTTCAACCTGGAATCAAACCCGCATAATAAGATAAGAAGACTTCGCCGTAACCCCAATTTACTCTAAAACGATCAAACCTTTGAGTCTGGTGTTAAACTTGCCAACTGTGTTTTGGGTTTTCACATCCTGCATAAATATGTATCCTTTGCGGAATACGTTTGAATAGGATTATAATATTTAGGCTAACCTCTCCACTCTGTTATCACGCCGATCTGAAGCGTCTCGCCGGCGCATACAAACTTAACGTGCCCTCTGTTTTACGCTGTATGATCAATATCAACAACCCATTTTGTACTTTCCCATTTCCCCAGACGCCGGCCCGCTTATGTGCAGCCGTAGTGACTTAATCAGCAGTTTAGGGGCAGATCTCCACACTGCTTCAGCTGACAATGAAGGACAATGAAGACTTGAAGGTATTTACATCCAGTCAATAGAATCCACTCCGTCTGTGTTGGAACGACCTTGTAAAAGCCAGTAATCCCTTGCTCCACAATGAATAAATACATAAACAATGAAATTTCATCTCCTTACAGGGCCCGCTACGAGTGTCAGACGGAAAGATGGAAGAACGGAAAAGGCCGTAACGTCGCCGATTTGTGTCTCCGAGCGATTTGCAATTGTAGTTTTATTTGTTACCTCGGGCTAGGCGCTGCGGTAATGACCCGTTCTATATGGCGGTGGTGTAGCAGGAAGAATCGATGTGTTAGACTAGTTACAGGGGAGAATGGTGGGTTTGTGTCACAGGAAGAAAGGTAGGTGGAAGAGATGTGTTGGAATATAGAAGTGAGAATAGTAAACACTGTCTGCTAGAGCTACAAATAAGATGGATTGTAATGTATTTCAGATTGATTGAACAATGAGATTTAATGATTACAGTCACCAACTAACTAGTGTGTTCTCTCAATCCAAATAAAAGGACGTGAAGAACAGGTCAGGTGCCTTTTTGTGAAGCTGAGGTTTTATAGTTTTGGCCTGAATGAGAACTGTTAAGGTAAAAAAGGGTCTTCCTAACTTTTCTTGATTCATAAAATTCTGGTATGAATCAGACTCAGCTTGTACTTTTATGCGGCGATGTCAGGCTCTCTGATGCACGTGCTGACTTTGTCTACAGTCAAATACGTGATGCAGTTTCACAGATTCACCAGCAGATGGTGGAAGTGGGTGAGCATTACCCAGCCCAGTCGGATGTGTTTACGTGATCAACTGATTCTGGAGGTCGGCTTTCTTTTCAAACTAATTACAGGCAAAACATCTTGGACTGAAGACATTGTTTAGTAAGTTTACAACAGATATTTTATCTTTAAGATGAAGAAAATCATGATCCTACTGGGTTTTCCAGGCCAGCAGTCAAGATTGTGTTATATTCCAGTGATTTCAACAGCTGGCATTATCCAATTTTATATGTTTAAGTTTTGAAGGAAACTGACTCATTTTTCACATTGAAATTTACAAATGATCAAAGACAGAAGAAAGCCAGGCCATTTCCATGAGCTGACATACACCATTTTCACGGGGAAAAAGGTATTTTTTTGCAGCTAAACCAACTAGAAATGAGTCCAGACTCAATTAAGCTACAGATGCATTGACCTATTTCTTCTCATTTGGTTATAACTTAAGCATCGTCTTAAAGCAATTCAAAATCCTAGCAACGAAGCATATCAATCTGACTGTCGCCATCTTTGCAATGATTTTGAAAAAAAGTGTTCTCTTCATCAGCTTGGCCGAAATGCGTAGGCCTGTCCATGATTTATTATAGGACTTTTATATTTTTCTACAACAGGGTGCCTCAGATTTTTCTCTGCCTTTAACAGAAACTTTTTATTATTGATCTGAGGGCAGACCGTCTCCTTTGCTGAAATTCATGGCCCAATCCTTAAAGAGCCTCTGTGTAGGTTAACGTTACCATTTAGCCTTTTGATGCGCTCATCTTCTCTGTTACTTTCATCATACCAAATCTTGTTCAAAAATATTAAAAAGCATCTGAAATGCTGCACGAGTGTATCCAAATGTGTATCACCCTGGTGCTCTTCAGGTTTGGGATCAAAGTCTTAAAGCAAATCAAGATTTACTAAATCGTTAAAGTATTTATACGCTTGGCAAGGGGTTAAAAAACGCCAACACATTTGACCTGCTGCTAGGCCTTCATCAGGGCAAGAGTGCCTCAGTTATCTGTTTTGCTTTAAGAATTCAAAATCTTAATAGTTTATTAAACAAGCAGAGAGAGCAGTGTTGGAAGAAAAATTGAACAAATGCCTTTCAAAACAGAAGAATTAATGGTTTAAATAAAGGACAAACTAAAGTTAAAGTAGGGCTGAGTGTTGCCAAGAGCCTTCCAATGTGATATGTATTTCAATACAGAGGTCACGACACGATAAGTGTTCCGATACATGTTTCTCCTGATACAATTCCTTCTATACGATACGTATCAGGATGTATTTTACTGACCAAAATGAGAAAATGAAGAAACAAATATTTAAAAAAGTACTGTGTATTATCTGCAGTAATGCTTTCAGCATGTTTTTAAGTACAATCCTCTTTAAAATCAATGTTAAGAATGGAACTTCGGTTATGTAACAAAATGCATTTCACACTGCTTTTAAAGTACATAAGTGTTCTACGAATAAGTCTTTTTTTTTAGCTCAACAGTGTCCACCTTAAAGCAGCAGTCCTAAGTGTAACATTTATCATGAGTTAAAGAGTATAAAAGTATAGTTACTCTTGTTTGCAGATTTCATTCTAGGTATCTATACCTTCGATTTGATTTGGTCTGAGTTTAATTAGACCTTGTTCAGTCCAGGTTTAGACTTAGTTTACTGCTGTAATATTCCATGTTGAGATGTTGTTACTACTAGTTCTTAACTGTGATTTATATGTTTTTGATTTAGACATTTTTAGATCAATAAAAATCACTACATTCAACACCTTCAAAGTTCCAACCCCGCTTTATATTCCTGCCTTTTGTTTCTCCTAATAAACACTTCCGTCTCCCTCTCCCTTCTCTCCCCCTCACCTCATTTATTCCAATACATTTTCCGCTGTTTACCCTTCTTTTTATCTGGCACCCGCTCCAGCAGATGGTTTAACGCTTACGCAACCCATTTATCCGTGTACCTGGGAAAGTGTCATCCGCCGCGCACACATGTCGAACATTTGGACTCTCAAAGGAACGCCTCTGGTATTCTTTGTGCGCGGTGTCAGAATTTTATCAGGGAAGTCCAGGACGGGCAGCTGTCTCCGTTCCAGCGAGTCACGGGCGTTTGCTTTCCATGGATTCTGTGAGCGGGATAAGGCAGGGTAAATAACCGATATGCTGCATGACCAGATGTACATGAATACTGATGGCAAGCGCGGCGTTTGAATGCGAATGAGAAAGTTGGGCTGTTCTCTGCGACCTGGGGATGAAATGGGAGAAGGCTGGATGAATTGGTAGTTCAGTGGTCTGTAGTGTTGGAGGATTCTTGGGAAACCATTGCCCAGAACAATACTATTTGCTAAAGTGAAAAAAAAAAATGTTGTGAAATCATATATTTTTTCCTGCAAACTGAAGCGAATGTATCATGAGAGTAAAAATGTGTAAACAACTATTTATTTACTATGCAACATTGTTGAGTCTCAAGTTTAGAACAGATATTTGATCTTTAAAATGGTTCTTACTGCGTATTCCCAGGCTGGCAGTCAAGATCGTGTTATATTCCAGTGATTTCAACAGCTGGCATTATCCAATTTATATATTTAATTTTTATAGAAAACTGACTCATTTTTCACACTTTTCATCTTTTGTAAAATAAATAAATAAACACTGTGCACTTTTAGTCTGTATTTGTGGTTGGACAAAGATGCTTTGTCTCTTTTATAAACTTTCTATTTGTTCAATAATTGAGTTATTTTTCAGAATCAAACAACTCTGCTAAACATAACTATCCCAGTATGGTTTGTTTAGTTTAGGTTTTTTTTTGTGTTCATATCAGTAGTTATCACTTTACAGATTAATTGGTTTAAATATGTTTATTTTTACAAAACAGTTATTTTAAAGTTATTACCTTAAAAAAGAGTTTAGACCCTGTTCATCAAAAAAATAAAATACAATAAAAAGAACTGGCGTGTATGCAAAGATGAATACATTTTAGAGAGAAGTGTCTCTATGGCTCAACACGCTGAGCGTTTGCTTGAAGTGTGAAGGGCACAAACATCACTATTTAGTATTTGGCCATACCAGCTTGTCAGTGCCTGATTCTGTCAAAACTCAGAAGCTAAGCAGGTTGGACCTGGCGGTACTTGGATGGGAGACCACTGTTTGGAGCACAAGGAGCCACATTGAGGCGACAAAAAGAGAAATTGTTGTTGTGTTCTTCTTAGTATGGCCTAGTATGGCTCAGGTAACCTGGCTCACGCCAGATGAACTCTAATTGTGTTAAAGTCCGATTTGAATTTTCCATAGTATACATCTGGAACTTTACTTGCTGAAAGTGTTTGGGAAAAGGTGGAGCATTTAATGAAATACAACTGATTGAGTATGCAACCTACTTTTTCTTATGCTTAACGAATCACAGCAACTAATCATAATGGTGTATCCAACGTCCACATGGGATACAACAAGTGTTACACACACCTCTCTGCTCTTCTTTCAAAAAGAAAATACTCTGTATTTCTGTTAAACAGAATCAAATGCAGCAGAAACACATAAATCCACAAAAGCTGCTATACCGCTGCAAAGTGATTGGGTTGAACCTCTTCACACCACTGTGCCGGACTCCAAACCAATCAGTCCAATACAATACTAGTTGTAGTCCCAGTTAACTTCTATGGTGGCTGTAAAGATGCATTATAAATATTAACAAAATCCTTATCCTAATCTTAGTCTACCCCAAGCCCCAGTCCTAAACTTGCCCGTTAAACCTAAAGAAAATGTCACCAAGCGGCTTCAACCCAAACTTGTGTATTTTACACTTTTTGTGCAATACCTATGGCATATAGTAGATTCCCACCATTGTGTAGTGTGAATCAGTAATGCTTATAGTGACGCTTTGAGTGTCATGAAAAGTGCTATATAAATCCAATTAATACAAATAAATACTTATCAATTTGTACTATCAGGCCTGTATGTTGAACACAATCTATGTTCCAGCTTTACATGTGAAAAATACAAAAACATGTCTGTAACTCGGCTATTGCAGGCTGTTTGCAGTGAGTGTATGAAAATGCGCGGTAAGTCGGGACGTGTCTGTTTGATAGACTCACAGCCGCTCAATGTGGGACACAGTGTGAAATGTGTCAGTTTTGGAGGACAGCAGCTTTAGGCAGATTTACACAAGCACCACATTCCCTTCTCTTCTTAATGATGGATTTGTGCTACAGAGAATGTGAGAGATGTTCTTTACAGAGCAGTGCGGATCAGGGAATGTGTGAACTCCATCTATCTACTGCTACAGGTTTGATTTTAGTGACAAATTACTGATGGTGATGGTACATTTTCGATAGGATGGTCTTTCTTGCAGTTACACCAATGGGTAAGACTTGTGACCCACTTTTTATCCATGTTAAAACCACTCCTCAATGCTAGCTTCTTTTGTTACTGCTAGATATAGTAAGCTGGTTACAATGGTGGAGTTTATTTCTGTTGCTAAATTGCTTAACTTTGCCCTAACCCTTTGCCTAAACATACAAATGATTGTAAACCTTTTCTTTAAACGAATCTGTTCCCCTTAACTTAATTACTGTGCCTCTAGATCCAACATTCTGACATTACTCTTTTGTTTATTCTACAAGGCTGGAAGCAAACAACTTTGAAGTGGCTGCAGAAGTAGGAAATTCCCATTGTCATAAGTGGTGATTCAGACATGTCAAAAACCACTTCACATGCATAATACTATGAAAAACTCTCGTCAGTGTTTACAGCATGGTGCCCAAAGTGGGGCCCAGAGGTTCTAATTTGGCCCACAAAGGTTTGCTGAGGTTTGTGGTCAAAAAAATAATACTGAACACCAGATTAGGTGTAATCTAGTAAAACATTCAATAAAAGATAAATTATAATCATAATCTATTGACAAATGCAAAATTAGGTTTGACCCTTGGCATGTTTCAACATAAAACATTTCTTGCCTGCAACAAATCAACAAATTTTGGCCTACCAAAGAAAAAAAGTTACCCATGCCGTACACTGAGTGTGAGTGACTTAGAGTTAAAACTATCGCCTCCCGTACACAGACTGCGATGTGAGTTCGGCCCAACACTTATTTGAGTTTCTTGCGATGTGCGTTGTTCCCCAGCAGCAGTCCACTGTGGTCCGTTATTGCCCAAAGCCACGCGGATTCACGTGGATAATTGCAAGAATGCTCTTGAAAGTCGAGGTCTGTGTACAAGTGCACATTGGTTTTAAGCACTTTCTAAGTCTTGTGGGAGTTGTGCTTGGACTTAGTGTACGGCAGGGGTAACGCGCTGTTGTACACGCAGTTGGTGTACAAGACAGTTCACAAGAAACTCACTTGTGTCCCAAGCCAAACTCGCCTTGCACTCAGTGTACGGAAGGCGTAAGGCACTCCTGGTTTACAGTCTGCTGTGGCAAAGGGCAGAGAAACAGATATAGGTAAGACAATGTTTTATTATGGACAGTGTACAATTACATTAAGCACAAAGGCAGAAATACTTATTCCAGATTCTAGCTTTAAAGCTAATTTCCATCTGTAGTACAGGCTTAGGTTATCAGGTTATTATTAGGTCTAGTCCGCTTAGTTGCAGAAATGTCCTTTTTGTCAAAAAGGTACCAACTCGCGTAAATATTCTAGCTTTCTTCTTGCTTTGAAAATTTGTAAATCTCAGTAAGCAAAAACAATTCTCATTTGGTAAAACTGACTAAGTCTGAAAATAGACTGCTGTTCAATCAATGGAATACACCACTCTGGATGGCATGGTGTACTGGGTATCGATAGCTTTGAATAAAATACATTTTAAAATTCCTTATTCTCCACCATTAAAATTAATAGAATGTGCTGCAGTCCTTACTGCCATGATACATGCTGGGAAATCGTAATCACAACTGCTGGAGCCCCTTAGGTAGCTCAGAATAGGAATGCACCAATTCAGCTTTTTCAGTATAAATTTGATACTTTGACATTAGGTTTATACTGATACCCAAATATTAATCAACTTGTTTTTTCTTCTAAACAAAAAACAAACAAAAAAACAATTATTATGACTGAATCAATGACATGAGACCGATACTACATAATGCTCCCAAAATTCATGACCGATATAACATTCCCAGTAACAAATTGGCACATTTCAAGCACAGGACAATATCAAAATCCAGTTTCTCAGACTAAAAGGTTTCAAAATCAAAAGTCATTTTCTTCTAAAACTGTCCAGATAACGACCTTTGACACGTTCTCTTCTATAGATCACTCCCGGACAAATAAAGAGATTGCATTGTTGTGGGGCCTGTAGTGTGCGTACAGCTGTACTGTACTGACACGGTGCTATGTGTGTGGCCTGTCCTCCATCAGATACTGGCCTTTCCCCTGACATTCAGACTGATGGCTCCATTTTGGCTCCTGTGTGCTCCTGTCAGAGGATGATGGATCAGCAGGACACAGGAGGCTGAAGAAATGAGCCTTTGACACCGGCCTAAGAGGAGCGGACAGTGCAGCGGGCAAGACAAAGGACTCTTCTTCTTATACACGCTTCTTCTTTTTTGTCAACGCAGCAGATAGAAAATGCTCCGGTGAATTGGACTCATAATGCACCGTGATCAAACGTCAAACTTCAAATATTGTGTTTTATAAAATTTCTCTGTGCAAAACAAATAAAATAAGATTACTAAAATACTGTATGTTTATGTTGTGTTTGTGTCAGTGTAGTATGTTGTGTTGCTGGTACCTGGAACTCATCTAGAGGAACTGGTTTTGGAGAAACTGACTTTGGAGCAACTGGCTTTGGAAGAATTGACTTTAGAGCAACTGGCTTTCAAGCACTTGGTTTTGGAAGAATTAGCTTTGACAGAACTGATTTTGGAGCAACTGGTTTTAGATGAATTAGCTTTGGAGGAACTGGCTTTAAAAGAATTGACTTTGGAGCAACTCGCTTTGGGGGAATTGACTTTGGAGCATCTAACTTTGGATGGAATTGGCTTTGGAGCATCTAACTTTGGATGGAATTGACTTTGGAGCATCTAACTTTGGATGGAATTGACTTTGGAGCATCTAACTTTGGATGGAATTGACTTTGGAGCATCTAACTTTGGATGGAATTGGCTTTAGAGCAACTGGCTTTCAAGCACTTGATTTTGGAAGAATTAGCTTTGAGGGAATTGACTTTGAAGCAACTGGCTTTGAAAGAACTGACTTTGGAGCAACTGGTTTTGGATGAATTCGCTTTGGAGGAACTGGCTTTAAAAGAATTGACTTTGGAGCAACTGGCTTTGGAGGAATTGACTTTGAAGGAACTGAGTTTGAAGAAAACTGGCTTTGGAGGAATTGACTTTGGAGCATCTGACTTTGGATGGAATTGGCTTTAGAGCAACTGGCTTTCAAGCACTTGATTTTGGAAGAATTAGCTTTGAGGGAATTGACTTTGAAGCAACTGGCTTTGAAAGAACTGACTTTGGAGCAACTGGTTTTGGATGAATTCGCTTTGGAGGAACTGGCTTTAAAAGAATTGACTTTGGAGCAACTGGCTTTGGAGGAATTGACTTTGAAGGAACTGAGTTTGAAGAAAACTGGCTTTGAAGGAACTGATTTTGGAGCATCTGACTTTGGATGGAATTGGCTTTAGAGAACTGGCCTTCCAACACCTGGTTTTGGAAGAATTAGTGTGATGGGTTATGGAGAATGGTGTGGATATGACATGGAAAAAATTACCAGAAAAGAAATATTGAACAAACGAGTAATGACTGAGTGAGAGCACACAGTTAACAAGGAGGACAGCTGAGTAAACTGTTTAAAACAATAATATTTATAACAAAATATTGATTAAAAATAATAAAAGCGCCCACAGGTGATTAAAAGTCTTTGATAAATACTAAAAGTCAATAAAAACTAAGTGGACTTAAAAGTTCTTTAAAAATGGTTAAAAAGGGCTAAAACCATGGCACCAGCAGAGAGGGTTAAAGTGCGTTGTGCAGATCCTCCACGAGTGGTGCCGTCTGCTGCTCAGACCCCTCGTGCGTCTCTCTCTGCGTTTTCCCTCTCAAGGCTGATTTAAGCTTCCCAGTTGGGTTAAGTCCTGGCAAGGGCTGCTATTGGATCTTCTGACTCTTGTTTTTCCTCCAGGGCTTCTGGTAGCCAATCAGAAAGCTTGCAACAACAGTTGCGCCGTGTTCGTGCTGTTCTCGTGCTCCTACGTGCAAAAGTCACATAGCGTCAAAACGCACAGATCTGTGATCTGGTTGTGATTGGCCTGGAACCTGATTAGCTCAGAAGAGAAGCTCCAATGGCAGCCCTTGCCAGGACTTACCCCAACGGGGAAGCTTAAAGGGACTATACTCGATTTTTTGCAACAAAATAACTTGAGAACAATTTCCCCCTAGTACTGGTATCTTGTTAATGTATCTATTCAGGTAGAAATTAGTCCGCAAAGTCCTGTCAATGCCTAATAAAATCCTGGTTGTGTCCAACTTTTTCTGTTTTGTTTTTAGCATTGTGGCTAATTGTTGTTAGCATGGAGAGTCACCTCGCCTCTAACAGCTGTGAAAATACAGTAAAACACATCATGATGAACAATTCTGAAGCATAGAATGCATTAGCTAAGTGAGCAAATCATGTAGACTGATGTAAGAAGTTTAAAATTAAATATTTCTGTTTGTTTACATTTTAAGGATGCAAAAATCAGGTACAGTCCCTTTAAATCAGCCTTCACGCTGCGTCTCTTCGCCAGCCAATAAAAACAGTCACTGAGTCCAGTTCAAAGATGTCTTTTAGGCGTCAATTAAAGTAAGCTAAGTGCTGATAAAGTGTGAAGGATAAAACAGGAAGGCATGCAGGCACACAAAATAAAAGAAACACAACTTAAAAACATGCTCTTCAAAATAAAACTCCTAAACGTCACTGCCTTACATTAGCTTTGGAAGCAACTGGCTTTGGAGAAACTTTGGAGCAACTGGCTTCGGAAGAATTTGTTATGTTGGTGGTGTAAAATAAAAGAATGCAAGAGCTTAGTAACTCTTCATGAACTTTTAATGCGGAGAGTGCAGGTTCATGGCATGAGTAGTTCTATCTCATTCACAGTACAGCTACTTCACACTGCCCTCTACAGGAGAGGCGTATAGCAGAGTTGTAAACCATAAGTGCTATGTTATTACATGTACATTTGAAAACACAACAGAATTGGCTTTGGAGCAACTGACTTTGGAGGTATTGGCTGTGATGGAACTGGCTTAGGTTTTAGATCAACTGGCTTTGGAGGACTGTCTCAGAAAAGGAGAAGTGCTCACTAACACAAATTTACAATAGACAAATTTGTGAATACGATTTAAAAGAAAATGTTTCTTTTTGTGTGTGTACATAAACACAATTTAATGTCAAAATCTCTGATATGTGCTTTAAAAATCATTGATCTACTGCAACAAATCCACAATCTATAGCTTTTTCCTGCTTCATATCTGCCATGTCAATCAGCCAAAACAGTCCACCCTCCTGTTGTCTCGTTCCCAGGACATTCAGCACTAGGTCAGCTGTCTCTTAATGCTAACACACTCAGAATGTGCCACACTAGCACTGCTGGTCTCACAGTGGGACACAAGATAGAGAGTGAACGCTCCGGGCTAATAACAAAGACAGTGAGATTTAGAGAGGCGATAATGCTAATGAAAAACACTCAGCGTCAGCGTTTACTGCTCTGGCACGGGACAGAGAAGCAGGCTTAGATTATCAACCACACCACAGCGCCTCCTGTTGGTGGGAGAAAACGTCCACCAAAGTCACCAGATCAGACTTATTTCTGTTGGTAAAAATAGTGAAGCATGTTTAAATTAGTTGACGATAAACAGTTAGCCAAATACATTAATGCAGTATTTTTGTTTAACTAATCGTGTAGTGAACTGTAAGTAAAATAAAAGTCAGTTTTTAGGGAGATATAAAGTCTGCTCAGAGGAAAGTAAGACATGGTTTACTATGTTTTTAGTCCAACAAAGACATCCAAGAAAAAATAAATAAATAAACATGCTTTTGCTCAAGTCAATAAAGTATAATGAATGATAGAATAAAGTATCATATATAAAAAGTTACGTTATTCACCTTATATTGCCCACACACTTTTTTGGGGGAACGTATTTCTGGTTAGCTGCAGTTAGTCACCCTTTTTTTTTTTTTTTTTTTTACTCAAGGCTATTCAGCTTTGCTTTCCTGAGGTTTTCACACGGGTTATACACATTTAAATTCTTTAAAAACATTGCTACTTTAAGTTTATGTGTAAATAAATAAATAAATATTAGAAATAAAACATTTTGTCATTTAGAGGCTGTGCAAAATCTTCCAGGGCAAGACATCCAAAAGTAACTCATTGTAAATCAGCTGAAAAATATACAGTATATTTGTATGTTTGAAAAATGGGTTGGGGGACAGATTTATTTGGTTGGAGGGCCTGATTTGGTCCATGGGCCCCATGTTGAATGCCCCTGTTTTACTTGTTGTTTTATCTGTTTTAGATTGCCTCGCGAGTCAGACAAACAAACATGTTAGCTGTCTTCACAGGAAGTGCTCTACCAAGAAAAGTGGGTGGGCAGAATGAGGTGAATAAAGTCACTCATGTTAGCTGCTTCATTTAGCTTAAAATATAAAAGATTGATAGTTTCCCAACTGAAGCAAAAGCTTCAAGCTGTTTTCTTCACTGACATAAATTTAAGTGAAATAAACCAATCCTGATTCATATTAGTTCATAAACACTGTGTTGGTCGTGTTTGTTCATCATTAAAAATAATTATTGAAATTAGCCATGTTTTTTGTTCCACTTTGAGATGCCAGAGCTGTTGGGGGCACTTCTAGGCCTAGACCAGGGCAAATGATTCAAGCCGGAGGACCTGATTTTTTTAGTTGTAATATAATACATTTTGCTGTTTTCATGAATAAGTATATTGCATCACATTCTGACTAAATCAGACCACTGACCACAATCTAATTGTTTTGCTGTTTATGAAAATGCTTATTGTAGTGTGGATATTACCATGTGCCGAAGGAACTCATTGAACCTTTAGGTTTTCCTTTGTCAAAATCAGGTACCCTCTCTTGTAAGTGTTTATTCTGGGTTAACTATGAAGACAGTACATATTTTTCACATTTTGCTGTAAATATTTCTTTTCCTATGAGTCACAGGTGTAAATGCTTCAGAACGCACACTGCATCTCCCTGACTCACTGCTTAAACTCACATCATTGTTAACGTAATAAAACATAAATACCTACATGCGTCCTTGCAGTACCAGCGTCAATTCAATAACTGCAATTAGCAAGTCACACAGACCACAGTTATTCAGGTAACATTGTGCCTTTTCATAACATGTTATGAAATATGAACTTTTAAATCATTTTGTGGCATTGTCTTTCTGTATGTGTTTGTAGTTGAGGGAGGGTGGTGACAGAAGTAAATAAATACATTTTACATAAACCCAATGAAATGACTGCAAAGACAACCAACAATGAAACTGGAGTTTATTCTCGAAAAGTGACACAGGTTTGTTAAATGAGTGGACAAAGGTAGATGTTGGTGTAATTTAATTATAACTTAGCCTTAGTTAAAAGTCTTGATCATGACACATTTGAATTACATCTATACACCAAAGGCATGGATTCAATCTGAATACAGTATTGCTAGCATGCCGCTGCTACAAATGTGGTGCTAGAAAGTAACCTTTCCATCTAGCTCCACAGAAACACAAACTGCTCATATTCAGCAGAAGGAGTATCTACAGTTTTAAGAAGAGTCATATCAATTTCTACCTATTTTCACATAAACTTTTTTACGGTTCAAAATCAATTTGCACAAAAGGGCTTTAAGCTTTAGCTTCGGCTACCTTTACCTTCAATTACCAATCAAAGCAAGCAGTTTTACAAACTTGTCAGGCCTGCGTTTTCGGCTCCAATCAACTCGAGCTCGTCCCGATTGTCGTGCAAAGAATCATGGAGGAAGCACAACTGGGTATATCCATTAGCCTGTAGAGCACCTAACAAAAGGCTAAAGCTAACAACCAATATGGCAGCAAACCCACCATGATGGATCACTTGGCCAAAGGCTCTCGCCAAAATGAACAGTGTTGAGGAAAAAGTATTGAGAAAGTAGTTTAATTACTCATTATTTAGTACTTTTTATAAATGTAATTAGTTACATTACTTACTGCCCCATTAAAGTAACTTATTTACATTACTTTGGGATTACTCTGTGTATTATTGCAAACATCAATCAAAAATGGGATTTAAATTGTATTATTGGCTTTTCAACAAAGGCAAACAACAAATGAATTGTTTAAACAGGCTCATGTGAAGCAAAATTAACATTTATAATGATTCTATCCCTGTTTCTGAGCTGTTTTATCTCACACAATGTAACTGTTATAGATTTTTTGGCTTAAATGAGTAATTTGTTAGTAGCTATACTTTATTTAAGAGTATTTTCACCATAACTAAGCTATACTACTAGTTACTCAAAAACGCAATTTATAATTACAGTAACTATAGAGTTGCAGTAGTCTAACCTCGACATGACAAAAGCATGGATACGTTTTTCAGCATCACTTTTAGGCAATATATTTCTAATTTTGGCAATATTTTGCAAGTGAAAAGATGCTGTCTTACACGCTTGACTTATGTGCTTTGAATGAGAGCTCTTGGTCAAATAAGACTCCTAAGTTTCAGTCAAGCTGGAGGCTACACTGACCAGGGTGATTGTCTGCTCAGCCAAGGAGTCTCGCTGGTGTTTTGAACCCATTAGAATAACTTCTGTTTTCTCAGGGTTGAGTAGTAGGTAGTTGAGGGTCATCCGGGTTTTTATGTCCCTCACACAGGAACCAAGTCTTTCTAATTGATCGGTCTGATCTTGTTTCATCGATAGGTACAGTTGAGTATCATCTGCGTAACAATGGAAATCAATGCAATGTCTTTTGATAATATTACCTAATGGCAGCATATAAATAATAAAAAGGATTGGCCCGAGTACAGTGCCCTGTGGCACTCCATAGGCTACTTTAGAGCACCATGAGGAGCTTTGGTTTACATTTACAAACTGGTACCTATTGCATAAATAAGATTTAAAAATTATACCCAACACTGGCGATGAATGCTCCTGTTCAGTTTTGCAGTAGCTCAATGACCCAGTACAACAGGCTCCAAACATTAGCAGCACACCCAATAAAGACTGAATTTATTACACAGTAGATGCTTACCAGCAGCACATCACAAGAAAAAGGTTTGTATATCACAACACATTAATAGCGTATGATGATCTCTTTTTTTGGCGCATGTAACACTGTATATCACATGAAATGAAAACTTGTTAAAATGACACGAGTTTTGACTGAAGTCACATGGAGACATTTTCTTTAGGCCTAAGGTAAGTTCATTAGGTAAGCTTAGAGCTGGAGCTTTGGTTAGGTTAAAATTAGGACAAGGATTTTGTTAATATTCATAAATATTCAGACATCTTTACAACCACCATAGAAATGAATTGGGACTGCAACACGTGTCATATTTACCCAAAAAGAGGTGAAATCGTGCTGATCATACACTATTGACATGTCCTGGTTTTTGGCATTAGTTGTGTCATTTATGTTGTTATGATTGGCTAAAGAAGGGCAGTTTTAAGCTTTATCCATACATGTTCATATGTGATTTAATAAACTGAAAATAAATATCCACACGTCTCTGTTGTCTGATGTGGACAGCTGCTGTTGCTTTCACACATCTGGAGATCATTTAAACACTATTGAAAGAAATAATATTGTACATTGGTAAGTCAAATTTAAGCTTAAGTGATGAGGAAACAGTGTGATGTTGAAGTGGTTTACATAGATCCACCACCTGCCACCAATCTGCATAACATCTGAGAAATTAAAGTGCATTTTGGAGAAGTGAAATGCAATGCAAATGTTCCATTTTCCACATTCGTGACAGTGTTGAATATAACCACTGCATATTACACAAAATGTTTTCAACTGGAAGTCTAAAGCATCTCATCTTATTATGTTTAGTCTGTTACTAATCATTACATTAGTAGTTGATTAGTCAGTAGTTAAAGATGGGGTAGCTAACTTTTTAGTTGTAAATTAGTCAACTTTGTGCTTTCCACTAAAAAGTATACAGTAAATGCAGCACTTTGTGAAAAAAATGAGACCTCTGAGTACTGTCTGAACTGAATGATAAAGAATTTTAGTTCTAATAAGGAGCTGAATGCTGCGCTCTGATTGGCTGAGCTTGGGGTGGTCACTCCAGTTTCACTTTGTTGTTTGTAAAAAGACGTTTATAAGCCATAAATGCAACCAAAATGAATACGTATCGATATTAACCATGAGAGGAAGTTGTCAGATTTAATACCTAAAATGGCTCTCAGTGCAGGACAGATTATCATATTCAATGTTAGTTTTTTTCAAAAATATCCTTGAATCTAAGCTTCCACGGATAATTTATCAAAATATTTCTTTCAGTGATGAAAAGCATAATTATAACACTAGGCATGCCTCTGCAGGAAAATTTATTTTACCAAAAACTAAATCAAACTGGATAAAAAAGACGTTTGTTTATAGAGCGATGCACAAATGGAACACCCTTCCCAAGATAATAACTCTAGAGGGGAATGTTACAAGATTTAAAGTATTACTTAAATCTTTTTTAAGATGCAAATGAGTTTGGAAGTTTTTACTTCACAGAATCTAAGTTTTCATTCTAGATAATTGTCGTCCAGATCAACATTGAGAGATAAAGCACAGATCGAGAAGTATGTGTGTGTTTATTGGTACTGAGGTTTAATTTTATGGTTATACGTTCACATGTAAATATTAGGACCTAAAATTACTAAAAAAAAAAATGTAGGTGGAGCCAATACAAAAGTCCTGTTAATGTTTTGGAATTTTTGGGGACTTTTTTTATTTGGAGGTTTACAAGTATAGAAAAATGAGTCTGGATCATCCCAGAGGCCGTTTTTGTTCTAAATAAAAGGGATACAATGGTATTTTTTATACTTAACCTTTCAAGGTGCTTCAAAGTTTGCTTTTTTCCGACACTGAATAAAATAGAATTTTCAAGAAAAAGGGGGAAACTGGATTTATATAATAAAACTTTGCCACTCGTGCAGTGCACCTTTAAATTTTATTTTTTTCAAAATGCAAATTTCCCCTGTGAATAAAAGAAAGTGAATAACCCTTTGTCTCTGAACCTCCATCAAGTTGGCCACTGTCCAGGTTGTTCCCTGTCTAAGGCCCAAAGTCACTGGGATAGGCAGGAACAGGAACAAGTGATAGAAATGGAATGAATGAATAAATGTACATTTTATTCCCATGTTTTAGTTTTCCAAACCCAATTGTGGATTTTACCCAAGTTTAGCTCTAATTTACACCCAAAATAACCCAGTTATAAATCCAACTGGTCTAGTCACCTCACAAATCACCACATTTTAAATTAGTAAAAAAATTTCAAACTATTTCATGACAAACTACAAAGTTATTGATCGTAAAACCTGCCCTTCGCCCTCCATCTGGTCTGAGTTGTACAAGATGAACAGAACCTCTTCTCTTTCCCTCTCTACCCATCACATTAAGTCTACAAGGCCATAAGAAGCACCTATGTAGTGCCATTACATTTACACCCTCACAAATCAATGCCTTCTTCTCAGCTGACTCCTCCGGGCCACCGTACAGGAGCGGTGCTTACCTCGTCACTCACGCCACACGGCCGTATAAAGCTGCTGCCTCTGCCTTCTCTCTATTCAGCACTATTGATTTTGTCATCAGCGCGGCCGGACTGGTGGAGAGGGAGTTTTTCTCTGTCAGACCCAGCTGCTGTGTGGACGCTGAAGAGACAGATACGTGACATAACCGCTTCCGCCCGGCCTACGCTTCAACCGGACTTAAATAAAGCATGGTTTACTGGTGTATTTACAGGAAAAGACCGCCTAAGTGCAGCTTAAGGAGGGAAAAATAGAGCGATGCAAAGCTAAGTGTGCATACATTAGCCATACACTTTCACCCTCATGTGTAATAAATGACAAAATGTTTAAAGCTGCGATTTTCATACTGCAAAATAGAAAGTAGGAAGCTAAATTCATCCAGCTTTCCCAAATTCTTCAATATTTGGTAATGTTGGTGAGTAATGGTGTTTTAGGCAACCACGCAAATGATTTCAATGCTAACACGTTTCTTTTCCTATTGTCTTTGAGGTCATTACAATTCTCTATCAATGGTTAAATCCAGCTGTCAAAATCTGACAAGTGTTGCCAGATTTTCAGAAAGAATCACGCAAACTCAGCCCTTCAATAAAAAGTTAACAAAGTACTCGATTAATTGGAACATTGTGTGTTGCTGCAAAACAAGTGCATGTGTCTTTCTTACATCAATAATCACTTATAGACCTGAAAACATGCTAAAGTCCATGTAAATTGATATGTTATTTACATAAATCACACCTGAAAAATGGCTAAAATAAATTCCTTTTATGAACTGAAAGTGCAGTCCAAAAGAGACTTCAAAAAAAAGAAGCCCAAAGTCGCTGTAAAGACTTGGATTTGGCAACTCTGAGACTAAATACAGTATGTTGGAAAATAAAATCTATGTATTTGAACAGACAGATTAATAAAATAGAGAAAAGGGAAATCATAATGTGACGATTTCACCAAAAAAAGCAGATTGTCACAGAGATGAATGCACAATTTGATTTTTATCACGATATCACCCACTCATGAACTATATTTGTCTGTACCCAAACAAACTAATCTGAACTAATATTGCCTCAAAAGAATGTTTTGGTTCCGTCTCTTGCAATGATCTGATCTCTTGGAAAAAAGAAAACAGCCAATAGACAAACAAGAGCAATAAAAGACCAAGCAGAACAGGAGAACCTAAAAACAGCCATGCATATCAGATCATTGCAAGAGACAGAACCACATCATGGACTGGAAGAATGCCAGGGTCATTCGTGCTGAAAGTAACAAATACCAGGGAGGTCATCGAGATCTGCAAACGTGGACCCAACAAACAGCATAAATCGTGACGAGGGAGCGTAGACCTTATCACACACATGGCCCTGGAGAAGACGCCAGACAGTAGGGGGCGGAAGTTCCCCCTATTGTCTGGCAAAATGGTGTAAGCGGCCAACAAGACACGTCACCATACCAACTAGTGACACTTCTGAGGAAGGCTACAGGAAGTAGCTGAAACATGTAAAGCAGTTAATGAAGCGCTCCTGTCTGACAAAAAGAAAACCATTTTTTGGAAACTTAACATAAGAAGATAGAATGAATCTCTACACAAGAAATTCTGCGAGCTATGTCACGCAATATATAAGAGGTGCGCACTCAGAATGGTGGTCTTCAGGCTCAAATGATGAATAAAGGGCTAAATACTGAGACCTATTCTATGGTTAGATGCCAAAACGCCAAACTCGAATTGAAACGAGAGACCATGGTGATGTACGACAGAAACAAACATAGGAGACAAATGATGGGCAAAGATAAGTAGACTTGGAGAGATTATGATTTATGTTGAACTGCACAGGTTTGTGTTAAGAGATTTAAACAATTTTTTTCCTGTCAAATGTCAAAAAGGACAGTCAGGGTGGAGAGCCGGACAGACAGGGTAAATGAGGACAGTTTGAGCTGACCAAATGGCACCAAATATGGGTCTCAGGGCTGGTGGCAAGAACTGGAGAACAACATGAAGAACGCTGCTTGAGGGCAGAAAAATTCTGTAAAAACCAAAACAGCACCTGTAGTTGTCCATGCGCCGACGAAATAGTCCCTCGTGCAGAAACCATCCGGCTGAGAAGCTGCGTCATGTATCTGGAAGTTCTTCAGGTGAGGCCGTCGTGAGGTCTGTGTGGCTCCTGAGTAGAAAAGACAACAAAGCCAAAAACAATCCAGAGACAATAGAAGCACACTCCTAACCTGGTACAAGGAAGTTCACGTCAGGGTCAACAATGAAGGTATAACGACACTCAAACTCAGGAGCAAGTCCAGTTTATTTAGCATCACTGACATACAGAAGAGAAGATTAGAAAACTCTGAGAAGACTGAACAAAATGTCTTACTGACAAAATATATATTGCAAAAGTGGTAAACAGGATCAAGACAAAACCGTTGTGTGTTGACTTTAGGCAGCTCCAGAGTTTTGTAGGTCTAATATCAATAATTCAAATTAAAAAAGGTATGATTTAGTTTGAAGTTTCTGCCCTTTGTATTGCATTCATCTACAGCCCAAGACAGGAGTTTTTAATAATTTTCCCCATATTGAATCCAGACTATTGGTTGATGGTCAGACTGCGATGATTGTACAAATTGTCATCAATGCTAGCATCTTTTTTATTTATTCTTTTTTTTTTGTCAAAATTATCAACAATTTCATTTATTGTGATATTTAATTAGAGCACAGCTGAAATAATATGTTCTCTAGTCAAGACAATTATCATCACAAAAATGTAAAGAAATATATATTTTGAAAATGTGGCAGGGGCCCATTTAAACAGACTGAGGGCCGCATCTGGTCCCTGGGCCACAGTTTGCCCAGACTTTGCCTAATGGATTTACTTTTTGAACATTGGAACCACACTTTATAATCCATAGGTTAATCAATAGGTTACTATGGCAACCTGTTGCCATAGTTAGCCCAGACCAGAACATTCCGTGGCTTTGAAGTGTGATGTCACCAAGACTATATAATGACAGAACGCCAACTTCACCTCATTCACTCACCAGACGTCGGCAGAGAAGCAGGTAAGTCAGAAACCAGCAGAGACATTCAACAAAACACAGAGACTAAACTAACCAAAGTCATGATGGACACAACTTATCTGCTCCGGGACAACCAGGAGCTGAGAAAGCAGCTACAGAGGGAAAACCAGGCCTCCAAAGATCTGCTCAGAGAGAACCGGGAGTTGAGAGAGCAGCTACAGAGGGAAAACCAGGCCTCCAAAGATCTGCTCAGGGAGAACCGCGAGCTGAGAGAGCAGCTACAGAAGGAGAAGGAAGAGAACCAAGCCTTTCAAAAATCCCGACAACAGGAGGAGAAAGCAAAAGAAGCTGCAGAGCAAACCCACCAGCTCACAGCAACAAAGACACAAGTGAACATAATGGAGGAAGAGAAGACCCAGCTCATAGCAGAGGTAGACACCTTCAAATCTGCCCTGGAACAAGAGAAGCGTGCCCACGCGGAAACCCAGGACAAACTGAGTTTTAAGGTGAATCTCCTCCAGGACGATAAGGACTTCCTGGAGTCTGTGTGGAAAGACCTCGTCAGCAAAGTTAACGAGCAGGAGAAGACCATACAGGAGCAACAAGACAGGACACAAAGTCTGAAACAAGAGCTTCTGGTGGTCAATTTGAAGCTGGCAGCCTCCTCACATGAGCTCAGTAAGAAAGAGGAGTTGATAGAGCAAGAGAAGCGTGCCCACAGAGACTCTCAGGACATGATAAGCTTCAAGATGAATCTCCTGCAGGACGATAAGGCCTTCTTAGAGTCTGTGTGGAAGGACCTCATCAGCAAAGTGAAGGAGCAAGAGAAGACGATAGAGGAACAACAGGACAGGACACAAAGTCTGAACCAGGAGCTTCTGCTGGTCAGTTTGAAGCTGGCGGCCTCCTCACATGTGCTCAGTAAGAAAGAGGAGTTGCTAGAGCAAGAGAAGCGTGCCCACAGAGACACTCAGGACATGATGAGTTTCAAGATGAATCTCCTGCAGGATGATAAGGCATTCCTGGAGTCTTTGTGGAAAGACCTTCTCAGCAAAGTAAAGGAGCAGGAGAAAACAATAGAAGAACAACAGAAAAGGACACAAAGTCTGAACCAAGAGCTTCAGACAAAGATAGCAGAAGTAGACACCCTTAAATCTGCACTAGAGCGAGAGAAGTCGGCCAACAGAGAAGCTCAGGACAAACTGATGCAGCGGGAAAGCGAGAATGTGGAGCTGAACTCTGAACTGTCCTCTCTCACGTCCGCCTTGAACGAGGAGAGACTCACCATCAGAGAGGTTCAGGGCAAACTGGAGCAGCAGGAAAGGGAGAATGTGGAGCTAAAGACTGAACTGTCCTCTCTCACGTCCGCCTTGAACGAGGAGAGACACACCATCAGAGAGGTTCAGGGCAATCTCCAAACCCTCCAGAACGAGAAGGTCAGATTGGACTTAGTAATGAGCGAATTCAGCAGCAAAATGATCGAGCACGAGCATACGATACAGGAACAACGGGACAATATACAAAGCCTGAATCAGCAGCTTCAGACAGAAAGAGCAGAAGTAGACTCACTAAGATCTGCTCTGGAGCAAGAGATGTCGGCCAAAAGAGAGGTGCAGGAAAAACTCGAACAACAGGAGAGAGAGATTCTGCAGCTAAAGACTGAAGTGTTCGCTCTAAATTCTGCCTTGAATGAGGAAAAGAACATCGTCAGCGAGATTCAGGGTAAACTCCAAAGCCTGCTGGACGAGAGGAACAAGATGGAGCTTGACGTGAGAGAACTCGACAGCAGAGCGAAGGAGCAAGAGAAGACGATACAAGAACAACAGGACAAGACGCAAAGACTGAATGAGGAGCTTCAGACAGAAAGAGCAGAAGTAGACTCACTAAGATCTGCTCTGGAGCAAGAGATGTCGGCCAAAAGAGAGGCTCAGGACAAACTCAAACAGAAGGAGAGAGAGATTCTGCAGCTAAAGACTGAAGTGTTCGCTCTAAATTCTGCCTTGAATGAGGAGAAGAGCATCATCAGCGAGATTCAGGGTAAACTCCAAAACCTTATGAACGAGAGGAACAAGATGGAGTTTGTCTTGAGAGAACTCATCAGCAGAGCGAAAGAGCAAGAGAAGACGATACAAGAACAACAGGACAAGACACAAAGACTGAACGAGCAACTTCAAACTGAGAGAGCAGAAGTCGAAACATTGAAATCTGTCTTGGACCAACACAGATTTCTTGAAGACGAGAAGAACTTCTTGCAGTCTGTGTGGAGAAAGAGCGTCGGCAAAGTCATCGACCAGGAGAAGACGATAAAACAGCAACAGGACATTATAAAGACACTAAACCAGGAGCTTCAGACAGAGAGAGCAGAATTCGACATGCTCAGGTCTGCTCTGGACCAAGAGATGTCGGACAACAGAGAAAATCAGGACAAACTGGAACAGCAGGTAAGAGACAATGTGGAGCTGAAGAAGAAGCAGAAGAAGAAGAAGAAGAAGAGGTGGTGCTTCTTCAGACGTTCGTAGACCTTCTTCTTCCACATGATTTGATTTCTTTATTTCTTTATTGGCAATTAGCACAGCACCATGAGTAATTTGAGGAGGTACAATGTTACTCCATTTTTCTTTATTGATGTAAAACTCAACAGGGTGCAGAGCTTACATGCTAGCAGTTAGCGTTAGCATATTTAGATGTGTTTGAATGTTTTTAATATTGTATTATAAGAGTTAACAAATCTATCTTGTCGAGCCGCCATGAGTAGCTTGAGGAGGTACAATGTTACTCCAATTTTCTTTATTGATGTAAAACTCAACAGGGTGCAAAGTTTACATGTTTTTGAATGTTTTGAATAATGTATTGTAAGAGTTAACATGTCTATCTTGTCGAACTGCCATGAGTAGTTTGAGGAGGTAGATTGAAACTCAATTTTTATTGATTGATTGATTGATTTCTTGCAGCATGGAGTGAAGTTTGCATGTTCTCCCCATGTCTAAGTAGGTTTCCTCCGGGCACTCCGGTTTCCCTACCTTTAAACAAAATAAATTTTCTATAAAATTTCATGATTCCTAATCATATTTCTTCTGTAAAGACCTTTATAAGCAGACCGGGAGTTACAATAGAAAGAAAAGAGACATGTTACACCATTTTGTTGTTGCAAAGCAAACATTGCTAATGCGTACATATCAGTCTAGATTGTGTTCTAGAGCGGTGGGGGTTGGGACCTCTGGGGGGTTGTGAAGCAAAATCTGGTGGTCATGAGATGATTTCAAGATATAATTATATAAATATGACTTGGTATTTTGTCTGGGTTTTTTTTTTACCTGAAAAGGTGTGGTTCTTTGAAATATAATACCAAAGTATAGACATTTTAATGGTTTTCCAACTTAAAATTACAATAGTCTATTTCATTGTGCTTGGAGGTCACGAGTTGGTTGTATGACTTTAGGGGTCCTGGTCTGAAAAGTCTGAGAACCCCTGTTCTAGAGCAGTAGTTCAGTCACCAACCCAAACACAAAATGTATGATACTTGCAAAGTGTTGTGTCTTTTATCTGATTTTTCTTTTTACAACAATATTTTTTACAACCCCAAGGGGTTTGCAAGCCCCAGGTTGAGAACCAATGTTTTAGAAAATGTCTTATTATGTGGGCTGCAGCGGTTACACTAGACCAGAAGTGTCCAAACTTTGTCTCATCAAGGGCCACATGTTGAAAAGCAGACTACATGTCAAGCAGACATGAAATGAAAACTTCAAGTTTAAAAATTCAACAAGCCAGCTTAAAACCATCATACTACACAGCAAAATTCTTTATATAAACTTTAAAAAGGTAGATTTTTCAAACTCAGTGTAAAATGCATTAGCTTCTTGAGGAGGTCTGAGGGCCGCAATTCGCCCTTGAGCCACAGTTTGGACATGACTGCACTAGACATAGATCCAATCAAGCAAAAAAAAAAAAAAATCCATCTTGAGGTTATTTGTTTTGTGTCGTGAATATTTCTCTGCTAAAACTAAATTGCTAAAAGGTAATTGTGGCAAAAATTGTTGTTGTTTTTTTAACTCTATGGTTACAGTGTTCTTTTTATCTTTAACACTTCTAAGAGCTTACATTTTTGTTTTTAATCAGATAATGATGAAAAAAATGGGGCGTGCTTCGGGGCATTTACCATCGTCCAGCCCAGTTGTTCCTAATCCTTTTCTACCAGTGAAAACAGAGAAATGCTCAAGATGAGTCTGGATGATTCATGAACTAAAACAGTGCATCATTTTTTTAAGATCTCTCACAAAAATGGAAGAAAAGAACCTTATATCTCACAGACAGAACTTTCTCTATGTTCTAACGTTGAGCGAACAAAGGATTTTACAAAATAGTCTGTTTTATGTGTCCTTGCCAAAAAATGTTTCCAAAGCTACAGCGACAGAATGTAACTCTCTGCTTGTATTAGAAATATACTCTTCTAATGCTGCTGACCCTTTGTCAAATCAGTGTTTGTGTAGGATGAAAGTCAGACATAATGGAAGCAGAGAGAACATCCAGAGCTCTTGTATCAAACCGGGCTCGTCGCCGTGGTAACCTGAACTGCATCCTCCAGATTCAACCTTGAGAGAACGACAAAAGCTAAATGTAAAATATACGCTGTGATCATACTCGGGCAAATTGTGCAGGAGCAGTTAAACAAAGAAGGTTGGTTTAATAAGTACGTACCATGTAATTAGTTTGTTATGCAGAAAGATAAGGTACAGGCAGATGTAGATTTAAGATGATTCATTGTTCTTTGAGCTTTACAAAACAACATTAGTAGCCTACTCTGGAAATAGTAACATCTGAAAGACATGAAGTTGGCATAATCAATTGCACCCACGAATTGTGCACTTCTCTAGAATGGGAGTTGATGAAACTAACTAAGTGTCAGGAGCAGGACCACAGCCCTTTCGCACCAGGAAACCACGCCTCGCTCGTCTTCTCGGACACACCTCCAACTACCCAGAAGCCTCTAGTTAAACTGTCCTTTCCTATCAACACGTCTTGTCTCAGATCTCTCAACACCACATTTCATCTGTCCTCCTGCTGAAGACATTTTCATTTACAGGTGGGGGGGTCCTGAATCGACTGAACGGATCGCCGAGACAGAGCCCCCATCCACAGTCTCCCGATCCAGCCATCAATCATCAATAAAAATATATGAATTGCATTCTTTGATGTGGTGTGGTCCTTGTTAGTGAATGTCCATAAAGTTATCTTGAATTGTACTTATTGTATCTCTTTTTTATCCTGGCCCACGCCTGATGGATCTGTGTTGAACTCTGATTTGAGTTTTTCCATAGTATCCATCTGGAACTTTACTTGGTGAAAGTGTTTGGGAAAAGGTACAACCTTTAATACATCGATTGTATACACAGAAGGTAGGCCCCGCCCACACCCACAGCTAATCACAGCAATGAATCGTAATGGTGTATCCAGTGTATGCGTGGGATAGAACGGCCCTGTCCCAATACTCATGCTACACACTACACACATTATGCAGTTTTATGTATGCTCCATTGACCTCTTTGCATAAAATGGACTTTGTGTATCAGCTGCATTACATTTGATCACTAATACAAAGTCTCTCACTCATCACTGCACTCTGTATGATTTGGTTGGTTGGTCTTTGACATTTGATCAATTTTGGGTGGAATTGAGGTCATACAAAGCAATACACTAGCAAAATAAACAAAATTAAACCTATTTCAAATGGTTTTGTAACTAAAAATTATTACAAAAGTACAGATTATTTTTTCCTGTGAGGGTCGCGAGTTGGTTGCATGGTTATTTTGGGGGTCCCGGGCTGAAAAGTTTGGGAACCCCTGCTTTACTGAACTGGGACAAACATCCTTCTCATACTTTGCACCGTGGTCTTGGAATGAGTTACAGAAAGATCTCAAAGGCTGTGTCTGAATGTGCGCCCTAACTACCTTATTCTATTCAGGGTCACGCCATGTTGTAGAGGTGTCCGAATATCCAGCAGGTCAAAAGTAGTACACTCAAAATTTCCCACAATGCATCTGGAAAAGCAGTGAGCATGGATGTCACTAGAACAATCAATACAGACCACAATTCATTGCGAGAATCGGAAAAAACAATGCAGACAGCGACAGGTCTTGAACATTTTATTTTGCAAACTGAATTCTATTGCTACAATTACAATCGCAAATTGAATTGGGCAGAAAAATCTCGATGAAAAATCATTCCCAAATCGTGCCCTATACTGGGACAAGACAGATTTGACATTATCCCATAAAGAACCAATCAAACACAAGCCCTTCCGATCACATGTGCGTTCTTGCGTACCACACTAATAAACCGTAATGTAGCTCTGCAAATGAAACACGAAACAGATCTCCAGCCTGACTAACGACGTCCCGATCGGTGTCCAAACGTTCATATTCTCCTCCGCGCCGTGTCCCGTCGATGATACTCAAAACTTAATTAACAGATGATCAATAGTGTTTACACTGCAAAGCGACTGGGGCACTTTCTAATTAGAATATCCATACATTATTAATGACATTAGCCAGCGCCGAAATTAAAAAGGAGACAACTGCCGCGTTCAATTAGAGACGGCGCGAGGAGAGGGAGCCGGCCCGAACGCGCACGTCGCTGAACCGGGGCTGGTTGTAAGTCATCTCGGCGTTGAGTGGCACGTAATTAGCGATGAAGATGATGGATTTGGATTACAAGTGTTGCTACATGGGTTGGGGAAAAGCTGGCAGTAAGTAACGGAGGCTGCCGGAGCGGGTTATAAATGGGACGTGGCACGAAGTGGTTAAAAATACTCATGTCCTTTAAAAGACTCGCTGCTTTGGGTGGGAAAATGAACATATTAATTACACTATAGAAGGCGAGATGGGTATTTTTAGTGGCACGTTATCGGCCGTGAGTGAGTTATTGGTGAAGAATTGCAGGTACAATCCAACACATGTCATTATTCTGTCATCGTTTTATATTTGTTTTTACTATATGTTTTGAGTTAAATAAATGTAAGCAGTTGTAACATTTTTATTGTTTTATGTAAATGTGGTGCATCAATGTGGTGCATCAAAGTGACCATATACATTTCAGTAAATTTAATATTATTTTACTGATTATATACATTTTATTTTTGGTAATAATAAAATTGCTAAATTTAGTACTAAGACTAGTCAGTAATAAATACTTAACTGATTTTTAGTAAGAGAAGAGTCACTCCCCAATTGGAGTCAGTGCCAAATTGGAGTTAAAAGTTGATGTGCACATGATGCCCAGAAGGTTTTGCGCAGGCGCATAAACGTTAGTGTTTGACTACGGCAACACGAGGAAAAACAACAAAGAGTATGCTATAGGGGAAAGTGGGGTGATTTGTGTTCTACAGAAACATAGAAGAAATTGGTCATGTGACCATACATTATTGAAGGTTTAGCCATTTCACTCATCCTGTAAAGATGGGAGGCTGTTTGCATGAGAAATAAGGGCATTTAAGTAGAAAAAAATAGTTTTTTCCCTTCAAAGTAAATTTTCTATGATCAAGGTTTTATGATTGTTGCATCTGAACAGTTATAGGCAGGTTTGTAATATATCACACATGTGTCAGTGCTTTGGTAAGCTACATTTTGATTCTATATAGTTAGCATGATGTTAGCTTAAATCTGACAGATGATGCAATTTTTCCAAAATGGTACCTGGGGTGATTTGTTTGGTGTTTAATTCTGAGCAGACATGTGCATGTTGTGCTCAGCCTTTTTTTTCTTTAATGTTAAATAACTTTATGTTTAATCCAAAATGTAAGTGGAAAATGCATAATGAGTTTAACCTGCAGAAGATATCTGTTTCTGAAATTAAAATATACTTTTTTACTGTAATAATAAATGGCACAATTGACCCCAGTGCAATCTCTCCAAAGGCACAACTTCCCCCACACCAGGGGCAAGTTGTGCCACAAGACAACTTTTTTTCAGAAAGCTGTATTTCTTAAATACTGTACTTCAGATCAAAAATGATTGTTTCCAAAGATGCACCACATCCTGAAATATGTGTTCATGTTGTAGTTTGAAGAATTACTCTCATGGTCTCACTTTAAAGTCATGTTAAGTAAAAACTGGTACGTCTTACACCACTTTCCCCTATTTCACATTTACTTTTTAAAATGTGCTTAATTTAGGTTGCATATGAGCTTAACGTCTGTGAAAACACATCGTTTAACTGTTAATAAACTTCTTCAAACAGCTTAGAGCAGAGAAACTTTGAGGTCACCAACGTTAGTGTTAAATTGAATGTTTTTTATGAGTGTAGAAAGTATGAGATTTTACGTGACTTTAACAAAAAATAAACATTATTAAACTTTGATAACAGTTTATAATCTCATATGAGGCAATCTAAGGCTACTATAGAACATTTTTTACTGTTTCTGGCAGTTGAAAATATAGTCAAGCTAACAACATGATTGACTCCAATTTGGCAAGTGACTCCGATTGGGGAATGACAAAGTGTTCATGGTAAAAGTAACGGGGGAACCTTTGTGTGAGGGGTGTTGCGCCAGGGTGGTTTTAGCGGTGACACTTCCTGTTTCCCCAAACTCAATAAGGATGTGAAAGACAACGTCTTGTCTCTTCTATTCTCTTACTATTTACTATATTTTCAGGTAGTACACGTTAAAAACACCCAGACACTACATTGTAAGGTTGTTACTTAATGTTTTATTTGTTGATTATACTGTTTGGATGCGCATTGGTACTTTTCTGCTGGTATTTCTGAGTTAGCGGTCAAAGCTAACTCACAAAGTTAGCTTTTGAGAAAGATCAGCAGCGAAGTTACCTGCACCTGTAAAATCTAAAACGATTTCACAGCCAAACAATCGTGATACGTATCTCTGGTATTATGGTTTATTTTGGTTTAATAAGCATTTATTATTATTACTGACTGTACTTTATTTTTGTAACTCTAAAGTCTACATATGAGTCTGGTATTTTTGGGTTCAGGTTTGAGACAGTTAAATGTATTTAGATGCACAAGAGAAGCATTTTTAACTGAAATCAAACTATAATTAAATGATTCAAACTTTTGTAAACATCCGCTTCTGTCCACTCAATTTAACAAACCTGTGTCCTTACTTTTATATTCTGGAATAAACTCCTGTGGCGTTTTTGGTTGTTTCAGGAGTCATTTCATTAGCTTTATGCTAAGTTTATTAATTCAACCAGGTCACTATCCTCTCTCAGTTACACAAATACAAAGGGACTGTACCTGATGTTTGCATCCTAAAAATGTAAACAAACAGAAATAATTAATTTTAACCTTTTTCCTTCAGGCTACATGATTTCCTCACGTAGATGCATTCTGAGCTTCAGAATTGTTCATCATGATGAGTTTTAATGTTTTTTTCACAGCTTTTAACAGCGAGGTGAGTCACTATGCTAACAACAGTTAGCCACAATGCTAAAAACAAAAACAGAAAAAGCTGCACACAAACGGGATTTTATTAGACATAGACAGGACTTGGGACTAATTTCCACCTGATTAGATACATTAACAAGGCATCAGTGCTAGGGGGAAATTGCTTTTAAGTTATCTTGTTGCAAAAAATTGAGTACAGTCCCTTTAACATGCTAGCACAAAACTGATTTTAAGCTATTTTATAGATTTAATTTTTTTACGATTATTATTATTATTTTTTACAAAGCAGGCATTTGGCATTGCTGTTACTTAAAGCATCAAAAGTACAAACATTTAAGAGCTTGATGAACGCCACATGCAAAAGAGCAACAATTTGTACTATTCTTACTTTCTTTTTCTGTTCACATTAAATCACAACTTGTGCACTTTTCAACAATATCTATAATTTTCCACAGAACGACTAAAGCCTTGACTAACAGCCCTCTTTTCCCTTTGCACTTTTCACCGCGGACCTCAAAGTACCCACACGGGCAATCGGAGTTCATCTGCCCTCAACCGCGGAGAGCCGAGAAAAACCTAGCATAGCAAAGTTCGCTAATTACAAAAGGGACTTAAACACTCATAATTAGCCTTTTTCCATTGTGCGATCTGCTTATCACAATGTCATGCCAATGCAATTTGAGCGAAAAGTACAGCAGGAGGAGGCCCAGTCGGCGGGTTAGCGGTGAGAAGTAGCACTTATGCTCTCAGCTGGGAATCTACTCCATTACCGCGAGGCGTTCAGGGGCCGCCGGCGCTTTGGAGTGCCATTGTGTTCCGCGCGCTGACGTAATCTATATGGAGCGTATCGTTTGAAAAGGCGCTGATTTGTGGGCTGTTAAATCCTCTGGTTAAACGCGGGGTCTCGGAGCGGGAGTTAGCGAGGGAGATAAGTGCTAATAGAGAATAATGGCCCGTGTGAAAAGTGTGCTGAGGTGAACGCTGGTGCGGGAGGTGTTGGGTGAAAAGGTGTGTAAGGGGGATGTGTTTATGATAAGTATGGTTAATTATTTCAGGGCACTTTTTATTTGTGAAGAAAATTTAAAGGTCCTGTACCTGATTTTTGCTTTCTTAAAGGTACACATTGTGAATTTCTGGAGGTGAAAAGTCAACTTCACAATTCACTACAAATAGCAATTTTAAATCACTGTTTAGAACATTTTTTATTGGGGGTAAAAATGTTTTATGCGATAATTTGAAAAAAATACTGCTAAAAAGTTGCTTCTCCATGAAAATAAACAAGAGGAGGCCCTCCTTTGGACCAAATAATTTCTCATTTTTGTGGCCATGTAAGCCCACACAGTGTAAAGTCAGACATTTGTATTATTCAATTCAATTTATTTTTGTATAGCCCAGAATCACAACAATAAGTCATCTCGAAGGACTTCACAGTAACAGGTAAAGGTGCAGGAGTCCATGCGGGGAGGGACCAGGTCCACACAACCAGGTTAAAAAATAGTAGGAAAGCTCAAACAAGAGCAAGGAATAAAAGGAAGAAAAATGATAAAACAAGGTAATAATATAATTTTACTTAATGTGTACTAATAATATATAAATAGAAATAAATTTAATAATAGTAAAAATAGATGCAATAGTTTTCTTTCCTTGCTTCTCCTCCCCTCTGCCCCCCAACCCCGGCCACGCTCCATGCTGCCACCCTGACCATCCGACCCCCAAGCCACCAGAAGCCTCCAGCGCACGGCAGCCCACAGGTCCAAGTCCCAGCCAAACCCAACAGGAGCCAAAGTAAAATTGCCAAATAAAAACAGATTAAAAATGGCCCAACAAACAGCTATAATTCCTGCTCCTGTAGCCGTAGCAGTCCCTAATGTGTGGGGTTATGGAAGTACCTTTTTCTAAGTGAATGCATTAAAAGAAGTGGGTCAATTATTATTTCCTCAGTGCCACAAAAACATCTAAACAAAAAAACATGCTTTTATTTTAATTTTATTTTTTGGCCAAAAGGTTACCTGATGTGCCTTTAAAAATGTAAAAAGTAATAATAATAAAAAATAATTAATTTTATCCTTCCTACATTAGTCACATGTTTGTGCAGCAGCTCTGCTCTGTTGCTACAACACAAACAGTGTGATGACGCAAACTGATTGAACACAATGGCAGAAGTTGCACATTTATGGATAAAATTAGCTAAAACAAGCGATTTCAGCAAAACCATGAGCAAAACAGACTGATTTGTGTCTGAGAAGCTTTATTATACAACATGGGCAATGTTATATTTTGTTTCCCAAACTGATACATTCATTGGCTATTCAAACTCTTTCACTTGCTGATGTGACAGAGAAGTGAAGCTACATGTACAACTTTTGTTTGGAGATGTTTTTGTCATGTTTTTGCTGTTCTCATGTAAAAGGCGTTTAGTGTCACTAAAGTCTTAAATGATGCACTAGTTTAGAAATCTCTTTTTGACGTTTGCTAGCCGTTTGCTAGACGTTACACATTTTACCTATAAAAAGAAGTTTGTAAACTCAACAGTAGCTTGTAACGAGGCTCTGACCTCTGACCTCTTCTAAATGTGGTCTAGGTTTGTACCAGCTGACACTCTCCACATCTTTCAAAACTTGCGTATTTTCAGGGCTAATGCTACAGGAGAACGCTCCGGAGTTCTTCAAAACATAACTGACTAGCTAAGTGTTCGATAGCATCAGTATCAATAGTTATAATGCACACAGACAGCGCTCCACCATGGGAAGTGGGTGTTCCCTCGAAGAGCGTGACGACACATGCAAAGGGGTCAATACATACAAATATATATTTTTTCACAATATACCACAATATTCTGCTTTACTTTAAAAACTTTGCATTTAAATGAATTATTGGTCTGTCTTAAATGTGTTTGAGGGATACATCTGACTTGTACTTTGAAGGAGTTGCACTGATCAGAACTGATTTCTGACTCTTTGGGAAAGTCATTTCAAGTCTGTTCAGACTCGACTCTTTTCTGTTCCACGTCTCTGTGTCCCACTAGTGACTAGTCAAAATGGTCACTGAATGAAGCCGTATAATTGGCTGATTGGCAATAGGAAAGGCTATGTCAAACACGAGAATGATAAGTCACTTTGGCAATCCCAGTCTGGACAGAATCACATCTACATTCTACAGTGTCTCTGCGTGTGTTTGGCCTGAGGGCTGCTCAGTCCGGTCGGAATGGGGCAGCGTTTGGGTTCAGATCTGGACCGGAGTCCGCCTTTCGATGACCTGGGGGTCAGACTATTGTAACGGCCTGCTCACCGCTGTGGTGTCGAGATTAGACTCCCGTCATACTCTTGTCGAGATTGGAACTCCTCAGTAGCTTTTGTGACTTTGCGTTACGTACCAAGCTTCCCGCGGTAAATAGTTTACAATTAATTCAGCTAAGTTTAGGCATAATTCCAAGGCTAAGTTTAGGATTGGGACTTGGGTGAGGGTTAGCAAAACATCTATTGAAAATAAACAAATATTACAGATTTTCTAGCTATAACTTTAAACAAGGGGGTTCACATCTCGATGGGAAGTACAATCTCGATGGGGTGTCCAATCTCGACGTTACGCCGGCCTATCCAAACGAGCTATAAAACAGCTGCAGTACATTCAGAACGCTCCTGCTCATGTCCTGACCAGAACCAGAAAGTACCATCACATACTTATATTTTTAAGCCTTTTTAGATAAGATAGATAGATAGATAGATAGATAGATAGATAGATAGATAGATAGATATAGATAGATAGATAGATAGATAGATAGATAGATAGATAGATAGATAGATAGATAGATAGATAGATAGATAGATAGATAGATAGATAGATACTTTATTGATCCCCTGAAGGGGAAATTCAGTTGACCATGTAGCTCACTCATCCATTTCATTAGCAAATAATTCAAAAATGTAATATATCATTAAAATGTTAAATCATTGCACACATGCCTCGTCCTTTTGCATAAAGTTTGTGTGCTTTAAGTCCCAGTTCTGAAGAGTGATGTATCAGGGGTGGGGATTAGGACAGTTATACAGTCTGATGACTGTAGGAACAAAAGATGTTTTGAGTCTTTCAGTTCTGCAACTCAGTGAGAGAAGCCGCATGCCACTGTTGCTCCTCTGTGCCGTTATAACATTGTGAAGGGGGTGTGAGTAGGTGTCCATTATGACTTTTAGTCTATTACGCATGCGCACTTCCACAACTGCACTGTATGGATCCAAGGCTGTCCCAATCACAGAGCTGGTCTTCTTCACCAGCTTCTGCAGCCTCCTGCTGTTTTTATTGGCCAAACTGCTGCCCCAGCACATTGCTCCATAAAAAGCACACTTGCCAAACTCAATCAATAATGATTGAGTTTTACAACAAGCAAAATATACATTAATGCTTTACATATTCGTCATTACTAAACATGTGAAAAACACACTCTCAGACAAAACCGCAGACACACACCCACACTACCCTCCTTAAAACACGCTTCACCTTCCATTAAAACACAAGATTAAAACAGCGACAGCCTTCTATTGCGTCCGCAGCGACTCTGAGATGAGATCGGACTGAAACGCTGACTGCAGTGAGCCAATAAGCACAGTGAGTCCTACTACAGAGGCATCCATCTGTACCAACCCAGCAGGCCGGCAAACAAGTCAAAGAGAGAGAGAGAGAAGGGCCCGGGACGCGATGAGAGACCAGACGCGCCGTATCAAGATGTTTGGAGGCCATCTTTCAGAGAGGAGCAGCAGAGGCTAATGCGATTTCTCTAACCTTTTATTGTGGCCAAGAAAGCTGCAATCTAGTTGAGTGACCTCCAGTCTCGACAACTTTAAGAATTGGAACTTTTCTGCTCAATCTGTGCAGTATAGAAAACTTGTGGAGGGTAAATGTATCTTTGGAAAGGCAGAATTTCGTTGTAATTAGGTTGGAGATGTTTTAGTTTGATGGGAAAGCAATAGTATACACTGGGTTATTATATTTTTTTGCCAGTAATGCGACATTTTCGAATAGATTGTGTTTTTGTTGTAGTTGTACTGATGTCAAAAGCCGGATAGTGGAAAGAGAGTTTTATTTTATATTAGTGACTTGACCCATTCACTTTTGCAGGGGACTGATAGTGGCCTTCTGATCAAATATATTATTGAAATGTGTTTTGTTATAGACTTTTGCATCCATGTTAAAAAATCAAGATCTTTAGAGAGTTTTCTGAGCCCACAAGTATGGTTTCTTAAAGTGTGTACAGGTATACACATTTGAAAGTTCTGTTCTTGGTCCTTGTCCGTCAGGTCTGGTCTTCATGTGGTCAGCCTTCAGTTCCATCGTCTGTCCCAGTTTCTCCAAGCAGCCAAGAGAAGGTTAACTGTGGAAGAGATGCTTTTTACAGTTGGTAAGAGACAAAGAGTTTCTTGTAAGGACGACCTCCACGGAAGCAAGGCTGGCGATACCTAGTGTCTCCACTTAATTTCATTTCACTCCAGCTACTAGGTCAGGTATCACAGGACTGCAGACGGTTCACAAAAAAGCAGGAAGTATGGTTGTCCATACAGTGAGCAGGAGCAGAGTGTTGAGATGGCCAGAACCAACCCCAGTTGAATTAGCAGACTATGTTCTCCTTTGACCTCGTGTCAAATATTAACTTAGAATATGATATTGTACCTTTTAATTTGCAAGTTTACCACATAGAAAGCAAGTTTACCACGACAAAACAGCCAAAAAGCAGTGATTATTTAAATTTAAAACAGTCGAACAAACCCCAACTATGCAATGTCAGATCGTTTCCACAAAGTGAAATGAAACTGGCTGATGCATCAGGGTACCTACATGGTGCATTTCTGAACAATGGCTAAATTCAGACCTGTCTGTAACAGAAACAAAGACAGGTAAAGAACACTCAGTAACAAATAGCCTACTAATGTATAAAGTTTTCCATTACACACTAGACTAAGTGTGCACGAATGAATGAGAATGAATGAATGAATGATTTATTTATATAGCACATTTATGCAGACAAATTTCTTTCAAAGTGCTTCACTCAGTGACAGTAGCAGCCCTGGAGTAGCTCAGCAGAAGCGATTCGCCTAAACACCTTTGACCAACACCTAGCGTCCCCTAACCTGCTTGTTATTGGTTGGTGGGGAAACCGGAGAGCCCAGAGAAACATGCAAACACCACAAGGCCCAGGCTGTGCAGGAGTCGAACCCGGAATTAACGCAGAGCAACGCAAATCACATAGGCGACACAAATACAGAAAGTCACCAAAAAAATAACGGAGTCACCAAAAACAAATGTCAAAGAGAAACCAACAGAGAGAACAGAGTGACCAGTGGATCAGAACGACCAGTGCTACATCTGTCAACATGATCCAGCCTGGTCTCACGGATCTGCGTGTCTATGCAATTTTAGACAGTGTCATATGAATGTAATTTCTCTTTCATGCGTTAGCTACCTCAGTTTATTTGGTGGATGTGTTATTATTCATAAATATTAACAAATCCTAATCTTGGCCAACTCTAAGCCTCAGACCTAAACTTAGGCATTTTTGTAACTTCAGACCTAAACAGCTGTAAACCCCAAACAAAATGTGTGCTTATACGACGTCAAGAAAATGGGCAAGTAACAGACTCAAAAATAGGAATAATCGCCGTCATGAGCTCAGCTTTCTGAGTTAATAACCTGCTCTAATAAATACTGCAGAAACTTAATAGAACAAGGAACATGTGTGACAGTGACTTATCCTGTAGCTTGCAGGGATTCCTTCTGCACTTATTGTCCATATTTCATGTAGTATTTTTTGCAAAAACAGGAGGCAATTAATTCTATAAAATACAAATGAACTTTATGCGCACGGCAAAACAAACACATTGAGAGCTAAGCAGTTGGAGCAATGGTGTCTTGTCCAGCGGAGATTAAAAATGACAAAACTATGCATATAAAAATAAAAACACCTTCATATAAATCTGCTGTTTTGTATCAAGATGAAACTATAAACACGTCAGGATCTATTCTAACCAGTTTCAGATCAATATTACAGAACGAACCAATCCAACTGTTATCTAATTACGTAACAGCTCAATACAAAGACCCTTAAATAGCATCATATATCCTCCTTTTCCACTCACATCTATCAGTTCGAGGCCGGGCCGCTGCTGCTGCTTTGTAACCTAATGGAACCCTAACATTTCATGCATTTATATGAGCTGCCGGCATGTTCCACTGTTTTGTTCAAAGTCGTATGTGTGTGTGTGTGTGTTGGTCTGTTTTGGCTCCAGGAGAGATCAATGGTCTATCTGAGTGTGCAAATGCAGTCCGGCCCGTTTCATCCCCCGAACTCAATCACATAGAAACAGAAATAGATTGTGTATCAAAGGCCCCAGCGATTGTTTGTGTAACTTAACTTAAATCAGCTCTGGTCAAGCACTTTCATAGATAAATTCAAAATAATGTAATGTATAAATGGCTTAAATTTTATTTTATTATTTTAATTATTAAAGCCACGAATGCTTAGAAGCTGACCGACATCTCACTGTAAAATGTCATAAAGCTAAATGAACTTAAAACTTTGTGTTGGTGTAACTCAACAACATGAGTCAAAAGATTTAGAAAGAGAGAAAGAGAGAGGGAAGAGAGAAAGAAAAGATAGACAGGGGGAGAGAGAAATAGAGGGAGAGAGAGGGGGGTGAAGGAAAGAGATGAGAGGAAGAAAGGAGAGTGACAAAATGAGAGGAGGAGAGAGAGAGAGAGAGAGAGGGTGAGGGAGAGGAAGAGGGAGAAAGAGAGAAAGAAAGGAAAGAGAGAACGAGAGGGAGGGAGGAAGAGAGAGGAGAGAAAGAGGGAGAGAGAGTGAAGGAGAGAAGGGAGGGTGTGAAGGAGAGAGAAGTTCAGGGAGAGTGAGAGGAGAGAAAGAGAGGGGAGGGAGAAAGAGGGAGGAGAGAGAATAATGGAGATTAGGGAGAGAGGAAGAGGAGACAGAGAAAGAGAGATAGTGAGAGAGAGGGAAAGAGGAGAAAAAGAGAGGAGAGGAGAAAGAGATTTAGGGAACAGAGGGGGAGAAAAAAGAGATAAAAGATAGGATGAGAGGGGGTGGAGGGAGAAAGAGGGAGAGTGAAGGAGAGAGAGAGGAGAGGAAGAAAGTAGAGAGAGATGGGAGGGAGAGAGAAAGAGGAAGAGACAGAGAGAGAGGAGAGAGAAAAGGAGAGATAGGAAAAGAGAAAGAAAGGAGGAGAGAGGGAAAGGGGAGAGAGAAACGGGACAGGTACTTGCATTTTCAAGTTAATCTACCCTATCACTTTTTACAGTGTACTTCCAATGTCTCTCGCCCAAACACACAACAAACCTTTGGATCTTTACCAAACCCTGGACTCTCCACTCGTATATTATCAGAAGTGTGAGATCTGTACTGTAAATAGACCCGAAAGCACCTCATTTCACCTCCTCAGAGCCACCGCTGAGCTAAAGAAAGCAGCAATTTAAAAGTTCCATTCGGTTTCACAAAATACCAGCTCCACAATTTGAAGTCGCGATCACCTCAGATAACTCGCCCGCATACATAATTCTTCTCTCTTTTTGTACGGACTTTAAAAATAATAGGTCGAATCTGACTGAGTTCCTTCGATTCACTCGTCCATGGATAATTAGATTAGCGTTTCTCAGTCATAAGAGAACAAGAGCAGACTGATGGTGTTAGGTTTCTGTGGTGAAGGTCAGAGTAAAGACAGTTCGGTTAATCCTCCTGCCAGAGACGACGGTAAAGGTTCAGAATGTAAAGGATCTTTCGGTTGATCTGCAGTGTGATGAAGGATTGATTTACGTATTGTATAATACGATCAGCGGCGTGCGGTCAGGGGAGGCAGTGCCTCACCAGTCCAAATGGGGAAAAAAATACTTGATGTTAATAAGACTAAATATTATATTTTTGTATGTAAAATGTTTTGTATTTTCATATTTAGTTGAGTTTTGTGGTTTAATCTCCAGGACTTGCTGATATAACGCAGGTCTACAGCGCTGAGGCTCGCCTCACTCAGACCTGCACAGCCACATACACAATGAACAGGGCGCGTTCATGCAGCGCGTTCACTCACTGTTTCTCCACTAAAAGTGATAAAATATGTTTGTAGATGTACTTTTTTCGAGTGCTTTGTCTTCTAATTGTCAAGAAAGAGAATATTATGTGAAAGTGAGCGCTTTTAGTGACTTAATTTGACAGTAAACGGAGTTAGTACGAAGCCCAGATGAGGCAAATCAAAAACTGCCTCCAGCTCTGCTTACGAGGGAAATCTGGCGGCTTTCTACGACCAAAATACGATTCCACGTTTAAATGTGTCTGTGTTAAATTTCACTGTGCGGTTAAATAAAGCCTTAAGCAACTATATAAATCATCACGAGCAAATATTTAACAGCAAAGGTCTAAAAAACCGTAATAATCTGTCCCCAACTATTGAACAGTAGCAGTCATTAGGTCTCATCTGCAGTTTAGCTCAGGTGGATGAGCGGGAGAGCCGCGGTGCGAAGCGTCCGGGGATCAAAACTCGCGTCAATATATATTTTTTTCTCATCTTTAATTTTGCGTGTAGAGACAAAATAGTCACATGAGAGTATATGCTTCTGTTTGATATAAATGTCTGCAAAGTGAATAAAAGGCATCTTCAAGTGAAAACAAGCAACTAGACCTGTATGGTCCACAGTGCCTCACCAGTTGGAAATCTCACTGAATACGATAGGTTATAAAAACAGTGACCATAATTAGCTCGAGCCAGTAAACTGGCGAGAGCTATTGTTCTACGCTGGTTTCTTCTTATTAGCTCGAGCCAGATTAATCTGGCGAGAGCTATTGTTCTACGCTGGTTTCTTATTATTAGCTCGAGCCAGATTAATCTGGCGAGAGCTATTGTTCTACGCTGGTTTCTTATTAGCTCGAGCCAGATAAATCTGGCGAGAGCTATTGTTCTACGCTGGTTTCTTATTATTATTATTATTATTTTTTTTTCTGCCTAAACAATCGCGTTTTTGACCCCTTGGACCCCCTGAAAAAGTATGTACAACGTACATCGTCGCGACCGGACCGGCGAAAAATTCGATAATTTCGACATTGCAAGAATGTCGAACCCAAACCGACTCGACAGCGCCGCCTAGAATCAGACCCTATGGCAGAGGAAACAGGTAAATTTTGGCCTAGACTCATGAAACTCAGAACAGTGATAGAGCTCCATGAGACAAGACTAAAGTTGACTTGGCGCACTGCTCTATGATGCACAGGAAGTCGGCCATATTGGATTTTATCAGCGACGCCAGTTTGATTTCGTTTTTATTTTAACGAACTAGTCCTAGGTTTTTGGGCCCAGTGAGCTCAGACTTGACCTGCTGCATCTAGAGGCATTGAAGTTCAATAATCATCCAATTTTTTTGGATACTCCTCACCGTTTTCCCGCAGTACGCCGGCGAAAAACACCTTCGTTTCCTGTTTCTTTGATCACCTGTCACGGCCACAGGCTCTGACCTACAGAGCTCAGACTTCAGTCACTATTGTGTGATCCTGGACTAAACATTATGGATTCACTTTTGTAGGAAGACTCCACTCTATAGCGCCCCTACCTATACCCTGAAATGTCAACTTTGTGCGATTTTCATGAAACTTTGCCCAAAATTCTATGCCTGATAAGAAGCATAAAATTACATTATCGCTATGGTGCATTTTCAATACTTGGCCAGCAGGGGCGCAATGAATGCTCAAAAAAAGACATTAAAATCTATAACACGCACGCCCTCTGTCAGATTGACTTGAAACTTGAATCACTTATAGACTGATGACCCCGGTTACAAACATATGTCTAACATAACGGTCGGGCCTACAGCGCCACCTATAGACATGCACAAACATTACAATGGGGATAGGAAATTTACTTTGACTTTTATTTGTGAAACTTTGCACATTAATCCTTAATGTGCCCCTGATCATAAAAGTCAATCAGACCTATGCTCTATTTTGTACAGTTTTGTCTCCAGAGCCTCCAAAGCTCCTATACATGTCTATGACACTGAGACTCTTATTTCACAAATGTGAGATAAAAAGTCACTAAACAGTGACAGACTCACACCAAAGTTGGCCGAATTAAATATAATAATGTAAATATCAGATTCATAACTGTATTTTACACACTTTTAACCAAACAGCTCTACGGCGCCACCTTCTGTAAAAATCCAATGGAGACTGGGACAAGTTTACTTTGGAGTAGGACAATGACATTTACCACAGTGACAGAGCTGATGAAGACAAACATAAAACATAATTGGTGCAATGCTCACGTCACACAGGAAGTCGGCCATTTTGGATCTAAAATCAGCCGCCACTGTGATTTCGTTTTTATTTTAACGAACTAGTCCTAGGTTTTTGGGCCCAGTGAGCTCAGACTTGACCTGCTGCATCTAGAGGCATTGAAATTCAATAATCATCCAATTTTTTTGGATACTCCTCACCGTTTTCACGCAGCAGGCCGGCGAAAAACACCTTCGTTTCCTGTTTCTTTGAACACCTGTCACGGCCACAGGCTCTGACCTACAGAGCTCAGACTTCAGTCACTATTGTGTGATCCTGGACTAAACATTATGGATTCACTTTTATATGAAGACTCCACTCTATAGCGCCCCCTACCATTCACCTCAAATGTCAACATTGTGCGATTTTTACCAAACTTACACAATAAATCTATGCTGAGAAGATGCAAAATATTACATTACAGGTATGGTGCATTTTCAATACTTGGCCAGCAGGGGCGCAATGAATGCTCAAAAATACCCCGAAAAATCACTAGCACACACACGCTTTGTTGGATTGACTTGGAATTTGAATCACTAATAGAGTGGATGGTCCTGGTCACAAAACTATGTCTAACGCAATGGTCTGGGTTATAGCGCCACCTATAGGAATGCAAAACTACCAGAGACTATCCATTTGCCATTCACATGCTATGGCACTTTTGAAATGGGGAGAGTAGGAGCCCGGGCAGTGGTCTGGAGAGGAAAATGCAATGTTGGGAAGTTGCAGGTCGAGGGCGGCTGCGTGGCAGGGCGGTCGCGCGGCTGGCGAGAGCTATCATCGCCGCTTTAGCGGCTTTAATTATTATTATTATTATTTTTTTTCTGCCTAAACAATCGCGTTTTTGACCCCTTGGACCCCCTGAAAAAGTATGTACAACGTACATCGTTGCGACCGGACCGGCGAAAAATTCGATAATTTCGACATTGCAAGAATGTCGACCCAAACCGACTCGACAGCGCCGCCTAGAATCAGACCTCTATGGCAGAGGAAACAGGTAAATTTTGGCCTAGACTCATGAAACTCAGAACAGTGATAGAGCTCATGAGACAAGACTAAAGTTGACTTGGCGCACTGCTCTATGATGCACAGGAAGTCGGCCATATTGGATTTAATCAGCGACGCCAGTTTGATTTCGTTTTTATTTTAACGAACTAGTCCTAGGTTTTTGGGCCCAGTGAGCTCAGACTTGACCTGCTGCATCTAGAGGCATTGAAGTTCAATAATCATCCAATTTTTTTGGATACTCCTCACCGTTTTCCCGCAGTACGCCGGCGAAAAACACCTTCGTTTCCTGTTTCTTTGATCACCTGTCACGGCCACAGGCTCTGACCTACAGAGCTCAGACTTCAGTCACTATTGTGTGATCCTGGACTAAACATTATGGATTCACTTTTGTAGGAAGACTCCACTCTATAGCGCCCCCTACCTATACCCTGAAATGTCAACTTTGTGCGATTTTCATGAAACTTTGCCCAAAAATTCTATGCCTGATAAGAAGCATAAAATTACATTATCGCTATGGTGCATTTTCAATACTTGGCCAGCAGGGGCGCAATGAATGCTCAAAAAAAGACATTAAAATCTATAACACGCACGTCCTCTGTCAGATTGACTTGAAACTTGAATCACTTATAGACTGGATGACCCCGGTTACAAACATATGTTAACATAACGGTCGGCATATAGCGCCACCTATAGACATGCACAAACATTACAATGGGATAGGAAATTTACTTTGACTTTTATTTGTGAAACTTTGCACATTAATCCTTAATGTGCCCCTGATCATAAAAGTAATCAGACCTATGCTCTATTTGTACAGTTTTGTCTCCAGGAGCCTCCAAAGCTCCTATACATTGTCAATGACACTGAGACTCTTATTTCACAATGTGAGATAAAAAGTCACTAAACGTGACAGACTCACACCAAAGTTGGCGAATTAAATATAATAATGTAATATAGATTCATAATGTATTTTACACACTTTTAACCAANTATAGACATGCACAAACATTACAATGGGGATAGGAAATTTACTTTGACTTTTATTTGTGAAACTTTGCACATTAATCCTTAATGTGCCCCTGATCATAAAAGTCAATCAGACCTATGCTCTATTTTGTACAGTTTTGTCTCCAGGAGCCTCCAAAGCTCCTATACATTGTCAATGACACTGAGACTCTTATTTCACTAATGTGAGATAAAAAGTCACGAAACAGTGACAGACTCACACCAAAGTTGGCCGAATTAAATATAATAATGTACATATCAGATTCATAACTGTATTTTACACACTTTTAACCAAACAGCTCTACGGCGCCACCTTCTGTAAAAATCCAATGGAGACTGGGACAAGTTTACTTTGGAGTAGGACAATGACATTTACCTCAGTGACAGAGCTGATGAAGACAAACATAAAACATAATTGGTGCAATGCTCCACGTCACACAGGAAGTCGGCCATTTTGGATCTAAAATCAGCCGCCACTGTGATTTCGTTTTTATTTTAACGAACTAGTCCCAGGTTTTTTGGCCCAGTGAGCTCAGACTTGACCTGCTGCATCTAGAGGCATTGAAATGCAATAATCATCCAATTTTTTTAGATCCTCCTCACCGTTTCCACGCAGCTGGCCGGCGAAAAACACCTTCGTTTCCTGTTTCTTCACAGACCTGTCACGGCCACAGGCTCTGACCTACAGAGCTCAGACTTCAGTCACTATTGTGTGATCCTGGACTAAACATTATGGATTCACTTTATATGAACACTCCACTCTATAGCGCCCCCTACCATTCACCTCAAATGTCAACTTTGTGTGATTTTTACCAAACTTACACAATAAATTCTACGCGTGAGGAGATGCAAAAAATTACATTACAGGTATGGTGTATTTTCAATACTTGGCCAGCAGGGGCGCAATGAATGCTGAAAAATACCCCTAAAAATCTCTAGCACACATGCTCCTTGTGAGATGGACTTCAAATTTGATTCACTAATAGACTGGATGAGCCTGGTCACAAAACTCTGTCTAACGCAATGGTCTGGGTTATAGCGCCACCTATAGGAATGCAAAACTTCCAGAGATTATCCATTTTGCCATTCAAATACTATGGCACTTTTGAAATGGGGAGAGTAAGAGCCCGGGCAGTGGTCTGGAGAGGAAAATGCAATGTTGGGAAGTTGCAGGTCGAGGGCGGGTGTGTGGCAGAGCGGTCGCGTGGCTGGCGAGAGCTATCATCGCCGCTTTAGCGGCTTTAATTTTCTGATTGTGATTTTGTTTGTTTGGATGGTCCTTCTAAATGGCAAGTGTTTTAGTTTTATAGCTTTCACAACAGAATCTCTCCATCTGTGTCAGCAAAAGTGAAGGGGACCATTTAAACATAACTGACATATCTCTAAAAATTTAAATGATCATTCAACTAAAGAAAATGTGTAAACAGACATTCAATCATAACTTTTCTGTCATTTGGGGTTCTGTTTTATGCTTGCTACATAACTGTTGTGAAATAGATTCCACTTTTGCCATATTTTTTGGTCAAAGAAGAAAATAACTGACACCAAAATATGTTTAACTGAATCTAAAGAAGCATAATCATACATGTCATAATAACTCATGAATTACCCTTGTGGATGGCGTTTGCAAAAAAGGTAAACACCATCCACATCGGCTATTCGTTCCTCCATAAATTGGGAGAAATAGAACTCTTTCCTGTGATCCGCCCGCACTTAGTCCCAAAGTTCATATTCAAGTAGTGCATATTTGTTGATAGATCAGTCAGTCTCTGTAGTTGGGGTGTCCAGACCAAAAACATGACGCCTTTCATAATAATATACTTCAGTTTAATCTAAAACTGTAGCAAACGTAGTGCTGTATACCTGAAAACATCTTAAATGGAAAGATTATTTTTAACTGCAATGTTGAATGAGCCACATTTTTTTACTGCACCTATCCAGAGCAACAGCATGTGTTAAGTCTGTTCATATCTGCATTTGCTGATGTTGCTGCCCCTGGTTTATAAAGCCAATATGACTAATAGACAAAGTAATACCCTTCAAAACCCTGTGGGTGGGAATATTACATTAATAGGAGCATCACAATTTAACACATTTTCAATCTAGTCATTTTTATTGGTCATTTGAATCACCTTTACATTACAAAAACAAAAGTGATTTCAAAAGCCTCCTTTTAACTGAGTTTAGCTGTTAGCTCAGTGAACACTGCTCCACCGAACATACGCCCTATTGAAATCATGTAAAAGTGCATCAGCCTCATGGACATTATCCTGGAAGCCTTCAAACAGTCTGAAGTCTCCAGCCTCTGGTCAACACGAGGCTCACATCCCACAGAGATCCACAGCATGAAGCGTAAATGGCTCTGTTTAAAACATCTGTAAGAAAGTCAATATCACACACACATGATTGTGTGTGTGAAGTTAAATGTACCATAGTGTGATTGTTGACACTATTTCATGGATCACAAACTTATATTGTGGATTTTTAGAACTTTGCTGGTTGGATCAAAATGATTCTCGTTCTGTGAGACAGAGAATTTGATGGGCAATTCAGAAAGTTTGTGTACAGTGGTACCTGGCACCTTGGAACCACAGCACAAAGCACATAGAGAGTACTGTGCATTTAGGAAAACCAGTCGTGCAATGGAGAAGGTGGCCCGCGACAGTCCTCAAAGTAAATATGGAATTACATGACTTTACCCTTGTGGGTTACTGCACAGAAATGCCTCCCTGTGGCACTAAAGGAACCAAACTCTGGACACGAGGTGCCGAAATATCTAAAGCAGGAACTAAATAGACACCAACATGAGCTCCAAACTCCAGATATACAGTATACAGTATAAACATATTTTTATCAAAAAAACAATTTTGCTTCCCTACCTGACAATGAAGCCCTTGAGGCGTGTGCAAAGCCAAAATGCCCGTGATTCAAAAAAAGGATGCAGGCCTAATTACCGTTGCTAATTATCAATGAATGAAAATCTGGGGAGCACACACTCGCCAAAATGCCAGAGATTTAACTTATGTTGTCTGTGTTATAGTGATTTGGTGATAACTCGTGTTTGAGGCAAAGAGATCCAAAATGAACGTTTTTTGGGCTGGAGGCTCGGCTCCACAGCTGAACGCGGTGAGCAGGTCAGAGGTGACACCAAAGAGGAAACACATAATCTCTGCAAGAACGGGATTGGATAGTCAGCGGTGAGCAGTGAGTGGAATCAACTCGAACCCAACACCAGAACTCAATTGAAACACCAGTATCAAACGATTCGATCCTATTTCCAATAATGTCCCATCTTTATACAAAAACACCCTACTAGTCGTCCACCTTCTTTCCCACGCTGATGTGTAAGTGTGCAGTAGTGGTTTGTCCTCAGATCCTGCTCCACTGATGGTCCAGAGCCAGATGGCCTCAGGTCCACCACACAAACTGGATTCTCCACAGCAGTGTGACTGAGCAGCCCAGACCACAGGAGCAGCTGAATGTGTCATGTGACTCTGCAGCTCCTGATCCAAACTCTCATCATCCTTTTATGACACAGAGCGCCCCCTATAGTTCAGAGTCAAACATGTTGATAAAACCCTTGTGTGGCATGTCCAAACTGCGACCCCAGGACCAAATGTATGTTGGCCTATCAGTGGACGGATCTAACGATTTGGCTCCCTCATTCCAAATAGGAAGCAGCCAAGGACGCGGTTCGGCTCCTACTTCTCATTCATTCCTATTGAAAAAACAGCACTCTTTTCTCTGTAACTACAGCAGTGAAGTCTGTCATCTTAGAAAAAAAAAAGTTAGCATTAAATTGTTGGCTCAGGCGTTCTCCAAAGTTCCTCCTAGCAACATTTTTGATTGACAGCTAGCCACGAGTCGTTGCCGTCGTTGCTAAGGTTGTTGCTAGGTAATGCTCCACCCCGCCCCCTGCCCCTTCGAACCAAGCCCCGGTGATCAAAGATGGCGGGCCCTGTGCGTCAATGGCTTTGCTCATTGGCGTTCGTTGCCAATATGGCAGTTAGCGTTAGCCTTTTGCTAGGTGCACTACAGGCTATGGAACATGCGCAGTTGTGTTCCTCCGTAACTCCCCCCGCGAGGAGCTGGACGAGCTCGAGCCGAGTGAATCCGAAAGAAGCCGAAAGCTCACACGTGACCGTTCTGACCAATCAGAGCGGCAGTTACAACAGTGTTAGCAGCGGTAGCCGAAGCTAAAGCTTAAAAAGACGTTATATACGAAACTAAAACCTTTTGAACCGGAAAAAAGTTTATGATGTGAATCTAGGTAAGAATCGCCGCTAAGTCCGAGAGCTATTAAAGCTGTAGATGCTGTTTCTGGTGAACACGGGCGGTTTGTGTTTGCATTGCGCTCTGGGGAAAAAATCCTTTCTAGCCTGTAGAGGAATTTTCCCGCTGCAGTACCAATGGAGTGACCAGTGGGGCTGATTTACAACGGCTGCAAGCTAGCAATACCGTATCCAGATATTATAATAGATCCATGCTGTCACCGCGTCATCCCGTTTTGACAGGTTTGAGTGACAAATAAATAAACCAATGACAGTGCAGACTGGAGAAGAAGGTGTTCGAGGAAACAATGGCCATTTTAGATGTTGTTTTGATTGTGCTGGGTCATTGTCTGTCAGTGAGTGCATCAAATTTTAACTTGTTACAGCAAGTTTCGTTACTGTTTTATGGGGGAAAGGGGTAGCAAAAGAGGCGGTTGCTGTTCACTTTTATTTGTTATTTTAGTTTTTTTTAGTATTTGAATTATCAGGTTCATTCACTGTTCGCGATGGCTTGTTCAGCTTTTAACTGCTCTAAAAGACCTTCGAGGGACGTCAATCTTCAGTTTTTTTGGGTGAGTGAAACTATTTAATTCCAACTACTTGAATAAAATAAGGTGATATTAAATGGTTAATTGTCTAATGCCATCTTTAATTTTACCACAGGTCGTCTGTACAATTTAAATGACCCTAGTATGTCTAAGTCTAAGCACAGCATGTATGTAACACTTAATCTATTTGTTCACATCGAGTTTATTTCGGAAATGGCGATAGATACACTAATTTATGAGAGTAGCATTTTAATTCATTCATGACGGCAGCATTTCTTTTGTTTTTGGTTTGTTGGATCGTGAATTACCTGAGCTGAAGCAAGCCTAAACGTGGCCCCTGTCACATCCTCACGAACACATTTCAAAACACAGCCGTGGGCTCTATTTTGCATAATGGAACCCTGCCTCTGTAATGTAATTACTTATCAGTCAACTATCAAATTCATGTCATATACTGTCTAATGTTTGCATTTTTTTGAGCACAAATTGCGCGATAGGTGCAGTAATCAAGTACATATAGACGATAGTTGCTTAAAGGGACTATACTCGATTTTTTTTTTACAACAAGATAACTTAAAACCAGTTTCCCCCTAGCACTGATATCTTGTTAATGTGTCTATTCAGATGGAAATCAGCAGAGGTGGGAGACTCGAGTCACATGACTTGACTCGAGTCAGACTCGAGTCGCATTTTTCATGACTTGTGACTTACTTGTGACTTGAACATTAGTGACTTGAGACCTGACTTGACTTGTGACTCTGTACTTGACATGAGTTGTGTCTGACTTGACAAACACAAACCACAGTTTACGCGCTCAGGTTCTTGCGCTTCTCTGCGTGGAGCTAATCAGACTCCAGACGCGGCGGGAGCAGTGCTGCTGTGCTCTTTTCTCTCCCTCTCATAAACAGTCTACAGAGGATCGCTTCCGCTGCAGTTTGCGCAGATTGCACGAAGAAGAGAGGTCTGTTGTACTGACAGAGGGACAAAGACAAGTCAGAGCTCCACCTGTGTTTTTAAATTATCCAAATAGAGCCAGTAATCACAGAGATATGACCCGTTAAACTCTTCAAACCGAGAGTAACGCTGACACCTCATTAAATATGCGGCGATGCGCGAACTTTTTCATTTGTGTTTGCGATGTTTACTTTGAAAAGTTTGAAAACGGGATTGTTTTACTTCTCACAAGTGTATTTAGTGAACACTGAGCTGGTTTTAACCAGGACTATCACAGAACTGGACCAGGTCTTCATAAGGTCTTAAACAGGACTAAGCCAGGACTAAACAAGACTCTTCCATTAGTGAGAAAAACACATGAGCTTGGATACACAAATACGTACTTGTTCAGCCTACACAAGATGAAAAAACATTTTGATTTTATAAATATCCAAACTGATGAACACTGCTAATATAATTATGTAACTGGCTATAGTTTATATTTTGAACTACAAAATAGACATTTGTAAATGTATCATTTGGTTCTAAAATTATTATCTAAGCCACAGACATTTTTTGTACTTTTGCAGACTTATTACAGGGTGGGGGCATGGATTTTTTTTTTCCATCCCAAGGGGAGCGTGGCAAAAAAAAGTTTGAGAAGCACTGCTTTAGCTGTATTTTTTGACATTGCAAAAAATATTTATCCTCATCCAGAATGTCCCAAAGTGTGCTTTTAATCTTCTATTTTTACAAAATTGTGTAGTTGACTTTCCCTCCAGAAATTTACAGAAATTTACACTGAGTAAAAAAAAACATTCCTGTGACTAATTTAGTTATGGCACATTGCTGGAAAAAATGCACAGAATGCAAAAAGTTTCATTTTAAAATGTACCAAAGCCGTTTAGTTGAGTAACCATTAAAATTTGGCTTAAAGAAATGTATAGACTTGCCATGACTTGATGCCAAGGTGACGACTTGACTTGACTTACTTGACCCTGATGACCCGCTGACTTGGACTTGCTTGTGACTTGGACGTGATGACTTGTGACTTACTTGTGACTTGCACCTAAGTGACTTACTCCCACCTCTGGAAATCAGTCTGTCATGTCCTGTCTATGTCTAATAAATCCTGTTTGTGTCCAACTTTTTCTGTTTTTGTTTTTAGCATTGTGGCTAACTGTTGTTAGCATGGAGACTCACCTCGTTGATAACAGCTGTGAAAAAACATTTAAACACATCATGATGAACAATTCTGAATCTCAGAATGCATTAGCTAAGTGAACAAAGCATGTAGACTAGTAGTAAAATAAAATATTTCTGTTTGTTTACATGATCACTGCTGGTAGAGGTGTCACAAGAATCTCGACCACCACTACCACAACAGCGACAAGAGCAAGAACCACAAGACCAAGTGACATTGGCGATGGTCTCATTAGCATATTGCAGGAACCGCAGAGGCCATATGTGCCTGAAGATGAAAAAGATGAATCGTACCACTTCAAATTAAGCTTTGTTCCTATGCTTCACAAGCTTGACAATAAAAAAAGACAAGAGGCCAAAATAAACATAATAAATATGCTGCAAAACATGGCCAGCTCCACACAGATGCAGCCTCTGCCCCCTGCTCCTGCTCCTGCTCGCGCTCACACTCCAAATCCTTATGTGTCACAACCAGGTCTGCAAAGAAGTATGGCACCATCCCGCCACCCCAGACACATGTCTTCACCTGCCACCGCCTCAGCCCCCATGGGCCATTCATGAGAATGCTGTCTTCTGACTCCACAGCAAGCCAATGGGACGCCGAACTTTCCGAACCGAGGGAATTTTGGGTATTGTTATTTAAACCTTTAATTTACTTACTTCAGTTTTTGTGAATGTTGTATGTGTGTCTATATATATATATATATATATATATATATATATATATATATATATATATATATATATTATATATATATATTAGGGCTGCACGATATTGAAAATTTCTGCGATATGCGATATGGGCTCTGAGATTGCGATATTCGATATTTTCGCGATATTTATTTTTCAATTAAGAATTTCTCTGTACATTTATTTAAAGTCGTTATTACACTATTAAAACGATGTGCGTAGAAACCCCACACGTTCTGTGGCTTTGTAATTGCTTAATCATTTTATTAACTTATTTTTATTGAGGCGTGGTCATGTTTTAGGACGATTTTTTCCACGGCTTAGTTGCTGGTTGCTCTGAAAATCTGGCAACCGCAGTCGGTACCCCTGCACACGTTATGCCTGACAGGTCACAGCTTTATCACAACTATAGTTTTTGTGCCTTTTCAATCTTGTTTTAAACCAACACAAATCACAAGAGTTGTTCTTAAGAGAAGAAGACGAGAACAGAGTCAAACCACTCGGCGCTAAAAACGGATCAATAATGCATAAAAATTTAATCAATTATTGCACATCCTTGCGATATGGATATTGCACCTGTCAATATTGCGATATCGATATTTTTTCGATATATTGTGCAGCCCTAATATATATATATATATATATATATATATATATATATTTTTTTTTTTTTATAAGTTATTTTTGAGGTAAACAGATAGCCAATGGGAAGTTGAGATTTTCCCAATTTGAAGAATTGTGTTCACAGTATTATTTACTATGTTTTTGAGGAGTGCTGTTTTTTGGTTTTGATACATATACTGTATGTTATTTTTATACTAATACTTTTAGAAATTTGTATTTATAAAACTATGGGTGTGTGTGTGTTTTCAAACAAGTGTCATTGAGCTGTTGGTTTGCAATAAAAATGTTCACCTTAATGCCACACAAAGTCTTTGTTAGTTGTTATTGCTGCTCTGTACGTCTAATGTTTGGTCCGATCATATTCAGAAGTTCGTCCATTTGTTCTGCCGACATTCTGAAGTACTGGTAGTATCTCTCACTGTCGAGCCTCAGTTCCTGAACAAGGTAGTAAAAATCACCCTGCTCTCTCCTTAGCTGACTGATGGGATGAACCCAGTACCGACTTCTCCGTCTTTGACGTGTCATGACCATAATCAGAAGCTTTTTCTCCTGCTTATGCGACCTGCATACAGAAAGAAGTACAGAAACAATACTATTAAAATACAGTACTATGCTTTCCAAAAAACTAAACTTTTTTTTTTTAAGGCCAGATGAGGGCAACAATAAGTTTTTCTTATTCAGAACTTTGTGTTTGCCATGAAACATGTCAAAGGTCATATCACATATTTTCTGTCTGGTCACTGACAAACAAAACAATGTAACTTTTAATACAATAAATAAAACTTTCCAGGTTCTCTGTAGTACAAAAACTTAAAACTATTTACAGTCTATTTACAATGTATTTACAGTGTGACAGCTATATCCAGCGTGGAGAAGGGTCAAAGACCAGGGTATCTTGGCTGGAGTGTCAAGAAGTGGATGAGAAAGAGGAGCTGGTTTTGTGTTATGTCTGCATAATACGGGAAACTAGAATACTTCAAAGTTTTACTGCTTCTAAAGTTGCAATTTAATAGATTCAGCCAGAGCTGCTAAAAAATGTCATTTCCATAGTGGTCAAATGAATATGATCTGGTAAAAACAACCCAAGAGTGTCATATCTGATGAGGATGGTGGACAAAAATCCCAAGATCCCCATGAATGAAGGCATAACACTGTTTACAAACTTTCGTGCCTTGTCAGTCTTCCCCGGATTTGCACCATTCCTCCACCGGCGCCTCTGGGTCAGACCAGAGAAGATGATGTTCATGGATGGCAGCTGGTTGTGCTGCAACAAGGTCAACGCTCCTCTCCCAAGTCGTTCCCGCCACAGTGGATGGACATCCGGAGATCATCCAGGGCTGATCTCCCTCTTAGGCACTGGTGGAAAAAGGCCATCAACCTGTTCCACTTCAAACCACCCCAGCCAAACCAGGAGAGGGAGGCGTTGATGAGGCCATAGTATCTCCCGATGGTCTTTGCAGCAGTTTCTTCTCCACGCCAGACGTAGCTGTCACCAACTATCCAGACCCTGTCTGCAAAGGGGAAAAACAGCCTGTGTGATTTTTTAAAAATATATATAATATGCTTAAGTTTTATTTGAATTATAGTACAGATTGCTTACAGTGCGTCTCCTGATGCCATTGCACTCATTGCACTCAGGTGCTGCATGGACTCGGTAAATCTGATGAAAAACATTTTCAGTTAGCAACATGAGTAAAAAAATATATATATTGTCAAACTGTTATAATAATAATAATGAACTCATATTACGGTTCATTCGTGTGCAGTTACAGTTTTCTTAATGGTTAGCACCTTTATGCAAGTACCATATTAAATGTTTTCATCTAAAGCATTTTAGAAATATCATAGATATGTCTATGAATATTACACACACATGACACTGAAGGGCAAGAGGTCAGAGTAAATTGACATCAAATTAACTACTTATAATTATGCAAATTAGTAACTAACTGTTAGCTCAATATTAATAAGTATTTCTATAATAAAAGTATGACCTTAAATGTATTTAGAATACAACTTTTAACTACATTTTATTATAAAAATTACTCTTATGAAGCCTAAAATAAATAGTAAAATTTGTTTTATCAACTAAACGGTTATAAAATCAACTAAAATTACTATTCTAGACAATTTTTAAAACACTATTCTACAAATAATAAGTTAAATTAGTCAACAACAAGCTAAATGTAAAAGTTACCTTAAAATATCGCAGAGCAAAGCTTCAACCTTCTTTTAGAAGCATAGGCGACGTTCTTTGCCTCGCTGTGTTGTGATTGGCGGGACATTCTACAATCTCGCTCCTGAGTGGTTCTTTTGGTTGCTATGATACGCGGACTCGGATTTCCAAATATAGTTCAAAAACAGCAGTTGGCTCCACTGTACAGGTTTAACTACTGCCTCTTTGGGCTTCATTTGCCTGGAGCCGAACGCTATGGGCGACGTCACACATGATATATACAGTCTATGCTTGGCCTCCTCAAACAGCAAATAGTAATGTATTGTAATGTAAAATACTGTTCAATAAAAGTGACTCCCATTGAATCTTATGAGAGAAGCTGAAATTTAAGCTTCTGTGTTTTTTGGCATAAATATGTCTAAAAAAAACAACTCCAATAAACCTTTATGTGGCTGACTTTGCTGTTCATGAGTTAGAACATAAATCAAACTCAGATTTGTATTTCTGTTCATCTGATTCACTTTCCACCTTCTTCTCTCAAACGTTTCAAAGGAGCTGATTGGCTGAGCTCGGGTGGTCCTCTCCAGTTTCACTTTGTTTCTTGTAAAAAGTTTATTGAGCGTAATTGCAACCCAGATTAAAACATGTAAAAAGAAGCTTTAAGTCAGGTCAGTGTCTAAACTTGTGTTTTATGCCACATTTTGCAACAGTTGTCAAGAGTTCCACACTGAGCAGTTTAACACAGTTGAGTCTATCCAAATGAAAATGTTGGTGAGGTAACAATAAAAATAATGATGAATGATAAAAAGACTAAACATGAAGTGATCGTGAGGCGGCTGCTTCTATTCTGGCATTGACTTTAGCATTAGTAACCCACATTCCAACAACTTACTGACTTAAATTTAAGTCAAAAGTTTATTAATCAGCATTTACAACAAGTGATAAGTGTCCTTAATACAGTATATCTCGCCTAATATATGCTTGTGGATTGTTTCATCCAGTACAGCTGCAATGTGCTGTTTACATGGAGCGTGAGACAGTCATGGGTCATATTATTATTTTTTAAGGATAGCCGCTTGAGATATGTCGCCTCTTTTTCGACATATCACTATATTACATTATGACATCGATCTTATCCACAGAAGCTACCTGTCTCCACTAAGTAACTCCACCTGAGTCTGAGGCTTAGGCTCCTAAAATCCTCATGTTTTCTGTCAGTTTGGTTAAATATGTGCTGCTGCTGCAGGGGAGAGGCCAATGCTGCGCTAGCTACACTCCAGTGCATTGTGGGACCTGCAGTTACATTTTTTACGTGCTTTTTTTCAGTATTCATCAGAAATAGTCAAAAATAACGGGTAAAAAAAAATCATATTTTGTACCATAGGGCATAAGTCTGAAACCCTTTGCTAAACGAATGTAAAAGTAATAACATACTTTTATAACCAAATACGGTTACGCACACCGTCACGCTTTAGCTAATCCCTTGATTATTAAAAGCATAAATGCTCATTTTGTGTATATGATCTTTCATATTAAGCTCCTGTTATGTAACTTACGGCAGATGAAGGTTCTAAAGCTTCATCTTCAGTCCACCCGAACAGACTGTTTTTCCATCTGGAGACACCTTCAATTCAAAGGTTAGGGCTCTTCTATGAGACACACTATCTCCAGACCAACTGATGTCATCTCTTGGGCTTGGCCAGAAGAGCTTGTTTCATCCATTACTGTGCATACGTTGAACTTTTATATCAGTGCAATGGCGTGCTGGCTAATCAGGAGAGTCTGCTGAAAAATGTGTGAAGGCTCTCCAAGGTGCTAAAGAGATCAGTAGCTTCTGAAACTGCTTTGCAAGTGTTACACAAGACAAGATTCAAGTCATGGGCGTAACAGTGGACATAACAGGCTTCAGGGTGTTGTTCTCTAACCAGTGCTTGTACCCCACCAGCAGACTAGGGATGTAACGATATGCAAATCTCACGATACGATATTATCACGATATTAACCTCACGATACGATATTTATCATGACATCGTGATATTGTGAAGAGGTTCACGATATTGTAAAAAATCTAAAAATAAGACTGGCAATGCAATATGCTCTGGCCAATAACCTTTAGGCCTTTTATTGTCATATTTTAGAACCATGACAAAAACATTTGGTCACCCTTTAAAGTCCATTTTTCAAGTGAAGTCAGGAGCAATTTTCTACTAAAATAGTAGTATATCTGGTTACTTTAACAGCTTTTCTTTGAAATGCAACACATCTAGAACAACTATAGATCAATAGAGAATAGCTAGCTACTCAAGTGATTCTCTTAAAGTGCAAACAAATTTCAAATAAAGACAGGTAAAACTGTAAAAGTTCCAGTGCTGTCAAAAATATAAAATAGCCTGTTGGAACAATAAATAAAAATAGCAGGCAAACCAGCCCACCAAAATAGCCAGGCAAAAACAGTTAACTAAAATGATAAGACATTAGAAAACAGCCGGATTTAAATCTTAGCTTATCTTTAGGTTTTTCTTCAGAAAGATTAATAGATCAACATTACAGGGGAGGAGTAGAGACCTTTGTGCATTTACAATGTCCCCTGCAGTTGAAAAGACCCTTTCACTGGGTACTGAGGTAGCTGGCATACACAGATATGTTTTTGCAAAAGAAGATAAAAGTGGGTACTGCCCTGCATGACTCCTCCACCACTTTAGAGGGCAATCAGAAAGGGAAATCAAGGGTTCTTTACAATAAGAGTCCAGCTCTGCCTGAATGTCACTTTGGATTCGGTGTCGCTGCTAAATGAACTACCCAGAAGATCCTCCAGGGCATGCTTCTTGGAGGAGGAACGGAGCATTCACTGCTGTCATCTGTCAGGCTGGGGCTTGGTGGCAGCACATCTTGGCTCGGATCCTAATAAAAAAGATAAATATGAAACAATAAATGTTTTATTTTAAGTTGTTCCTAATATACAGTGTTTAAAAATAAATACCTGTTGTTGCATCTGTAAAGCTTTTAGTAGTATTCTGTCAAAGACTTCTTTCCTCTCACTGCTGGAGTGTAGATGTTGCAAAGTCCGAAAGCGAGGATCCAAGGCACTGCTCTCCAACAGGAATTTTTCCTCCTCTCCTTGGTATCTGTCTGACAGGTCCTTTAATATTGCAGCTTTCATCTGGGCAACGGCACTTGAGTCATTGGCATTTGGGCTCATACTGTCCTGAATCATTTGCTTGAGTGGTGAAATTAAGGATACTGTAGGTTGGGACTCATCACAAAGGACAGTTGTAGCTTTTTTGATGGGCGTGAGCAGCTTTACAAGGTCCTCTGCATTAGAGATGTCAGATGTGTCCAAAGTGTCAATATCTCGTGATTTCTGTCTAAGCTCGTCACTGAGAAGGGCTGCTGCAACTGCCTGTTGTTGTTCTAGGTAACGCTCCACTATGTCAAGTGAGCTATTCCATCTAGTCACAACATCAATAATGAGTTTGTGAACAGGTAGATTTAGTAGTTTTTGTTTGGTGGTCAGCACAGCTGTGGCAGTGGAGCTGCGGTGAAAAAAACTAGCTACACGCCTGATTCTGCCGAGGAGGCGGCTCACAGCGTTTACTTTTAGGTTCAGTTTAGCCTGTGAGCAAAACACTTGATGTGAGGAAACAGTCCAGCCTCATTTACTGCCACTCTCATATTGCTAGCGTTGTCAGTCACAACAGGAATCCCTCTGTCTTGACCGATCTTGCCCAGACCCCATTCGTGCACAGCTGATTTCAACACTTCAGCTATGTTTGAACCAGTGTGTGATTCACTGAGCAGCCTCGTTTGCAGGACGTAACTTTTAATCTCCCATTCACTTGTCATATATGTGCAGTAATAGTAATGTAACTTTGTGTGGCTCTTGAAGTCCACCCGTCTGTAGTAATGGCGACACAGTCTGACTCTTGAAGGCTTAGCATGACAACAGCTTTCGTCTCACGGTAAAGTGCTGGAAACACAGCTTGACTGAAGTGCGCTCGAGAAGGCATTTTATACTTCGGCTCTAGCTTGGCCACCAACCTTTTAAAACCAATGCCATCTACTGCAGAAAACGGACGTAAATCGGTCGCTATGTATTCCGCGATGTACCTTGTTATTTCTTGAGCCCTGGTGCTGTTGTGAGGAATCATTGTTGAAAATGCCTCTTGTAAAGTTTTTTGACCTGGTATTTTTTTGGCGACAGGTTCCTGATGAAGCGCATCTGGATGGTGGGTTGTCAATGACTTCGCATGTTGCTTGTATTCCCGGTGACGCTCCGCACTGTGGCATGGCAATGTTTACATATAGTCAATTATCTGTTCGTAACCTTTGTCCCATTAGCGTTTGTTGAAACAGCGAAGCCAAAATGCTTCCAAACATCCGACTTGAATGTTGTAGGGGCGCTTACGATCGGCATTTCAGCATTTTCTTCAGAATCCACGCTTTGTTCACCGCTATCCGCCATCTTTGTCTGTTATTGTGTGTTGCGTGTGTGTGGACCACATGCAGCGTGCGTTCCTTTTGGCTGAATAGCCGCGCAAAGCATCATGGTAAATGTAGTCATATTGATCTGCCGACTGCCGGGGCGGATTAGAACAACTGCTTTTGACGAAAACTAAATTTTTCATACCGTAGCATGACGACGACGAAATATCGAGACATTTTACTATCACGATATTGCCAATATCGTTGCATCCCTACAGCAGACCCTACATTAGTGCTACACATTTCAAATCATGAATGCATTTTTCTTTCAACTGACTTTCAATTGTATGTGCACAAAACTAGTCATGCTAACCAGAGCAAAACATCTCTCTGACTAAACCCTAGTGTAGTAGTCAAAACCGATCAAGACCAGGCCAAGATCAATTTAAAAATTATGACTGTGCCCAGAGATATTGATATTGAACATTGTTCAAGAATAAGCCACGAACAGAGTTCAACTGTATAAAAAAATGTAATTAACAAACGGAAAGTGTTCATAAATAACACATTTATTATGCGTTAAGCTGAGAAGCAGGAACAGTCAACACTGTTAATGCAGTTTATGAAGTTGTTGAATTTTGTTTGGCTTTTTGTCCAGAACATGAGGGGATCTTCTTTACCAAATTCTGTGATGGCATCAAAATATTTACATTTTGGTCCTTTGTATGCTTCAATAGGTTTTGTAGCAGGACAGGAAGAGTGGTAGTTATCAAAAGTAAATGTACTAAAACTGAGCCGACGTGAGTCGTTTCCTTTGCCTCAAACAGAGCGCAGGCGTGAACGAGAGGCGAGCGAGTTGCTTGGCGGAGAGCGTAGTGATAACACACCAGGAGCAAGAAGAGAGAATCGACTGCAGCTGCTGCCTCTGTGTCTCACTATCAGGAAGTCAACAGCAGAGCACAGCTTTTAGAACAACTCCAAATATGCTTGGAGCCACAGGCGCCGATCCCATGAGTGCCACGGGGCTCAAGCAGCCACAAGAATGTCTGAGCACCCAGGTGAATTTTCCTACTTTCATTATCAGGCTTCTGTAAATGGCACACAGTGTCTTTTACACACTTGTATGTATTTTTGCGTGAATATAAGCGGTTGGAGGGAGCTGCATGTAGTGTATTCCCTGCATCAGCCGCTGTGCTGCTGGCCTGTCCGCTGCCCCGTGAGATCATCCACACCTGGGCTTAGCATCGCCAGAAATCAAGTCAGAAAAAGTGAGTGACGAGAATGTTGAGTTGCGATGAGATTCAGAACCGAACAAGAAAGTGACAAACTGCACTGGTCCTGTTTGTAGCGCCCAGTGTTGTGAGAGCTGAGCTGACAGGCAGGACTGACCCGGAGCTCTGCGGAGCTTGTCTAGTTGCAGGCAGTAAAGAAACAAAATGAATGCTCGTAAGTAGAGACGTGAAAATGGCGCACATGCACAATACCTGACACAAAGAGTTCAGTTTGGCCATCTCTGGCCTCATCAGCCATGATGTCATACATTTGTGAGGCTTTAATATCATGTATATTTTTTTCTTTAACCTGATTAGCACAACTAATGAGGTTGGCTGGATGATGAGAGATAGGTTGCATTTGAAAATGGGTTATAGTTCTGAAGGAATGGGTCAAACATCTTCAAAAGTGACATGCACTCAATCAAATTTCCCCTGGTCTCACTTTCACTTTTCTCTTCATGACTATGAAATGCAAGTCCTTACTTTCTCAAAAAGCATGTTACAGCAACAACTCCTTTTAGATAATTCCGTCTCTCTGTTACTTCTTTTTTGTTTGCTGCTTGTATTTGTTGAACTACGTTTCCATAAGCAACAATTAAACCACAATTAAATAGAGAAAAGTGAATACATTTATCAAAAAAGCAGATTGTCACATGGATTAGGTCACAATTTGATATCCTAGTTAGAATTAGACTTGTCTACCAATTAGTAGGACTGCAGTTGTTTTTCTAATCATTCTGGTTACTGTACTTTTCAAATATTGTAAGTACACACACACACACACACAAAATGTGAAAAGGGGTATGCGAAAAAGCTACAAAGTAGTTAAAGAGAAGCCTATTTTTGGTTTGCAGTGTGAAAGCAGGTCCCCCACCTTTAAATCAAGCTTTCAAAGTTCATATACACTTTATTTTGTTGAAATTGTATTTAAGTTTCAATGAAAATAACAAATTGGAAATATTTTTAGTGGTGGTTTCATTTCCTAATGGTGGGACTGCCACAGTTCTTGCAAGTTGGTTTAAAAACAACATTGTAATGTGGCCACCCAAAGGTGTCAATTATGCCAAACGTTAAAAGACAAATTGCAACCAAACCAGTCATGGACACCGTATTCAGACGAGCGCCTCCTGACAACTTGTGGTAAGCATATTGATCAAAATGTTCCATGTCATAACAGCTGATTGTATATTTTGCTTTGGGTTTATATGTAGCAGGATGGCCTATAGCGCCCCTGTTTTGATGCGTCAGGTGAGAGGCTGCCCTATAAAGGAGCATCCGCGCACCGGTCGATCTCTCACCTCTGACGTCAGACGCCGCAGGCTGCGGGCAGCCGGTCGGCAGGAGCTAGTACAGCTAACGCCAAATAAACGCCGAAGTCACTGATTGTCGGGTGTAAAGCCGGGTGCATGTTATGGCGCTTATGTTGGTGAGTAGTTGGCCATGTCTTGTGCCGATGCATTGGATGTCATTGGGCTAGCTAACTTTAATGTTGTTTTTAGTGTGGGCTGTTTTTAGTGTGGGCTCCGCCGCTTGTGTTTCTGTCTGTTTGAACATTATCTTGGTAAGAAATCACTCATTTCGTCACTTTACTAATTCATTATTTTATGAAGGCTTACACCACACTTTTGTTTTAGTGTGGCGCTTCAGCGTGGGGCCAGCGCTGGATCTGTCCTGTTCAGCTAGCAAATAGTGAAGCTAAATCTGGTGGTGCTTTTTGATCATGAGCCTCCCCTTTTTCGTTTGGATACGCTGGTTAACGGGATCTGTACATGCTCTGGAGTAACTGTTTAACATGTACTGTGAACTGAAAGGCCTGTCCTGCTTTTCAATCAGGGCTACATCAGCAGCACACGTAATTTTAACAACAAAAGGATAAACTACTAATTAACTTATTAATGTCATAATAAAGACTTTGTATATTTTTATTGGAAATCCTGTCTCTAGTCTCATATTCAGCCAGTTCAACGAACCTGTGTCCTTTTAGATTTATCATACTTTATTTTCTGGCATATGCCAGTGGCGTTGTTGGTCATTTTTATTTACAATATTTAATTACAATTTATTTAGCGACACCTCCCTTGGTTATATATAGATTCCTTATCAAAAGCAAAGCAATTTGAGAATAAATATGTGCTACCACAGAAATGGAATGAGAAGATGAAGCTGTGGTACGACAGAAGAAAAGGAAACCAAAGAAGCAAGTAGCAATCCATTGAATCTGTATTTTTCTTAAACCTGCATGAGTTTACTTCAGTTGCTCATCACACACTCGTACATCACACACCGCCAACGCGCCCGGCAGTCAAATTGATCTACCTAGATTCTAGATTACATGGGCCTATGTAGCACTGTCATCAGACCTAACCCCCTTACCGACTTGGGGACATTGCATCCAGTCAAACTTACCAGATTTGTAATTGGTGAAAAACATTTTAAGATAGAAGACAACGTTACTAAACTGCCTCTAAAGCTGTATTATGTTGTGAAGTTATCTGAGACCCCTTGGTGTATTTACATGTCTAATAACTTAAATTCCAATTACATCGATTGAAACTGAAACAGACCAAAAGGAAATTTACTAAACCACCTGAACTGACTTTTCCTGGTATGCTAATTTGCTAGTGGTCAGTATTTTGTTGTATTTGTATAATCCTTATTTTTTAATCCTGTGATGTCCGTGTTCAATCAATACACCAAGGCACAACATTCAAATACTGGAGATCTCCGTAAAAAATGTCACGTTTCCCATAGTCTTTGGAGACTTCAGCCTAGACGATGAGCCACTGACAACCTCGTGGAACCAAGAAAAAAGGTTTGATCTGCTGCTATGAACGTAAAAGTGCTGGACTCGTCATCGTCATCACGCTGTGTCTAACTCTGACCATCTGTGCCCTGGCATCTTCTCTGGAGATCTGTGTGTCTGTTCAACTGTCTGTTTGCTGTAGAGCTAAAGTGTGGCGGACAAAAGAACTCTGGGAAAAAAGGACTTTATCAGTGAACTTTGGGAGTGAAAAGGTAAAAAGAAACATGTATTTACTGTGCATATGTTTTGTGTGTGTGGTGCAACTTGTAAATACACTTTTACACAAAAACTTATTTTGTGCTGTTTTGTTTTTTATCTGTAAAAGGGCATATGCAACTCACTAAACAAACAATTAAAAAAAAAAAAAAATCTAAATATCCCATTTGTCAGGTGGGATACTTGGCTGGCACCCTAGATAATTTATCAACGAACCTTAAAACACCAAGCAGTCCAACCGTCACAGTGTGGCACACGGAGAAAGATAAGTTATTTAAAATCATAATTTATTGGATGTCCCAAAAGACAATCAAAAAGGAAAAAAACAAAGACTGTACCGAACTGAACTAGTGGATTTGAAGCTTGAAGAACCACATCTAATGGACAGCTGCCTTTTCTAAAACACCACAAGAGACAAAAGCAAATAGTTGAAACTAAATCCATTTTATTTTGTAAGCTACGCCAGTATTCTTCTGTTTAGACTAGAGGGTCTGTGGACTGGCAGAAGATTACTGAAGGATGTTGAAAAGATGAGCCTTCATTTGCAGACTTCAGCAGTGGAATCATTTCACGTGTAATTCTACAGTTTGCACCAAAAGTGCATTTTAAGTACTTCTTTAACTAATGAAAGCTTTAACTTAGTTGTGTAGCAGCACATTTGTTTCTGTTCTTTTCAGACTGTATCTAGCAGCAGTGCATTTCCATGAAAACACCAAATGTCCACAAGCTACAAAATCAACAGGAGAGTCTATACTTGTATCCAAAGTATAGACAAGGAGAAGGCATTGAAAGGCCCATCAGAAAAAAGCTACTTCACAGCGTCTGTGAACCTCACCCAGGGCTCCACGCTGTATAAGAGAATCCCAGTCTACAGCAGGAGTCCCCAAACTTGTTCCTGTGAGGACCACATAACATTCCACTTCTGTGCTTAGAGGCCGGGGTCAGTTTGTACCAAAAAAGTGACAATTGCAAAGGTGTCTGAACATAAAGTTTTCCTGAAAGCCACACATAAACAAATATTAATGTCCCTTTCTGGGATCTTGACAGGGAAAAAAATCAGAAAAAAATAATAATAACACTAAGAATGAATAAAATAACACTATTTGTGGAAAACACAAATAACCCTTTTCAGGTTTTTCACAGAAGAAAAGTCTATGGAACATTAACTTTCTTGTAAACACAGCTGTTTGCTGCTCGCTCATCAACTTCATTGTGAACACCTGAAAACAGCAGAAACCAAACTAAATGATACAACACCTACCAGCACAATACATTATACCAGTTTGGTTGTAGAGCGGATTTTATCCAAGTAGATTTCGTTATGATTATATTTGTTTATACTCAGAATGGCTTATAAAAAAGTATGCTTACCGATATATATTCGTCAGTTTGAACTGTGGGCCTGCGACTGGCTGTGAGACTTGTCTCCATTGAAATGAAAGAAGACTGAAGTCAGCTGGTGGAGCAGACAAACATGGATGACCGTGGAGTGTGCAGCGTACCTCAGATTGTCAGTCAACACGCAGTTTCCCCATTGGCTGAGATGTAGGCCATCACGTCGGAACAGCAGAGGGTTGTCCCAAAAAGTCCAGAAGATGTCAATGTAGAATACATGGGAGGACCTGTATGTAACACCACTGAGAGTTACTTTTGATGGAATCACATGTCAAGACATTAACATACTAATACTAACAAGTGATACTGATAATTACTATAAAAGTGACAATATGGTATTTTAATAACCTTTTAACCCTTTCACAGCCAGCCATAATATCACTTTGACTCTCCTTCTCTGTCAGGCCTTTTTGCTCATTTTAAACAATATTCACAGAGCTCCACAAAAAAAACTTTGTACAACTGGACTCATGACTTGTTGTACATCAAATGAGACTAAAGTGTCTACCTTCATTACATTAATTCATTCTTTTTATAGGCATGTGAAATTCCTTGTTTTCATTAGATTTCAGCATATTTTTTTCTATTATAACTTAATGTCAGTGTTGTTTTCCTCTGTTTCTACTTTTTGGTGAAAGAATCTGAGCCACTACAATGAAATAAAGTCTTTAGAATAAAAACAGGAGGTTTATATGATTCAAACAATGATCATCTTTAAACCAACAGACGCTGTGTTTCTGATGCAGATTCTCTAGATTCAGCCTCTTTCATGGAGCAGAGATTAGATTGAAGAAATCCAGTAGTTGACTTCCTCTGACACTTTTCACTCGCTCACAGAAGAGTCGCTGCATGTGTCGTTCTCCTCAGAGTCCTAGTCCAGTAGGATCGGCTTTTCTTCAGTTTAAAGATCAAATATCTGTTCTAAACTTACTCAACTACTGTATGTTTTTAGTTCAACATGTTTTGTCTGTAATGTTTGAAAGAAAGCCAGTCGGTCGGTTGGCAGCGCAATGACGGATCATTTCATCATGGGCAGAGAAATAAATTCTCCTCAGAACACTTGCCCTTCCCTCATATGTGTTCTGCTGCTTCATTATGTTTACTTGCGCTGGTGAAAGGTTTGTCGATAGTTCATGTAATAATGATATCGTCTGTAGTGATCCGGTGTCTGCTCTTCACAGTGTTAAGTCAGGAAAAGCTAAATGTCATGAAAGGCTACTATATGAAATGCTCGAGACTAAGAAGACAAAGAGAAAAGATGTTGTATTTGTTTGGGCACCAGCTCATTTGGGAATAGTAGGAAATGAACAAGCGGACAAACTTGCAAAAGAGCAACAGAAAAAGATATGGTTGTCAAAAATCATTGTATGGGGAAAGATCAATCAGCAATGGCAAATTTGTTTTCTTTGCAACCTAGGGTCCGGACTCCTAGATGGAGAGGAAATAATAGAAAACATTGAGTTCTTATGAGCAGAATTAGAACTGGGCTTAGCCATCTAAATGATGGATTACATTTGATCGACAAACATCCCACTGGACGCTGTGATTATTGTCAAATTAGAGAAAACATTGAGCATGTTATGTTACATCGCGTCTTATGAAAGAACAACTTACGACATTGGAACAGGTAAATGGAACTTTGGAAAATATAAATGGGTTTATTGAAAATGAAGCAGGACGGAAGCATGTATATAACTTTTTAGAAAGCACTGGACTGAATTTATAACGAAGGTTTAGTTTCGCTAAATTCTAGAAGTGGGCAGTAATGCAACATTTTTACTGTTTATCTTTACTGTCTAGATGGCTAAATTTGAAGACTTGGTGAAAACCAAACTACACTTATTATGTTCAAGGCAAGAAATGATCAACTGCCTCCAAACATTCCAATGTATTCAGCGATAGAGAAGTGAGTTCTAATCTCAGAGGAACGGCAACATTCAAACTTGCAAAGGTGCACACGACTAGGAAAACCTGTGTTTCCGTCTGTGGTCAGATTATGGAACGGGCTCAGTGAAGAACTAAGGCAATGTTCAAATATCAATCATTTAAAAAAAAAAAAAAAAAAAAAAACTGTACAAACTTTATATCCTGACTCGATATAGCGAATGAAATCTAATAGTAACAGTGGCTCAATGTTATTTGGTTCACATCCCTTTTGAGAATGTTCTATAATACTATTGTATATGATAGTTTTCTTTGTATGACTTGTAATATACTACATGCTTGGTGAACATACTCAAATAAATTCATTCATTCATTCATTATCATTTATTCATATAAAGAATGCAAACTGCCTAAAATCTAAAGAAGAAGAAGATGCAGCTGTGTCTCATTCCTCTGACGTCTGTTCATTAGCCTCAGTTTGAGCTGACAAAAGGCACTTGTTTTGGATTGAAAGGAACTGACTCTGGAGGAACTGATTCTGGAGGAACTGACTCTGGAGGAACTGACTCTGGAAGAACTGACTCTGGAGAAGTGACTCTGGAGGAACTGACTCTGGAAGAAGTGACTCTGGAGGAACTGACTCTGGAAGAAGTGACTCTGGAAGAAGTGACTCTGGAGGAACTGACTCTGGAGGAACTGACTTTGGAAGAACTGACTCTGGACGAACTGACTCTGGAGGAACTGACTCTGGAGGAACTGACTTTGGAGGAACTGACTCTGGAGGAACTGACTCTGGAGGAACTGACTCTGGAGGAACTGACTCTGGAGGAACTGACTCTGGAGGAACTGACTCTGGAGGAACTGACTCTGGAGGAACTGACTTGGAGGAACTGACTCTGGACGAACTGACTCTGGACGAACTGACTCTGGACGAACTGAACTGACTCTGGAGGAACTGACTCTGAGGAACTGACTCTGGAGACTGACTTGGACGAACTGACTTTGGAAGAACTGACTCTGGTGGAACTGACTCTGGACGAACTGACTCTGGAGAAACTGACTTTGGAGAGAAAGCCAAGGCAAAGGTCCTTGGCTTTGGGAAAAGACTACGTTTATTGCACTGACTTTCAAAACACAGGCTGTGTGGCTGTTTGTTTGTACACAGTGGCAGTTGTATTTTTACACTGAATTTTAAAACATAATTTTTTACACAGATTTTTTGGACCTTGTTCAATGTTTAAAAAAAAAGCAAAAATATCATCTATAAATTAAGTGCCTAAAAAAAGTTTCAGAAATAAAACACATCAATTCATGCACGTTGATCTGTAAATAGAATTATTCTCAAGAACACAAACGACCTTGGTGCACATCCGTACTCACTTAGCTGTCTCTACTGATGAGTCCTGCCCTGCCATACGTCTGACACCATGGATATGAACTGATGATTAAATAATTTAAATGTTAGTCCACAGCTGGTTACAATTAACTTCAAAATCAAAGGGAAATGTACTTAACTCTGCACTTGTTTGCTTGGCCCAGACGAAAGTCAGATGTAAAGAGTTTATATGGGCCAGTTTTGTTCCAGAGCAAACTGGATCCACATCAGCCCACACTTGTTAAAGTAAGCCACCCACAAACACGTTTCAAACACAGCAAACACATGGAAATGTATTAGGGAAATGGCAAACGTTGGTCTCAAAGTGAAGAGCAGCAGTGTGATTGGACTGACAGCAGGTGTCTGTAATTAATGCTCAGATTTGAGTGAAAAATACACACTGATGTCACAGAGAGTCTGACAGACTCACACCAAAAGCGATAAACACGCCACTTGAGCCCTGGTCGCTGTGGCGCTGTCTCCAGGGGCCTCATTTATAAAGGTTTGCATAGGATTTTTGCTGAGCAAGTGCGTACACCTAGTGGCCACAGGTGGCGTGCGCCACGCAAACTCCATATTTATAAAAGCCTCCGTGCGCTCTCCTCCACGCAATCTGTGCTTTATAAATCCACCTGCTTCTAGAATCTGCGCACGTGAAGCTGCGTCAGGCCACGCCCTCTCCACACCTCCAATTCACCATGAAAGGTGACTCATGAATAATATTTTAATAGACATGAGGCGATAATCAGTGGGTTTGACACACGGGGAAAGGCAAAGAGGAGGAGTCAGGGAGACGCTCCATTCAGCAGCAGCTCGTCTGTCCCATGTGGGTTTACTACTAATAAATTGTGAATGAAAAAGACTCTTGTAACGTAATGAGGCTCACCTTTTAAATGACTCAGATGTGTTTAACAGAATGTGTATGAGATTTGGCCTCGTTCACTCACATAGGCCTATATACGTGCACACGGAAGTCTGAATAATGGTCTTACGAGCGCGCGAGGGTGACACAGATGCCCTCCCTGAACGAGCCAAAGAGCGAGAAGGAAATAAGCAGAAGAAGCCAGGGACAGACAGCGTTATGAGAGAACGGGACGTGAAACTCCTGTTGCTCCTTTGACTGCACGTGCGCGCCCGTGGCACAGACACTTTAGACTTTCCTTTACTTAGACAGAGAGAACCACCCCGGTTCGGGCAGGCTGTGTGGTGCGCGTTTGGTTCAGGATCATTTTTGTTCATCTAGGCTACATTCTGGTGCGTGCTGCATAAAAAGTTGGACCTGCGTCTGTCCGATGCTTTATTTATTTAACATAAACCTCGCTAATGTGCTGAGGGAGGAGTTTTCTCTCAGGTCCGAGCGTTGTTTCATAAATACGTTCACAGATTCAGTGGCATTCTCTCTGGTATTAGAGCCATAATAAACATACGCGCGCGCACGAGAGCCACGAGCTTGTGCACGAGAGCGCACGGGCTTACATACATGTGTTGTAAATACAAATGAGAGGAATAAACATCTCTTGTCTGTGTTTGGTCAACATCTGCATTAAGGCTGAAATATAAATGTAATATTTGTATAAAACAATGATTTCCTGCATCAAACACTTCCTCAAACTCTCATCACTTCTGCTTCTCTCCACGAGTGTCGTCTTTTCCCCGTGTCTCCAGCCTTTGCGTACAGCGCACGCATGGGTTCCAGTTTGCGCAGAGCTGAGAAAAATCCAGCGCCTAGTGGAGCTTTTATAAATACCACCTTTGGCGCAGAGGGAGGTTTACGCACTGCGTAAGGCGTAAGCAAGCTTTATAAATGAGGCCCCTGCTCTCTAGGGGAAGTTTTCAGAGGGAGGGGTTGATTGGGAGAGCTTTGAGTGTCTGGACCAATGCCTCGTTTGTGTCTGTGAAAAGGTGTTCACTGTGTGGCTGTTGCCTCGGCGATGTTCTGAATGTTCTGAAGTTCTGAAAGTTAACTTCATCTCAACTTTGCCGCGCTCAGGTCTGACTCTCTGATCTCTTGCGCTGTCGTCAGACCCGACCCCCCTTAGCGCCTCGAGTCGACTGCACCGCCTTGACCTTGATCTTGAACACGACTATTGTCCTCTCATAGCTGTGCACTGATTGCAGACACCTGCTATCAATCAAACCACATGAGAAGAGTCTGGCTGCAGATGATGGGGAGCGCCATATTGAGTGGAGCTCAATTTGGCGCTTAGTTTGTTGTTTGTGTTAACTGACTCCCAATTGCATTTTGTTGAATTAAAATCAGACAAAATTCAGTATTGTCAGTAAACAAAAATGAATCATCAGGATGTTTGGTTCATAATAAAGCAGAATGAGCCTTCACAGGTCTCTCATTTGGGTAGTGTGCACCAGTGACTGACAGCAGTTCAAGAGCAGACCTTTATAAAAAAAACAAAAACTAATCTATATACTGACAATAAAAATGTGTCCTCAATAGTTTAAGGCTCTGGTAGGCCACATTAATTGGTTAGTGTTCTAGAGTTATAGTTTCTCTCATCAAACAGCATCCTTTTTATGGGTTACAGTAAAACTACAGCTGAGGTAGCATCTGCAATCCTCCCAGAGCTGTTGGGCATGGTAAGGAAAATCATAACAGATCAAGGAAAGGAGTGTGTAAACCAAGTAAGTTGATTAATCACTACTTTTCTTTGGGCAACATTTGAAACTTTTCCTTTCTATTCTTTTTACAGCCCAATAAGAACATAGAGCAATGAGCAGGCATCACTGTCTCATTTGTTTTTGTTTACTGATAGACTTTTTTTTTTTTTTTAACAACGACAACAATTACAGGACGAACAAACAAACCAGAATGTCAAAAGAGCACTAAGGAAATATTTTAATGAAAACCATGACGACTGGGACATCATCTACCAGCTGTCGTCTATGGCATCAATACTGCCAAACGGGTTTTTTTAAACACAAACCAAGACAAACCACCACATTTTGTAATTTTCATGTCACAGCCATATGTGCAGTATTTTTAAATTATAGTTAATTTACCAATATTCTATAAATGCAAGAATAGCTTATGCAAGTATGTATTTTAGTTTTATCATCATTCGTCCCACTAAGCACAGTCCATACTTCCTCATGTTCCATCGTCACCCACGCCTTCCCGAAATGATCAATTCCTGCCCAGAGAAATGAACTTTCAGGTCCAAGACTCAGAAGAGGACCCTGAGAGGAAAGTAGAAGAAATGGCGGTTCTCAATGAAAAAAATAAGAAAAAATGACAAGAATCATATCAAACACTACTTTCACTTTTTCTAACAATCTTATCTTCTCAGGTTCTTCACTAGGCAGAAAAAGTCCTATGCAAACAGGAAACGAGGCCACGTTAAGATGTTCAAAGCGAAGGAAGGGGATGAGGTACTGTTAGAGAAATTGTAATCAGTATTACAAAAACACTGAGACTATGACAGATTCAGATTAAATACTTTATTAAATCAAAGAGAACAAATACGAAAATATTACTAGTCAAGTCACTCGTATCTCTGACCACCCAGAGTCTGTTCTATGTCATCCTTACGCAGGGGCTAATCTTGTCTATATATTTCCAATTTTAGTATATGTTTGTGAACAATCCCATGCTGTTCCAGTCTTGTTCTTACTTCCTCCATAGACTTGCTCAATGACCTTGTTGGTCTTGCTCAGAGGATCTGACATCACATTGTTTCTTTTTAGACTTCTCCTTTGGCTCCTCTCAATCCTTGTTTGGTTGTCAGCCCTGGGTTGGTTGGCGTTTGTCTAGTTTAGGTCATACAAGTTTACACTGGTCATCACTGGTGACTATTCTGGGAGCTTGGTGACTTCAGGAGTCCAGAGCTAAATTCAAAATAGATTTTCTCAAATATTTGCTTCTCCAAGACTTCAATGTGAACAACAACAAGTTTTCTGCAACACATTTTTTTCCCAACAGGTACTGATTTCTGGGGACATAAAAAAGAGGAGGGGATGGTTTACAGACCAAGCATCAAGGACCATTTAGGATGGCAAACATCTCTGATAGGGTGTTGCCACTCTAATGAAAGACACTTCGATGCAAAAGGTCAGTGCATCTCGGCTGAGATCATACATGAGACTGAAGTAATACCTGTCATTTTCTTAATTGCTGGTTGCCTGTGTCTACCCGAAGTCCCACCAAAGCTGGTAGATCATGACTATGCAGTAGAGAATTGGGAGATGGATCATGGATATTCCAGCAAAGGACCTACATGGGAGGAGACACTGAACCCAATCCAACAGGATCTAGTAAGCTGCATATTTCACAGTGGTCAGTCTTCCTAAAGTTGTCATGTCAGTTCAACACATAAGGTCCCTTCTCAAACCATCACCATTATCATAGTGGAGGGGTTTGAGTACCCGAATGATCCTAGGAGCTACGTTGTTGGAGGCTTCATGTCTCTGTTTGGGTCACCCAGGACAAACAGGCCTTAGATGACGGGTCAGACCAAGAGCGGTTCTTATTCTTGTCTCCACAGGATGGTTGTGCGCTTTGTTAATCACAGAGAATCATACTATATGCCCGTTAGTTTGTTTTTTCTGCTCCAAACAGGACGACATGCTACTGTTGCCGTCATGGAGTCAGAAAAAAGGTTACTGATGCAAATATCTGTGTTAGTGACACTGTGTTGGATTTTTCTGTGTTTGTTTATTTAAATTCACAGAGAAGTTCTCAATTACCAGCGCTCTTCTTAAAAAAAAGACAGATGATGTTTTTGGACTCACTTCGCCTCAGGGGTTTCAGAGATGAAAGTTACAGAGCAATATTTTGGTTAAATAGATTCAAGAGTTGCATGTCATGGCCTTGTTCAATGGCCAAACACATCATTTCATTAAAAAGCCTTGTTCTCAGGCTAGATATTCAACTAGAAGCCTCATTCTAAGGCTGGATGTTCAGTAAGCAGCCTCGTTCTTAGGCTTTACATCTTTTATTTTACCTTTAACTAAAATGCTTTTAAACTACTTTGCAGCTACTACATCAGCTCAGGATCCTGGAACTGCTGATACAAGACCTTGAAGTAATATTTTTTCTATCCTGCTTCAGCTTTTGAAGATAGCAACAGCCTCTTTATCTGCCTCAATAATAAAGAAATGGCCCGGTTGCAGTACGTCCAAAACTCAGCTGCTAGGCTCTTGACCCGCTCAAACATTAGAGCCCATATAACTCCTATTTTGAAAAAGCTTCATTAGCTCCATGTTGTGTATCGTGTCCAATTTAAAATCTTGGTTTTGACGTTCCAGGCTTTACATGGACAGGCACCTATGTACTTAATTGACCTGATTAAACCTCACAGGTCAAACCGGAGCCTCAGGTCACGTGAGCAGAACCTGCTGATGGTTCTCCGAACATATTTTAAAACTCGAGGAGATCGGGCTGTTGAAGTTGTGGTGCCCCGACTGTGTGGAATGAACTGCCTGTGTCACTTCGCTCTCTGGACTCTGTGGATGCCTTTAAAAAGCATCTAAAAACGCACTTTTTTAGACAAGCGTTTGAGTCCTAATTTGCCATTGCTGGAGATGCTCTGACTGTATTTATTTATTTTTTTTGTTTAATGTTGTTTTTATACTGTTTTTATGTCCCAATGTGAAGCACTTTGTGACTTTGTGTCTGTGAAAAGTGCTGTATAAATAAAGTTTACTTACGTACTTACTTAAGATAGTACTTATTACCGCTGCATTTAGGTTGTTTGCCAATGTATAATCTATGTTAAGCACTTTCAATTTTTTAGTGTTTTCCCACATAGTCATCAGGCCATGTCTGTGGGATCTTTATGCTAATGGTAAGCATTGGCTTCTACTGAAAAAATAAAATAAAATAAAAAAAGAGCTATTTGAAGAGTTCATTGATTTATATACTCACTTTTACATTAAAGAATTCATTGATTTATATAAACTCACTTATACATTGAAGAGTTTATTAATTTACACATACTCACTTTCATATTATTACTCACTGTTATATTATCTTATTTGTTATGATATTGTTACGGTTGCTAGCGCCTAGATATCAGTATTGTAGCCTGTCTGTCTGCACAACATGTCCCGTCTGTTCAGTTTCAGGGCTACTAGACGTACGGTGGTTTTACACTAAGTGCAACTTGGATGCGAGTCACACAGAACTTAGAAAGTGCTTAAAACCAATGCGTTGATTTACACCGTGCTCCGACATGTCCGACTGCGAGTGCGAGAGTCGCGCAACTCTGCGGAAAGAATCCGCATGAAGTCTATTTTTCCCGGAGACCGCAGCGGTCTGGTGCGGGTTTCAATTCATTATACGAGCGTTCTCGCGGGAATCTACGTGACTCCACGTGGCTTTGGACGAAACCGGACCGCAGTTGACAGCATCTGGTGTAACAGGCACTTAGCAAGAAACCCGCTCGTGTCCCGACCCGCACCCACCTCGCAGTCTGTGTAAATCCAGCGTAAGCCAACTTGGGAGTTGCACACGGAGGTGCAGGCCTTGAAAGAATGTGGTATCATAAACAATGGATAGTGCGCCCAACATGGCTATCCAAAAAAGGCATAAACACTGATACACACTGGCTACGAGAAAGAGCACCGCCTAATATTTGCATATTCATGTATTTTTTGTGTGATGTGGAATAAAAATACTGGCGTCTTGGATCAGGGTGACGCTCTGGGAGATAGGCGGCGAAGAGAGCACCCTGTTAGGATCCAGACGTTCCAGGGCCCTGCTTAGATGACTATTGTATAGGGGAATAAATTTTGAAGACTCAACCTATCGAATACTGGTCATCTTTGTTGGTATGTTTATTAGACTGTTAGCGTAGTTGGGTTGACCCTTTAATCTGCTCCACTCTTACAGCAAAACCAACACGCTGGACTTGTTGACTACGCAGAAATAGTAAAGGTAATGAAAACAAAATAGACAGGTGGTAATTATGTTCTTTTATTAACAGAAGGAAAAGTCAACAAAAAGAAACAGTTTTCTTCAAAGACGTCAACTTTTTGAATCAAAATCGACTCTGACTCCGATTGGGAAATGACAATGCTAACACAGACTTTTGTTTAAATTTCGTAATTAGGATGAGTGTCTTTTATCAGGCCTTACTGTTGTTTTTATGACACACACAGCTAGAGTTTATTCTTATTTAAAGACATTATAATTGTAGCTAAAATAGTTTTCAAAATACAAATACAAAGTAATATTAAAATACGTAGCCAATATTTTTGATTCTGAGATTTGTGAGTCTAGTTCACAAAAGGCCTTTTTGATAGCATCCTGATTATTGATGTTAATTTGAGTAAAATAAGAGTATTTGATCCGGTTTTTAATATGATTTACAAAAAGTACCCAGAGATAAAACTCTTGCATGTTTTCAGTGATGGGCCAGCCACACGGAGTAATGTCCTTCGCTTCAAAGAACTTTACAAACAGGGCTTTCACACAGTCAACTGGAACTTTTCCCAGGCTGGACATGGAAAAGGAGCACCAGAGTAGTAGGAGTAGGAGGTGCTCTGAAGAAGGCTGCACATAAAAATATCCTTCATGGGACAGATATTCCAAATGCTCAGGCCCTCTATGAAACACTGAAAGCTGTCAATACATCAGTGAACTGTTCTTTATTAGTGAAGAGACATTGAAAGGGAAGATAAAGTACAGGAACATTACATGTTTATGTCAAAGGGAAGTGGGAACATCGAACTGCCCATGCTATTGTAACCCAGTACATAAAAACGCACTTATTTCTGCAGTAAATAATAATTCCGATCATTACCGGTCAGTAAACGCATCATCGGGTCACCTGACTTCCTCACGTTACACCCACGCAGAGTTACGTTCGGCCGCTCAGACGCTGGGTTGTGGGAAACGGATTATTGACGGGAATTGGTGAGTCTGCCTGAATTGTTTTGCTACTGTTAGCATTAGCAACATAAAGACCACTAGCATTTGTATCACTCATTGCCTTTCATTGTTAAAGTGCATTCATATGCAAATAGCGATCATTAAAGGCTGTTTCGCCTGCCTATATTGTTGGCCAAAGTATTTAAGAGCTGTTATTGTTGTGTTAACTATTTAAATTGTTTACACTATTCTCAATGCACTTTAAACAAAGAGGGTGTATTTTTGCTTGTGTATTTATTTCCACAAATGTGAAATTATTGATTATTGACAAATGAATGTATATTGTGTGTACACTGATTAATGTAGAATAATTACAAAGATAGCTAGCTATTGTTTTATTGTGAATGGTTACTGATGGATGGTTCTGTCTGTCTAAATACAGACCAGGTGTGCCCAGTCAGGGTACAGAGTCTGATGGCGAGCTAAGCACAGAACCAGTGCTAAGCCCAGAACCAGAACCAGAACTAAAGATTGTCACAGTCTTCAACCCAGCAACACAGTCTCTGCGGTCTGGTAGGGGCTTGTGTAGCCAGTCCACTCTCCTCACACACACACTAGTCACTATGTTCCCACCTTTGCTCAACCAGTCAAAGCGCTGATGGACAATTACATAAACTTTCATAAAGTACTTAATCAAACATTTCTCAACTGCAAAGCGTGGAAAACATAAGCTGTCGTTGCAGTTTGGTGTGGACATTATTTTGCTTTGGACTGAAAAAAAACGAAACAACATATTTTGCTATTTTGAATATCTTATTGTTTTTGTGGAAATTGTGATTGTATTTTTATTGTGATACTTAAAAAACAAACTTTAAGAAGTGCACTTCAGTTCTTAAACCTAAACTTAAACTATATCTGCAGATTGTAAATATTGGGTTATTGTACATTGGTGTTTTCAATTTTTTTAAATTAATATAAGCAACAAAACCCAAATTATTCTGTCTGTCCTTTTATTGCCACGCACCTCCGAGAGACGACCCTAACCTTCTGATCTAGCCTAGAAGAATCTTGATCATACTTATCCTGCATTTAACACATATGCTACACTATCCACTTTCTGAGATGACTCTATGAACAAGCTAGTTCCTCGAGAAGTCGTCTGAGGCGTACTAGAGTTGTAGCGCTAAAATATAGTGATTGTTTTATTATTCTCTTACAAGAGATCTGAAGTTATTCCATGTGTTTAGTATTGAATGTCACACATGTGGATTAGTAAATTACATTGATATTTAAATTATTTTTCAAGTTTTTTTGTACTTTTATAATTTGAGGACGGATACACTGCCAACATTTTTAAAGCGGGTAATATTATCACCAAGGAGGAATAAACAGTTCACTCTGATTGGGACAAGCAAACTGACTACTGACGGGCTGATTCCACATCCTGCATATCCGCAGGTCTGCGCCTCAGCTCCGTCCTTCCAACGCCGTCCGACAAAATTGCGGATCGACGGTAAAATCTTCTGCGCCCAGGTCCGACCTGATCAAGTTCCACAGATCAGAGCGAACCAAACAGGAAACAGAACGTGAACTACGTCCGGAATTTCAAGGTAAAAACACTTTGCATGAATTTCATTTTGATCACAGTACTTGTATTTAATCTTTTTATGCATAGTTGCTTTGCCAGTTTAACTCAGTCGGCTGTAAACTTTCACTTTATGTCACTGAAACACTGACGGGAGTATACTTTTTATCGTACTTATTCACGTAATGCCTTTGCCCTCGTGGGAGAGAGAAAACACACGTGAGCTCATGTGATGAGAGCTAAAGAGCGATCCCATCAAACACGTCCGTTTTTTGCACTCCTGCTGCACAATAAAGAGCTATTGTGGCTTTAATTTAAAACTTTTATTTCATAAAACTTGTCCTCTCCGCGCATGCTCTTCTCGTGCTTCTCGAGGCTTCGCAGCCTGGCGAAGCGCAGCCCGGCGGGGAAAACATGCATCCAGTAGGAGAGGCTTTCCGCACGAAATTGGAGGTGTTCTGTGGAGCAGCGCAGCGCAGCGGATATGCAGGATGTGGGATTCCTGTGTGAGTCAACAGCTAAACACTGTTCACTTTACATGAAGTGAGTCTGTGAAACTAAAGTCAATACATTCATCACATTTTACACATTTTTGTATCTTTGCAGGAGACTACACTGAAGATGTGATAAGATATGTGAAATAATTGTTGTCAGGCTTGTATAATGGTGCGTGCACACTAGGACTGAAACAACCAGTCGATTTAATCAATAAAAGTGATTATTACAATAGTTGTCAACTACTTTGGTCTTCAATTAGTTGTCTAAAATGTTTTTACTGTCAATGGCACTTCAAGTTTCTAACTTTGACAGAAGTGTGATCTACCAATATAGAAGTAGTGATCAGCCAATCATTGGCCTTCATTTTGCCCCTCCTCACAGATGACAGAGGCCACAGGCGATGGTGAAGATGGTGTAGTGGCAGAAGGATGTGGATGGACAGAACAAAATCATTCAAAGTTTGAGATCATTTTACGACTTGTCTAATATGCAAAGTTTGCAAGACGGAGGGACAACGTCTCTGCACGAACATCTAAAAAGAAAACATGTTGGAAATGCTACTGAAATGATATGAGACCGCAAGTGGAAGGCAAGGGGTTTCAAAATAGGTTTGTAAAAGTCAAAACCAGGATACAAGATCCCCTCACAAACGCAATTTTCAAAGTTAATGGAAGCAAAGTATAAAGACACAGAAAACAAAGAAATAGTTTGCAAATTTGCGCTGCCATCTAGACAGTCCAGTCTCCAGAGAAAACGTAGATATACAACGAAATGTCAAAGGTGTACAATATGTACGTTTTCACACCTCAAAAACCAAAGTATAAAATAACCCTGACTTTTGGTTGAAGTCACATTTTCTTTGACGTACTTAGTGTACATTTTTGACGTTTTGTTGAAGAACTACATTTTCTCTGGAGGCTGTGTTGCATCTGGACGAGTGAAGCCACAGAATTCAGGCATAGCTTCTTACTACATTGGCAATGACTGGACAATGAACCTCCTTAAAGATCCACATACATCCCAGAGAAACACTTCAGAGATTTGAGATTCCACTTGACGAAATGATGTTCATGATGTTGGAGCTAATGTTGTGGCAGCAGCAAAGATTTGGACGAGAAAAAAGTCTGATGATGCACCGGTCATGCACTGCAGCTCGATGTTATTCATGCTCTTAAACATGCTCACATCTCTAAAGGAGAAAAAACAGACAGCCCACAGTGACTGCACCAGAACTGGACCTGAGTTGGACCCATTACAGTGCCCGCTGATCACCTACATGCTGCCTTCAGACCCATCGCTCACTGTCCGCTCAAGAAGAGAATGCTCCAAAAACACCAGTTTGTGAAGTAAAAGTCCTCCAAAGAAGAAGCCTAAATAACTCTATGACGAGCACTAGCAGCCGGTGTATTTTCTTTCTTTCTTTTGTGTGTGCTGGTTTATGATTGTTGGTGCAGGAGTGAACCACAGGACACAGCCGGTCTCCATTTAATCTGGATTAAAATAAAAGTGAACAGTCAACATGTGCTGTTAACAGTTGGAGCCAAAATACAAAAGAGACACAATGACATTGTTTTTCCAGACTTCTTTGCGTCAACAAATAAAAAGATCAGAACGACTCAAAGGCTTAATACTGACCCAAATACAACAATAGCATGTTCCACAACCAAAATAAAAGTGACATAATAAACCTTAAAATGCACCTAAAACACAGGATTACATTGGATGACCAACATTTATCCAACACAAGAGTTTGCAAAAGGGAAGAGGAATTAACGACACACAAATAAGAAATGTGGGCGGACCATGACAGCACAGTGACTGGATGCCAGGTAGAATAAACAGCAACAAACATTTTGTTTAATTAGAATATAAGTGAACCGGTTGTACACTGACGACTCCTATGTTTCATGAGATCGATCTTTAGCTCAGATCACATACAGTATGTTTTGCTCCTCTGCTGAGGGTAAGTAGGATTTAAACTGTCATAAGACCAAATTCAATCATGTGTTTTCCTGTCCATGTGTCAGTGACATTAGCAGTCTGTTGTGTAGCAGCAGTCTGCTAACTACAAATATCAAAGACACTTTGTGTAAATCTATAACTTTTGTGTAATCTGATTCAAATAAAGTCCAAGCTGTGTGATTATACTGTAATTCCGCTCATCATACTATTTCTTTTTCGGAATAATCCCTGTTTCCCTGTAATCTCTGTTTTTCTAAACAGGGATTACAGTTCGAGGGAAATCAAAATGTCCCAAACATGTCGCTAACAGTTGGCCCAAACTCTCTCACCGCAGGGTCTTGCAAAAGGGAAGAGGAAGCTCTGACCCCCAATCTATAGTGCGCTGCAGGAACACACGAAGAAGAAACGTGGGCGGACCACAACAGCACAAACTGGATGCCAGGTATTTAGAATAAACAGCAACAGAGACACTTTTGTGTATTTTATAACATAAATGAAGCGGTTACACACATTCAGAACAGCTCTTTGCAGCTCCTCAGACACTAGAGAGGATCAGAGCTGCTGTAGTGAGATGAGTGAGTGGGCCCAGGGTCAGGGGCTCTGAAGGGCCCGAGACACTGCTCATGTACATTCATTCTTTCTTTTCTTTATTTTTTTTATATACAGTGTACTTTTCATACTGTTTAAATCATCCAAACACCTGTCACATCTGACCAGTGTTCCACCAAAGCCTAAACTCAGTGTACCGGAGGAACACAACTATGAACAGTGAGTGAGTGTCCATTTGGCTCCCTCAGAACGGCTCTGTTGTGGATTTAACACAAGTTGAACTCGCCCTTCACAACAGTTTGGTCTGAGGCCTTTCAAAATAAACTGTCCACACTTTGACAGATGGAGCTGTCAAGGGAAAGTCCAGCTCCAAATCTGATCAAGTTTTACATTACAGATTAAACAGGCAACTTTCCTACAGATCCACAGAACAGAGTTCCACAAGCACAGACCGAGGAAAGGAGAAAGCAACCAAGAGGATTCTTTCTGTGTTTTACAGTATGTGTATGTACGTACAGTAAGTATGTATGTATGTAAATCTGCATGCATGTACAGTATGTATGTACGTACAGTAAGTAGGTATGTATGTAAATATGTATGCATGTACAGTATGTATGCATATACTGTATATATACTGTAGGCTACGTAAAGTATGTATGCATGTATGTACGTAAAGTATGTATGCATGTATGTACTTAAAGTATGTATGCATGTACGTAAAGTATGTATGCATGTACTTAAAGTTTGTATGTATGTATGTACGTAAAGTATATATGCATGTATACTAGGGCTGTCACGATTAGTCGACGTAGTCGACGATGTCGACTATAAAAAAATCGTCGACGCAGATTTGCTATAGTCGACGCGTCGCTTCATTCCATTTTACAATAATAAACCAGGAAAAGAGATCAGCTGCAGCAGCGAGCGGAGCTGCAACATGGGCAGGATCTTGTCAAAAGAAAGGCTCCTGATGCAGATAAAACAGGAGAGGAACGCACCACGTTCTTGTGATTATTTTGTCGGCATTAACACAACTCGATGCACGCGATGCATGAATGAAAGTGTCCCCCTCTGCCGCTGTGCCCTTCTCTCCCTCTCTCATAAACAGTCCACACACAGAGGATCTCTTCCGCTGTAGTTATTGCAGTGGACACGAGGAAGAAAGGTCTGCTGTACAGACAGCGGGACAGAGACGAGTCTGAGCTCCGTGTGAGTGTTTAAATCGTCCAAAAAGACCAAAGAATCACGGAGATACGTCCCGTTAAAGACTTCAAACCGCTAACAGCTCATTAAATATGCGCACGGAGAATAAGCGCTCGATCAGCGGCAATGCGCGAACTTTTACACACGTGTTTGTGATGTTTACTTTGAAAACGTTAAAAACTGCCTTGTTTCACTTCCCACAGTGTATTTAGTGAGCACTGAGCTGGTTTTAACCAGGACTATCCCAGAACTAGACCAGGTTTTCTTCAGGACTGAAAATGTTAGTTGCCAATGTAACTATAGTTCTATGAGTGGCTTAAACTTGGTTTTATAAATTTCTGTTCAGCCTAAAACAAAATGAAATAACATTCTGATCATACAAATTATTAAAACTGATGAACACTGGTAATATTTATGTAAAATTGAGTTTATTAATTGAACTACAAATTTGACATTTAAAAATATAATTTGGTGTAAGTTTGAGAAGCACTGGTTTAAAGCATGATGTAAGCAGAAATAAGTGCAGATCATGTAAAAAAAAATAATCGTTGACTAGTCGACTAATCGAAAAAATAATCGCTGACTAATCGACTATTAAAATAATCGTTAGTGACAGCCCTAATGTATACTGTATACGTAAAGTATGTATGCATGTATACTGTATACGTAAAGTATGTATGCATGTATGTACGTAAAGTATCTATGCATGTATGTACAGTATACTGATGTATTCTATGAAAGTCGACAACTTCAAAAGAACAGGTTGCAAACATGATTTAGGTTTTAAATCTGACAACTTCCTCTCATGAATCCTACAACAAATGGTTAATATTAGCATAAATGTTTTGTTGCAGTTATTGCTTAAAAAACACTCAAAGCAAAGTGCAACTGTTAAGACCACTCAGCCACAGCCAATCAGAGCGCAGCATACAGCTCCTAATGAAAATCTTAATTATTTATTATTTAATTCATACAGTCCACCGTGACCTCATGTCTTCACAAAGTGCTGCATTTATCATATTTTTAGTGAATGGGTTACAAATTTATTACTAAAAAAGTTAGTTACCCCAGCTTTAACAGAGCTTTAACCCTAACCCACTGAAATTGTGTTTGCAGTTCAGTTTGAAAATCAGCCGCTCCATCTGTAAGTGTAGGGGATGCTGTTGAGGAGGTGACAGGATTTAAACACTTCTGTGCTTTCTGTTTTTTTTTTACAAACTGTACCTCTGCTTTGCAAAAAAACTGAAAAGAGCTTCAAACATGTTGTGAGACACTGGCAATGCAGTTTCAGAATATACGAAGGAATGTGAACACAAGATGGGTTGTTTCTAGTTTCAGAATGTCTGGTGCCTGTACTCTGCTCTGTACAAAACCGAAGAACTAACTAACTGTTTTGCGGTTTATGTAATAGACTCTGGAGTCCCACATTTTTTTCTAAATACTGGAATTATGCTTGATGCCTTGGAGGAACTTTCCCACATTTCTCTCTCGCTTAAAGACAGAAGCATCACATTACAGAGCTGATATTTGTCTATGGCTGTTTCCCAGGTCCAAAAACTGAAGAAGCAAAGCGGGCTGTCGACTTAAATGTCTTTACAACTGTTCAATCAGACCCAATGAATGTCAGGCATGAACATACCATCAGCCAGGAGTTGTTTTTAAACCACTGGTCACAAATCTGGAGCAAAGAATAAGACATGTACCTGGCATGGTCCTCCACATCAGGGCTTTCTTGAGTCGGAACAAGCTGGAATAAGATCTGGATAAGACTGGACTCCCCGTCGAGATGGGAACCCACTTGTTTAAAGTTAGTGCTAGAAAATCAGTAATATTTTTTTATTTTCAAATTACTTCTGCTAACCCTCACCCAAGCCCCAATCCTACATCACTACTGTCACAAAAGCTAGTGACGGCTACATTGGGCGTAGAGCAGAAACAGCTGAAATGACCCTGGATAGAGCTTGGCCTCTCCTGGTTTGCCTGGGATGGGCTGAAGTGGAACAGGTTGATGGCATTTTTCCACCAATGTCTAAGAGAAAGATTAGCCCTGGATGTCCTGCTCATCCATGTGGTGGGAATGACGTGGGAGAGGAGAAGACCGTCAACCTTGTTACAGCCATGAAGGAGGACCTACACCTCCACCACCACCACCAGCCGTCCATGAAGATCATCTTCTCTGGACTGACATAGGCGCTGGTGGAGGAATGGTGCAAACCGGCCTGAAAGTTTGTAAAGTGTTTTGTCTACATTTATGAGGGAACCAGCCTCATGTCAGATATGACACTCCTGGGTTGTTTTTACCAGATCCTGTTCATTTGACCACTAGGGGAAATGACATGTTTAACAGCTCTGGCTGAACTTCAGGAGCAGGAAAACGTTGGTTGGACCACTTCTGTAGCTGCTTTTAATAGATTATTTTCAGCTAAAAAATAATTCAAGAATGTTCTATCTGATATGAAGCATTCTGCTTTCCCATGTTATTCAGACATAAAACTGTTTACAAAACCAGCTCTTCTTCTCTTCCACTTCTCGTCACTCCGGCCAAGATACCATGGCCTTTGACCTCTCCACGCTGGAGTGTAAATAGTTTTAAGTTGTTTTTACTTTTCTTTTTGGTCTGCAGAGAACCTCCAAAAAGTTTTTCATTTATTGTATTATTATTTTTTTTTTTACATTGTTTTGTTTGTCATTCTTCGGCTTTTATAAAGGCACATTAAAATGTCAATTAAAAAATCAGATTTTTCATTGTGGCACTTGAATAGAACTTTCGTTCAAGATTGTAATAATAAGTTTCATCTGCAATTTTGTAATAAAACAAAAATCATGCACTGGTTTTAAAGGTTTGTATCCAAATATAACAGAAGAGACAACTAACTGTTTGACCAAAGCCAAAATGGTATAGCACTAAGGAACACAAAATATATATAGAAAATGAAAAAAACCTTCATATTCAAAACTTAAAACACATTTTTCATTGAATAATTCTCCTTATTTTATGACTCTTTAAATTGAGTTTTTAAAAGCAGAATAACTTTAGATGAACATGTGTAAACTAACAAGATGTTTTGAAAGCTTCTGAACCATCTGAATTAAATAGACCCATTTACTGTTAGTTAACAAAGATGGCTGCGCGCTAAATGGTGCCCTGAGTGGTGCCCAGTCTCAGGCTTTTCAAGCTACGCAGGTGCATTTTCATTAAAAAATCGCAAAACTCTCTTTAAAAACTCAATTTAATGAACGGCAAGCGACTCCAGATCCATGTACAGTTAGCTACTGAATGTTAGCATGACGTTAGTAAGTGTCCCGACATTCAGCGACCTGATATTTACTCATATTTGATGTAAAAAGTCATGTGCAGAAGAGAAAAGCTTTGAGCATACAAATCCCTTGATGAGTTTGACGACGTAATTTGCGGAAAAGATTTTTGTGCAAGTTGTGTTAATTTATCAATTATCAGTGGAGAATTAGACTCACAGTAAACTGCACCTGTGTGGCATTATTTTGTGCTGATTTCTACAGAAGATTATTGTATAAAAGACTCCAAGGATATACTTACATGACTCTGAAGCAATGTATTTGTTTTGATAGTGATCCCTCATTATTTCTATAGATTTTAGCGGCTAGCTAGTTAGCCCGAAAAAATCACGAATTATAAAATGTGTCACTGGTGCAAACCCAAGGATCACATTAGGAGAGGTCAGAGCTTCGTTTGAAGTCATTGTTAAGTTTTCTAACCGTTTAATATCGTTAGTACAGCTTACTAGTTTTGTATGAAACTTATGGGGAAACTCTGCGGAGGGCACCAGTGCGGCTCCGCCCCCAAAATGACGTAGGCTCTGAACGGGTCTATATACAAGACATTTTGTGATTTCACTTCATTCAGTTATCCTATGTCTTCAATATTTACATTCGGCCCGTTTACATGACGGCTTTAATTCCGAATAAAGATAATTTAATTCTGAATTAAAATTAATTCCGCTTTAAAAATACCATGTAAACACTTAATTCCTAATGAAAAGTTTATTCGGATTTAAACTTAATTCCGAATAAAGTGGGTGGTTTATTCCGCTTTTAAATCCGAATTATTTTATTCCTTTCTCATGATATCGTTTTGTTCGGAATAAAAATAATTCCGTTCACAGTGCGCATGCTCGTTACGTCGCCTCTCTGACCCGGTGACGCTGCAAGATGGCGGCACGGACTCGAAAACTTTTTTGTTTTACATATAAGTGCGCTACAGGAGCTACAAACAATGAAAAGAGTGGGTGAGAGAAAACACGAAACACTCACCTTTTAGCAGAGGCAGCGGAAAGTTTTGAACAAGGAGTTACGTCATGTACGCGGAGAGAGACGCCGACACGACGAGTGTACGTCATGTACGTGGAGAGAGACGCAGACACAAGGAGTGTACGTCATGTACGTGGAGAGAGACGCTGACACGAGGAGTGTACGTCATGTACGCGGAGAGAGACGCCGACACGAGGAGTGTACGTCATGTACGCGGAGAGAGACGCCGACACAAGGAGTGTACGTCATGTACGTGGAGAGAGACGCTGACACGAGGAGTGTACGTCATGTACGCGGAGAGAGACGCCGACACAAGGAGTGTACGTCATGTACGCGGAGAGAGACGCCGACACGAGGAGTGTACGTCATGTACGCGGAGAGAGACGCCGACACGAGGAGTGTACGTCATGTACGCGGAGAGAGACGCCGACACGAGGAGTGTACGTCATGTACGCGGAGAGAGACGCTGCTCTGATCCCAAACAAGTGGAAACTGCAACTACTTTTCCTCCGCTCACAGAACATGACGTGGAGCTGATGTGATTCTCCAGCTGCTGCTTAAAGACTTTCATCGGAATGACTCCAAAAAAGTTAGTATCATTGCGTCCGTGGCGTTACAACAATCCCAGGTGAAAATAAAGCCAAAAGCCGGTATCCCGTATCCATCGGATGTGTGTTTTTCCGGTAGACGTAATTACGTAATGACGTATGTGCGTTCCCTTTCCTCTCTCTTTCTAACCCAGACGTTAAGTGGAATAAGATAAAGCCGATTTAGCGTGTTTAACATGTAAACCTTTATTCAGAATTATTATTTCCATGTAAACTTGAAGGAAAATATTTTAATTTTGAATTAATTAATTCGGAATAATTAATTCAGAATTAGGAAACACAATGGCCACAAACGTGGCCATTGTAAAATGTTTTAAAAGAAGGAGTAACTATTGAATGAGAAGGCATCAAAACGTTTGACTTTATTAAGGGGACTCTACTCAAGTTTTTTGCAACAAAACAACTTAAAAATAATTTCCTCCTAGCATCAATATCTTGTTAATGTATCTATTCATGTGCAAATGAGTCCGCAAAGTCCTGTCTATGTCTAATAAAATCCTGTTTGTGTCCAACTTTTTCTGTTGTTGTTTTTAGCATTGTGGCTAACTGTTGTTAGCATGGAGACTCACCTAGCTGATAACAACTGTGAAAAAACATTAAAACACATCATGATGAACAATTCTGAAACTCAGAATGCGTTAGCTAAGTGAGCAAATTATGTAGACTGAAGTAGGAAGTTTAAAATTAATTATCAAGTACAGTCTTCTTCTCACAACCTTTGCCTGCTTTACTTTTACTGTCTGCCCTCTGTCTACCAGGCAGGTGCCATTTTGACCCAAAGATGGACATTTTGTCAGATCCCAGCTTTTAATGGGGGATTTATTAAATATTCAAAGAACTACAGATAACTGTGAGTTATAGAAAAGTAAACTTGAAATATTTGGTGATTTGTTTTCACAAATGTGTAATAAACGCCTGAAGGTTAAATTGTGGGAAAACTACACTCACGACGCTGTTGGCTGCGCTGATGTGAGATCAGTCACAGAGCATAACACAGATCAGATTCTTCTTGTTTACAGTAACCCTGAATGTACACAGACTGCGAGTGCGGGTCCCGCAGAACTTAGAAAGTGCTTAAAACCAATGCACCCATGTCCACGGACCTCCGAGGTGTGTAGGAGCTGCGTGGGTCTGCGGAAGATCGCAATGCAGTGACCTGATGCTGCTGTGCTGCGACCTGATGCAGCTTTCAATTTATTATACAAGCGTTCTCGTGGGAATTTACGTGAATCTGCGCGGCTTTAGAAACCGGACCGCAGTTGACAGCATCTGGTGGAACAGTTTGCAAGAAACCTACACGTGTCCTGAGCTGAACCTGCCTCACAGTCAGTGTACATCCAGGGTCACTGTGAATGTGTGAATGAGAAAATCACCACTCTGGCAGAGGTTACGTTAGCTGGCACCTGCCAGTCTTTTGCAAAGTGCCGTTGACCGGAAAAACTAGAAGTCCCCGGACAGCAGAAATAATAGGCGAAATAATAATAGGCAGAAATAATAGGCGAAAAAAATAAAAAGACTAATTTACTGTATTCTATTCCACATAATATTCAGAGACTAGACTGATGCTGATACACGTGATCCTGGTACTGTTCGAAAATGAGTGACAGCTATCCAAAGAAGCGAGTGCAAGTGTTGCGTAGAACTTTTTTCTTCTCACCTCAGGACAAAATGTTTTACTCACATGTGAATACAATGGCTTAATACGCGACGTGAGGAGAATGTGTGTGTGTAAATGACAGTATGTAGTTTATGAAGTGGAGAAAATAAAGAGACAAATGCGGAACGGATATGCTGATCAGAATCCGTGAAACAGACGAGTGTTGCTGGAGACAAACAGGTACAACACTTAACGCGTGAAGCCCATCAGGATGAGCCTTTCCTGTCACTACAACCTTGCGCTGAACTTCAAAATCTCTGGTTCAGAAGTGAGCTGCGCGGTCCAAAGCGCCGAGCTCGTCTCAGGCACATGAGGGTTGACGCTGGCTTGACTTGGGTTAAGTGCGTTCCTCAAAACACACAGAGGATCACGGGGCTTGGCTTTTGTTTGGTATGCAGACGGGTGTGAATCACAGCGCGTCTCATCATTGTGATATGTAAAAGTTAAAGAAACCTCATTACTTTATTATAAGTAAAGTAAATATGTTCTCTTAATTGACCAGAACTTCCAGACCCTACTGGTCAAAGTGACCGGCATAAAAAAAGTCTAGCATAACCTCTGCAGTCCAGACTGGATTAAAAGGAAGAAACAGACTAAAAGTTTGGAGGTTCAGAGTTAGATTGGGAGGTGCCGCAGTTCGTATTTACACACATCTGAACCAAATGAAGTTTATGTGGAAACTCTGGAGGAGTTTGTCTTTATCTGAGCGGTGAGTAAAGTAGTGAAGCTACAACACATCTCAGGAGGCTCCCGTGAGTTAAAAAAAACATCAGGCTGCTGCTATATGTTCAGCAGTGTTGCCAGATGGGAATTATTGAATTATCGTACCAGAGCCTTAAAATGATCGTATTTGCTAAAAATTAGCGTACAGATCCAAACTGTGTTCTATTTCAGGCCAGGGCAATTTGTAGAGTAAATAAAAACTCTCTGTGCCCTGGTTAAATGTATTTACGTTAGATCTCAGCACATTGTGGCAGACACAGACATGAAGTCATGATGAACTATTGGTGCTGTTGACCAATAATATCACAGAACACTGCTAAAGTGCAAATGTGTTAAGTGTTTGCTGATCCTGGATCAGTTTTTCAGTCTTTTAGGCGAGCTTACGTTAGTCAAGACGAAGAAAATACTTGGCACTTAGCAATTATCGTACATTTACATAGAGTTTTACAGTGACTTAGAATTATTGATCGTACATCGTACAGGGGCTGAAATTATCGTACAAATACGATAATTATCGTACAAATACGAAAATTATCGTACGTCTGGCAACACTGATGTTCAGTGTGCTAAGCAAATGATCCACTTTGCTTCATTTCAATGTTTGTGGCAAAGTTCTTGATATCTCTTAAATCTTATCTACACTGCTCGAGACAGAGAGTGTGTTTGTCCAGTGTGAGCGTGATTCTGACTCTGATGTTCAAGAGCTCTCTGACTCTGGAAGTTACACAAGTGCAGACGGCTGTGCTTGTGGCTCTTTTGTTGTAGTTTTACTAAGATCATTTGACACTAAGCTTAGTTAGGATGAGGCATGCTTCAGCTCTGCTTAGGTCTGGCTGTGAGGGCACTCCTGGCTCTGTGCATCCGGGACTGTGCAGTTTGCCTAGTGCGATGTGAACGGTGGCAGGATCTACCCGTGTCTGTGTTTTCATTTTACCAGTGAACATACAAGCAGGAATAACATGCTAACCCAAACCGGCTGAACCCAAACAAAAACACAATTTACTCTTGGATTCACGTATGCGCCATGTCAATAGGTCACAGAACTAAACGTCTATAAAACACGTGTTGTTGATTGTAAATCTCCGATCGTAAATTCTAGAGTTAAAGTGTGAAGTGCAGTGGTCCAGTTGTTGTTGGTCGTTGAGAATCACTGAGGTGACTCGACACTGCTTCTGGTCCCGAACAAATACAATATAAACCCTCTTCCACAGGCGGGACGGGCCCAGCTGCATCTGAGCGGATCCTCATGCTGAGTTTGGAAGAGTGAAGTGTTGTTTCTGGAAAGTTCTTCAGGACAGGAGGTTTTTAAACCAGGAGATGGACTTAATGGTTTCCTCAAGTTTCAGACCTTCTCAGAAACTCAGTGGACAGAGTAAATGTTTAGCACATTCATTTTTAGTGTTGCGTATCAAAGATGTGGAGCAATGCGCGGAGGGGCGCCTGCAGGAGTTCGGGTGAGGGTACGCACAGTCGCACGTACGTGCGGGCGCACTACTCACGCACGCGCACTGTCACGCACGTGACTAATCGCACACAGACGCACGAAACATCACCACCGCAAAGCAGTGTTTTGAGGCTTTTATTTATTTTTGATTGAACATTTAACGGGTCAAAACAAACAACAAAACATCAACACTACAAAAAATGTAATTGTGTCAGGGACATCCTGAAATTAATAATAATTAAAAAAAACACACTTTTATGTTAAATTATCAGTTGAGTCAGAAACCTGAGGCCGTTGAGAGGTCCCTAGCACCAATAAGCCATTTGGGTAATTTGGCAGGTCATGCCGTTTTTCTTCAAGCCACCTGCAAAGAACAAATATATATACTGGTCACTTGCATCATGATGAAAGTCTCAGCCGAAACTGTAAAAAGATTTAAACATGGGGTATTTCACTTTTTAGTTGTAAATTAGTACACTATATTTTCCACTGAAATGTGTATTCTAATGACAGAATATTGTGGCAAAATTAGATTGCTGTGTACTTTTTCAGTCTAAAGTAATTATAAAGTCTGCAGCAGTCCACAATAATACACCTCAAACACTACAAGCCACAACCAGTTATCATCTTATGTTTCTTTTGGCACACCTACTATATACCTCGAACTATTTAAGGCCTTGAACTTCCTCTTCCCATTACGACCCACAAAGCTGTATTGCCTGGATAGGTCATGCTCCAGGAGAAATGTCATCATCCTTCTTGTGGCCTCATGTACAGTTGCTCCTCCAATGTCAGCCACGGCCGCAACCTGATGGGGAAGTAGGCTACTCAAACAGTGTCACAGGACCAGCCTTCCTCAATGGGGGACAAAAAGCAGGTCCCCGTGATGTAAATCCTACATTATAGGATCAGTAACATGGTTTAAATACGAATAAGATTAGGAGTAGGGTGAGGGTTAGATTACGCCTAGGCAAGCACTTGTGAGTAAGGATAAGGGAAAGGGCCCATGAAATGAATGTAATGTCCACATGAATTATGAACAGTGAGTGTGGTGTGTGAGCCTGCGTCTTACCTGTTTATTTTTATTTTTATTTTTTTTGTTCGAAGCAAGATCCCTGTGATACAGTCCAGGGTGGAGCCCATATAAAAAATCCCAGTCTGTATAGAGATAGTTACTAGAGTTACTACACAGTTCATGTGTGAAGTTCCATCATTACAATATAAATTCTACTATTCAACACTAACAGTTACCTATATGCATAAGTCATGATTTATGTAAATATAATACAGGGCATCTTAAGTGTGGAAAATAAATGTATCCCACAGAAGTCCAGCACAAAACCCATGCAAATTTAACAAGTTACTCAAATCACATACAGTATTATGATAAACCTTTTTCAGTGGGTAGAGAAGACTTTATACGTATATATATATAAGAGAGAGTACTTGGTGGGAGATGAGACTAGTCAGTTAGCAAGCTAAGTTGAGCTAACACACTGTCCACAGCATAGAATGCGCTGAAACAAGTGCTACTTGAAAATAGGAACTAGTGTCGATTAGGAACTGCTCCTTGCATTGATACCCAAATTCAAGGAGCAGGACCTACACGTCTTCTATGCTGGCGAAAATGGTAGATTGACTGAGCTGCTGCGGCGCCCGTGAGCTTGGTTTGGAGAAGCAGCAGTCTCGACCCAATGGAAAGTTAGCATTTAGTCAATGTTATTTTATCAGCCAATGGAAGGCTGGTTGCCGGGCAATAACGTTTAGTTTACATTTATTGAAGTAAATTGTTTAGTTAATTAGTTCATTGAAGCTTGTTGTTGCAAATGCAAATGTGTAGTTAAAACTATTATTTTACTGCCCCCCCACCCCACACACACAATTACAGCCCATGCTCATACCTACTGCCCACCTACTGCCCATGTAGGGCCCAGCACCAAAAGCCCAAGTATTGCCCATGCTCATACCTGCCCACATTCTGCCCATGTGGGGCCCAGTATCAAAAGCCCACTCCAAGCCCATGCCCACCCAAAGCCCCAACTAGCCCAAGTAAGGCCCATGTGGGCCCCAACTGGACGTGTTTGCTGGGAAATGGGCCAAATGCTCAATTTTGTTTTCTAAAACACTGGTGCTCCGTCAAAATTCCACATTAATGTCAAGTCATCTTTTCCTAGAACTCCACTGTCACACAACGTGTTGTAGTTTTCACCTGACTGTATGTAGCTAATACAACTTTACGTCAGTGGAGCCAGAGACCTGTAGCAGAGAGAAATGAATGACAATTAAGATCATGTAGATTTGTTTAGTAGTATATTTACATTTTATTTAGAGGAATTTGTCTGTTTGAGCGATATTGGTTTGGTGTCAGGCCTCTTCCTCTTGGACTCTTCCTTCAGGTACTGCTGTAGGGGATATAGTGTTTGACAATGCCAATGGGCTGACTGTTGTAGATTGCTCAGGGGACTGGGACTAATCAGGAGTCTGGACTGATCAGGGGACTCTGACGGTCTGGATAGACAGTATTCTCTCGTATGCTTGAAGCAGTGAGCACAGGAGGTGTAATAGCAGGTTTACATCCCATTGCTTCATGCATGTCAGAGAATAGTGGCCATGTTGCTGGTGTTTCCTCCCCCTGATCAGTCCCAGACCCAGTTAAAAGCTTTTTCAGGTCATGCAGAGTACATAGACACACAGTTATTTATTTTAAAATGTTGTTTGTAGGTGACCTTCCCTTCAAGGTCCAAATCCTTCAGAACAACCCTATGAGCGCATGAGAATTTATTTGCTTGAGCAGAGGAGTACTTGGTTTAGACAGCAAATTTGGCAGTGACATTGAACTACAAAGCAGCTGGTTTTATAACATGTCGCCAAAATTTGGTGGATATATGAAGTGTTTTTGAAATAACTCCAACTAGACAAAGTGAGCTCCAGTCAACCCTTGGAAACCTGTCTGGTGCAACAATTGTGTGATTTAATTGCAGATTCACATCAACAATACCATGGATGCACCACATTATTTCAAACTATTCTGATGTCACAGGAATGAACTACCATTTTAATCAAGATGATGATGATGATGATGAAGTGAGACACAAACGCCTTACATTAAAAATAAATCAGCCTATCAGATTATTATCTATAAACATTGTATAAGTATATCTAAAGTGTATTCTTTTTAAAATTAACAAAATTATAAAATGAATATTAACAAAAAAGTTCAAGAAGTATTTATTTTGTACATTTACAGTAAGTTTATATTATTTTTGTATTCATATTTTTTTGCAGTGTTATTTTCACAGTGGGTTAGTTTCACAGGCTGAATTGAAAGGCTTTGGAAAGCGACGCTGTGTTTATTCCACTAGTGATCAGAGCCGTACCGTTTGTGTTGGGTAAAGAAGTAAAGACGGAGGGACTAAGGACAGAAGGAGGGGTCTAAGGACAGAAGGAGGGACTAAGGACAGAAGGAGAGTCTAAGGACAGAAGGAGGGTCTAAGGACAGAAGGAGGGACTAAGGACAGAAGGAGGGTCTAAGGACAGAAGGAGGGTCTAAGGACAGAAGGAGGGTCTAAGGACAGAAGGAGAGTCTAAGGACAGAAGGAGGGCTAAGACAGAAGGAGGGTCTAAGGACAGAAGGAGGGTCTAAGGACAGAAGGAGAGTCTAAGGACAGAAGGAGGGTCTAAGGACAGAAGGAGGGTCTAAGGACAGAAGGAGGTCTAAGGACAGAAGGAGAGTCTAAGGACAGAAGGAGGGTCTAAGGACAGAAGGAGAGTCTAAGGACAGAAGGAGAGTCTAAGGACAGAAGGAGGGTCTAAGGACAGAAGGAGGGTCTAAGGACAGAAGGGGGACTAAGGACAGAAGGAGGGACTAAGGACAGAAGGAGAGTCTAAGGACAGAAGGAGGGACTAAGGACAGAAGGAGGGAATAAGGACAGAAGGAGGGTCTAAGGACGAAGGAGGGTCTAAGGACAGAAGGAGAGACTAAGAAGGAAGGAGGGAATAAGGACAGAAGGAGAGTCTAAGGACAGAAGGAGGGTCTAAGCACAGAAGGAGAGTCTAAGGACAGAAGGAGGGACTAAGGACAGAAGGAGGGACTAAGGACAGAAGGAGGGACTAAGGACAGAAGGAGGGACTAAGGACAGAAGGAGGGACTAAGGACAGAAGGAGAGTCTAAGGACAGAAGGAGGGTCTAAGGACAGAAGGAGGGTCTAAGGACAGAAGGAGGGACTAAGAACAGAAGGAGGGACTAAGGACAGAAGGAGGGACTAAGGACAGAAGGAGGGACAAAGGGACAGAAGGAGGGTCTAAGGACAGAAGGAGGGTCTAAGGACAGAAGGAGGGACAAAGGACAGAAGGAGGTTCTAAGGACAGAAGGAGAGTATAAGGACAGAAGGAGGGTCTAAGGACAGAAGGAGGGTCTAAGGACAGAGGAGAGTCTAAGGACAGAAGGAGGGTCTAAGGACAGAAGGAGGGACTAAGGACAGAAGCAGGGTGGTGGACTGCAATGTGAGCTTGTTTGGTAGGGGAGTTTATGGCTGTCTCTAGAACTGAGGAGTGGAAGTCCATTGCAGAGTAGTTTGAGGAGCGCTGGAACTTACCTCTCTGCTGTGGATGGGAAGCATTCTAAACTCTGCTCTTCAACTACAGGCTATACTATTCTCTGGTACTTCTTGCTGTTGTTGATAGGGATGTAACGATATTGACGATATCGTGATATCGCAATATCAAAATTGCACGATATATCGTTGTGGTCTCTTGACGATATTAAACAACAGGACTCTGCGTCAAAACTAGTTCTGAGTTTGCTCCGGCCTGTTTTCTGCCTCTCTCGTCTCAGATCCATGCTCTCTCTCTCCCTCTCTCTCTTTCCTCAGTTGCCCCGCCTCATCCTGCTCAGGTCTCAGTCAGGGCAGTGACACTTGTACACAGGCAATACATGTGGCTACTGTTGCTCTGTTCTCTGGCTTCGAGCGCTCCTCATTAGTTATCCACAGGAATATCTGGATTTATCTAAAGCTTTCCTTCACATCACATTTGTGTTTTTAAGAAACGGAATTACACGCGAGTACACGCGGCAGCGCGAGTCCGACGCTGTGTTAGCTTCTCAAAACTTTTTATGATCGCTCAAACCGCTTCCTGCGAATCTTTGGAAAAGCAGATTTAGTTCAACGCGCTCTAAAACTCCTCTAAACCAACTCCATGCTGTGTGGCTGCAGAAGACAGAGGCGTGTGGCCCTTATGTGCCCATTACGTTTGTCAGAAAGCTAAATAGCTGCTAACCATGGCGATGCCAACACACAGCTAAGCTGTGCTGCTCCTTATTATTTCCACCTACTGTAAACCTGTTCACTGTCACATCAATCACAAAACAGCACAAAAACAGACCCACAATGTCACTAAAGTCTGCTGTCACCATAACTCTAACCTCCTGCCCCTGTGATAAATGCTTTAAACCAGGGCTCTGCAGGTGACTTGCTCCAGAAGATATTAACACACATTAATTCAGAGTATTATAAATGATGAAAGGCAGTGGAATTCTCACACTAATAATGTGCACAATTAATGCATTTAAATGTTTTATTTAGTAAGTTAATAGAAAGGTGGTGAAATTAAATCACATTGGTTATAACAAAAGATTTTAATAAACAAATAAACATTTCTATACAATCAGGGCTTAATTTGAGCCGGAACAAGCCGGAATAAGATCCGGGAACTCTCGTGGGGCATTCCGGCATCAGTTTGTCTGCTCCGGTAACGCTTTCTTTTTGTCTTTCTTCTACGAGACGCGGCTCTGCTCCTCTCCCGTCTCTCATCTCATTCACAGTGAACAGTAAACAGGCTTATTTGTGGGGGAAACGGAGTCAGACTGTAATTGGTTAAAAGCGGAACTGACAGGAAATTTGACCAATCAGAAGCAGCGCAGGCGGGTTAAGACTTTCATTGGTTCCAGGCGAGCCCCGCTCTTGTATCTCCTTCTAAACAGGAAATATGCGTCTTAGTGATTTTGTGAATATTGTTGTTATTTGCGACTCGTTTTGATGGATTAAAAGCAGCGGGAGTGTCACGTGTGTTTGGAGTGTACGGGACGATAAAGAGGTCAGAACCAGCGCAGATGTAGCGGTCACAGTTTCTCTTAAGTGCAACTAACTTTACTGTGTTACTTTAATGTGTATTTTAGCGTCACGTTTGATGTATGAGACCCGTGTCTGCTGTGTAAAGGCTGTTTGTGACCTGTGTCTGGTTTGTAAAAAGCTGTTTGTCCTGCGTTGTTGTTGTGGTGACTAACTTGTGGAGAGGCTGATATGATGCGGAGTCAGTGCTGAGCTGCAGGACTAGCATGTGTGGGAGGGTAACTTGTTGCTGTGGATCAGATTTAGGTGCGCTGAGTTCTGTCAGAATGAATGAAAATCTTGTGTGACGTGTAAAAAAAAAGTGTAACACAGACATAATTACTTTTATATCGTTTAATATCGAGTAGGATGGACAGTTGGGTTGTATTTTAGCATTTCTAAGCCTCTATGTTCACTTATTGTGTGCGCTCCGGTAAAGGTTCGACCTTGTCTGGAGTCCGGTCCAAAACCCACATTTTGTTCGGCAACGTTTGAGTTACAAATTAAGCACTGTATACAATAATAGCCTATATGACGAGAGAGACTAATTTAGTCTGGAGTCCTGTTTGCACCCTAGAAAAAGAATCAATGAATAATAAATAGAGTGACTGGAAAATGTGGCTTTCATGCTTATTTATTGTAAGAATAAACTCATTATCGTGGGCCCTATATGATATTGTGATATCGCGATAAATATCGTATCGTGAGGTTCTTATCGCAACAATATCGTATCGTGGGATTTACATATCGTTACATCCCTAGTTGTTGATGCTTCCAGGTCATTGATGTCAACGGATACAGGTGGACAATCAATAGGGTATCTTGGCCAATGTAGCCTATGGTCAGGCACACTTCATCTCCCACCTGACCAGAGTCTGAGAGGAGCTGACCACAGAAGCCCCCAGCCCCATGTGTTTGTGGCTGATGAGGCCTTCCCACTGCAGCGGAACATGATGAGGCCATATTCTGGATGAGGTACCCTGGTTCCTGAAGGAGCGCATCTTCAACTACCGCCTCTCCCAGGCGAGGCTTTTGGTGGAAGATGCTTTTGGGATCTGGTCCTCACAGTGGAAAATGTTCTGGCGTGAGCTGGAAATCCTCCCAGAAGTTGCGGAGAAATGCGTGAAGGCCACATGTCACAATTTCATCCGGGCTTCAGTTGCAGAGCCGGCACCTGGACATGGAGCTGCAGCACATGGAGTGAAGCCAATCCAGATGTGGAGCGAATGTAGAAGGTGTTCAAGGTCCAGTTCAGTGAAGAGGAGCAATGAAAGCCTGCACAACAGTTCTTCTCAGGACTGGCCTACAAGAGCAGAATACTATCTCATAGTAGGCCTATTCTCCTATTTATTCAGCAACAAATCAGTGTCTTTGAATGNATAATGACAAATATACAGACAAGCGGGCAGGATAGGTGGTAGGTGAAATCTGTGATTTTCTGAGCACTGGAGCATCAGCTGCAGGACAACACGAGATTACTCAAACAAAAAAATGTCAGCCATCGCCGATATCACTGGTCGATTTCTGGGGCCGATTTTCTTATTTTAGTTTTCAAAAAACATAGCTGAGATGAGATTTTGTCTCATTGAATAATGAATACAATGTGTTTATGCACATTACAGAACATTTTAAAGAGTAATTCAAGAAAGTTCTCCTTTTAAAAACACAGCAAAATGATGATATATAAAATAAAACAAACTATATAATTTCTCTCCAAAACTAACTTGGAACTCAGCTAGGAATGCAGCTCTTGAGCAGACTGCTAAAACAACCACCTGATTAAATATCGGCCAAAGTAGGCCGATAGTTGAGATGTCCGATATGCGAAAAAATCCAATATCGGGCTCGAAATATCGGCCAGCTGATTTATCAGTCTATCTCTAAACCAGAAAGTCACTTTCTCAGACACCCGACTCTTTGTCATGGTTTGTTCCCAAAAATTGCATTTTATTACACCATGGGAGGAGCCTAATGAGAACTGTGTGGAAACAAGTGCATGAGCCTATCACAGACAGTTGTGTCTGTGTCCTGGTGCAACATCAATTCAAACTCAAACATGTTCCTGACTCATGGTTCAAAATTAACTTCAGGTTCTAAGAAACCAAACTGGCAACCCAACTGAGAGAGTCATGTGAGGCTCATTCTGCTTTCTGATTGGATAATACTTTTTAGACCCAAAACCGTAAATGTAAACATTAACAACTGGACATCATGTCCATTGCTTTTTTAATTAAGAATAACTTCTATTTACCATGACTTTCTGTAAAAATATTAGCATATTTGGACTTGTTGACCTTGTATCTTTGGACACATATAAGTCATGTTTATGAAATCTGACATCAAAATCTTACATACGGTTCCTTCAAAACTTTTTGATCAAAAATAAACTTTAACAAAAGCATGTCTTTTTATGTCTTTAACTTTCTATATTTATAGAATTGAGTAGCTGAGTTTTCACCTCCAAAAAGTAACACAATGCACCTTTAAGCAAGCAGTTGTAATGAATCTACATTGACGGCAGAAATTCTGAAGATTTTTTATGAATCTATAATCTAATAAAACTGATACAAGTATTATTCTGAGACTTAGAGTGAGAGACTTACTAAATACAATTCATCAAACTAGTGTCAATGATGTGAAATACAAATATATAAATGTTTTTTGACGAATGAACAGTGCTAAGACTCCAAAAGAGACATTTCAGTGTTTGCTGCTGTAATGTGAAGTTGTATTTTCTTACTTTTTGTATCCGAGAAACAGTTTTATGACAGTGTCCGGTTTAAAGTCCACCTCGTCTACATTAGCGTTCTCGTCCTCCAAAACCTGAAACAGACGACAATCACTGTACAATGATAAAGTTCAACACACACAGATGAGAGAGCGTGTGCACATTAAGGGACTGTACTCACCAGTAACTTCGACTTTAATAAAATCTGAAGAACCTGAACCAGTATGTCCTGCAAAAGAAAGAAACAAGATAAATGTTAGAAATTGCAAATACTTTTACACTTGTGGGAAGCGGTAATCCAAGAGTCTGGACGAGTTCAGATGGACAAAAGCAGTGGCCAAGAAGTCTAGTTATAGTTACTAACCTCATTGTACAAATAAATCTTTTGTTTTTCTCACCAGAAGATGACAATTGTAGGAAGGTGCACTGTGTAACTTTCTGGAGGTTAAAACTCATCTACACAATTCAGTAGAATTAGAAAGTTAAAACTACCGTAATTTCTGGATTATAAACCACTACTTTTTTCATGAGCTTTCAACTATGTGGCTTATAAGGCAATGCAGCAAAATTATAGATTCTCATAGACTTACTATTAACAAGTGCGGCTTATATATTATGTACTTTATAATTTTTCTTACTTAAATCTAGTGGGTGCGGCTTATATTCAGGTGCGCTCAATTAGGGCAGAAATTACAGTATACTTTGGGACTTTCTGAATAGAGATTAATACTTTTTTTGCCATAATATGAACAAAATCAGCTAAAGAAACAGCTTTTCTGTAGAAACAGATGTGTTCGGCCTCCTCCAAGCCAAATAAAAGACTATTTTGTGGTCATGCAAGCCCTCGAAGTAAAAAAGCTGATTTGTAATAATTATTTTGGTGTAACTAAGGCATCTAAACGACAAAAACATGCATTCAAGTTTATTTTTGGCAAAAAAGATGCGCAGTGCACCTTTGACCTTTGTTTTTGTTTTGTTTTTTGAGCCAATAAGAATAATTGCCAATACCAACATTTGAATTAAAAATCTATAACAAGGTTCACTTTTCACTTTAGTAGAAATATAAAGAAATGTGCCTGTCAGGGATATATACATTTGTGAGGCAGGTATGTAAAAGTGAAGCCATATATTAGCTAAATGTTTTTCATTTTTGTCAATTTTTGGATGAAATAAAAAATCTAGTCTATGTTTAGAGACTGAAACACTTTCCTCAAAATACTGGGCCAAATATTGGCCAATAAACTCTGTCTATAACATTCAAAGACAATACCTTTGCCCATCTCTTAAGGACACTTTCTGATTATGATTGTAAATAATCTCTATCTAGAAGACTTTCGTCACAATTATACAACCTTTATTTTCTGGATGATGCATTTAAACAAAACAAAAATAATGGTTTGGTCGACAGATGAAATAATCACTAGTTGCTGCCTTTTTTTTTAAGACAATTTAGTCATTATCCACTGGAAGAGCTAAGCCCGCTGCACACAGGAGGAAATTAAATCTTTTATAATGTTGAAATTTGCCCAAAAAGAGCAGGTCACAGTAGAACATTTTGCATTGTTAAGTCTGCTTATAAACACTGCTGATTGGCTGTTGAGTTCGTCATAACAAATAGGGACTTAATCATCTAATAAATAGTTATAACAGAGGTTCAGAAACCCACAGATACGACATGTTAATCAGACCACGTCTCTATGAATTTGACAGTGAAGAATCAGGCCTAAGATCCTCCAGTGCAGGGCTATAAACAGGCCCTCCAACCAATTAAATCTGGCCCACGACCCATCCTCCAAATATCTGAATATATACAGCATTTGTTTTTACTGTTTAAGCATGGGTCAGTCTTAGTACATCTTGTAGTTCTATCAGTTATTCGTTAGTATTCAGATGTTTTTTTTGTTTATTTTTCCACAAAAATCCAATAGAAAAAATGTGAATGTTGAATTTAAAAAAACAAATAGAACATTTTTAAAATACGTTTTTTCCAAACAAAGGTTAAATTATGGTGACACAAGACTTATAGTAGATTATTGGTAAAAATTTGTAGCTTTTTACATTCTTTTGATGTTTTGTTTTAGAAATTGCTAAAATTGCTAAACATTTTTAATTTGTTTTTTTTTTACGTACATTTTAGAGTCTGTATAGTAGTATAGTATGATTTTCTTTTTTAGTTGACATTAGTCGATTAATTGTTGCAGTTCTAAAATGGTAGGTAGAGGTGCATCTCCGGCCCAGACGTCACTACTTGCAGTAATACTTGCAACTCAAGACAATTATCTTGAATAGTCCTGCTCTAGTGTGCTTAACAAAAACTTTTCATTCCGTATTAACGTATTTAGCTGAATGTTTAAAAACACTAGAACAAAAGCATAAAGAAAAGGGTCTTACAGTTTTGATTTGTGTGCTGTCTGTGAGCTGCTGGACGGTGTAAGAGTCCTCCGTGTTGTACTGGAGCAAAATCGCCATCTGGAACGTGGAGGCCTGCAGCGTGTACCTGCAAATGACAAAGGTATTACTGCTTTTATTCAGACAAGTAAAAACAATAAACAAAAGGCTTTCAGTATAATGCCGTCAATCAACACACACACATATATGTACTCTACAGATTGTAAAGGTAAATGTACCTGTTTTTGAAGCAGTTTGTGACGAGTTCTCCTTTGGACAGGTGATAGAGCCAGGTGAGCTTCCTGCCGCTGTGTCGACTCGCATAAAACGCTGTGAACCGCTGATAACTGCGCTCCAACTGCAAAACACACAGGGACAGACGTGCTTAGAGAATTACACTGAATGAGCTGAGCAGAAAATAAGATAAAGCTTCATGTATAGTTATAATGTGTATCACTATTTTATACACTAGGCATTGTAATATTCTTTTTGTAAATGAAGCGACTCACCTCTGAAGGCAAAGCGAAGGTGCAGGACTGTTGGAAAGGCCAGGACCCAGAACTCAAGACCTGAATACTGAAGTCCACTGCAGGAAGACAGAACAACATGTTCACAAAATATTTAAATGCATCGATACTAACGGCATTTTAAAAGGTCAACATGGCGGACAAGACTTCATTATTATAATGAAAGCATAAATAAAAACTATGTCAAAACTTAAGACAACTTATTGTGACTAATAGACTATTACAATTATAATTTTAATCATATTTTGATGATTGTACTTATCAACTCAACAATATAAAATAAAAATAAAATGTTATAAGATTAGTCAAGTTCAAATTTGTCTGTATAGTTTTAATACAATTTTATTGTTTTATAAAACAGACATTCTCAACAAAGAACATCCGATTTCAAAGCAGATTTCAATTCAGCAATAAGTATCGGCCGATAATCAATATCAATCGATACTAGTATAGGGACTGAATTTTTTTCTCTTATCAAAAATAGGAAATTTTGTAATATAGTGTTATGTAACTGTTATTTCAAACATCAGTCAGTAAATTAGTCTTATCACCTTCATTTAAATAAACAGTTTTCCTAGTCAGAGGCTAAAGCGGTGTTGCTAATCAAATATGGATGGAAGCTTAACCCCTGATGTACACTGAGTGCAAGTTTGGTGTGAGTCAGGACCTAGAAAGTGGTTACAACCAATGAATCTTTGTACATGTCCAGGACTTGGGCGGAACTTGCGTGAAAATAATCTGTAGCGAGTTCATAGTCCCAAAGACCACTGCAATCTGATGCGGATTTTCAGGTCATTATACAGTCCATATCTGCGCAGCTTTGAGCAAATATGGACTGCAGTGGACTGGAGCTGGTGTACAAGGCACTTCGCAAGAAATTCGCACGTGTCCTGAACCGAACTCACAGTCAGTGTACGGGAGGCAAGTATTCTGAGTCTGTATTTTATGTATATTTGCTGAAATCTTGAGAGATCTCCTTATAAGCACCACTGCTGTAAAGCCCATTGAAGCATTCGATCACCATATTTAAACTTTTATTTAGTCAATAAGTATTCAGAGATTTTTTTTCCACAAAGACTTTTCCCATTTTCTGCCTCTCTCGTCTCAAGATCCATGGCTCTCTCTCTCCTCTGTCTCTTTCCCTCAGTTGCCCCGCCTCTCCTGCTCAGGTCTCAGTCAGGGCAGTGACACTTGTACACAGGCAATACATGTGGCTACTGTTGCTCTGTTCTCTGGCTTCGAGCGCTCCTCATTAGTTATCCACAGGAATATCTGATTTATCTAAAGCTTTCCTTCACATCACATTTGTGTTTTTAAGAAACGGAATTACACGCGAGTACACGCGGCAGCGCGAGTCCGACGCTGTGTTAGCTTCTCAAAACTTTTTATGATCGCTCAAAACCGCTTCCTGCGAATCTTTGGAAAAGCAGATTTAGTTCAACGCGCTCTAAAACTCCTCTAAACCAACTCCATGCTGTGTGGCTGCAGAAGACAGAGGCGTGTGGCCCTTATGTGCCCATTACGTTTGTCAGAAAGCTAAATAGCTGCTAACCATGGCGATGCCAACACACAGCTAAGCTGTGCTGCTCCTTATTATTTCCACCTACTGTAAACCTGTTCACTGTCACATCAATCACAAAACAGCACAAAAAACAGACCCACAATGTCACTAAAGTCTGCTGTCACCATAACTCTAACCTCCTGCCCCTGTGATAAATGCTTTAAACCAGGGCTCTGCAGGTGACTTGCTCCAGAAGATATTAACACACATTAATTCAGAGTATTATAAAATGATGAAAGGCAGTGGAATTCTCACACTAATAATGTGGCACAATTAATGCATTTAAATGTTTATTTAGTAAGTTAATAGAAAGGTGGTGAAATTAAATCACATTGGTTATAACAAAAAGATTTTAATAAACAAATAAACATTTCTATACAATCAGGGCTTAATTTGAGCCGAACAAGCCGGAATAAGAATCCGGGAACTCTCGTGGGGCATTCCGGCATCAGTTTTGTCTGCTCCGGTAACGCTTTCTTTTTGTCTTTCTTCTACGAGACGCGGCTCTGCTCCTCTCCCGTCTCTCATCTCATTCACAGTGAACAGTAAACAGGCTTATTTGTGGGGAAACGGAGTCAGACTGTAATTGGTTAAAAGCGGAACTGACAGGAAATTTGACCAATCAGAAGCAGCGCAGGCGGGTTTAAGACTTTCATTGGTTCCAGGCGAGCCCGCTCTTGTATCTCCTTCTAAAACAGGAAATATGCGTCTTAGTGGATTTTGTGAATATTTGTTGTTATTTGCGACTCGTTTTGATGGAATTAAAAGCAGCGGGAGTGTCACGTGTGTTTGGAGTGTACGGGACGATAAAGAGGTCAGAACCAGCGCAGATGTAGCGGTCACAGTTTCTCTTAAGTGCAACTAACTTTACTGTGTTACTTAATGTGTATTTTAGCGTCACGTTTGATGTATGAGACCCGTGTCTGCTGTGTAAAGGCTGTTTGTGACCTGTGTCTGGTTTGTAAAAGCTGTTTGTCCTGCGTTGTTGTTGTGGTGACTAACTTGTGGAGAGGCTGATATGATGCGGAGTCAGTGCTGAGCTGCAGGACTAGCATGTGTGGGAGGGTAACTTGTTGCTGTGGATCAGATTTAGGTGCGCTGAGTTCTGTCAGAATGAATGAAAATCTCTGTGTGACGTGTAAAAAAACGTGTAACACAGACATAATTACTTTTAATCGTTAATATCGAGTAGGATGGACAGTTGGGTTGTATTTTAGCATTTCTAAGCCTCTATGTTCACTTATTGTGTGCGCTCCGGTAAAGGGTTCGACCTTGTCTGGAGTCCGGTCCAAAACCCACATTTTGTTCCGGCAACGTTTGAGTTACAAATTAAGCACTGTATACAATAATAGCCTATATGACGAGAGAGACTAATTTAGTCTGGAGTCCTGTTTGCACCCTAGAAAAAGAATCAATGAATAATAAATAAGAGTGACTGGAAATGTGGCTTTCATGCTTATTTATTGTAAGAATAAACTCATTATCGTGGGCCTATATGATATTGTGATATCGCGATAAATATCGTATCGTGAGGTTCTTATCGCAACAATATCGTATCGTGGGATTTACATATCGTTACATCCCTAGTTGTTGATGCTTCCAGTCATTGATGTCAACGGATACAGGTGGACAATCATAGGGGTATCTTGGCCAATGTAGCCTATGGTCAGGCACACTTCATCTCCCACCTGACCAGAGTCTGAGAGGAGCTGACACAGAAGCCCCCAGCCCCATGTGTTTGTGGCTGATGAGGCCTTCCCACTGCAGCGGAACATGATGAGGCCATATTCTGGATGAGGTACCCTGGTTCCTGAAGAGCGCATCTTCAACTACCGCCTCTCCCAGCGAGGCTTTTGGTGGAAGATGCTTTGGGATCTGGTCTCACAGTGGAAAATGTTCTGGCGTGAGCTGGAATCCTCCAGAAGTTGCGGAGAAATGCGTGAAGGCCACATGTCACAATTTCATCCGGGCTTCAGTTGCAGAGCCGGCACCTGGACATGGAGCTGCAGCACATGGAGTGAAGCCAATCCAGATGTGGAGCGAATGTAGAAGGTGTTCAAGGTCCAGTTCAGTGAAGAGGAGCAATGAAAGCCTGCACAACAGTTCTTCTCAGGACTGGCCTACAAGAGCAGAATACTATCTCATAGTAGGCCTATTCTCCTATTTATTCAGCAACAAATCAGTGTCTTTTGAATGAATAGAATAATTTTGACTTCTACTCTTGTTTGCAGGAAGGATTGGAGGGTCTACTTTACACAATGCCCTGTCCGCCAAACTGACCGCACTTGTGTAACATGTAAACTGGATGAAATCAAATCAAACTTTATTTATAAAGCACTTTTCATACATACGATGTAACACAAAGTGCTTTTCATTGAATTTAAAACAATCCCACATTACAGAATACTAAAAAGTATTTTTGTAACGTATTCTGTTACTTAGCTAATTCCAAGTACTCTATTCTGAATACTTGATATACTTTTGTATTGAAATGCAAATTATCTTAAGCCGAAATGACAACGTTCTGTGTTCTTGGTAACTGATGCTAGTAATCTGTTCCCCACTTAAACAAGTGGTATCATAACTTGTGAACACAGCTCTGTTTCAGTCTCACTCACCGGAGTTAAGAGGAGTTTACTTCAGATTGACACATGTGGCTCATGGTGGGTTAAATCCAACAACAGTTCAGTCATCATGTCGTCTGTGAGCTTCAGAACAGGTTCAGTGTCACAAAGTTTTTACTCTTCTGGAGAATGTTTCATTAAAACAATCAGTCCTCTTTGAAACGTGAATCCCATCAATAGTTCCAGATGAACGATCCAAATGCATAATCTTCTCTTTGTTTATCATATTTAAAGTCCTGAAAAAGTTCAACAGTTAAACTACCCATCAACAAACCTTTAATGCAACTGTAAAAAAGGGACAATCTGATTGGTCTGTCCGTCTGCAGCAGTAAAAGCCCTTAAATAACACCAAATGTGATTGTGTTTTTCCTGTGCTGTGAAGTAGTCGAGCACTGTGCGACAAGCTGCTGCTGTGAAACATGAAACATTGGGTTAAAAGTAACTGTTTTCTAAATACCTGGATTAAAAGTGGTAACTACCAGATTACAAGTAATCATAAATAGTATTCTGAAGACGTAACAGCGTTACATGTGTTCTGTTACTCCCCAACACGGCTACTGTCACAGACTTAAGGCCAATTTATATTATACCTCGTTACATTACATCCTCACACAGGCTGCCATTGGAGCTTCTGTCTAGAGCTAATCGGGTTCCAGGTGCGTCAAGTCAGTTACACCAATCACAACCAGCTCACAGATCAGCTGTAAGTAAAGAAAATGGGACAGTCCATACTTGACTTGATGTAAAACAGCTGTGTTATTAAACTGCTGCTAAAGTCAAAGACACAGCTCACTTTAGTTTGGATCATTTGCTGATTTTGCCTTAAATTTGCCCTTACATGGGTTGTCTTTAGGATGACCTCCTCAAAAACTCCTGAAAGTGACACAGGTTTGGTGGATTTGGTCATACATGGGACGGATTAAATAAACAATATAATAATAATCAAACATTCTATTTTCCTGTATCTGAACATTGACTTTTTTATTTGTGTTCAGTGGATGAAACAAAAACCTACGAACACACACTTCATTGCGATTGTGATTTTTACTGTGGCCTTTAAACGTTTGAAAGCACAAGCCAACATTTGTAAGCCCGTGCACGTGTTCTGCAGATAGAAGTGGGGTCGAAGCCTGTCGCATCAGTACAGTGTTTATTTTTCATTTTCAAATTTAGAGAATAATTGCAATACAACATAGCGCGATCACCATATAGCGCCTGACTGCGCAACAGGAGATTTTACAGGATATTACAGTGTTTACCGGCTATGTTGGAGGAGTGTGTCGTGGTACGAGGGTTCCTCTTTAATTGAAACTAGTGGCATTATTGACGCCTATTTTTTGTCCACCACACAAAAAGATGGCTCGTCAATCCGATAAACAAAATAAATCTTCTAGTATAGCCTCCTTTGCAGGATGACATTGATGGTTCAGGAATACTGATTTTTCGTAGCCTGGTTTAGTGTCAATATCGTCTTTCTCGATTTAAGCCTCACCACAAATTCTCTACAAATGCAAGATCCTAAAATCGCGACTCCGTTTCTCCCATATTACTCCTGTCGGCGTCTGCATATTCTCCTTGTAATTTTCTAGTCTCAGTCTCTTCAACACTACTGATATGGAAGGCTGAACTTAGGTGCAACAAAGCAACACCTTTTCGTCTAATTGGAACTACAAGTTGGCTGTCTGCTTATATGGGCTTCATCCGGGATTCTTTGCATTTTTCGCTGACGCCACTAGAAGTAAACAAAACACTGGTGCAATACTAGGTATCTGGCCAACACCAATCTACTAAGTCTCCACTTGTAGTTAGTCCTGTTTGGCTAGCCTGCTCTTCACCCAATGCATGTTAGCAAGTACCCATTATTACTGATGCATTATAAATGTTGGTTCAGAGAAAGCCTTTCAGGGTGTGCGGCGTGATGGAGTCTTCAATGATCACAAGCAAAGTAGACTAATCATTTTAAGGAGAGACTGTTAGCTTAAGCTTTTTTCACGTAGGCATTAGCTGTATATAAGGGCGTCGAATAATCTTTTGAGCCCAAAAGAAAATTGATGTAAGAAGTACGTCCCGAAAAGAGAACGAAAGATGATTAGCTGATTAAAAATCCTGCTAATGGCATGTTAGCCACATGGCTAACAACAGACAATGATGGTGGATTGTGGTGAACATGGCTGTTGGTTATGAGCTGTAGGTAGGAACATTGCAGACTATTTTTCATCTAAAGAATAACAAGATATCTGCGCTGATTAAGTTATTTTATTGTAAAAAAATAAATAAAAAAATCATGCCATCAGTAGCATTAACTCCTTTCACTGCCAGCCCTATTCTGGCTTAACTGGAATCAAGACTTTACATCAATGAGACGTAACAAAGTGTCTACTTTCATTTTTAAAAAAGATAACAACTGTTGCTTCATTCTTAACGTCGCTTATCGCCCAAGTGTTGGCGCAAGCTCAGTTTTCATGTATTTACGATACCTCAGGTTAGCCTAGTCTAAGTATAATTAGTTTGTCTTTGATTGCCACACAACAAGGACCTCAATACATTTCACGCCCTCCTCACCACAAAATGGGCACTTTACTACAACCGATACTATGATCGTTTACACAGGCAGGACCCAAAAACCTTAGAGAAGCTAACCTTAAAATATGTCTGGCTTACATCATGTGTGATATAGAACTATAGGTTAGACCTATTCTGGCGTCTGTTTAAATAGCATTGCTACTGTTCTGCAGTCATTTTTGCCATTTTTAGTGCAAACTGAGTAAATTAGCAGGTTTCAGGTTCAAAATAGTCACAAACGGCTGTGTCTCTCCATGTCAGCCTCACATACGTGTTAAGAACTGTGCTGAACACTGGCAAGTCGCGTGATTACCAGTTTGTCCATCAAATTAACAAACGACAGTATCTTTTATCAAGAACCTGTTTGTCAGTCCAATCACACTGACGTGTCTACATCCTCTCTGAGCGCCTCCCTCCTTTTTGGTGTCCCCTAATCATCCTCAATGCTATGTTTTCTGAAGTGAGTTTGGCTGTGTTTTGTGGGATGGAGTTGTAGCGTTTCGATGTGTGTGAGCTCTCTTCCTTTTAATTTTCTTATCAAAACAAAAGAGCATTCTGGGTCTATACTAGAAAAACCAAAACTAATGTTAAGCAAATTGCAAGTGATAACAATGCATTTTAAAATTGAAACAAAAGCATAATCTATCACATATGACACAAGGAGATATCTATTATAAGAGTTTGTTGTTGTTTAACAACCACCATGGCTACCTAAATTTCCAGGATGGAAATCGAGAAGTAAATACGGTGGCCATGAACTCAATGACCCATAACTAGGACAGGGTGATCTACTGACATCCAAAGGTAACAAACAATTTTCATTTCACAGAGATATAAAATATAGCTAAGGCTTGATTGACAATTGGGGTCTACTACATCAATTGCTATAATGGGTGACACACTCTCAGAGAAGATAGTATGAGTCTGCATTTCCTGAGACATTTTTAATTGTGTTTCTACATATGTAATTTCACCTTGTATTATTGATGTATTTTTTATAGACTGCTGTAGAGGTGGAGGACGTTCTTTCCATTACACCTTAGTATGCCCTCATGCCTCTGTCATTAGGCCTCTCCAGAGCGCTGCCTACCACAGTCATTGACGATTTTCATGAAAGGTTTAACCGAAGTAGGCTCCAACAGCATGGCTACGATAAGTAAGACCACCATTCGAGTCAGTTAGGTGCTTTTGTTTGTTGCTAGTTCTTATGGTATATTTGGATGATAGTCATTGCTTTATAATTGTGCGTCATAGAGATGTATTGATTGAAAGCTGCTTTGCGTGCTGACTGTGTCTATATTGAATGTTACTATTGCTAATATTGTCTTAACTACACTCACTGCCTAGTTGATTGGCATTTTGGAGCGCCCGCAACTTCTCTTGATAATTTGTTATTGCAGGTCTAGATCATTATAAGGAAACTACGTGCTTATCTACACTATAGACATCTCCTAGCTCGGTTATATCATGAATAGACAGTTTTAGAATTACTGTAGCTAGAACAAACTCACTAAGTTTACATGAGAAATAGCCTACAATTACTTTTATACATTTAAACTGATGCGTCAAAAACAGTCTGAATAGTTGACGTGGTGTGTTCCACCCTGCTTCTTTTGGGAGGGGTACCAGTGTTGCTTACGATGTCGCTTGGCTTGTTTCGGAAGTTACTGGCTTACAACAAACATGCTAAAGCTTCAGTAGGATCTGGAATGCAATAAGATTTGTATCTATAATCAGCAACTTGGTCAGCTAGAGGGAAGACATCATTTTTAGTGAATTACATATCGAGCATGATTTCATTGAGAGTCTTAAGACCCAGCCTTGTCACATGAACAAAGATGACTGCTTCACATTTGTAATTTCTACCACTCCTGACTGAGCTTCATTGTTGGTCTGTTCATTAGCCCCTTCACTTCATTTAGCTTTGCTTTGCGCTGGACCTGAACAAGCTGACCACTTCCCTGCTTTTCTCTCCAATATCCTTCATGACAGGTGTTTGATCTATGGCCTTTTTTACTATGAGATTTAATGTATGGGCAAAACAGGAGATATGACGAAGATTCAGCCGCTGGACGCTCAGCTGCATGTTGGCTGCACTGGACTTTTTCTGTAATCCCCCAGTCTTCCATCAGGAGCTTCTGAGACTCAGCTATATGCTGGGCTGTGTAGGACTGCTGGAGTATGACAGTAGCCACTTTGGATTCTGGTGTAACAAAGTGACCAGTCACTAGCCATCCATATTTATAGGAGACCGCATGTCAGAAGTTATACAAACACTCTCAGCGGTTTTGACGTCTTCACCTTGATCTGGTCGGTTATTATTTTTTTTCAGGGCCTTCCGGGATGGGATGGCGTAGCCTGGGCCAGGTCTGAGACGAATGCACTGAAGCCTTCATCCTCTAAACTGGACATGGGCAGCAGAGACTCATTCAAACCCTTTTGTCTGGCTGTAAGAAAGCAAATGTCAGGTGGAAAGTAACTAAGAACAAAAGTCAAAACTGTACTCAAATAATATTTTTAGGGATGTATACTTTACTTTAATACATTTTACAGTGAATTTGTACTTTTACTTTGCTACTTTTGAGACTATCAGTACTTTTTGCTTCACTACAATTTTGAAAAGGACTGAAAAGTAGAAGTACTTTTCTGTTGGTTTGAGAGTGTCTGAAAGTCACAGTGACAACATGTCCATATTGAACCTTATTTTGAAATAAAAAAATAAGTAATGTTTAGATATAGTGAAGCTTAGATACATAGTAAATTATGTTTTTGATTCAGTCACTTCTGATTTTATATGAAGACGACAACATGTGATGCTTGATTAACTCAAAGGTGTGTGGGAAATACTCTGAAAGTACATTTCCAACTAGTATTTTAATACTTAGATTTTTTAAATTATTACTTTTACCTGACTAAATTTATACTCATGTATATTAACTTTTAATCAATCAATCAACTTCAAATACTGTTACTTTCCTTGAATTTAGTTAAGCTTAGAGTTGTTCTTTGATTTTCAAATGTGCACAGTGTAACTTTCTGAAGGTAAAAAGTCAATTACAAAATTCAGTAGAAGAAGAAAGTTAAACGAGTGCTTTCTGAATGAGAATAACAAGCCATACTGTGAAAGGAAGTAGTTTTCTATGGAAACAGGTAGAACAGCACAGAATGAGTCGGCTCATTCTGCGTAAATTTTATTTTATAAAAATAAAATCAATAAAATTCCGGTTCTATATTATTTTATATGTATTCATATTTTACAATGCATAGCTTTAGAAGTGCCAGCAGCATTGGTACCAACAGAGCTGGGCACATCACTGGGAGCAGCAGCAGCAGGAGGTTCTGCTTCCATCAAAACAGTTGGATGAACCATCCTCAGATAGTGAAATGTGGTCAGTGTGTTATTGCAATAGACAAGTTGTCTATCACAAATAATACATAGAAGCTTCAGAACTGTTCTGAAACGCTCGTTTCATTTGGCCATCACTAGGAGCGCAGTCTGGCTTTTGCGTAAACGGCAAAAACATTCACTAGAGCGGAGGCTTTGAGTCTAATAATGACAGATTCAGGTTCTGAGGAAGACGAGTTTTCCTCAGACGATGAAGTGGGAGTGAGAATGGATGCGTTGATCCCAGCTTCAAGCGCTGCGCTTGGCAGGGCAAACAACAGCACGCCACCCATGTGTGCGCCGAAGTTCCCCCCGGCAGCAGTGCGAGAGGCAGGGGATGCACCCGGTAGTTAGCAGAGGGAGGAGGGAGGTAGGGTTACTCCATGGATCTATTAAAATATCTGGATAGGACATTGCTAGCTTAACAGCGTCTGGAGTTGAGGTAGTGGCCGCTCCATTGACACGTAACCAGCCGCCGTTTGATGACCCTGCACCACCTGAAGCTCCAGTGTTGCACTGAATGAAAAAGCACCCCACACCATGATGGAGCTCCCTCCACTGTGCCGGGGAGAAAACACCTCATGTTTGCTGCTCCCTGGCAAAGTCTAAACGAGCTGTTTTGTGGCCAAGCTCAATATTGGGCTAGGCTCAGATTGAGGTTTAGATTAAGTTGAGACTAGATTTAGATTTTAGGCTAGGCTTTGACTCAGACTAGGCTCAGGTTTATGCTGCGTTCAGTCCGGCCACCGTTTGCCCCAAGAAGTATGGTTTCCAGGGTGTATTGGAAACTTGGAAGACTGAGACACTGGTCAACATGCGCAGCATGAATGGACTACACTTCTGTGACGTAGCACGCTCTCACATCAGGGAAGAACAAAGTTGATAAGGATTGACCTTGATCTTAAATGGATCTTTTAAAATTCATCATTGTTTTGGTGTTTGGCAATGTAGTCAAATATCAGAGACAATACCTGATATTCTCTTAATTTATGATGATTCGCAGGGTCAAAGTTTCCATCTTGTTCAATCTGAGGGGGGCAGAGATAAAGTATATTAACAGATTAAAATGAAACGCCTGAGTGTGATCATAGATCTCCCTTGAACACGATACAAAGAAAGAGGGAAAACATCATTTAGTTCAGCAAGCCCAGTAATGGTCAAGTCTGGAAAATGACTCTGACAAAGCTCATAAGACCTAAAATGCTCATCATACCGTGACGTCCATGTTTTGCAGATAAAAAAGACACTTGTATTGTAAGGCAAAATGTTTGTATTTGTTGCCTGAATTCTGGGAGTCCTGAGCATGAGCCAACTGAAATGATCATGTCAACAGCATACATGATGCCATTTTTGTTGGAAAATGAAGCAACAGTTAAAGACTTCACTTTGGTAACATCCAAAGATGGCTTAAAAATGAGTTACTAGTTAAATGAAATGCCATCATTTTCTGGTGTTTGACGCCAATGTTAATGGCAAATTTTTGAAGTTTTGGGCATGGCGTACCATCCTCTTGAAAAATGTGTGCTTGCCCTCGAAGCGCATTGTCCACACATCAGATAAAGGGCCAAAGATTTTGATCAGTTCAGGGTAATGTTCTAAGAAATGGTGCTTAGCCTTAGCTTTTTGTTTGGAAACATTTTCTTGAACAAAGCTCAATGGTCAGCTATCTTGGAATCAAGATACTGAATTGATGCTTCTGAATATGTTTTAGAAACTGATAATTCAACAATGTCTTTTAAGAGCATTAGAATCTCCCAGCTTTCATCCATTTCTGGACGTGATGGCCTATCATAAATGGGAGGAGTCTAGAAGGGTCCAGTTTTCATGACCGTTCCCACCAATGGATCCATTTGTTGAGAAGTTGTTTCTAATGATCTGTGGTTGGTTTAATTTGTCTGAGAATTTATAAGGAAAGCCTTTTATCATTGAATTGAGCATTTCCAATGAAAAGTAACGATTCTGTATCAGATTGTTTAAACACAATGCCAGCTCGATGGGAACAATTCCTTCCAAAAGGTCATGGAGGAAGTCGGGGGATAACCATCAACAACATGAAAGTGTTCAAGGCATTCTGTCAGAGGACAACTTCCTTTAACACCATACATTTGCGCATTTGTAGGGTCTTGCTTGACTTCCTGCACTTGTCTGTCATGGCTTTCCTGTGTTCTTATTTCAAAAGACCCAAATCGCACTTCTTTTAGTTGAATCTCATCGCTAGATGCCATACAGAACCGACACATTTTGTTGACTGTAAAGCTCTCAAAAAAACCTTCTAGATGCGCTGCCAGGTTGTCTGCAGCAACAAGAGAACAGTGCCTTAAACATTTCTTCCCAACTGTCAATAAAAACACCATGTTTTCAAGGAAAACTAGGTCCTGAATCAGAGGCTGTATTTGCTGTAGCCGTGTTCCTTAATCTTGCTGGTTTTACTAAGTAAAGCAAGCTGTATAGATTGTAGAGAAGAGCGATGTTTAGGGTGAAGGTTTCCAAGCATCCAGTAAAAAGCACATAGTTTGTGCTTAGTCTTGAGGTCCTAAAGGGTTAGCCACTTCAAAGTCATCCAAATACAGACACAGAGCAATATAAAACTCTTCTTCTGTAAGTAATCTGTTAGTTTTAAAATGGCAGCCATCTCTGTAAGCTCAATGTTGTGAAACCCATTTGACAGACCGGACATAGCAGCCTTTAGTATTTTTTCATTTTTTAGCAAGGCCTGTAACATTTTTAAGAAGGGGACATAACAGAGCCTTGGTCATTTTCAAGAATGTACTCAACCGGTTTTACAACAGAAAATTCTTCTGAAATGAAGTTTTCTCTCTTGCTGCCTGTTAAAGTGATCCGCGTGATGATGTAGACTTCAGGACTACATTGTGCTGCTTGATAGCATAAATAAATCGAGAATAAATTAAAGCCTAACGTAAAGCAAAAGCCTAATTTCCAATCACTCAAATATCAGGGCCAGACTCAGATAGGCTCTACGGGAAGAAACAGGCACTGAGAATGGGAAAGATCTCAGAACCAACCGCAACCCAAAGCACTGCCCAAACTAGTCTACTGCGCACTGGAATTGCTCCTGCACTTCCAGGAATAGATGACTTGTAACATACGTCACTTCCCGTTCCATTTCAAAGGGGTGTCGTCTCATTTGGGTGAAACACAGCCCGCGCACATTGTCATGTTTTATGAGAAATTCCACGATATGACTTGTCTTTGTGCTACACTAGCTTGATATCAAGAAACATATTTCCCAACTGCAGCTGAGATTGTGCTCGTTTGTTTATTTAAAGGGGTCCTATTTGTTTTTTTTTTAAAATATTTAGTAAGAATCTAGAACATATACAGATCAGTAATTTACTCTTTGTTCATTGTAAAACACAAAGTTGATCTAAAACAACTTAAAAATAGAAACAGCTCTACTGACTTCCTGTTCAAAACTGGCAAAACTGATAACCCCGCCTCTTCATTTTAAAATGTAACTGTAAAAAGCAACAGATTTTTAAAAACTATTTTTTATTGTTGGAAAGTGAATTTGGGACAGTATTGAACCACACATGCTTCACTTTGAGTATTAATCTTTTGAAATATACCAAGTAAATACAGACAAGTGGGAGGGATAGTGGTAGGTGAGAACGGGGATTTCTTCAGCTGAAGAACAATACAAGATCTACTCAAACATGAATGAATCAATTCAAATAACTTTGAGTAAACTAATGATGAAGGAAGGCCATTATAACAAGGTTAAAAACTTAGAAAAGTGAATTTGACAGAATAGGTCTCCTTTAAGGGCCCTAATGTATTGTGTTTAATTTTGTTAAGTTAACTTCTAAGGTTGTCTTGTCTTCACTTAACCTGGCCAGCCAGATGGTTTGAATTCACAAACACGAGATAAACCATCTGGCCTTCCAGCCGCCTCGATTGGTTTGGGAGTCCGAACCAGCGGTGTTTAAGCGGTGTTAACCCATAAGGACCCACTGTGACATGGTGTAACGTCTAATTCCCAAAGTGACTCCCAATCAACATATTGTGACATCACAAGATTGATCGTGTGATCATTTTTGTCACCACCCCTTTTTGAAGATGGCTGACTAGCAGCAGAGCACATGTCCCAAAACTAGCGATTCCTCCAAATGTTGGTGTCTTCAAACAAGAGGTAAGATTTAAACTTTTATTATTGAAATTAGTTTATTAGAAGTAATGAGTACATTTATGAAAAAAAAATAAGTAAAACAAAACAAAATAAATATATATATATATATATATTTCATGCAAAACACATCAAATGAAAACGTGGTTGCACATACGTCACTTGGGCCTTAAGTAGTAAAAGGCCACACAAAAAACACATGTTGTCACATTTGCTTTTTTTACCATAAAATTTGTGTATTTCTTAAATATTTATGTTTGAAATAACATGTTATAAAATAAATAAATAAATAATATAATAATATATATATATATATATATATAATTCTTTTGTAGAATGGACCCCCGGAGACGCCTGACTATCAAAGATGCATTGGCAATCATCAAGGAGATTACAGTGATTTTGAGGGGTGTGAATCAAGCTCTGATGAGAAAACTGAAGACCCTTTTGACGCAAATTTTATCCTCAGAAACAACCTGGATGATGTGTCAAGTGAGAGTGAAGACTGATACGGATGTCGATGAAGCATGAGATGCTCCTCAACCAAATATTTCGGAGCAGCCAACTACAAGTAATCAAGAACAGAAAAAAAATTCTTGGTGGAAGAAAAGTTTTGATCCACCAGACTGTCCTTTTAAAGGACCAAGTGTTACACCCCAACTCAAATTCTTTCACCTCTGGAATATTTTCGAAAATTCATTACTCCAGAAATGCTGAGTCGACTTAGGGATGAAACAAATCTGTACAGTGTCCAGAAATCTGATACAAATTCCAACGTCAATATGAGTGTTAAAGAGCTTGAAATACTGATTGGGATGTACCTGCGGATGGGACTTTGCAAACTTCCAGGAAACAGAGCATTCTGGGAAGGTGACACTAGATGCTCCATGGTGGCTGACAATATGTCCTGCAATCGCTTTCAAAGATTGCTGACTTTTCTTCATTTCACTGATAATGCTGATACTACCAACAGACAAACAGGGGATAAGTGCTGGAAAATCTGCCCATTGCTTGACATGTTTCGGAAACAGTGATTGGAGATTACGCCAAATGAGTTCAATTCTATTGATGAGCAAATGGTAGCTTTCGAGGAACCCGCTGTCCAATTAGACAGTTTATAAAAGTAGTAGAACCTGCAGAAATCCTCAAGAAGCGCTCTCAAGATGTCAACTATACTGCTGAAAGCCCTCTGAGATCCATAAACTGGACTCTGATAAATTGCTTGGTGCAGATAAAACAATGGCTCTGTGAAAACTGTCTTCAGCTAAATTCAGACAAAACAGAAACACTGGTTTTGCCCCTGACGACTCCAGTCCAGGGATTAATCGGTACGTGTTCTAGGGCAGTCTGCCAAACCGAGCCTTAGAAACCTTGGTGTTGTTTTTGATGTCACTGGAGAATCACACTAAACAGTTGACAGGGAATTGTTTCTTTCAGTTGAGGAACATATCTAAACTTAGAAAAATGGTGTCACATAATGATCTTGAACTCTTAATTCACGCATTTGTGTCGACACGCCTCGACTATCGTAACAGTTTGTTTTTCTTGTCTGAATAAGAAGGAGCTGTCTCGTTTGCTGCTGATTCAAAACTCTGCAGCAAGAATCTTGACACACAGACGGAAGGGCTCACATAACATCCATTCTCAAAGCTCTTCATTGGCTTCCGATTTCTTACCGAATTCAATTTAAATTTTAGTGCTTACTTTAGAGCTTTACATGGCCAGGCTCCTTCTTCTATCAGTGAGCTGATCCAGCCCTACAGACCGTCTGGAGCTCTGAGGTCTGTGGATCAGAACTTGTTGATGGTTTCTCGCACACGTTTTCGGACCAGAGGAGACCGTCATTCCAGGCTGTAGCTCCCAGGCTTTGGAATGATCTCCCGCTCTCCTTGCGCACTTTAGATTGTGTCGATGCTTTTAAGGGCCAACTTCAAACCTTTTTAATTTGTCAGGCTTTCTAATTGTAATGTTTCCACTTGCAAGGTCGGATTTGTTTGTGTATTGTTGCTAAATTGTTTACATTGTTTATTTTTTATTGTTTTATCTGTGAAGCACTTTGTGACTCTGTCTGTGAAAGGTGCTATATAGATAAACTTTACTTACTTACTTACTTAAAAATGGTAAAGCAGCAGAACAAATCCAAATTATTGATGTGTAGATGTGTACCGCTAACGCTGACAAAATCTCCTCAAACCAGCCTCACATTCAGACTGGAGTGTGCTGACTTTTGGCGCCGCATCCTCCACCAATCTGTTGACTTTTTGATGTAAAAGTCATTGTAGCCAAGGATCGTTTCATCAGCAGATCTTTATTGAACAACAGGACACATCACCATTGCAGCTCTTGCAGCTTACATCTGACACTGCGGCGCACTCGTTACTTCTCTCTTACTTGCATTTACAAGTAGTTGTCCCTTACAGAAATTAGTCACAGCTATTTAACATTGTTTTGTTATCTATCTTGGTGCCTCACTGACTCTTAGTCAGCTACTGTATATCTTGTAATTAAACAATGTCCAGAACATGTGAGCAATTGCATTGATAATACATTGGCAATCTTATATTCAGAATTACAGAACATCTTTAACTTTAGCTTGATATTATATTAGTTGTGTCACAGGATGCTACGTCACAGATAACAGTAAACAATCTTAACAAAAGTGTGTCAAAGGAAAAACAGCTGATGTTTGAGTAATGCTTGTATAGAGTAGAATATAATAGTATATGATATTAGCTGAAGAAACCCAAGGTCCACAAGTGTATTTGGACTTGAGTTAGAGCTGAAGGACTGTACATTGTCTGAGACTGAGACCCAGGCTGGGATTGTGATGTATAGTCCCTTCCAAGGCCTGCCAGCATTAGGTAACGACCTGTCCAGTGGAGACAGGAGAGCCTCATCCCTGGCATAGCATCAACTACCTCTGATTCTGTGACCTCTGCTGACTCTGTGACCTCTGCTGATTCTGTGACCTCTGCTGAGTCTGTGACCTCTGCTGAGTCTGTGACCTCTGCTGATTCTGTGACCTCTGCCATCTCTCCATAGTCTCCTGTTGTTGATGAAGAGAAACAGTCTCACAAGACTTGGACCTGCGACTTGAAGCTCGGGAAAACACTGCAAATCTTAGCATGCATTATTGATTTATTGATCTAGTTAGCGACTCTTTAAGGACAAAGGGATAGAAGTACTTGATTTTTTTCCACACATCACTTTGCATTTCATTGCATTTAATTTCTACCCTTTCTTGCCCAAATATCTGTTAACTCTATTCAACTTTGCTTAAAAAAGGCCTTTGGGACAACTAGGCCAGTTCAGCAGTCGTGCAAACCCTGCTGTACACGAGCCGGTGGGCACTCTATGAACAGAACTGTTGGTTCACTTGAATTAGCATGGCCAAGAGTTAAAAAAAAAACAAAAAAACTCTTAAATGATTTCTTTTTTTCTTGTTTCTGCGACAGTTGTAACTTTAGGCAATTAAACTTAAACACTGCAAAAAAAGGCCTTTCAAAAAAAAAAAAAGAAAGTTGCTTATTTTGAGGTAAAATGTCCTAATTCAAGTGAAATAATCTGCCAGTGCAGTAAGAAGATTTGACTAACCTCATAGTTTTGAGCAGAAAATGCTTGTTTCAACTTCTCTTGACAAGATTTTTTAAGCAAATGTATTCTTGATTGAAGGAATTATGTCTTAAAACTGATACACATTTGCTTAAAATAAGTTTTTTATATCTAGTTCAGGTAAATTAGGACAGAATTTACTAAAACAAGTCAAATAATCTTAGTAAGACTTGATCTTATTAAGTGAAAAATCTTAATCTTAATCTGTTTAATTCAATTCATTTGAACTAAGTGAGATTTTCCTTTTTTGCCGTTAAGTTGAAATCAACTGTAATATGAACATTATAGATATGTTTGTGTTGACAGCAGTGTACAACTATGAGTTAAAACAGTTTTTAATTGACCCTAAACTTAAATTGATAGACCTAACTAACAGTTTGTGCTCAATGAACAGAAGTACTTTGATGTCATTCTTCACAAGAAACAGGATTTATTTAGTACAATATGAATGATAAAGTGGGCTCAAATACAGGGCCGGCCCTAGGGATTCGGTTGCCCTAGGCAAGATTTCATATGGCGCCCTCAAACCAACCTCCTGCCACCACCAGGGGGCGAAATGAATCAATTTAATTAATTAATTATTTTATTTTATTTAAAGTTTTACAACACAGACCCTTAGATCCATAAGTACTTTGTTACAAATATGTTTAAATATATCAAGGTTTAAATGTAATTCTGGGGGGTCATGGGATTTTTTAAAAATCCTATGCAATATCCTGTATTTTGGTGTGTTTTAGATGTGATATTATTATTGTATGATGCAATTTTTCTATATTTAAAAAGATATAAGGCAAAGAAAAATAAACATGTAAGGGCCCCCCACAGACACCATCATTAGGGGTCCTAACCCCAGATGCCATTAGCTCTTGACAAGCTGTTTAAGTAGATGAAGCTTTCAGAAGTGCCCAAAACAAACAAAACATAAGTCTTACCGGTGCAGACTGTCCGTTTGTCTCCACGTGTGTAGTTCTCTTCCAAACAAGAGAGCGCTGGCACAGTGAGATGTGCGTTTTCTCTGCCTCAAATGAATAAATCCACTCTTCTTTTCCTTTCTCAGCATTCTCCCTTACATGCGACTCCTCCGATGTGCTCAATGATAGTTGTGTTTTTTTTCCTGATGAAAATTTGGCACCCTCTCCACTAGATGGTGATCTAGGCCACTGCCTAGGGTCCCTATGCCCAGGGCCGGCACTGCTCTAAAGTGTGAAAGTTTCTTTCAATCAAAAGACAATGCTTTGATTGTTTTAAAACTTCCCCCAGAGCCACGAGTAAAGTTACATCCTTGGCATACAGACATTATTCCAGTAATAGATATTTGATCTGTTTTATTATTGATTCATGTTACTGAGCACATACATTTCCAGTTCAGATACATACAATAAAAAATAGATCCCACACATAAAAAACACAGGTTTTTTAAAGCGTACAGGCACCTCTCTCCATATTGGACTCTGCAGTTTGACTTTTTGCTACAGCTGTGGTTTGGAACAACTTTTATACTTTGTTTTGTTAGTAAATACTTTACTATCATATTATGCAGACAGTGAGTTCTGAATTTCACATTATTCTTTTGTTGGGGGGAAAACGACATCATGTTTCGAGAGAAAAGTGGGTAATTGTCCGTGAAAGTGGCTTCTATAAAAGCAGCGTGCTCTGGCTAACACTTCAGATTACTTGTTTCTAATAAAAGTTGGTCTGGATGTAGAACTATCACTAGTGTCTGTAATAATAACATGTGCGCACTCATATTGACGAACAATGCCAAAAAAGAATCTCTGAAAAGCCACGATTGTCCATTTGAATCTTATGAATTTGATCTGAAGTGACAGCTAAGACTTTACCAAACGGAGCAATTTCACTTCAATCTGTGTCATGTTCAAGACGCCATGGTTATGGGAGTCAATCTATGTTCACTTTCCCAAATTAAATAAATGAAAATACAAATCCTGGTGCTGTGCCAAACGTTTTCCATCTTAAAAATTTGATTTAGACTTATGTTTTGTATTTATTACAGTATATATGAAGTATTTTTAGTAGAACAATGCACAATTCCATTCAGCTCAATGGCACAGATGCTTGTACCAGATTCTTGTTTTACAGCTAATAGGTTCTGTGCATGGAGTGTCAAAATAGCTCTGTATTCATAGGCATGTCTGAACGTCCACTCTATTAACTGTATAAGTCAATATTCAGGGGTCACGTCATGTTGTAGTGGTGTCCGAATGTTCAGTGGGTCAAAAAGTTTTTTCACAATGCATCTGGAAAAGAAGTGAGCATCAAGAGTCAATATAGACAAAAATTCATTGCGAGAATCGGAAAAAAACACGGGGACAGCGTCAGGTGTCTATGGTCTATTTTATATAGCACTTTTCTACCTTCCAGGCACGCAAAGCGCTTTACAATCTAGTATCATATCAGCAAGTCCTGGAGATTTGGGGGTTTTAAACCACAAGAAATCAACAAAATCTAACAAATATGAAACATTTTACATCCAAAAAATATAATATTTATTCTTATTGACATCACGTATTTTTTTCTCCATTTGGACCGCCTCACCTGCCTCACCTGACCGCACGTCGCTGGCATTGCTGTCTCAGTTCATTTCTATGATGGTTGTTAAAATGTATTCTTATTAGGGACGGAACGATTCTGCAAAAAGAGTCGAATCGTTCGATCCTGGCCCTTCCATCCGATCGTTGCATAGTTTTGTTGCGTTTTGTTGACAAGGGGAACGAGTGAGCGCGTGCACAGGAGAGCGTTGTGTGTGGGGAAAAAAAGCGGAGTGAGAAGCTGGCGCTGCAAAAGTGCACGAGATTCAACCTTAACCTCATACCGCTCCGGTGTTTGGGAACACGTTGGATTTAGAGCCAAGGATGATGCTAGGGGTAAGAAAACTCTCTATTAGGATGTTGATCGCTAATGACATGCAGCTGTTTTGTCTTGTTCGCGCTGCTGAACACGCAGGCTTTAAGCACATGTTTAACATGAGCCCAAAACACTTCAGCGGTAATACCCGCGATGTTGAAGAAACAAAGAGTAAACGTGAGCAAGACCAGCCTCACGTGAATATGTTGCGCTGACAGCTGATGGGTGGACCTCCAGAGCTACGAAGAGTTTTATTACGATGACGCTCCACTACATCGACAAAGACACGCAGACTGTATGAGTCCCATACAAATCCAGACCTCTCAGAAGCACTGACAGAAGTAAACATAAATGGAAGTTAATTAGAAGAAATAACACTGTCCCTGACACAATGTAACAATGTAAGAAAGTAACTATATTAATGCTGTTAATATAAGGAGTAGGGTTAAATCACTATTAATGTGTCTGCTAAACATCTGACACATTTCCAGACTTATAGGGAAAATAAGAAAAGTCATTGCTTTTTACATAAAAGCACAAATGCAGGCCACATTCTCAAAATGAAGCAAGTGAGTTGCCAGTTCACAAACTAATATATGTACAAAAATAAATGTAAAGATAATATTGTTTTAGATATCTAAATAACAAAGATAGTTATAGATATCTAAATAACAAAATCCAAGAAAATTGAAAATCGTGACAGCAAAATCGAATCGAATCGAATCGTGACGTGGGTGAATCGGGATCCTGATCCAAATCTTAACCAGCTCCAGACCTAAATTTACACATTTTAGTAACTTGATGCCTAAACTTGTTACACCTAAGAAAACATCCCCATGTGGCTTCAACCAAAACTCCTGTCATTTTTACACTTTTTCATAAATGTAGCATAAGTACGCCAAAAAAAAAAAGCCTGAAACCGCGCTCATAATACACTGTTTTTGTGTGGTGGTACATGTACGCTCTCTTGTGAGACTGAGTTGGAAGAACATGTAAGCTCCACAAGGAAAGGCCCCAGGTTGTCTGGATCTTCTTGAGATGTGTCCAGAGAGCTAACCTCTGAGTTGGAGACGACCTGAACTAAAGAAGAATCCCACTCAAGTTGCATTAGTGAGGCAATGTTTTTTTTTACTTTAACTTCCATTTTAAGAGCTGATGACGTCACACCAAAGACCAGAAATAAATCAATCAAAATGTATTTATAGAGCACAATTCATACTAAAAGCATTCAAAGTGCTTTACAGCATTAAAATACATTAAAATGACAATGTACGATTGAAAAAGAATTAAAGCATGTCAGTCCCATTTTAGTCCCGACTCTGGTCCACGTTCAGTCCTGACTCTGGGTCCACGTTTAGTCCTGACTCTGGGTCCACGTTTAGTCCTGACTCTGGGGTCCACGTTTAGAGTCCCTGACTCTGGTCCACGTTTAGTCGTGGAGTCTGGTCCACGTTTAGTCCTGACTCTGGTCCACGTTTAGTCCTGACTCTGGTCCACGTTAGTCCCGACTGCTGGTCCACGTTCAGTCTGACTCTGGTCCCACGTTTAGTCCTTGACTCTGGGTCCCACTTTTAGTCTTCACTCTGGTCCACGTTTAGTCCTGACTCTGGTCCACGTTTTTAGTCTTCACTCTGGTCCACGTTTAGTCCTGACTCTGGTCCACACGTTTAGTCCTGACTCTGGTCCACGTTTAGTCCTGACTCTGGTCCGTGTTTAGTCCTGACTCTGGTCCAACGTTGTAGACCTGACTCTGGTCCACTTTAGCCTGACTCTGGTTCCACGGTCTTTAGTCCTGTCTCTGGGTCACGATTTAAGTCTGACTCTGGTCCACGTTCGTCGCTGACTTCTGGTCCATGTTTAGTCCTGACTCTGGTGTGCCACGGGTTTTCGATCCCCTGAGCTACGTGGGGTCCACGTTTGAGTCCTAATCTGGTTCGGCACGTTTAGTCCCTGGACTGCTGGTCCACGTTAGTCGTGCCGTCTGAGTCGACGTTTAGGTCCGTGACTCTGGTCGCCACAGTTTAGGTCCTGACTTAGAGTGTGAGCAAAAGAAAAGTAGCAGACTTTCGTTTGTGAAAAGCCGTGAGGCGAACTTGCGAATGGTATTTTACTGGTCTGCTTTTATATCGGGTCTGGAGTCTGAATCCCATTACACACCATCGTCCTGTAAACTTTACGAGCTGCACGGTCTGATTTAGTTCGTTTGGACACACTTTGATTCGCTGTGAGGTTTAACGAGGTTCGTGTTTCCACCTTGAGAGCCTTTTTCCTTAATCGCCCTTCTCGGGAATGTTTATGGACAAATAACTGGCTGTAAAACAGGACGATTCTGTCGGTTTGAAGACCTGACTAAGTGTGGGTTTGGCGAGTGCTAATGGTGTCTACTTTCTTCTAAAAACCAAGAACCGTGCGTCAAGATGGAATTCCAGAAATGTTTTAGTTCGGGGGAAAATACATGAAAACACTGGGTGAATGGAAATTCGAAGTGTACAGGAGGCGGGACAAGGTGAGAACGGGTACCAGCGGTAGCAGGGTGTAAGGCTGTTCTATGTATAGAGGAGGTTGAACATGGGAGGTCCTGGGCAAGCAGGTCAGGGTAGGCGCAGAAGAAATGGGATTGGACTCAAGCTGGTCGTAAAAACATCCATTCAGGAGAAAAGACAGAGAGAGAACGCTCGGCTCAGGAGACGACTGGCCTTCGGATTAGTGCCTGCGTTATTCTCGATTTCTCCTGGTTTAGTCCCAGGTTTTGGTCCAGGTGTAGGCCAGGTTTAGTCCAGGTCTAGTGGGGGTCTAGTCCAGGTCTAGTCCAGGGGTTTAGTCCAGGTCTAGTCCAGGTGTAGGCCAGGTTTAATCCAGGTCTAGTCCAGGTCTAGTCCAGGTCTAGTCCAGGGTTTAGTCCAGGTTTAGTCCAGATTTAGTCCAGGTTTAGTCCAGGTTTAGTCCAGGTTTGTATTAGTCCAGGTCTAGTCCAGGTCTGGTCCAGGTCTAGTCCAGGTCTAGTCCAGGTCTAGTCCAAGTTTAATCCAGGTCTAGTCCAGGTCTAGTCCAGGTCTAGTCCTTGTCCTGTGTGCACAGTGAGCTGTATACTGGCTCCAGGTCTGGTCCAGGTCTAGTCCAGGTCTAGTCCAGGTCTAGTCCTTGTCCCTGTGTGCACAGTGAGCTGTAGACCGGCTCCAGGTCCAGTCCAGGTCTAGTCCAGGTGTAGTCCTTGTCCTGTGTGCACAGTGAGCTGTAGACTGGCTCCAGGTGCTCCAGACGGAGGGTCTGGTAGGTGTCTTCAGTCTGTGATGTTGGAGAACAATTCTCATAAATGTTCTGAGGACAGAATAGAAAAGATGAAAAGAACAACACATAAAACCAGCAGCTGATTTGTTCAGGTTACATCCAACTGAACAGTTCATTTAAAATCATCACATATTGTTAAACACAGTGGTTTTAACAGGACTGAGACTCGAAATGAAAACAAGAGTCCCGGCATTTGTTTTGTCCATTAAAACACCGCTTTAATGAAAATGTTTTGTTCCGGAGCCAACTCTCTCTTTCTTAACGATAAAACATCTTTAAACTAATGTCTTTCATTAACGATTGTAGTAAGACACAAGAAGTATTTCAGTTGAACTCTGAGGAAGTATTTCAGTGTGAGTGAAAAGTGATGTCACGCTCTGTCGGTACAAAAATGTGTGACTTACAGACAAACACAGCAGCGTCGTGTTAAACTGATCTATATCAGTTTGTAAGTCAAACTTCCCCAAAGAATGAGCTTCAAATAACGCTCAAGATAAACTCTGTGTCCATGACGTCAAACTTACAATTTTAATCACTCCATGTTACTTAACCTCATCTTACCTACAGACCAGCTCCATCTCTGACTGTTTTAAAATCTTTGTGGATGCTTTAAATGTGCGATAAATAAACTCGACTAGAATACGTTACTGTTTTCTTTGGTCTTTGTGACACTCACTCAGTGCATTTATGATCAGGGAAACCAGACTAGGCTAGAAAACCAGACTTTATTTGGTTTATTTGGTCCTGCACTGTAAAAATATAAGACAGTTTAACTTCAAAATGTGAGTTAGATTCATGCTTAAAAGGTTTTCTGGTCGATTAAAACTCATTATTGTGACTTGTACGCGTTGTTCTCGTGCTCTCGACTTTGTGCTCGTCTCTCTCTTTCCCCTCACCCCCCTTGTGCTTTTTTTTTGGCTCTCGTCTCTCTTGTTCTCTCTCGTCCCTTACTGCTTCGTCTGTCTAGTGTCTTGTCTTTTGCTTCTCTTTCACGTCTCGTTCTCTCATCTTCAACTTTCTCTCGCTCCCTCATCTTGTGCTCTCTCCTCGTGTGTTATGTCATTCTCTTCCTTCGTCTTTTCTCTCTCTTGTTGTCTCTCTCGCTGTCTGTCTGTTCTCTCTTTCTCTGCTTCTCATCTTCTCTTCGCTCTTCTTCTGCTCTCTTCTATTCCCTTTTCTCTCGTCTCCCGTCGTCGTCTTCGTTCACTCTCTCATTCTGTTGTTCTCCTCTTTCTCTCTCTCGGCCTCTCTCTGTCTTCTCTCTTGCTCGTCTCTCTATCTTGTCGCCGATCTCCTTCTTGTTCTCGTCTCTCTCTCTAGATTGTCTCTACTCTCTCGTTCTCTTAGTCCTCTATCTCCTCTTGTGCTCTCTATCGCGTTCTCTAGTTCTCTGTCTCTCGTTGTCGTCTCTAGCGTCTGGTTCTTTCTCTCTCTTGTTTCTTCTCGGTCGGTTGCTCAGTCTGTTTCTCCTATCTGCTGTCGTCTTGGTCTCTTCTCCTCTTGTCCCTCTTCTCGTCCTCGTCGTGTCTCTGTCGTTCTTGTCCCTCATCTCTTCGGTCTCTCTCTCTATCGTTTCGTCTTCTCTCTGTCTCTCTGTTGCTCGTTTTCTTCTCTCCGTTGTGTTCATCGTCTGCTTTCCTCTTGTCCTCTCTCCTCGTTCTCTCTCTTTCTCTCTCTCTTTCTCTTTCCTCCTCTTGTTTCTCTCTCTCGCTCTTCTCTCTCTGCCTTGGTTTCTCCTAACTCGTCGTCTTTCTCGTCTCCTTCTATTGTTTCTCCTCTCTTGGGTCTGTTTCTCGTGCTCGTCTCTCTCTCTTTCTTCTGTCGTTCTCGATCTAGTCTCTCTTAATCTTCTTCGTTTCTCTTCTCGTTTCTCT